>JANFOE010000017.1:0-635000 GCA_025667525.1 Glebionis coronaria | reverse complement strand
CAGATGTGGTGGCCCTGATCGGCCAGTATATAATGCAGGTGGTCACCACGTATTGAATCAGTTCAAAGGTTTGTGCTATTTTTTGCGACTCAATTGCTGTTATTTTTAATTTGTAATAACCTTAGCGTGTTGCAGTGATGCATTATTTGTTTTGATGTCTGTGTTGCAGTGGTATTGTCAACTAATATATACAGTTTTGTTCTGATCAAGGTGTGGTTCCACGACAACTTCCACCCTCACTAACCCACCTTAAGGAGAAACTTGAGTTGTGGGTAAATAACATAATTTTATCTTTTTGTGCTTTCTGTTTTTTGTGCTTCTGTTTTACATGTATTAAGTGAAGCTAGACAGTCATATCACCTTCTATACAAGGTAGTTACAAGCGAAGGCGCACTTGAGGCGACCTGCCTTGCATAGGGACTAAAGTGAAGAATAAAAACGTAAGGGGCCAACTCAATACCTGTAAAACACATAAATAGGTTGATTTATCTCCCTAACTATAAGTATTATAGTAAAAGAAAGGCATTTGAGTGAATACGTTTACGTTTTAATATTTTACAGAATCATATGCAAAGGATTTTCCCAACTGAATTCCCAAACAATTCTCGTCCGAGACGGTATCTGCTATAAAGAACAAGCAATATCTGAACTCGGTATATTCATTGCGTATTTAAGGTATAACTCACTGTCTGTAACATCTATCAAATGACTACTAATAACATCTAAGATACCTTTTGACTAATAAGCTACATCATGTTGCTGCTACAGAGGCCGCTGCACAAGGTCTGCAGTTTGTTCGTGAATGAATAACATATTAGATGTCATACAGTAGGATATGGCATGTGCACTCACTAAAGAGGATGGAATTGACTATACCGACCGTGAAGAGGTTTGCAGACAAGAACTTTAATATTTTTTATTTGTTTTTAATTACTTTATTGTAATGATAATTCTATCTTCTGTTTTTATAATTAATTATGGGTTGCAACTCTAATGGATCTTGATGCAATGGAGGTAATGTCTCATTATTTATTGTGATGTCATTTAGTGTATCCTGTTTATGTTAGCACATGGATATAGTAGAATAACCTTATAATATATCATGGACCGTTTGACTAATATCTTCTTACACACTTGACTGATATGCGTCTTTTAACATTCATTGTTGTAAACTTTTAATTCCTTACTGTCTAGATTCTAGACACATGTCTCTTGAGGTCCCAAATACGATTTTTGATGATCTAAAGAATCTGTGATTAATGATACAAAACATTACAAACGCCCTTATCTGATAGAAACACCATATGCGCTGCGCCATGATGATGTCCGTGTATATTTGCTTTGTAACTTGATCATCACTATGAGGTTTCATATGTGGTTTGCTTCGGATACCTTCTAAGGTTTGCTACTGAAGTTTTTCTACAATTTTTTTTATTGTTTAATGTATTTTTAATTTTAGCGAGTTTGATTATTTGGATTACTTTGTGTCTTGATTACCTACCATGTCTAGGATTTCACTTTATCTAACCTAGGAGAATGAACAGAATGCCTAATTTGTTGGTCACATTAATGTTAAGTCGGTTGTATTTATGTCTATATGCAAAAGTACTTCACTGTAAACATATAGTATGTATTTAACAAATTACCAGTGCGTAAAATAAAATGATACTCAACACACTACATCTGCAGGCCTGAAAGGGAGTCATTCGAGATAAATACCTGTTGCAACTTCAAGATCCTTTTGGTTGCATCATTCTTGCTAGCTGTGAATCAATCTCATTTACAAATGAAACAGCTCTTGTGTGTTATGTATATAGACAGCCTCTTACATATTTGCAAATATTTGCAAGCACATAGTTACATCTCTCAAAAACACAAAGCCCTACCTCACCACATAAACCACCACGAGTCTCGCCCGCCGACCTTACCACACCACCGTACTAATACCACACGAATCACCCAACCCAGTCTTAAGATATGTTTGATTTTTTTAATAAATCTTTTATACATCCGTATATTTTTCATCAAATTTTTAATAATTTCGGCATATTATTGTTACAGTTCCTTGCTGCCATCGTTGTCGCCGATGTCTCGCTGCTGAAACATAAAGCTCCTACGCACCAACTGGTTATCACGACCACCATTCTTAGTTGTAAGGTATATTTCAGTTTGTAATATATTATTTTTATTAATAAGTTCTCATTTTATAATGTTTTGATATTTTTAACAGTCACGGTTCGTCGTCGCTTGTTGCCCTGATGCAGTGTTGATTCACTGGAAATAACAGGTTGTATAACTCTTTTCATCGCTCGGCTCTTAATTGATGGTTCGCAGTTCATTATTTATTTTCGATTATTTATTTTCTTGAAACCTTAAATGTTTTCACCAGCAATTTTAATCAGATAATGTTAAACATGAGTTATTTTTTAAAACTGGTCCATATAGGTGGTTATTCATTTTATTCTAAAGACAAATAGAGGAGACGATTTGAAAGCCAAATGAATGCTCATGGTCAAACATCATAACAAGTTTGGTATAATGGTTTTTCATGATACAATGTATTATTAATCATCATGTGATACATATAATGACAGATGACTACACAAAAGCAGAAGGGACAAGCTGCAAATGTGGCCTATGCTCAAGCAGCAATTGATCTTTTAAAGGTATGTCACAAACTACAATAGTCATACGTATTCTAATGGTAGTAACTCGAATGCAAATAATAGTACTTGTTTTTTGGTACAGGCTCACCCTGAGTTGATGCAAGCGTTCCAAGCAGCGTCTGTCGCTGGAGGGTGGGGCAAAACAAACCTTGAATAAAAATTCAGTAGTAGTAGTATGAATTTTTACTGTGTACTTTATATATAAAACTCTAAATGACTAAAAAAAGGCACTCAAATAATCAACCATAAAGTTGCACATTCTTTCAACCTTCGAGGTTATAAGCTTGAAATTATCTATAGGAAAATGTATACTTTCTGTTGTTAAAGATGAAAAATTCTTCAGAAGAAGAGGAATTCCAGCAGTGTTGTTTATGCTTATACCAAAGTGAAGTAGATATTAGTTATTGAGGGGAAAGTTCCTACTTATCTACGTGAATACATATTTACTTGGGGTTTGATTTTATAAATAACAAGTTCAAACAAGTTAAACAAGGTTACTAATAAACAGTAAAATACATACATAACATTATGAAGTGGTTTAAAGTTTTCTAAAGTTTACTTCTTTTAGACTTTTTAATTCTAACAGTTAGCTAACTACATTTGACAAAAAGAATGTTGAAAGGTTAAATCTAAGTCTACACGAATCGACTTAGTTTTAGAAAAAATGATGATGGTTCAACCTAATTTTAAAAACAAAAGTTCAATGAAACGGTACACTAATGATTCGACTTAATTTTATGCATTAACAAGACTTTTGAGCTAGAACCAATCAATAAAATGAAGTGAAATCTACGGTCGGACGACGAACATGGCGAAAAAAGACTATCTATCTAAAACCCTTCTTTTCTTCACTCAAAGGGGGAATGCGCCAGAATCGTCTTTCATGAAACTATCTTCGTTTGTATATCTCAGTGTACGTGTAATAATGTGTCCAATTGAAATAGGACCTACAGTTACGTGAAAGTCATTTACATGAAAGGTCATAAAGAAAATTTATATGTTGTTTGATATATGTTTATATGACCAAGTTATCTAAAACTAAAAAATCGCATGTTACATCTTTTACGATTACGATTTTATCTTACCATAATGTAATCATTAATTATCTGTCGCTAGGTTATCCGCCGCTATGCGCGGGTATTCGTCTAGTTACTAATAATGGATGGGCAAAACGTTGCTCATCCTTTTTAGAAAAGTGCCACAAAATCTCATATTTAGCAAAATGAGTAAGATTATACATTAGTCATCAACCTCAGACATTCATATAAGTGGCAGATCGACTATTTATAAAATAAGTTAGGATATCATCCTAATATCGATATACTTTATATGCATAATGCATACACTCGAGTAAAATTGATCAATGAAAAATCCATATAACATTATGATCTAAAATTCACGACAACCTCACAAGAGAATCAAGAATCCTACGATATGGATGTGTATCAAGTATAATAAAGTTACGATATGATGGATGTGTATCAATTTGTTCACATCTTTCAGTTGAGAATCAAGTATAATAAAGTTACGATAAATAAAAATGATATTGGTACATGAAATAAGTCTAGCTGCATACTACTTGTTTGAATAGTAGTATTGCCAATGAGATTTTTTAACAATAACATCTCTCACATGCTGGTCATCCGTCATTTTAGCAACAATGTATACATACCACTCTCTTTCTATATCATTCTTAGCAAAATTGATGTTTGATTACATACTTCCTTCCGACTATCTCTAAAACAACAGGGTATGCCTCGACGTCACCAACTTAGGTGAAACTAACCTGTTGTTGGATCTCAGCAAGTTCAGGAGGAGAGACTTATCTTTGCCTGCAAACAAATCGAGGATGGCCGTACTCTAGTTGACTACAATATCCAGAACACAAAAACTTATTTCTAATTAGCTTGTTTTATATAGGTCATACATTAATAATTGCATAAACTGAACAAAAATTGTATAGAAAAATTGTACACAAAAATTTATTTCTATACATTCTAATTGTGGTGTTACAAAATAATCTTTTTTGTATATAGGTCAATGCTATCAAGGCTCACATGCATATTAGCGATACAAGCTTATTTGTAGATTTGTTTGTTAACTAGTGGCAAAACCCGTCCGATGGACGGGTATAACTTCTGATTGTCGTTTTATTTATTTTTTTGTAAATATTTATTTGTAATGTTCGATTGACATGTATGACTTCTGATTGTTTTTCTTTTTTTTATTTATGTTTTAATGCATTATTAGTCATGATGTTTTTAAGCATGGCATTTGTTATTTTATGTTAGTATAAATGATTTTTAAGTTGCATAACTTTACTATTTGTGTTTTTATACAACATAGATGAGTTTATATATTTTAATGCATAGATGTGCGCAAGCTTGTTTTGTAAATAGTGTGCAAGTAAGTAAAGATTATATTTTATGATACTAATAATCAATAAAATATTAAATCTACTATTATTATGATACTAATATTGATATTTAAATTAATAAAATGTATTTGATATGTTTATATTAATTAACATATTTACCAATGCTGGTAATATCATCATATGTGTCATGTTTATAATAGTTGTGAAATCGATTCGGTGGATGAGTATAAGTTTCGATTGTTCTTTAACTTTTTTATTTGGTAAATACTTATGTGTATTGTCTGATTGAAGAAGGGTATAACTATTGACTGTTGTTTATTTGATATTGACTATTTCTACTATGTTTGGTGACTATAGTCTTTAAATCTAAGCTAAATATTTGTTGACTCCTCGAACATCTTGTTACCTACCCGTCAATGCTTTAGGATGTGGTTGTCTTATTGATAACCAACTTTTGATGCTTAAAGAATATATATATATCCTTTTAGAATTTCTATTGCATTTTTCTAGAGGTGTCAAATCTTGGCTATTTTGATAAATATGGGCACTTTTTGCCCATTTTAAAAAAAGGATGAGGCACTTTTTGCCCATTCTTTATTATTAATGGGCTAAACGGGCGCATATGTAAGAAACTTATGGGCTTAATAGGCGCACATGTAAAACATTAATTAGGCTACTCGGCTGATATTTTATATTTAGTTTTTATCCCCAGCTTTTAAACAAGTATTTTTATTTTTTAATTCTACGTTTTTATATGTTTTTTTTTCTCATTTTAACTTGCTCCCGTTTAGCCCGCCCGTTTTACCCGCGCCCGTTTAGCTTGCCGCCCGTTTAACCCGCCGCCCATGCTCGTCCATTTTGCCACCTCTACATTTTTCAAATGTTTAAATAGATAAATAGTCATTTTGTAGGTTAGTTTTACTCTCTTTTTTCATCCAAGTAAGAAGATTGACATTGAACAACAACTACGTTGATTTGCGCAAAGGCTCACTTGCGATAAATAATGAAAATATAATATAATAATAGATCTAAAATAAAATAATAACTGAATACGGATCCTTTGTGAAATAGTCTGGTAGCCGTGTATTTGTTACTACTCTAAAGAGTCTTTAGTAATTCTTCTATCTCATACAGTTGTATCTTAATTCTAACACAAATAATCTTATAAACTTTATCAATGATACATGTGAATGATACTTAAAACTAATATGAAAGTAAATAAAATTTTCTAAAGAAGAAGATATAGGTGGCCTCCTACACCCTCTTATTGCTACATATATATCGGATGATTCCAGCACATCAATCAAAGAAATTTTGTGAGATCTTTAATAATTCAGACGACTACAAAAATTATTTTCAACTTTTTTGTTGATTAATACAATATCATAACAAACTTGGGAAATATATGAAAATCACAATTGGTTCAAAGTTCATACAAAAGTATTCTACAATTAACATTATTTTACATTTAAGTGTCCAACATTGTGGTTTTGAATTTATCTTATTATTGGGATCATTACAATACTAATTCTGATTAGGGAGAAATAATCAATTTGAGAATACATGTAACAATAATGTAGGTATTGTGCACCTGTAAAGCAGTAAAAGGAAAGAATATTATTATTACATCCAAGCTTCTAAACTGTTGTCAAACACTAATTACATATTGATATTTAAACATGAATAGTCCTAATCGTCACAGCTTGACACATGTTGCACAGTCAAGAGTCTACATATTTATTGTTGAGCTTGTTCCAAGGTTTTTTCATTTACATAGCTGAGTATATATATATATATATATATATATATATATATATATACTAGCGGCATAACCCGCCCAATGGGCGGGTTCGTTTTGTAAATCTGTTCTAAAAGTACGTTGTTAGTGGTGGGACCCGATTTTGTTATAAGAAAACTTAAAAGAAACTAATCTTTGATATTTTTAAGCCTTGGTCCACCTAAATGACGTGTTTTGTCTAATGTGAATCTTTGGTTTGAAACAGCGTTTGTTGCTCAGTTCTAATATTTTCAATGTTTGTCATAACAGTTAGTATTTAGTCCAATGGGCGGGTTTGTTTCGTAAATATTATTTAAAAGTACGCTTGTGTATTAATTCTATTTGTTCTGTATTAATTCTATTTGTTTGTAGTGAGACTTTTTTTTAAAACAAAACCTAACAGAGAACTTATTTTTGATATTTTTATGCCTTGGTCGACCCAACGGACGTGTTTTGTTCAATGTTAATCTTTCGTTGTACTAATATCGGTTTATTTTTTAAAGAACTTTAAGTTTCTTAAATGTAAAGTATCGTTTAATACTATTATTTGTTGGTTTACCCAACTTATGTGTTTGGTGTCGTATTACCTTATAAATATCATAAATCTACGTTTTGTTTGGTTGTACATAATTTAATTTTTTCGGGAATAGGATGACGAATAGAATTACTCAGATAATATAGCTTACTTTTATATATTTTATTTGTATAATACACGAGCCTTGTATAGATTATCATGTAATATTATCGATTAGCGTAACCGGCCGGATGGGCGGGTTCGATTTGTAAATATTTTATGGTATAACGTTTTCGATTACTTCAAATTGTTTTCTTTGTGTTCAAAGAATCTTTGTTCTTCTCCTTCCCTTTTAACTCTTGACAATGGGACAAATATATGTCCTTGTTAATGCAAGAATTCTGTAATTGATATTCTTTGGTCTTGGTTTACCAAACAGACGATTTTAGTTTATGAATCTTGTTTTTAAAAATGTTTCATATTTTTTGGCGTTGGCTCACCCAACTGACGTAGCGGCGTCCACATTAAACAATCAAAACAATCCATAATATATTAACCGAATAAATAAAATAATCAAAAAATGTTAATATATATCACATCCCTCCTATGTTAATACTATATGTTCTTTAAAAGGTTTACACAAACGTGTATTAATACTATACTATTAAAAATGATATTCCTCATATAGTTAAAAAAGAGTTTATGACACACTGGGATGGCCTATTAACCAATGCTTTGAAACTCGATTTTTGAATCGACCCGTTTGAGTCATCGGGTCCGGGTCAACCCGGGTCGAATCGGGTTAACCGGTTTTCTTAAAAAAATGATAATTTTAATAATTAACAAAAATTATATATAAAAACCAAAAAACTTCTATATATTGAAGATATATAAATTTTTTAACAATCAATATAATATGTAAAAATGAAATTTCGCAAATACGTAAAATTTACATATCTTTGTTAAAAACCCCGAAAAATCGAAACCTGACCGGGTCTCGAGAGCCGGGTAACCCGGATCACCCAAACCCGGCGGGTCTAGGCGGGTTTCGAAGATGTGAAAACCGAGTCAAATGACCCTTTTTCGACCGGAACCGGATCAACTGGTTGACCCCGACCATGGCAACCCAGGTTAGAAAACACTGCTACTAACTAAACGTGGTTATAGGATTCTGTTCTTGCTGCAACTAATCTACCCCTTGACAAAACAAATACTCTATTCTTGAAAATAATCTTTCGAGATCCAAGTTGACATCGTGACCCCTTTTTGAAGTACTATTATCTATAAAAGATGATTAACGATGTTGATTTTGCATGTTAACCTTGAAGAATTCTTTTTTTGTAATGAAGATTGCGACATTCATGGTCAAGGTTGATGTCCAAATGACAAGAAGATTCATATTATACTTGATGGTTTCTTTTCTCGGGTTAAGCTACAAGTCGTAAGTGTAATTCTTATGTAATTCATATGACCATGGTTGAAAACGCAACAGGACAGAAACTTTGAACTTATTCCCGACTTCATGATGAAGGTGCATAATTTTAACAACTGAATCCCAGATAATGTTGAGGAATCGTTTATAAGGTTATGTCGTATTGTGAAGCACACTTAAGGTTCATGAACACTGGCTACTTATAAAGTCTGTAAAGGAAAAATACTATAATTACATGTCTTCACATGTGTTAGGAAAGTTAAAATAAACGAATGTCTCAGGCCAAATAAAGCGATATACTGTGGTTCTGATCAAAAGTGCATTCGATAGAATCTTAATAGACATGGGTCACATGGAATGGCTCACAGAGCTGCAATCAAAAGTGCATTCGATAGAATCTTAATAGATACGGGTCACATGGAATGGCTCACAGAGCTGCACAATGTCTTAGGAATTCACATTGCTTGGACCATTTTGTTATATTCTCAGGTTGCAGAGGAACGACTAAAAAATAAAGCAGGTTTTTTATTTATGATTACTGTAATTATTTAGAGCCTAAACTAAATTGTTCTATCATTTAATTATGTAAATTCAAAATGAACTTATAATAAGTGGGTGAACTTGGTCCGACACGTGAAGGCTATGTTTTCTGCCAAGTCTCTAACAGCACCAAGACCAACCCATATCAGTAGCTACTACCACTTCATTAGCTTTCATCCTCATAAGACCAACCCATAGAAGTAGATACTCCCACTCTATTAGATCCTCGCATTAGCTTCCACTTCCTGTTATGTCAAGTATCAACACCTAAAGTCAATATGTGTCTCGTATTCTATAATACAGTAGCTCGTAATGATAAATACTTTTAATAACAAAATATACTATGAAGACCCCCTCAATAGTCAGTTCACATACGAATAGTCAAATTTATTGACTGATTCAACCTACACAATTAGTTAAAGAGATGTCCAGAAAATATCCAAGTCAGAAACATCCTTATAGATTATAACACCATGAGTCCCGAACGTACAGGAAAACGTCGATCCTGCATGAAAATCACTACTATCATTTCATTTTACCTTTACCATTTTCCCCTTGTTTTTCCCTTCCCATTCTTGTTTTTCGCTTCCTGAGTGTTACCACAATTGCTTTGTTTTTCTAATGCCACTTCAACAACAGATTCTTGACCAGGTTCCTTGCCTGTTTCTTCAACTTGCACCATGCTGCTGCTGCTACTCTCTAGCTCTAACCTTTGCTCAACTTTTGGTTCCTGAGACATTAGATAACGCCTCATGATATCATTGAACTTTGGCAGTGCTTCTCGTGTGGTTGATGCCACTTGTTGCAACAGCTTCTCTGGTGAGCATTGAGCAGTTTGAGGTTGTTCGTGTCACGCATCTCTATGCAGGTGAAATTAAATACATAGATATGAAGGTCTTTTGGCTATTGGGAGGTAGCCATCACTTTGAAACCTGATGTTAACTGGTAGTCCCTTCTGTTTATGCAGATAACAATGAATGGGAGATCCAGAAGTATAGCACCGCAATGATGGCATATTCTTATTTAATCACCTAGTTCAATGTATGATGTCGTGATACCTGGATGAAAGGTAAAAAAGAAAAAGAAGACAACTCTAAGAACCCAACATAGAGAAACACAAAGTGCAAACAAATGAAACCAACTAATGGCAGAACATAAAAGTCCATCCTCACCTTCAACCCGAACACCCCTTCTTCACGCATTTGATTGTCCTAGACTTGTGCATTATACTCCTTTTTTAATCTCTGGTCTATCCATCGTACCATGGTTTAGTCAATCAGTATATCCTTACTCCAACGTAGAAAAATTAATAATTTCTAACATTAGTCAATCAGTATAAATTAAAGTTGGATTCCTTGTGTAATTAAAATTTTGAATATAGAAGACAATAAGTTTGACCGAAACTCTGGAAGAAAAGACATACCTGCATTAAGTTAAGAGTATCCAAAGGGATCTTCTCAGTGGTAAGTTCCCATAATACCAGGTCGAAGCTATATATATATCCGACCTACAAAACTCCAAATAAAAATCATAACCAAAATTTAGATTTTATAAAGGCATATAGATTCTTCTAAATTAATACAAAAGCAAAGTACTGCTTACAAATATAGAGATAATCAATACACGAAAGCTAGAACTAATTTATCACTTGTTTAATAGGTCAATTGATCGAGATAAAGTTGGAGTTCCACTATGCAATATTATATGTCGAGCTTTGGACATTGAATGAAAATAATAAATACATCAGCAAGAGTGTTGTGCAAATGAATCGACAAACTTACGTATGGCTAACTTGTACAGCTGACTGATATTTCCCAATGGAGCTCACACAAGTTATAACTGGATACCATGTTTTTTTTGGGTATTACGTGCTTTGCTGGAGGGGGCGACCATGATTTAGTGGTGGTGCAGGTGGTGCTTTTAAAGGCTGTGGTCGCGGTGGAGGTGTTGGGAGTTGGAGGTGGTATTGAATTTGGTTGTTTTGGTGGTGGCTGAGGTGGGGTTGATCGTGGTGGTGATGATGGAATAACAATTTTTCCTAGTGGTGCTGGTAAAAATGCACTGTCATTGAACAAATATAGGTTTTGGTCGCGGTGGAGGTGTTGGAGCTAGAGGTGGTATTGAATTTGGTGGTTGTGGTTGAGGTGGGGTTGATAGTTGTGGTGATGATGGAATAACAATCTTTCCTGGTGACGTGTCATTGAACAGATACTTGATGTTGGAAGACCACATGGATACTCTCATGTGGATCTTTGTAAAAAATTGATATGGAACAAAAAACTTATATAAAATGATAACGTTAAGATGCATGATGGAACATGATTGAGCGCGTGACCTCTATTATGGTTTTTAAGAGGTGTTTGGAAACACCTTTTATAGAAAAAAAGTTGCAAACAATGTTTCTTTTTCTTCTTGTTAAATCATCATGCACTTGTGTGTATGCAGAGATAAGTATGATACATAATCTAAAAGCCGAATTTTCGCATCAGTTTACTTTAGAATTAATAGCTATGTTAAGTGGCGCGAGGATGGAATAATCACGTACGGTTGGCATCAATGTTCCTGTTTCAGTACTGTCGTTTCCACAGCCAAATATGACCTTAAACTGACCCTATAGGTTTGATTGAAGCCTCTGAAAAACATTGAAAGGCAACAATCACTACTCGAGACCACAATAATTACTCAAGACTAAAATTTTCAAACTTGTGCAGTACCCGACATCGTTAGCATAGTATGAACTTATAGAAAATGCAGGAGGCTGGAATGAGCATTAGCAACTGCAGGCTATTAGTAAGCTCTCTAACCTTTCTAACTATAATCCCAATAGTATATTAATAGCCACCGTGACAATTTTTGTGGACCTGTAAATGGATTCTAAAACACAACAAAACACGAAGAATCTTTGCACATATAAATCGAGAACATACCTCATCCACGTGTTCCATTATATAATATTATAGAACATAAGAATTAGCAAGTGTTAGCATTATATTATAGGTTTGATTAATCAGCCCATCGGCTTAATGCATCAGCCCGCAATCGTAATGAATTAGCTTGTCGCAAAGCATTATCCCGGTGTTCCAAAAAGAGAAAGTACATAGATTTGCATTCAATAATCATGGCAGTTTTTAACTGAACCATGCCCTCTCACCTCAGCCTCCTCCTTCTCCTTGTCCTTTCTTCCCAAATCATCTTTGGGATTTTAGATCCGATCATAAGTTAGACAATGTACTTGACGTTGCTGGAGGTTCATTAGGGTTTTAGACCTATACAACCTCAAACGATCAATACAGAAAAAAAATCAGAATAACCTAATAAAAAGCATATCAGGAGAAACTTAGGGCTAAAAACATAAACAGGAAATCGTATATGAGGGAATAGTCGCCAAGAATACTATGTCTTCACCGTCATGTAAGCCTCGTTATGGTTATTGAACAAAATATTGTTGCTTTACGTATTCATAATACTCGGTACCCTTTGACCTCCAATATGTGATCCCTGAGTTAATATAATTCGATCAATATAGTTCTGCGGATAACCTCCTTTGATCCATGAGTTAAATTCAATAACAAATTTTCGTGTTATTTAACACCAACCCCATAATAAAGTAGAAAACATGTCTGAATTATAGAAATCACACAAACCTAGAAGATGGATTTGATTAGGTTTTCGTCATCCTCTTCAAGCTTGTCCTCTTGCTGCATAAAGATCCCGAATCGATGTAAACATAACAGATACACACCCAATATGTGTGGTGATTCATTGAATCGTGAATCGGATCATGCTCCATGATTTATTGTTTTGGAACCCTAGACAGTAATTGGTGATTTTTATTTTTAGGATATAGTAAGAAATTTTAGAAATTTAATCAACAATAAGTAAGTTGATTAAGCGTGCCTAATTGTGTACCTGATTCGGACTCTGGAAGGGTAGCAGGTGGGGCTGATCCTGCTCCATTGCATTCAATTTAACCTTCACAAAGATTCTGCATTCAATAAAACATAAATATTAAAACTCTATTTGCATAGTAAATCATCTAACTCTATCACAAGAAAATTCATAGATGTGATAATACTAACATGGAAGAGATCAAGATATCGAATGATTGTAAAGGATTAGGGTATACAGAAAAAACAGTCGACTTTTGTTTTTTGTTAGAGATCGAATTATATTAGGATTAATTTTGAGAATATATTCCTATCTCATATTTGTATCCGGAATTTTTAGAATATATTAATTTTATTTTAGGAATAAATTTCATAAACATGTAGCCAATAAAATGCTTCTAAATCGCCACGTAAGATATGACATGGCGCCATTATATTTTCCTATGTCAAACTTAGCCCCATATATATATTATAGATATATATATACTAGCCTTTAGACCCGTCCGGTGGACGGGCTAGCTTTAAATATATATTTTTTAATGAAAATTGAATATATGTTTGTTTGTATTAGAAGTTTAGTATATGTAGTGTTAGTTATGGCATTTATATTTTAATAATATAGCATAGAATAGACAAAAATAACGTATTTAAGATATTTTCTTTATTTAAGAATATTATGAATTAATTAAATTTGCATACGTTAACGTTATGAATAAGTTTGTTACATTAAATTTTTTTAGAATTTTAATAATATTGTATAAATATTTTATGTATTTTTGAATTTTATGAGGTAATAAATTTTGTATATGTTAATGTTATGAATAACGTTTTTACATTAATTTTTTTTTTGAAATTCATATTATTGTTGTGCATTTTTATAGAATTTTGCATTTAAGGCATTGTTTCACCATCCTTCCTTATATATTTTTATAGAATTTTGTAGTTAAGGCATCATTTATAATTCCTATATATATTTTAATAGAATTTTATATTTAAGGCGTCATTTGTAATTCCTATTTTATTTTTGAAGTATTTTATGGAATCATTTTTATGATTTTTTATTTAAGGCATTGTTTCACCATCCTTCCTTATATATTTTTATAGAATTTTGTATTTAAGGCATCATTTGTAATTCTTATATATATTTGTATAGAATTTTGTATTTAAGGCATCATCTATAATACCTATTTTATTTTTGAAGCATCTTATGGAATCATTTTTATAGAATTTTATATTTAGGGCATTGTTTCACCATCCTTCCTTATATATTTTTATAGAATTTTATATTTAAGGCATCATTTGTAATTTATATATATATTTTTATAGAATTTTGTATTTAAAGCATCATTTGTAATTCCTATTTTGTTTTTTAAGCATTTTATGGAAACACTTTAATTAATTACATGTGTTATTTTTATATAATTTTATATTTAAGGAAATGTTTCACCATCCTTCCTATATAAGAGTTTTTGATTTGATTTGATTTGATTTGATATATATATATATATATATATATATATATATATATATATATATATATATATATATATATATATATATATATATATATATATATATATATATATATATATATATATATATATATATATATATATATATATATATATATATATATATATATATATATATATATATATATATATATATATATATATATATATATATATATATATATAGAGAGAGAGAGAGAGAGAGAGAGTTAGGATCAAATAAGAAGATTAAGTAAAATGAGAAGAATGAGAAGAAACCACAGCCACACATTTCAGATGCACCTACAAAGTTAGATGCATTTCCCTTTAAAATTTTCCTTCCTTTATGGAATTGAGGTAAAGATTTCTTCTTATTCTTCTCATTTTATTTTTTCTTCTTACTGGATCCCTACTCTCTCTCTCTCTCTCTCTCTCTATCTCTCTCTCTCTCTCTCTCTCTCTCTCTCTCTATATATTATATATATATATATATATATATATATATATATATATATATATATATATATATATATATATATATATATATATATATATATATATATATATATATATATATATATATATATATATATATATATATATATATATATATATATATATATATATATATATATATATATATATATATATATATATATATATATATATATATATATATATATATATATATATATATATATATATATATATATATATATATATATATATATATATATATATATATATATATATATATATATAGTGTAACTTTATTTTCAGAACCAAATAAATGTACAGAACTGCGAGAACCACCTTTATACTCTTAAGAATGCATATGTATTTTCATTATTATGTTTAAGCTAACGTTTAATAATTGTTTTATTTGTTATAGATCTAAGTATGATGAGAGATATGAAGAGTGCACATGTGTTTTCATATTATCTAACAAAAAGATAGTTATAATATATAAAAAACAAATACATGTGCATGGTCCTAGGATACATGTTCCTAGTGACCTACGACAATGAAAATTAATGTATTTCTACCTAATGAACTACTCCGATGAATATACATGTGCATTTTAAGTGTAAAAAGGTGGTTCTCGCAGTTCTGTACATTTATTTGGTTCTGAAAATAACCTCACCCTATATATATATATATATATATATATATATATATATATATATATATATATATATATATATATATATATATATATATATATATATATATATATATATATATATATATATATATATATATATATATATATATATATATATATATATATATATATATATATATATATATATATATATATATATATATAGAGAGAGAGGAAGGTTAACGTAGGATAGTTGTTAACGTAGGAAGTATAGGAAGTAACGTGAATCGTTAAATGTATTAGTATATCTTGTCATTTGATGAACTCTGGTCAATGTCATTTTGTAAATAACATGAAAGGAAGTGGCGGTGCTCGTCCCGAGTAACTTTTTGATACATAATACAAAGATACATGATAGCCCGCTAAGAGTAATATTTTGATACATGATCTACAAAGATACATCGTTTCTCGACGTGATTAACTTTTTGATACATAATATACAAAGAAACGCGGGTACCTTGCTAAGAGTAACATTTTTATAGATAAATATAGATGAACATACACATGATACATAACTTCCTACACTAACTTATTTTAAGCACTATTTTACAAGAACCTCAATCTATATATATATATATATATATATATATATATATATATATATATATATATATATATATATATATATATATATATATATATATATATATATATATATATATATATATATATATATATATATATATATATATATATATATATATATATATATATATATATATATATATATATATATATATATATATATATATATATATATATATATATATATATATATATATATATATATATATATATATATATACATATATATATATATATATACATATATATATATATATATATATATATATATATATATATATATATATATATACATATATGTATATATATATATATATATATATATATATATATATATATATATATATATATATATATATATATATATATATATATATATATATATATATATATATATATATATATATATATATATATATATATATATATATATATATATGTATATGTATATATCTCTATATTATATATAGGTATAATTATGACTTGAAACCACAGTTTTAGATCCCAGTCATATCCCAGTCACATCTTTTAACCAATAGGATTTAAGTATTTGCTAAAAAATCTCACTTTTTTCCTTTTTTAACACATTTGGGCGGACAACAGTTTTAAAGAAAGCGTTTTGTTTGAAAATCACGTTTTGAGACCACGGGTATAAATAATGGTATACTTTCTTTTTTTCCTTCATTTTTCCACATAGCCACGGGTGAAAAAACACACACAAACCATCCATGTCTCTCTAAAAAACGGCGTGTAAACCCTAATCCAAGAAACATAAAAAATGAATCAATCTTTGATCTTTGTTGTTTGATTCACAATCAATCGCTAAATCGACACAATGAATCTCAAATCAAGTTTCAATCCTAATCTCAATCTCATATAAACACAGATCATATCTCTTTACCCTACTGTTTTCTTCAATCATAAATCTGCATTCCTTATTAGTATTCTTCTTGATCGATTCACCACAAGAAACAGCAATCGGGTCTCCTAAGTGGGTGTCTCAGGTAGGTGAGTTGATTCAACCCTTTTTCAATAAATAAAAACTTTACATAATCATCATCATTACTTCTCTCTGTGTGCGATCTTAATTCTCAGTCATGAGAATTTTATTCTTTTTTTCATCTTTGTTTTCATGGTTTTTATCGGATTCTGTTAATCTTGGTTTTCATGGGTTTTTATCATATTCTGTTAATCTTGGTTTATATGATTGTATGGATGAATATTTGTATGTTTCTTGATCTGGATGTGTTTTATTTATCATTGTTGTGATCAATGTATAGACCTGCAGTAGTACTTATGAATCTAATTTTACTTTAAAAATAATATTCTGATTGGTTTTATATTTGATGTGCATATGGATATATATGAGTGTCAACAAAGGTTGTTTTCGCCATAGGGTTCTGAAGTGTTCTTATCAGATCTGTAATCATAGAACTAATTGAGGAAATCTTTTTATCCTTGATTTGCAGACATCCCAAAATGTCGATCTTCGTACGCCCCCTAATTTTGTTTTTTAATCTTAACAATCAACCTTATATATAATAACCATTAGCTAAATTGTTTAAAGTTTTATGTTTGGAGGTATTTTATTTTATGTTTGGTTGCTTTATTTAGAAAATTATAGAGTCCAAATGGTTCATTTAAATGTTTACTCTCTGTAGTTTTTGGGTCGTAGAGATATAAGCTGTTGTTGTTTGTGTTCTAAGAAGACTCGTGAAAAATATCTAAATTAATGTGTATGGGAAACTTGGGCCTGATGAAAAAAACATTAGAGCACGGATCTTCATGTCCATCGCGTCTGCGTCCCCTACTGCAATGGACATGGCTTGATATTGGGTCGTCTAGTCGGAAATGAAAGAATACTTCTGTTCATGTGTCTTTAAAAATCGATGCACATGAAGGGGAGGAAATTGGTAATTCATGTGGAGGTTCGTATTATTACTGTGTTATAATTATGCCTATTAGTTTTCCTGTATTTAATTACTGGGTTCGTATTTGTGAACCCACATACACCCCGTCATCATCCAAACACCCCATTCGACCATTTGACCCGATATGAATTGCTCATTAAGATTCATCTTATGTTCCTATTATTATGTCCCTAGCAGATGTTTCACATAGGTATGTTTAATTGTCTTTCTATGTTTACTTATTCTTTATCCTTATTCATATGATTTCAAGTTTTATTTTCCAAGATCTTTTATATATATGTAGCTTCTAATATGTTGTTTGTTGTATATGATCACTTAAAAGAGTCAATGTTTGTTGAGAAAGATATATGTGTTAAATTCATCTTTTAGTTTCTATAAGAGTGTGTTTCGAATTGCTGTTGACCAAAACCAGCAGCTATAGAGTACCTGCAGTCATGACATACACATGTAACAAACAAATTCGTTGACCTATTTTATAATTTTTTCTATTAGTTGACCTATTTTATAATTTTTTTCTCTTAGGATTTCATAATCAGAAGGTCTTATACTGATGATTTTAAAGAAGGAATTAATCGAGGAATTAAAAAATAAAACTTAAACTTTAGGGCTCTCTTTGTGTTCCTTCAACAAGTAGTAAATTAGTCAAGGCATATGATGGGTGTTTTGAGGATTGTGATTTGAGCTCAGCTTGCATCAGGTCTCATAATCTCAGAAAAAGAAAGAGGAAGAGTAGGCGAGATGGAAGGTATTGAAAGATTTGTTTACCACTGTTTTTGTTCAACTCAAAGTACATGTTGGTAAGTATTTATTTACATTGAAATCTGACTCGTAATAATAAAAATTAATAACCAGATGATCTGTCATCTATTAACTTTAACATTATAAACTGATTACTATGAAATCCATCATGCGAATGTTAACATGGCTTTATTACTCTGTATCATTAGTAGAGATTGTATTATTAATAAGAATTTCGATGAATAGACGCGATATATTGGTGCGTGCGCAAAGGTATGCGCTTTAAATAAGTATCTGATAGAGGTGGGGGAAATGGTCAAAACAGCATCTTAAAGTGTATAGAACTATAGATAATGAACGTATGCTGGTTGTGCTCTTTTATGATCTATGGAGGTCTATAATTTTTATATGGTGCTCTTTTTTGTTATGGGATTTCCTTTGGTTCTTATAGGCTAATTAAAAAGCTAAATGTATTTTGTTTTACATCCAGGGTCCAACAGACGTTGGTTGCTATTCTTCAGTTGTTACAAGCCGTGGGGCACCAATTCAGTTGATTCAGGCTGTTAATTGAAAGTCAAGATGCTTTGGTCTTGAAATACACATGGGAAGGATTGCAGGATATGTTGCTTTTGCCTACTCTGCACAACATTGTATCTATTCAAGACGAAGAATTTGAAAAATATGAAGTAATTAACCTTTAAATTCTATGTCAGAAGTAAAAGTTATTTCACAATGTCCTTAACTTTGTTTTTATTATGTAGAAACCTATTTTCGGCAAGTGGAGTATATTAAGTATTAGCTTATTGGGGTAAGAATATGGTAAGCCAAAACTTGCTGTTGGGGACACTAAAGATGCTACTAATGAACAACTTGCAGTTTTGAAGAAACAAAAAATGACAGATGGAGCAGATGCGGTCCAGTGGAGCATGTAACCTGTTGAATTAGATTTGTGAACTCATTGCCTTCATCTTCTTTCTTATCTACTTCATTCTTACCATATAGTAATTGTGTTGGCAGATCATGGTGTGTTATCTGATTTAATTGGAACAATTCATAAATTCAGGGTGATGGATGTTGCTGAGTGAGAAAATGTTCGTGAGTTCTTTGATGGTTATGAATTCAAGTGTCCTAAAAGAAAAGGCGACACTGAATTCTTGCAAGAGGTACGCATCATAGTTAAGTTAATGAAATAAAGGTTTACAAGTTTGCTAACATTTCTGTATCTTCAATACAGGTTACCCCTCGAAAGAATCAAGAGCAATATTGGGCAGGTAGAAGCAAACCATATATAAGGGGTGTTTGGGATTGCTCAATGTAGCTCTTATCAACATTATATTTTATTAACAGTTATATAAAATAAGTACACCTGATAATTACCTTACTTGTAGTTACTATAGCATAAATAATATATGTTGAATCCTGCAAACAAAGTTAACGCTTAAATATATGCTGAAAAATAATATGACCAATTTTAACAATATGACAACATGGTACACTGATTTGTTTTGACTATTTGGAAACCAGCTGTATAATAAGTTACTTTTGTGAGGGCATGTCTTTATATTCTTAAAGGTAAGGCGTATTTAATAAATTATCATACATGTATGTATTCATGATAGGAATCTAACGTGTCTTTTTACGATGTGTGGTTTCAGTTACTATAGAAGTTATTTGCAAATATTATGAAATTAATTCATTCATATCCCTAAAATTATAGAGTAGCAAAGCCCTTTTGTGGTTTGTGCTATTCAGCTGATCTACTACCAACCTATGTAGTTACAATAGCCAAGCAGACATAAAATATATACACTAATGCAGATCTATTAAAGGAAGAAACAGGGTCATTAGCCCATTGGTATTGTTAACGCAAAGGCAGGTGGATTTACTTTTGTCTATATGATTCTGGTAAAAGGTGCCGAAAACGTTTGTAATTACAAGAGGGAAACACGTTCTAAATGGTGGATATGGTGCCCCTGCTCTACAAGGTCAATGTGGTTATTGTAATGCTCATGCTCCACAAACTCCAGGTGGTTATGGTGGTGCTACTACTGATGCACCTGCGAAGGTCAAGCAATATGATGAAAAATGTGACTCAAACTTGTGGCAATGCTGTGTAGTTAAGGAACCAACTGGAAGAAGGCTTTGGTAACTCTTTTGCATTGCTCTAATAAATTAAAACGTTTTTATTTTGACTTTAAAACTCTCTAAATTTTACCAGTTTAATGTTTCAAAATCAATTGTACTGTGGTGATAGAGTTACATACTTACATCAGTATGCTAAGGTACACAAAAAGCTTATAGATTTATGAGTGTTTGATGATAAAAAAAATTCTTCCATTCTTTCACTTTACTTACTTTTTCAGTTTTCTTCCCTCTTCCCATCTTCACTCTTCTATCCTTCACTTTTTTTTTCTTACAAAAAAACTTAAAACTACATGGAAATTAAAATCCAATTCAGATTGCAACTATCCAAAACTACCTGACTCACCATCACCGTAAGCCTGCAAGTAGTAATTATTATATTGGTTCACCAAGCACTGGAGGTTGAGGTGCGACCTGAATCTAAGATTTATCCAGATGAGATTAGAGCTTGACCTGAATCTAAGTAAGTTTTTTGGTTTTTGAAGATGACCAAGATCTAGGCGGAGCATCAAAATGCACGTGGTCATGCTCTGGAGGTTGCTGATATGGTATCTAAGACAATAGTATACTTATTTTATCCCATAACATCGCCATTGTGTATACCTGAATCTTTCAATGTTATAGACTATTATTTTGGTAGTAAGGCTACTATAATCCTGCCATACAACCAGAAATCTATTTAGAATTGGCATTCGTCTCATTGTTTACCATATTGGCTTGTCCTTAGTTATATTAGTCTTTTCTTTTTTGAATTTTAACCCAATTTAGCTCTCATCAGGATGATATGAACTAATCTTTTAGGTATCATGTAACTCCACCATGTTTAAAACCAAGTGGGAACGTACTGTTCTTGCTCGAGGAAATATGTGGTGATTATAAACGAATCTCTTTCGCCATATATCTCGGAAAAAAAAGAAAGACGTCGAAAAGCTGCAACGAAGGGTAAAAAAAAGTTCTTCATGCTTATAGCATTCCGAATTATAGGTTGCTGAAGGCAAAGCAAGCGTGAGTGCCTCCTTTATACTGTTTTCTAACCATAATCAGGTAACTTGCTACCGTAATAGCACTCATTGTTACACTATGGAATATGTATCATGTGTGGACGATTAAATTTAATTTCATGTATATACAGTCTCAACATAACACATATCAATCAGCCATAGGTAAGCAAACTATAGGATTTACGTTACCAACTTCCAATTACTGTCATAGGATGCATGTTTAGACTTGTGGCCTCAATAATTCATACAGAGGACACATATTATGAGGAATAGCACTTATCTTTGATGAACATGAAAAACATATATTCCACCAAATGAGTGATGGCGAGTTATTCGTGTAAGTGCTAAGAATCATAAGACTTGCACACCTCTAAATGCTGACATAAAGTTATACATCTCTAATTTATGGTGTTGCTATTCTGGCATCATTTAGGTATGTTTGTTGTGCTGGCATAATAAAGTAAAGTAACTAATTTTGAGATCAGAGAATTGTCACACATGGTCATGGATCGAAAGTCCCTTGATGCTCATAATCTTTCATTTAAACTGATTATGACAGTATAATATTTTCAATATTACAAAAACATTAGCTATATATATATATATAACCCAAAAGTAAGATCATGAAAGTTTTTTTAGGACTGGCCTAACCCGAACGAGATTGTACCAGTTTGACCCTTTTTCGCCTCTGTTACTCTCTTTATAGCTAATCGGACTATGCTTCAGCTTACGTAATTTTAGGTTTCAAGGATGTAGGAAATAAGCGTATTATCAAGTAATAGGTCTAATTAGGTTTAGGCAGAGACAATAAAATTTTTGGTACAGGTTAGGCTAGCTTGAGGTCCCACCAAAATTTTGGTACAGGTTAGGCATAGATGAAAACTTACGTGAAATCCTGGCATTGTGTTTTGGTCTCATCTGATTATATATCTACTTTGGCATTGTCTTTGACTTCAATCCTTTTCATATACCCTGTCATATCTTTTTATCTTTGTTTTCTTCTAATGTTGTGGCTATATGGTCTTTAACTTGCAGAAAGAGGGTGTTCATCATTCAAATACGCCTAACATTTAAAAGCACAATCTACTGCTTGATTATAGGTATGCATTTTTTTCTTCTACCCGTTTTCATTTTAAAAAACAACTGGAGAATATAGCTGCTCAATCTACTATGTTTCATAATATATATCGTCAAGTTGAAGTTGTCATAGGAAGGTAATAGAAGAAGGGTGTCCTGTTTACTTTTGCATTCCTGTTACTTTATATAATATATATCGTCAAGTTGAAAGTGTCACAGGAAGGTAACAAAAGAAGGGTGCCTGTTTACTTTTGCATTCCTGTATTATTTTAGTTTGTTGTCTACTAATGTTAATGCAAAGTAGAAGTGCCATAACATTTTGTATTCTTTTCAGATTCTTAGAGCGGTTTCTGAGTTTCTTAGTCACAGGGAAACTATAGATATACTATCAGCTAAATGCCTGATATGTAGGAACATTGAACTCATTCCTGCAAAGTATGGCGGTATTCATTGTTTAGTGGTCGTGGTAAAATTGGCAAAAAAGAAAAAGGACTTATTTCGGCTTACTTGATAACCAACATCAAATGACCCCTAATCGATTCTGATCCAGAAACTCTTTTATGTGGGCTCAAATCAAGGGTGCAGTAACTGATTTAGCAAGATATATTTTGTTCATTAGGATGTAGATGCATAGGTAAACAGTTCTCTTTATTTATTTTGGATGGACATTATTGTCTGACATTAAGCTCATAGTTCGTTTGGATGGGTCAGGTCATATGTATACGGACATTTTGGACTATAAAAAGGCCAGGAGGTGCTTGATGAAAAAGTTTGTATACGAATACTTGGAATCAAGGATGGTGATCAGGTATTTATCTCATAGCTGACTCATATGTTTTTTCTCATATTGTTACTATAGACCTTCGGAACCTTGAATTAACCAACAGCTCTAAACCGGATTGTGTTTTTTCTTCTTAGAAAATAATGTTGGGAAGAAAGATGTTAAGTATACTTTATAGAAATAGACAATTTAGATACATATTAGATAAAAAAGAGTTTCTTGTGATTTTATATCTGATATACTAAATTCAGATTAAGCTAAACTGGACCATTCAATATAAAAATAAAAATGAAAAAGACTACAAACCTCTATTCGTATTAAACCATGTCCTGTATTTTATATCCATTATAAAGCCCAATGACCCAAATATGGTGGTACACACTTGCCACTAACCCACTAACCACTAACATTTTCCGTTTTAAATAAAATACACTGGTACACATATCTATTGTATGAATTCAGAATATTTTACTAACGATGCATTAGGTGAGCCGATACCCGAGCTACGGACCCATTGAAATGATTTTCTCTTAACTAAAAGTTCTTTCTTACTTTTCTTGCTTTCTTACGTTTATTTGCCTAGGCTTCCAAATTTGAAGTACTTGGAGTTCAAAGGTACTACTGGCGCTGCATGTAATTTAATCCGTAAGTAATCTTCAGGATTCAAGAAAGAAGTGCATAGATTATCTCTCAACTCTGGATAACAAGAGGTTGACTACTGCCGTTGACTATGTATATTTGCGGTCACAGACTATCTATCCCTAAGGAAAATGCAGTTTCACATTCTCACTTTTTGGTGTTAGATGCCCGGTTCATGACGAGCCTTACTCAAATGAGGCAGTTTCTCTTATGACCCGGATGATTATGCAAATGGATATCAAGGTGATATTCCCATTTTCATTATGTTATATTTGATTTTTTTTCTTGGTTCGGATTGAAGTGGAGAAGGTTGATATAACAAGGCCTGCGATCTGTGGGAATCAAAAACTAAGGTCAAGGATCACTCTTCTGTAAGCAGGGCTTGCAAATCTTCAGAAGTTTGGTGTTGATGGCGTCCAGGATGCTTACCTTCTTGCTCAGGCTGAGGTGCCAAGAAACATATATTAATGTGTTGTTGATTTTAATCATGGAAAAAGTGAGACAAGTCTTTTGCTGATCAATAAGTTTGTATGTAGCTCTTAGGGATGATGTGATATGGTAAGTGATCAAGTTCAGCTGGACTGATAACCCTAAACATGACAACACAAAACAAGGGCCACAACCCCAACATCGGCGGCTGCACCACCTGTGACATAGTACGCTTAAGTTACTACATCTTTCTACTCAGTAGTATCTATTTTTTACACCTTTATTTTTGTGACATTTTCTATTTGGTTTGGATATTAGTTGCTATTTATTGTAATTGTGTTATTTTAGGCGTATATCTGTTTCCATCACCTACTTGAGGCGAGGACAGATTGGTATGAGGAGTTCTAAGCTATAGCTATGGAAAAACTTATGATGAGAAGGTTAGTAATCAAAGTTGTTTATATGAATTTAACCCGTTTAGATATGTGATAATAGCTATTAGTCTTAGTTGCAGGAAGCCTTGTGTCAGCAATTGAACCCCCACTATCATTATCAATTTATTCAAATGCAAATATACCCAATTCAGAGTCATGTCACAGCCTTAGTTGTTTCGAAAATCTTTTGTGGTCTTTTAGCTATCAATGACACCTGACTAATACTTATTTGTAATCTGTAGTAACCACGAGATTCATCCTAGATTTGAAGCTGTAGAGAAGGTTACTATTGTAGAGACATATATATGCTGACGCATTGACAAAGACAAAAAAATTGGCAAGAACAATTGAATTCTTATGAGACTTCAATAAAGTTCAAACTTGTCCTGAATACCAAGGAAACTATGTGGCTTCTATTTTATCAATATATATGATGTTTTATATGAGCTGATTGTTTTTTAAAATGAAATAGGCAACGCACCAAAAGAGTCGTAATTAGTGCCATTGGTTTTGATATTGGAGATGACATGTAGATGTGCTATGTGTATGACAGAAAAATTAAACTCTACGGGTCATAATCATTAATCATTGTTCATTTTGTTTATATTGCATCTTTATTTTCTTAATGGCATGTTAAACGCGAATAACTTTAGGCACACATTTCTTTAGTAAATACACTTGGCACATGTTCTGTATGATTGAACATTCCCCACGAGACACAAAATCTAAAGCAAACAAGTTTGCACGTTAAATACTAAAATGTTGGAATTGAATGTTACAATTGTTTGAAATTAGAGTCCAGTATACTACAACACAATAACCTTATTTTTTTCAACCATATTTTTTGGGTATACCTAGGTTTCTGACTCGACATTGCGAGCCGACTAATCCCAGGGCGACTACCCTTTTGGATAGCCCGGAGTCGTCGCAGGTTAACCTCCGTGGCCACCCCAAGTTTTTTTCAACCACATTACAGATTCTAAAACTATGTTTATTCATAGGTTGCCCACCCAATTGATCGCAACATAAGCATTGCATACTCAATATCTACCTATGATATAACTATGTTTTATCACTTGTATCTAGCCACATCTATTGATCTACTCCTTTTACTATTGTGAACAAAAATCTTCTTAAAAGAAAATTTATAAAAAAAAGGGAGGGAGGTTTATAATTTCATTTATACTACTTTATTATAAATTTCGTATTGAAGAAGTCAGTTTCCAGATGTTTAGAACTTGCATCATCGTATTGTATTACTCTATATTCTAAACACCATCACGTTAGGCGACAAAATATGTATGTTCATTGGGTCAATTTTTGGAAGGATAGTGGAAAAGCCAAAACAATAAATATACAATCAATTGGTGTGAAAGGTGTTATAATATGTTCGTTGGGCAAATATGAAAACACTATAGGAAAGCCCAAAATAGACGATAGACAAGCCGCTCACTCATTTTTTAACAGTTTACCAAATATAAGAGACCAAATGGGTTAAAATATATCACATACTCCTTAGTTGGTTATATGTAATTTATACCATGCTAAAATTCATAATTTATTATTCCTTGAACACGAGGTATACGGTGTAGTAAATTAATGGGTTGTGTTAGTCGAATCTTCTTTTTTCAAATGCTAAAAATCATAATTTATTATTCATCGAAGACGACGTAGATTTATGTACATTCGTAAATTAGCATGACACCAAGCACAGTTGTTTATTGTACTTAGGCGTAACATTATCAAAAGTTAGTTTACGTTTAACAAAAATATATTAAAAGAACACAAACAGATATTTGTATAACCAAAGATTAACATGGGACAAACCACATCCGTTATATGGGACAAGGCCTACAAATATCAAATATTAGTTTACTTTTAGTTTTATTTTAATAAAAATACGTCTAACTGAGAATAGATAAAACTTATACACAAACGCATTTTTGAAAAAGATTTACGAAACGACCCCGCCCGTTGGGCGGGTTACGACGCTAGTATATATATATATATATATATATATATATATATATATATATATATATATATATATATATATATATATATATATATATATATATATATATATATATATATAGGGATGGGTTCTAGAGAAAACTCAATTTTCGTAGAAAACTTGGAAAACAAAGTACAGGGTATATTATGCAAACGTGTCAAACTTTAGGGTAGAAAATAAAAATAATAATAAAAAAATGGTGGGACAACAGGGACCATCACCGTCTCATTTCACTCATCCAAATTCACACACAGAGTCCCATCGCCATTAAAACTGAAACCCGATCATTAAAACTGAAAAAGAAACCCGCTCATCCATCGACGTAAACCCTTATTGATGGATTCTTCACCACCACCTCCGTCATCACCGAAATCTGAACAACCACTACCAATGTCATTGTCACCGGAATATGAGCAACGAACACCACGTTTAACCGGCCATATACAAAAGGTTAGTTAACATTGCGCAAACCATGAATCTTAATGTAGTGTTTACTTTTTCACAATCAAAGCCTGACAAGGCTACAAACAGTGTTCTTGCTGCCGCACCAAGACGCGGTTCGATTTCATCTTAAAAGTATGTAAAAAAATTATGTTGCAGTTCACGACGGCCAAAGTATAGACAAGTTTTTGCCTCTTTTCGAGATTTGGCTTCTTGTTTGGTGTCTCCTGAATTTGACAAGATGCATAACCTTTGAACAATAAATCAGGTGCTTGGTCAAATTTACGAAAGAATGTGTTAGTTAAAGTTGCGTATTAGGTGTTTGTTAAAATGTCTCAATAAGAGACTTAATGATATGAGATGCTAAATTTCAATTTTCGTTTTCAGAAAATCAGAACACTTGAAAAGATGCTTCCAAAAATATCAAGAACAGTTAGACAACCAAATGTTAATAAAAGTTTGGATTTTATATTTATTTTAGTGTATGTGTTAGTTTTTCTATGTAATTAAGGCATCCATTTGATTGTTCCATGAAAAAGGAGTATCTGATTTAAGTGTATTTGATCATAAAGTTGTTTGTTGGTTCAAGGCATCTCCTATAATATGGTATTTGGGCATCATTTTCTTGGTTTGTTTAAGACATCTTTTAGTAATGTATTTGTTTGGTGCGTATGTATTAAGGTTGTATTAGGGCATCGGTTTAATATTTTGTTACGGTATCCATATGAACAAATTGGGGAATCCTTGTGAACAAATTACGGCATATGTATGAAAAATATGGCTTTACATTTTGTAGGAAGCTAATAAAACTTTCCATTTTTATCACATAGCGTGCTTTAACATGCATCCTCACATGTTTATATAGAAGCTACCGATATTCTACCAAGATTCTTTTGGAGTCGAAGTCTGCCATACGCAACTGTGATAACTTTCAAGTTACCCCAAACATGTATCGTGTGACATACCAGATGATATTGAAAACTATAAGTGTATTATATTGAAAACTCGTTTATGTTAAGTGCTTTTGGATGATCACAACTTATGTTTATGTTACAGATGAATTATTGTCATAGCTTTTGCTTGTAGTGTTTTTAAAAATGGGTTGGTCAGGAAAAAGTAACTTGTCCTATATGTTGAGCTACAGGTCCTCTTAAAATGGTGAGTCAGTCTCGAATTAACTCGTCGCTTGTTATTGCAATCAGAATGGCAGAAATGACAAAGTCAAATGCTGCTTTAGGATCACCTAAGCCATACTAATCTGGATCTCATGTCTTAATGGATCTGTTATGTTAAGCTAATTGAAGTTTTCCAGTTTTAAGGAATGTTTTGGTCTTTTGGGTATGTCTGATCCCATAGAAAATGACAGCGTGGAAGGGTTGAGAACAAACTCTAATGGCCTGGTATCGTCACTTGTGGGGTATGCATGTAGTTTTTATATTTTAGTGCACCCGTTTATATATTTTAGTGCATCCATTTCTATATTTTAGGGAATCCTTTGTACAGTTCACGACATCTATTTGTATATCATCCTCTACTCACCACTCTCCACTTTCCCAAACACCCACATAAAAGGTTCTCAATCTGCGCCAAGAAAGGTTAGTAACGATGAACTTCAAAAAGTAGCAGGAATGGCTACAACTTCAACTGCTAGTGGTGGCAAATATGATAAAAAGTTGGCTGGTTAAAAGCCCCAATAAGCATGAAAAGAAATACATAAAGGTTTGTACATGTTTGCTCCCTACAAAAGTTAACATAAACTTTATCATAAGAAATTTGTTGTGAACTTCTTTTTATATTCCTTTTCTTCAGTTTTTATCTGCGATGGAGGAATCTGAAACAGTTATCTTCTACATTGGCCTGAGTTTGGTTAAAAGCCCCAATAAGCATGAAAAGAAATACATAAAGGTTTGTACATGTTTGCTCCCTACAAAAGTTAACATAAACTTTATCATAAGAAATTTGTTGTGAACTTCTTTTTATATTCTTTTTCTTTAGTTTTTATCTGCGATGGAGGAATCTGAAACAGTTATCTTCTACATTGGCCTGAGTTCGGGTGCTGCAAGTTTTGTACTTTGGTTTCTCTTCTTGATCGGGCAAGTCTGTTTTCTATTTTGTATCTTTATCTAGTTATGAACTGGTTCTGGATGGCTAAAATCTGGTACTGCAAGTTTTGTTATTTTAGTAGAGCCAAGGGAATTTATTGAGATGCGTACTTGCGTTGATGAATTGGTCAATTGCATCATTTTTGTTTCCAATTAGATCAGATAGGAACTGCTAGCCCACTCACTTTTTTGATGAAAATTAAAGAAAAAATTAAAAAGAATGAAACTGCCATGAAGAATATAGTGTTGCTGGTTTTTGACTCATAAAGACCATGATGTTAGATTTCTCAGTAAACTTTGTGGTACGTTGACTGAAGGACTGGAAGGATGGAAACAAAACAACTTAAAACAATAGCTTATATTTTAGAGAAAATTAGGAATAATCAACGTGACTTGCATCAGGTTGTAATGTCATTTCATGAATGTGGGGGGAATGTGTGTGACGATGTTCATAGAACTTGTTAAAGAAAACCATGGCATATATTTCACAACCCGAGATGGAAGATGTAATCCTAAAAGCCTTACATGGGGCCTTGATAAGGAACATGTTTTGGGAGGCCACATGGCTGTTGAGGTATTACATTTTGTTATCGACAGATTGTATACATATACATTCCTATGTGTAAATATACCAAATGAATGTGTAAATATACCAAATGAATGTTGTATTTTGCTTAATATCACTAGCTGTAATGAGGTATGTGATACGAACCGGGTCGTATCAGTATGCTCTTAAGCTAATATACAAATCAGGTCACCTACCTTTTAACAATGTGAACTTGGGCATTTGGGTAAGCCGCACAATTTACTAAATCTATCATTAAAGTTGTTATTGTAAAGTAGCCCATATGGTATTGATTTTGCATGAGGGTAATGTTGATAAGTTTTTTATATATTAGTTCACATACAGTTTTATCTGAAATTTATCATTACAAATATCCTATTTTACTGATATCAACACATAGTTATTCTGGAAAATATGTAAAAGCATACATTGAGGGTGCAAAGCCGATGTTTTTATGCTGAGCCTTAGAATGCTACTCTTTCTGTCCACTAGGTTGTGGAAAATGCCGTCATATATTTAGTTATGTCATATATTTAGTTACGGCATCTGTATATTCAATTAGCGCATCTATTTGGATTGAAAGCTTCTGCAAGTCATTTGTCTTTAGTGAGTTATGGGTGGCATATAAGGTTTCAGTGTGTTATATGTGCTTTGTGAGTTTCACTATTTTAGTTTGCAGGAAGTATTCAGTCTCTTTAAAGTACTCGTTCTTTTCTATATGGTTCAGTATGCTCCAGAGTTTAGTACTTTCTTAATATTTTAGTTTTGGTTTTAGTATCATGTTATTTGGTTAGTAACCAATTTGTGTAGATTTTATAAGTATCATAAGAAAGCAGGATTGTCTACAAAGTACACGTCACTGATTTATTTACACGCGTGCTTTAATTAGCTAAAGTTAGTAGTTATTACTGATACATTAAGAACCTGATGAGTGTAACTTGGTCCACGGATTTTACTTGACATGTCAAAATATATGAGATTTTGAAACAATTAATATCCCAAATCCTGTTATTAAGCGACATTTTATTTCACTTTCCATTTTTTTGTCACAGCAATTGAAATCAAGGTATGATTCTCCTTCTACTGAAAGAAGATATGAGATTCAACATCCCTATATTAAGGCTCTTGTTCACTCAAAGCGACTTCATGAAGTAGGAATTTCAAAAGAAATGTTGTTTGTAAGTTTTATTTAACACTTGTCTTCCACACTTTTACGTCAGCTGTTTGTTAAAATTTTAGCGAAATACTGTATGTTTTTACTTGGTTGTAGCAGTTATAATGAACGTGTATGCAAGAGTTGGTGTATTTAGATGTTGTTGCGCATTTTATACTTGGTGGATTATGTGCAGAGAAAAGATGCAATAAAAAGCTGCCAAAAACGCGTTGATATTTGGCGCAAGAGATGCTATTAACGAGTTACAACATCAACAGGGTATGGTTTTAAGCAACTTAATTGATGATGAAGTTCGTGGTGATAATAAGGACGATGAAGAGGTAAATGGTCAAGTTCTCTTCGGACAGTTGTACTGCCTGAACATTGTAGCAGTGAGTTATTGCTTATATTGTTTAATTGTAAATGTGCATAGTCGGTTAAATCAAATGATCATTTGTACTGTTATGTATCCTATGTAGTTGATCTGTATTCCAACTGCTACAAATTATATTGAGTTTGTTTACTGAAGCTAAAATTGAATTAGAACTTTGCCTTTTTATTTCCTTTTTAACGTTAATGATCATATTGTCAAAATCAACCATTAGTCGCACCATTATTTGTCTATGGTAATTTTCAATTTCAATATTGAATAATGGGGTGGCTTAAGATAGATCAATGGATCTCTTTTAAACTCTGGTACTTTAATGCATCTGTTTGACGTACATTAGGGCATCCGTTTGTATCGGGGAGTACAGTTTAGCCGATTTAGTTTTTTTTTGTAAAGACACAAAGCCATTTGTAATTGCACTATATTCAGATCGAGAAAAAATCTATAAAATTAATATAAATTATGGTACCGTAACTTTAAAAGTATAGAAACTAGTTTGTTCATTAACTCTCTATACAAGCGACAACAAACACATATTGTTGAAATTAATCAAGTAATATCATAAACTTCTGACAAATGACGACAGTAATTAAAAACAATACTCAATGGTAAGGAAACATGTACTCTTGACACAAAATAAGATAAATGGCAGATTCTATATATTATTCCTTTTCTTCCTCCTCTAGCCACTCCACAAACGGCTCCAATGCCTTCATTAAGCTTTTATTGAATCATTATAAGCACGCACACATTACTTGAATGTAGACGCATCAATTATACAAATACAATTATTCTAGCATTTAAAACTTTATGCTCATCACAATTAACTGTCATTCGTTCTTGCATCTTGATGTTCAAATAATAATAAGCTCATACTTTGTGTTGGATCCTTCACGGAACTAGTGAAGTATAGTGTCTTAGGAAACAACTTCATTTGCTTGGTATATTCATAGCACTGAACTTGGACTTTGTAAAAAAGTTTTAGCTCAACCTTTGTTGGTGCAGGATGTGCTTAGTAACTCATCCCATGTTTACACATGCACAAAGATAACCACTTCCATAAATAAATACTTATACGAATCAAAGTTTTTGAAGCAACATGAGCACAAGCTTTGTTAGAACCTGATGGCTACCTACCTAGAGGAGAGCCAAGTTAGCAGCGTGTCGTTGGTTCTTACCTGACATTTGAAAAGCATCCATCAAAATATCACAAAGGATCTTAACAATCTCAATTTCAGGCAATTTAGCATCCTTAACATGCTGTTTCACTATTTTTATCACATCATATTGAGTATACACAAAAATGGAGTACACAGGTCAAAGATCCAGAAGCCAAGTAATCATGTAAAATAAACTTACCATGTTGAGGAGGTGCTGCGAATGATCTGATACCTCCATGATCTAGTTTTACCTTCGGGCTGTTCTTATTTAACTTTGTCCACTTATGTTACGTTCCATTTGTGATGTGTAAAATCAAATACACTCGATAAATATCATATGTACTACATTAGTTCAATTCACTTGAGAGCAAAAAACCTGGTATGTCCCAGAAAGCCGCAATTGAAGAGTCCGGATTGACCCTCTTCATCTTCTGTAGCTACCTTCATCCCATATATTTTGCAATGCTGTTAACTTATTTGATTTGACAAATCAGGAATTGCGTATCAGCTAAACCTCGGCCAGTAGCATGTTCATCCCCAGTCAGAAGTATGTTTTTCATTGTGGTTCACCTGTTGTACGATTTAAGAGCATCTGTTGTACGATTCAAGGGCACTTGTTTATACAACCCTTTTGACATAAGATAAAAAAGGCGTAACCAAGCGCTTAAACCATTACACTAACTAAAGACTCGGTATCTGATTCTGATTACATTACAGTTAAATTTCATTGATAATCAACATTACCCAAGTAAGACTTAACACAACAAAAGAGTAGACCCATAAAAAAAAGAAACTCCCAGCACCTTATTACCTTATTTTCACAATTAGACCATATGAAACGGTGTAAACAACCAGAAACATACAAAATGTGTTGAAAGTTATAATAGAAAGAAACATGCATAACTTAACATCGCAACCTTACCGATAGGACAAAAAGGGATAATAGTCACGGGGTGATACTTACAATATTAACACATAATAAAATCGATACAACTGTATTAGCAAATGTTTCATCCAAATCTCAGTCAGACATTTTATCAAACACTTGGGGTGAACTTTGTGTAAAATGTTTTCCAACTCAGATTTTTTCTCAATTTTTTTTTTAATTTTTAATTTTTTTTAGAACGGCACCTCAATCTAATTGAAATCCTACCCCGAATTATACCATCCATAACGGCCCCGGGACCCGAACCACTAGGGGAAACAACCGGCTTTTTTTCTCAAATTTGATTCAACTAACTATTATATTCAACGAATCATGTCAAGAAATTATTAAAATGGTTACATCTATATACATGTTTACAAACAAAAATCTATCTGATAACAAACACAAATATAGCCAAATAAAATTGTGAATAACAACGCAATCTTTAATTCTTTATAGTCGATATTTGATATGAATAAAGTACAACCAAAAAGCGGTTTTTAGAACTCACTTTGATTAAGATTGAGACATTAGAACGAATTGACTAGTGATTCGGATAACTAATCGTTCAATTGGTTCTTAGCAATAATATATATAAGGAAATGAGAATATATCAATCTAAGGAAACGTGAGTAAATGAAAAGCCTGTGAAAATTAGAACGAGAGAATTTAACGAGATGGAAAAAAGGAAAAAAAAGAATGAAAGAAGAAGAGAGGCATACGATCTGTGTAAAATATTTGGGATTTTACAATACACACCTTAGATATTATCGAAAGTTACAAAAAGGTCCCTGTAGTTTTTGCAAAAAAAAGGAGGGTGGGATGTCTTTCATCCAACGGTTGGGAGGGGGTTTTCTATGTTTTTCACCAAGATGAAGTTTTCTATTGATCCCATCTCTCTCTCTCTCTCTCTCTCTCTCTCTCTATATATATATATATATATATATATATATATATATATATATATATATATATATATATATATATATATATATATATACTAGTTGCAAAACCCGCCCGATGGGCGGGTATGACTTATAATTTTCGTTGTTGTTTTTTACAGTGGCTAATATTTGTTTTTAAATTTTTTTAGTTAAAGATAATGTGAGTTAGGTAACGCAGCAAACAATTATACCATGCTTAAAAATATAACTTACAAACACATATTTATAGAAGAAATACAACAACAAATAACACAACTATAGGCTTATCATGGATAAAAAAGACGAAATATTTAAAAAAAGAACTCATACACACCTTCACTGGAAGTTTTCTTCCAAGCATTTTGGCAGAGTTTCGACGTCACCAAAATAATTTCCCATAAGCTTTGCTTCCGCCTCTTCTCATTCACGTAGTATGCATCGTATAACAAACGGACCCCTATTAATAGAATTTTCTGTTTCCTCTCATCCAACATTTGTAATTGTTGCCTATATCCAAAATAACATGTACAATCTTCCAATCATCTTGATCGTAGGACTCGTAATCCAAATCGGTATTCATGTTGTAGCAAATTTGTGTTGTAAAAAGTGTGAAACAAATAAATACTTAAAAGGGTAATTGTAGTTTGAATTTAGGTTAGAGTTTGAAAAAAAAAAGTGTTGAAAATAGAGAAGAACGTCTACTGTTTCAAAATTCGAGGGTGCATTATGCTATTATTTAAATAAAGAAATGTATACGAAAACGCGAAACGCAAGTGACGGCTGGTGTTTTCGAATTAAGTTTTAGGATTACTTGGGTTGGATAAAACAAATCGAGAGTTCAAAACGTTTGTCACAATATGGTTGCTCACATTTTCGGCTGGCATCGTAAAGAGAACGCCTCTTACAATCTCTTACAATGCGTCGTACTTACATCTCTTAGAAATGCTCGCTGCCATGCCACCATCATTCATATCTACACTTGTCATACTCCTAATTGACTTATGTGTTTGAGATTGCTTAATGAAAATAGATAATTCATTTTGAAAATAAATAATCAAGTGATATGCACAAATCAGATTATACAACACCTAATATGTAAAATGGACAAAAATAAATATTTTTATTTATTTGTTTTAATGTAACATTTTATTAAGTAACTTTACTAAAAATCAAATTTTGTCATTTTAGAATCTGAATTAAATCAGTCACGATTTTTTATTTGGGTCTTATTTTGCTTTTATCTATCGGGCTAAATACAATTGTAAGAAAGTTGAATATTTTAAAATATTAAGGTATCTTCATAAATGATTCCATTTGTTGCATCGTTTACATTTTACGCCGCTTTTAGCTACCAATCAAACTGGAAAAAAAATGAGATGCAAAATTTGAACTTAAATTCTAATAATCTGCTCATATAGCAAAGTAAATTGAGAACATTGAAGGGAAAGTTTATAAGGTGATAAAAAAACTCAAACCTCTATTTTAAAAAATTATCTCCTTAGCTGCTTATTCAAACCCACGTTTTGAAGGGAGTAGAATGCAAAAAATCAATTTTTATGTGGTATTTGCCAAACATCTCAATACAGGTTAATCCGTTTGCAAGCCGTGATAATCAGATAACCAGGTTGCAAAAGCAACCCCAAACACCCTTAGACTGTCTGAACTTTTTTAAACATTTTATCATGTGAATCTGGTTCTTGTGACCCTTGAATATCTTCCAAACAAGTTATGCATGAAGGATTTTACATGCATATAATTTTATATAATTTTATCAATATGACATGTATCTTAATTAGTAATGTTTATGTCAACTAGAAAAAATAATAAAAGTTAAGAATGTGAGTGCATGATAATGTATTTGATGTTTGTATATATGACCGTTTGAAGTTAGACAAACAGAAGGATATCATTCTAAGTGGCCTTGTGAGCATGTCCTTTACTTTGGCAGGCAGCAGACATCCGTTATCTCAGTGAAGGACGACGTCACTATAGTATCAAGGGCCCAACATAGCTTCATGCCTCCATTAGTCTTCTCCTTTCGGGATAACAGTCGCATACAATTTCACAATGCATTGTACGCATAATATGAGCTATTATACCATGCCACCTAGACCCATTGTGGATGCCCTAAGTGTGTTATAGACAATGCCTCCTGCAACACAAGCAAATATATAAGAACTAAACGTTGTGTAGCATAAGTAAACACACTCCTGCAATAAAGATATATAAAGGAGTTTTTAAGGTTGGATACTCATATCAACTTCAACAAAGTTCATTACTTATTTACATCCTTCTGTCAAAAAAAAGTAAATAATTTAATTAATTCCTATAATATTCATAAGTTGTGAATCACTCGTACGTTTGATTATTTGGCGACAACATGTTTATTGAAAAAGAAAAAGAGCATCAAAACACCAAAATAACTAAAAACAAAGTAGCTCAAATTTGGAAGCCATTGTAATCAGATTACAGTGTTTGAGATTTTCATCTTCTACCTATTTTCTTTTCTCATGAGCCATCAGCTAATCTATGGCAAGTGATTTCATTTGATATAGTATTTATCAAGTTAACTAAGCTAACAGATATTATCTATACTAAAGCAAATTGATAACTCAAGCACCAAAGACTAAAAGAGCGACAATAAATCCAAGACGCTAACCTATGGTTGCGCCATAGTGCATATTCGCATAAGGTTCCTCACGAGTAAGAATCTCCTCTACCATAATCCTAAAAGGGAAAATTCTTGAAATGCCCCAAGGTTGCACTCACTTTACCAAAATGCACCAACCAAATGAAAATTTCCCAAAATGCCTTATTTACCTTATGCGACTTTTTCAAAAAAGGGAAAAAAAGTTTAAAATTTTTTCCAAATTTTTTCATTTTTGGAAAAGCCGCATAAGTTGCATGAGTTGCATAAGACATTTTGGGAAATTCTCATTTGGTCGGTGCAAAAAGGGAAAAAGAGTTAGATCTTGGGGCATTTCAAGAATTTTCCCATCCTAAAATATATAATATCAACCTATAACATCACAACAGATCAGAAAAATGTTAAAAGCATATCTAGAGTTTCCCGATTCTAGGTTGCTGCACGCTTGATTTGGGAGGTCACTGCTCCTACCAAAGTCTCCATTGAAGCTCAAATAAAATCTTGATGTAGTCTACACAACTTACAAATTCCGTATATTCATGACCTTCATAAAACAAAAGGCTTTAATGATGTTTTCTGGTGAATTTGCAATGGTTTTTACAAGTACAACAACCATAATATAAGATATGGAAATTTTGACGGACTTATGAGAATGGGTCAACCTGGCCAAAAGGGGCATTAGAGAGATCCCATGTTCGAAAAACATTATATAAAAGAGATGGAAATTTGACCAACTGACAACCTGGCCAAAAGGGGTATTAAAGAGATCCCAATTGCACGATCCATTAAACGATTGAACGGCTCACCATAGCTATGTTTACGATGAACCAAATGTTGTAATGGAAAACTAAATGTCACAAAAAATAAAATATTTACCCACATATGATAGAAGTAATTATTTATCAATGTGTCATCTTATTGGAAAACAGCATCTCAAAGAAACTGTAGCCAAAGTCAATTTTTTATGTCACATCAGCACCTTTCACTTGAATCTCCATCAAATGAGCCTTCTTTTGCTTCAAACCTTTCATCTTTTGGATCTGAGTGTGGGTTAGAACATGATAAAATTGCAGTTTCTTTGAGATGTTGTTTTCCAATTGCAGTATTGCTTCATACTTTGATGAGTACTTATAGGAATGCCTCTTGACATCAGTTCTTGTAGAAACGCCTCTTGACATCTTCACTGAGATGTTGTGCCCACAATGTGTTCAGATTGTGAAGACCACGTGGGTCTTTACATACATAACCAACCCAACGACAACCATTGGGGGTGTCTAAACAATAGTCAGACCTTCACATGTATACTCCTTGTGGAGTTCTGACAAAATAAGACAAAAAAATAAGAAATTAAGAAAACAGTAATATTGTTGCATCTTTTACTCAATTGCCCAAAATTTGAACAATTACAGTAGTACTTTTTCAGATTGAATAAGAAACTAAACCAAAATATATCACCTGACCCAACGCTTTCAACGTCTCTTACAATGTGGGTAACTCCAGCTTTGTATCCCAAGAAGGCAGTAAGTCTGCATGGTTTGGTCGGATATATAGTCTTATTTGATTGCATCATCTGCTTGCTAAAACTGAGACCACTCAAAATCTCAGCTACCTAAAGAAAACTATGAGTGAAAAGCATCAGGAAGATGCACAGCGACCCGGATTAGCAAACGATAAAGGGTAAACAGAAAATCGTTGCTGATGGTCATGCTTGCTGATGTCACTATCTATACGTTTTAGGAATATTAGCACAACCAACCATATATGGACCATTCTTGACACATTCACCCGGGGAGAAGCAACCCATTATAGTTAATTTCTTGCTTAGTTGAGTGACTTGCTGACGGTTAAAACTTTATATATGAACCCATTGGCTGCTAATGAGTTCTCGCACTTGATCACATTGGAAGCTAACCAGCAAGCTCATGGGGTTGGTAGCATTAGTATGAAGAATAGAAAACAACTGATAATCGTCTTTCTTTGGTTTGATTGCAAAGTCAACAAAGTCACGGGGTCAACTACTCGAGGAAAAAAATGTGATGGATCATGGTTAAAAATTCAAAATATGAACATACCAGCATAGCCATTACTTGAACATTACTCACTGTTCTTATCAGTTTTAGGTTGAAATTCTTTCATATGCAGACCATGAAGATCCCAATAAATTTCAAATTTATAAAAATCAGTGGCTATTCTATGACCACCAATCGCCTATTTGGTCTAATCTTATAATTATTCCTAATGTTGGAAGTACTTTTAACCATCATTATAATGTAATGGTTGAATTTCCTCTCCATTTTTTACACGAAGGAATGTCCATGCATAAGATTTTGCTTCGATAACCACTACCTCATCCATCAAGTTGAAGCTAACATGATCTTTCCTAATAAACATTAGATTACATGTATAGGTCCTATCAATTCTTTTTCCACTTTTAACAACCGTAAGTCAGCAATTACAAAAATGTGAAGCTTTTCCGAAGCCTAATCACTATAAATAATGGCCATATTAAATTAGCTGTAAAATTAACCTTTAAACTCTATTTGTAATAATTTGTTAGTGAATACTACTACGTAACACAAAAGAAAATATTGTTAAAAGAAGATCCGTTCAATAGTAAGGATATTTGTAATGTGGAACATTACTCACCCTAGCAGTGTTCATGAGTTGGTTATTTGAATAAATATTTACTTGGAATATGGTTTTGACAGAATATGATTTATCATTAGTACCTTGATATGTTGCAGTTACTTTGAGACCTCCAAAAAGGAGAGAAATTTGTTGCACTTATCTTTTTAGCCATAATTGAACATTTTAAAAGTAACTTAGTGCTGAAAAGAAACGGATATAACTCATGACTGTTTTAAATAGTAATATAGATGATAAAAAACTTAAGTTGACTGACCTCTTGACTCCAGCGATCCTTGCTACCTTGAGCATGTTAAAACTAATCATAGTGCTGTTACATAATAACAACGTGAGTAGAGGAATTAATCCCATATCAGCAGCCAAGTTGAATTCGGTTCATTCTTGCCAGGTTTCAAGATCTTAGCAATAGCAGCCGCTACACAATCAGCAAGACTCATCAGGCTAGCTCAACCAAAAGAATATGTTTTTGCAAGAGATGCAAGATTGGTCACTAAAGTCATTTGTTCCTTGATACATCAGTAAATTACTTTATTAGAAAACATCACATAACAACATAATTACACCAGGTAGTCTTATACACGAGTACTAACAGTTTGTTACTGGTCGTGTTTGTATAGAGAAACTTGTTATTATACATCAGGTACTTTGATAACAATACATAAGACTTGTAAACATCTAAGTGATTTTACATGAGCAGTACTCCCCCTGCTTTGAAATGTTCAATAACCATATTCACCACTCAATGATAACTCTGTTCTATCTTCTGTAGAATGCATATGTACAGAGATTTGACTACGCTTCTGATGACAGGAAAAGGAATTGGCGCCGATTTTCTTTACAATATAACCAGACTATTGCAAGAAAAACACAAATTTAACAAACCGACTATACATGCAGAATAAAAAACCAGAATGAGAACTTACATATTCTATTGTTTAAGAACCAAGAGAGAACTTCCATTGGAAATTGAACGACAAAATAAGCAGGAAATCCCCAAAAGTAAAAAAATCTTTTGTTTTGAATCATGTTAAACGATAATGAGTTCACGCACTTAAACAAAGTAATGCTTATACTAACCTCTCCTAGTAACAAATTTAGTTCTTCCAGGATCGTTGACTGCGTAGGAGATGAGTAACCTGTCTGGAAATGAAATCCATTTAAATCATACTCCAGCTACCAACAACAAAATTGTTCTGTAAATCTAATTGACAAAACTCTATCAAAGAGACCAAATTAAGGCATGCTCACTAAACTCATTTGAGTTTATGAGTTATATAGGTGTCCAATTTCAATTTTATATAATCTAATGTGTTTAGATAACTCACCTTAAGGGAAGCAAACTGTTTCACCCAATACTCAACCTAACATGATGTTCCTTCCACGCCACTCAAGTGATCCAGAAACTAAGAAACATCAAAGAAAAAATACATTAAGTTGATAAATTCTGCCACTATAATAGTAATAGTGATAAATAAAAGGTCACATATAAATGTTTCTATTGCGACTTCAAATATGTTCTAAATAGTCAGCTGTTGGCAGTCCCTTTACTATATTCTAATTGTTGCGTAGATCATGAAATCATATATCAACATTGCATTAGAAACTATGAATCCACCTCATCATAATAATGATCATAATGTATTAAATTGTACCAACAATGATTTAGATCCATAGTCCATACATGATCGTTCTACATCAGATCCTTCCGTCCATTTGCTCCAAGCGTGTGTATTGTGTTAAGAACACGATATTGTAAAAATCAACATGTTAATAAAAGAGGTAAAAGCAAAGATATTGTTACCCTTGTGTTCACAATGAATATGTTTTCGGTACCCTTTTCTCCTTTATTTTGACGCAAGCAGCATCCATATTGATCGTGATCTGATCGCTTCAAAAACTTGTGAATAAGAAAATATTCAGCCGTCGTTAGGGATATATGGTGTTTTTAGGGTTGAGAGAGATTTAATGAATGAATGTCGTCAAGATATGCATGTTTTTTTTATTTGTTTTGTAATATATACTTCCTTAACAGCTATGACGAATAATTGTTCACACTGTTTATATACATTAGCTTGTAAGATATAAATCAAACAAATGAGTTGGGCAAGTGGTTACGCTATTTGTTAATGCTCCTAACAACCCAAGTTCAAATCTTGTAACTGTCTAATTGTTTTTTAAAAAATACATTAAGAAACATATTCCATAAATTATATAAAAATGATGACGTGGATTAATGGGATGCTTATGTGACATATCCATCCTGTTATATATAATGTAAAGATATATATATATATATATATATATATATAACAAATACATATATTAGATTCTGTCCAAAGTTTTGCAAAAACTCATTTTACAAACACATTGCTACAACATGTGAGACACTAAAGATCATAAATTGTATTGATCATAAATCCTAATATATTAAAGGTAAAACTCAAAGAAGACTATTTCTTGTTGATTATTTTTTATGTAGCTCACATAATGTGGGTGGTAATATATTATAATTAAAATGAAACAAGTATTTGCATTGGAGTAATATGTTGAAAACACTATTTAAAATTTCGAACAATTGTTATTTCATTGGGTTGCTCTAAGGCACCTCTATAATGGGTTTTGACATCAAAATATACATTATTATTAAAATGCTATGACATATAGTTCTAAACTACCGCGTCAACCTTACACTACTAGAGAAAAGAATTCATACAGAATTCTTTCTACTGATTTCAAAAGTGGAAAATTTTACGCGACATTCCAACAAATTTCCCACCAAATTGACAAAAAGTTCTCCGTGGGAAAACTATGGTAAATTTCCCATAGATTTTCTACTATTTACACACTAATCGTTGACCAAGTTTTCATCTGAAATCTCTCCCGAGTTTCCCACGAATTTCCCACCATTTACACACTGTTTTTGTTATTTAAACATTCGTGGGAAAATTATGACAAATTTCTCACGGATTTCCCAATTACACACTATTTTTATTATTTAGACATCCATAAAAAAATCTATGGCAAATCTCACACAGATTTCATTCCATTTTGGTGCTTTGCTCAACATGATGCTCTTCTTGAGGCAATGAAAGTTGGGGAGTCAAGTATGGGTGTAAAAGAGGGGCACGTTAATGTAGATGAGACTAGATCGAGTAAATAAACATAGAATCTGGTCCAAATGAGGCAAGCACTCCCTCGGTAGAAGATTTTAATGTTTAGATTCACTTATTGGAATATTAAGGGATTAAACCGAGCTCCTAAGCAATCTGAGGTTCGCCAGATGGTCAATAAAAACCAGCTCAGTGTGTACGCTAGTTTTTTTTTTTTGATAACCGTGATTTCCGACTCATTGGCCGACTAATCCACGAAGTTTGAGCCCACCGCCACACAGACTCAAACCAGGTAAAGCCCTCCCTTTTCAGGAGGTTAGCGTGGCCACTTAAAGGTTGTTTGCACCTAGTGGGAATTGAACTTGAGACCTCACACACTTTGGAGTGATAGCCACAAATCTTTTTGCCACTAGGCCACCATTGAGTGGTTATTGTGTGCGTTAGTTTAGAGTCTCACATTGGTGTTTCTATGCTTACTAAGGTCTGTTATTGTGTCTTTCGTACATGGGAATGGACTTCTAATTAGAGATTATGTTTGAAGGGTTGTTGCATAATGCTTGGCTGGAATGTGGATGTGGAGTCAGTTCTGGTCGTATCCCAATCTAATAAAGCTATTCATACCAAGATTTTCATAAAGAAACTAATAAGGTCGTTTCTTGTTCCTTTATCTATGTTGACAACAACCCTATTGTGAATCGTCATTTGTGGAATTATTTGAGTCTTCATAAGCTGGTTACTAGAAGTCAGTCATGGATTCTAATGGGCGATTTCAGTGTTGCCCTTAATTTGGGTGACACCTTTGCTGGTACATGAGGGATTTAATTCGGCGATGTGTGACTTCAAAGAATTTATTGAGGATAACGAGGTTCTTGATCTTAATTGTTCGGGTCTCCATTATAATTGGAATCAAAAACCCAAAGGAGGTGGTGGTATTCTCAAAAATTAGATCGTATTATGGGTAATATGGAGTTCGCGGATAGTTATGCAGGGGCTTATGGTGTGTTTCAGCCATATCGTAATTCCGACCACTCCCAAGCTGTTTTAAAAATGCCTAGCATTGTTTTTACTAAGCTTAGACCTTTTAAGTTCTTTAAATTTCTGGCTTATAAAAGTGAGTTTCTGAATATTGTTGCCAATTCTTGAAATGTGGAGGTTTCTGGTCATTGTATGTACCAGGTGGTGACTAAGCTCCGTATGCTAAAGAAACCTCTTCGAATATTGCTTCATGATCAATGTAATTTGCACCAAATGGTGGCACGACTTAGACATAAGCTTAGCAAAGTTTAAAAAGCTCTTGATGTTAATCCGGATGACAATGATCTTCAAGATGAGGATGCCTTGTACTTGAATGCTTTTAATATTGCCAAGCTTGATGAGGAAAGTTTTTTAAAACAAAAGGTAAAAGTGGTGTGGCTAGAGGTTGGGATTCTAACTTAGCTTATTTCCACAAAACGTTTAGGAGCAAGAATATTAGAAGTCGGATTGAGGCTGTCCTAATGGCTAATAACTTGTAGGTAACGGGATCCATGGTGCCGGAGCTCTTTGTTGAGCATTACAATGAGTTTCTACTTTCTAGGTACTGAAGGTGTATATAAAGACCTTCATATGGAGGATTTGTTTGAGATGAAACTAGACGTTGTCACTAGCCTTGATATTGTGTATGAGTTCACTAATGACGCAATCAGAGCGACATTTTTTCCATTGGTGATGATAGAGTGTAGAAACTAGAAGGGGGGGGGGGGGGTGGGGTGAACAATTTCTCTAATTAAAATTATGTTCGTCATTAGAAGTGACTATTATTCGAAAACTTGTTTCATAATATTTAGACCAATTTCTAATGTTTCAAAACATTACGATAATGAGTTGCTAAATGTAAAGACATATATAAGTAAAGAGTAAGGAAAGAAACAACCTAAGGAAGGACACCCAAGATTTATAATGGTTCGGCAACGAAGCTCTCTCTTCGTTCCTACTCCACTCCTCGAGTACACCCTACTCGAGATTTCCATATATCCACAAGCTCCCTTATTGGCGGAATAAACCTTACATCGTTGCTTATAACTATTACCGACACTAACCTAAATGTCGAGTTATAATCCTATCTAGAACAAATCTATACTCATCGCCTATATTCTTTACCGATACAAGGCTAGGTGTCGAGTTCTAATCTTAGCTAGAACTAATCTACACTCGTCGTCCATCTTCTTTACCGACATAAGGCTAGATGTTGAGTTCTAATCTTAGCTACAACCAATCCACACTCAAATCTCATACTCACATCACTTTCATGTTAAGTGAGAACTAACACACACATACTCACACTTACATTACTTTGAAGTTTAGTGAGAACTTAAACACAACACACTAACACCTACATCACTTTAGAGTTAAATGGGAACTAACACACAAGACTCTTTCAAGTATACACATATACATTGGATTTACACAAGACCTATCCAAGTATTACACATATACCTTGGATCTATACAAGACTCAAATGAACAAATATGATGAATAAGACTAGATCTATAGAAAGGATGATCTTCGTCAAGGCTTCATCTTTTAACACATCACGAGTATGTGAGTGATCTTCTCTTTCAACATGTGAAGAAGGGGATCAAGGACATAATCATAAGTAAACATACTTAACAAATTAAGTGATCATTTACTAATGACTGAGAGATAGAAAAGAGATTTAGAAGCAGAAAGCTGTCCAAAAAGGTTCATGAAAATGGAGAAATTATCCACTATTATAGGAGAAAGGTCCAACAACTAGTATGCATGTGGCTCATTAAATGGCCCCGTGGTTCCTAATCAATAAGGAACCGCAAGCACATATAAGGCACCGCTCATACTAGAGTCTGCTCCTTTTTGTCCTTTAGTAGGGAAATCCCATCTGGTAAGTTTACACCTCAAAGGTATATTCTTAGGCCATTTGGAATATGCCAAATTCAAATTTTTATTTTCTATTTTAATAAAACATTTTCTTAAAAATAAAGTTTATTAAAATATTTTGTCACATTTGCATAAATGTGAGTTTTGAGGTTAATCACTTGCTATGATCACTAGACATGTAAGATATGTTTGTGTAAGACTTAAATGATTATTACCTTGATGATAGCGTTTGTTGAATAATTCGTCTTTTCGATTGTCTTTGACGATAAATGTTTTTACACTTTGTCATGATCAAAACTAAGAGAGATTAGTTATTACAACTAATGTTTTTAGGCATTGGTTGCATTAATAGTGCGATTTATACATATTTACTAGGATAACACTTTAACAAAAAAAAGTAACTCACTATTTATTGAGTGAGTAAATTAGGCTATTCTAGTTTCACGTAATTGTAAGTAACTAGCAACATATTTCGGACCTTGAGGGTGTTGGAGCAATTTTGTCAATCTAAAAAATGTATTCGCGATCCGCAAGGGTCTTTCGATTATCCTATAATTTTATAACACATGGTTGGGTAGAACGTGCCTTCCTATATTTGTTTTTCCTTTTAAAAACAATATGGCAGTGTGAAAAAAATGTCCATTTACTTAACGATTAATGTAACCGGATATAACCCTAAGCATCAATTCACGATACAAGTAATGGAAGAAATGAAAAATTCAACCATCAAACACAATGATAGTTAAAAATAACATGATATAAGTCACATGTTACAAAAGGTTATATAAGTTAAGTTGCGTGGACTACTCGAAATTCAAGATATAATAGAAAACGACTTGACCCTTAGAGACTGACCCAAACTCAACCTTAAACTTCATACTCACAGATCGATCTTTATTAAACAATCTCGAATAGCCCAAAATTTATATCAAAATTTGATCAATCATACCTTTATATGCTCGATCAGGCTGATCTGCGGTTTATTATGCTTGCCAGTACTATTAACTATTTCGACATGTATTTAAAGTTTTAAACTTAGTTTAAAATGTGAAAAGTGTATTACAGAGTCAACATTGAGGACTTGTTTTGTCGCATTTAATTCTCTGTAACCCATCATATTAAGGAAACGAGGATGAAAACCTACGCTTCGCTGCGGGGTGTGAGGGTAGAGATTAAGGGCGGTCTAACTCTGTAATGGATCGATAAGCGAATGATTATTTTCGTAATTTATTTTTAAATTTTTGTACGGAAATAGTCCCTAGGTTAGCCTTCTCTTGATAAGTTAGTCACTAAGGACTGAGTTTGCAACGAACATATAACGTCAAGGAACAATTACGTAAAGTATGTGTTGCACTAAAAAATATAATGAGCGTTATTTAATGGAAGGACTAACTTTGCAATTTGTTTAACAATTTAATGAAGCATTTAATATAGATTGTTTTGATTGGATGGGTCAAAAGAAAAAGTGGAAGATTTAGAGGGGACAGAGTGATCACGCCGTGGGTAGCCATTGCCCGGTGTTGGTCTGCGTGACCACACCATGGTCAACGGCGTGGAGGACGCCGTTGCCCCATCCACGGGCGTGGTTATGTGTTCTTTTTACAACCCCCCCCCCCCCCCCCCTTCAACTTACAAAACACCCCCCTTATGGATTCAAAAGGATAAATAACCTTTTAAACTTATCTATTTTTACGAAGAAGATGAAGAAGGTGGCGAATATTGATGAAGATTGGCTTCTTTTTTTCAGCATCCATGGTAGGTAGTGGGAGGTTTGGAGACGAAGATGGATGAAGGATTGACTTTTTTTTTTAGTTTTTGCCTATTTATTTGTGTATTTTGTTTTTGCCCCATCTAATGGCCCATTTTTTTACCTATATGTATTTTTCTGGCCAATTTATTTCGGGTTTTTTTTTTCGTATCTTAGGATTTAATCTATAATATAAAGTTTTTTACGTGAATAAATAAAGTAAGTTAGATTTTAAATAAATTAATTGTTGAGGGTAGTTTATGAAAAAAAAGTGGGAAAATGGGTAAATTGGTGTGGAAATGGTGTGATGATAAGATGGTTATTTTTTGTGTGCATGTGGTGTGAATGTGGAAGTGAAAAAACTGATATGACGGGGTGTTTTTTGGTGTGGTGATGTGACCGCTCCATGTGCTGTTAGCTATAGTATAATAATTGGGTCAAATTCAATGAGCAAAGTATTGGGCTGATATGTTGGAGTGCAAAGATAGAACTGAGCTTAAACTAATGATAATTATGTATAGATGTTGTTTATTACTATGTACATCCTTTTTTTTAGCTATTTACGACTTCAAGGCACATCAATTACTTTGACCTCTTATCTTCATATTTTTATCTACTGTTGCATCCATATTGGTGAAATTATTAATGAAGAAAACTTTTAATATAAATTAATCTCTTTTTATTATCTATATTCGGACGTTTTTCACGATAAAACTGCAATCCATAATCTTCAAACACTTCTATGCAAGTGGGATCTCGTCTTAACTGTATTACAACTCAACCAAAAGCTACAAGTCGTTGTTACACGAAAGAGTAGTTATTAGTTAGTCACATTTTTAGGGATATAAATTCACTAATACTAGTTTTCTTTTGTGATGTGTCGAATTTAGGATATAAATTCTCAAGACGATTAGTGTTTGTTTTTAATGTTGAATTCAGGACATAAATTTCCAAGACGATTAGTGTTTGTTTTTCGTGTCGAATTTATGGTATTGATTCTCAAGACGACTAGTATTTGTTTTTTATGTAGAATCTAGGGTATAAACTCCTAAGACGGGTAGTGTTTGTTTTTCATGTCTAATTCAGGGTATTAATTCCTATGACTAGTGTTTGTTTTTAGTATCGAATCCAGTGTATTAATTCTCAAAATCACTATTTTTGTGTGTGATTATTTCTATTATTTACAGGTTTTTGAAAGATATGAAATGAAAGTTAATTCAGAGTATTAATTTCCAAAACGACTATTTTTGTGTGATTACTTCTATTTTTCACAGGTTTTCGAAAGATATGAAATGAAAGCTCTGTTGTTTTAAAGGTCTCTTGCCTCTTGCCAAGATTTGAAAACTCTGTTGCTTCTAAAGACCAGTTACTAGTCGACTCAAATTATGTTTTTGTTGTGTTATTTTTTTTTATTATGTCCGAGCTCTTGCTGTTCCTCGCTTAATGGATAAATATAGTTCGGCTCAGTTTGTGGGTTTAAAGTTCATTAATGTTTCATATGTAATTACAATAATAAATGATCAATAAAACATAATAGAGTTTTGCAAATGAAGTCTAGCTCAGTTGGATGGATGCATTTGGTTATAGTCTCCATGTGGGGTTGATATTCTCTTCGTGAGATGATTCAAACTCGGGTCGAGAGACTTGGTGCCTTGGTGGCACGCAAGATACTCCGTTGCACCAAACTGCCGTTAAAAAAAAACACAATAGAGTTTTATCATTCTAAGATAACGTAGAAATTGATTCCAAGGGAAATTAGGAAAATAAGCTCTCACGAACATGCAGTGGGCTGTTTTAGTGAGGTGATAAGGCCCAAGACATCAAAAACATTATCAACTAGTAAAGTACGGAGATTAGAAAGTACACTTGTTTGATGAATTATGGCTCGGAATTCAGACCACCTCACTGTAACGTGTGGATCTGTTGGGGTCAGCACTTTACCGCTTTACGCCTCTGTTGGGGCTGCAGTATCAAATTATGTTACATGTCTAAGCATTTGCGGTTTGATTCTATACGTGCATATTCAATCTTTCTGCTCATTTTAAGTATGAATATCGTTTTATCCTAGACCCCACCGGTATATCAAGTGTGTGTGCCCGCTTCTGGAATACCAAGCTTTGGACTTGCAGCCAGCCGCTTGTCAGGTCCATGGCCGAAAATTAATAGCCATGGGACGGACCAGGAGGTGTGTGGAGCAGGTCTAGACTCTACCGGCGCGCGTTCTTATGTTGAATAAATTGGGCATGATGTAGTTAGCCAGAAATCACCACTTTGTTTGTCTCCAAATAGTGAAGTTGTACTTTTGGTTCGACTTGCATTATCTACATTTCCATATTTCTCCAAGACAAAGGTTCATTTGCTTTTACCAGGATTTCCGTTTTCTTGTTAAAAAATTGTATTAGGTTGTTCAGAACAGTCATTTCAGTTTACATTGTGCAATGAATTAACTGCAAAAGACATTGAATGAGCTTGTGATTGGTGACTACAAGTCATTTCTGGTAAATGTTGATAAATCCTGAGGAATTTGAAAGAAAAGAGATACACATACCACAGAAGTCTCAAAATCTATCGGAACACTTACTCATTGCCTAAAAAAGTAATGCACGACAGTAATTGGTGGATTGAACTGTTCAACTTTGTGTCTCCGTTTATTTCTGCAGGTATATCAACTTATATAGAACAAACATGGTAACTACAATATTTCCTTAAGCTAATCACTATAAACCTAGCGATGGAAAAACGTTTTGGTTGAATAACGGATCAAGCCAGTCACTGGCCGTTGGTTGGCTCAGGTTGACCTGCTGTTCATTGGTGCCTCGCTCCTAGCAACTCCAAACCTTAAAACTAAAGAAATTTAAACATTAGCCCCTTCAATCTATTAAATAAGAGATAAATTTTAACCTCGTCTAATATCATCAGCTAACACATGCACACAGTATATAGTAAAGCCTCATGACACTATCCCATAAGCATATCTTTCTGCAATCAATAAACTTCCAACCTCTTGAAACACAACCTAAATGCATATACACACCAAATTTCATTGCTATAATAGAACTATTGCGGTCCAGCAAAAGTTCATGAAACTGTCGAATGAGAGAATCCAAAAGCCAACCCTTTTGACTTCCTGTAAAAGATAGCCTAACATCTAATCTTACAGCAAAGAGAAGAATGCTGCAGGAAACACTTTAAGGTATTGTTCTTATCAATACATAATTCAATTGCACCATCATATCTGCCAGATTACCTTATAGAGCATCTTATCCGCTAAATAGAGCATCTTGCTTCGGTCACCTATTTTCGAACCAATCACGAAGTTTGAGAAAAAGGAAAGATAGAGCATATAAAATCAACCATAACATAACCTCAAATAAAATAAATAACACTGTTAGATGTAAATATATAACCAAAAACATCTTTTAGTTAAAATGCCAGAAGAAGAAAGCTTTTCAGGTTTCTACAATCATCCGGACGATATTAAACCAGCTAAATCATCACCTTTCTCCAAAAATTTAATTTTGCTTTTGCAGAATTATATTGAAGCATCTTGGAAAATACATGCTCACGGTATAGTAATTAAAGAATTTGGTAAGCATGATGTTCTATCCACTAGATTCCCAAACCAATCAAAAGGTTCATCGGTAGCTTAACTATAAAGAAAACAAGAGAACTTGGAATCGTATAGAATAAAAACAAAGACATTAACTACAACAAAAATGGACCAACAAAGATTTTTCGAGGATGTCAGATACTTGGAAGAAACACAATTTATTGCAACTGGAGACTTAAACAGTGGTTTCACAATATTTAATTACAATTACAAAGATCATAAAGATTGCGCTAAGCTAGTTTTGGTCTTCTGGGTCTCTTAGCAAGAGCAATAAAACCAGTTTCAATAATAAAAACATTGTATCCCGGTGGTGTTGAAAGGTCAATCGCCTACCCGCTAGGGCATAAATACCATGCAAACCATTGTCCTAGGTAAAGGTGCCTCTTCATTTTTTATACATATATGTGTGTGGCTACGCAAGAGGGGGGTTCACTCCGAACACTAGTTAAAAGTTTGTTGGATTCAAACTTAGGTCTTGGCCGTTGACAACCATAAGTTTTTATAGTTGCTGTAGTTATCATTTTCTTCTAAACCAAAACAATCGTCACAAGTTTTGTAGTTTACACTTTTAAGATTAGTGTGTCCTGTACCTTGTCCTCACTTTTAAGATTTTCAAGGACATACCTAAAAGCTAAAGTCAACATGTAAAAAAGTATTCTACATGTATAACAAACTCAATGCAAACCTTTTTCAAACAATCTTGAAATTTTTGGTAAATATTATTCTTAATCAAGTATAGGAAACTGTTGGTGCAACAGAGCTAGAATTCAAAACGTAGCCATTTAAGTGTAACTTAGGTATGTCCTTGAAAATCTTAAAAAGTGAGGACAAGGTACAGGACACATTAATCTTGAATACGGTTTCTAAATAACTAAGGTCTCAAGACTACTCCATCATCTAAAATATCTTTAAATGATAACGAACACAACAACCTTGTAAACTAAAGCGGAAAACATATATGTTTTGCAACAAGCGAAGTAGGGAAACGCCCAATCCTTGCTACGGAAAGTTGTGAAAGCTTATAAAATTTAACACACGTTGAAATAGGAAAAGTTGTGATTTTCACAGGCCAAAGTATTAAATAAGAATATTATTTGTGCACAATTGAATAATTACAACAAACATCGTCTAATGAGGTTACCAAATTGCATCATATTAATCAACTTTCAACAATATAACAAAACAAGAACTTATATACTTAAACGAGCGAGCATCTTTTTGGGTATCATAGGTGGATTTCCATCACAAAAGAACCAGCGCCCATGGAAAATGTCAAAATGAAATTAGACAAAAGGCGCCTTTGTCAAAAGTCATTCATTCTTTGCAAAGCAAGAACTTTGGCATTTTCACAAGATTGATAGTTAATTTCTGAGGAAGAATCAAATATGAAACTCACAGTGTATAGTGTTATCCACACTTGCATGTCATTTTTCAAATGTAATCATTGTTCAAACCGCAGTCGACTTTGGATAGTTAGATTTGAGATCAATTTCAGAAGGTACGCGCGACCACCCAACAGAATCCTTAGCCTCAGTCCTTCGTCTCATAACAAGAAACGCAATTGCCAACAAACATACTGCAGCAGTCAACGATAACAATCGACTCACTTGACCACCCGATTGATTCTTAGACTCCAACTGAGCAGCACACACTTCACCACCAAGACTCTTCATCGCATTATCCATCTTCCAAATCTCCAAACCATTCAATATACCATCAACAGCATGTGCCTGACTCAAACTAGACGGACCAATATTAACTCGTATAGCATCCACAAACTTATCACCATCAACCACAAAATCAGCATAAAACGGAGACGCCAACATATAATTCGTCACCGTCGACAAATCCAAATTCTCATAAACCATATTCCCATTCACATAAACATTAAAAAACATCATCCCAAGCGAAATACTAACAATATCACAAAAATGCAACCGCACAAGATAACTAAACCCCTTTTCCACCGGAAACACCCATGTCATGTTACCTTTCACAACCTCACCACCCAAACTCTCGACAACTCTCGCACTATTATACACATTATCCGGACAAACCTCCCTACTCGCCCCACCTACCCGATACTGAATCCTCCCATCAAAATGCATCTTCCTATCACTACCACCCGACGACTTAAAAAACCCCTCATCCGGACTCCACGTCCTCCACAACGAATCATTAAACGGTGTCACTTTCACCCCACCAACATTCAACCTATACAACATCTCATACCCACGCTTCCTACCATCATCCTTATTACCATAGCCGAACTCCTGAACCAAATCACTCGGAGCCGAAATAACCTCAATCGCATTAACAAACGCGTAACTGGACTTCCCAACAGGTATAAACTTAATAACAACCTCATCAACATCAACCCATATCATAAAATCCTTAACCACAGTACTAGACTCCCCCATTTTCTTAGTACTAAAATCATACATCAACACGTAATCATTCGCCACAACGTGAAACTGATCATGACACCCAATACCCTTCACCCCAAATCCAAATTTCGAAAAATGCAACCTTATTAACTTCACCCCTATTTCTTTCACTTTGAATTTATAAACCAAGGGTTTGGGGAAAGGTGAAACCCTAACAGAGGTGTAAATCGGGGAGATGGTTAAATTAGTTTCTGGGTTATGAAATTGAAGTGATTTTGAAAGTGGGTTTGGGAGGGAATTGTCTGCCGTGAAGGTACGGTGGTTTGGGTCGGTGGTTGTGGTGGTTGTGCCGCAGTTGATTAGGTAATGATCGGTTGGGGTGTAGGCGGAGACGACGGTGAGTATGGTGGTGAGTAGAAGGGTGATCTGGATTGACATTTTTAGGGTTTGATTTGTGAAAATGGTGTGATTGTGAAGATGGTGATGATGATGAAATGGGGGTGTTTTGGTTGTTTTACTTTTTTTACGCGTTTTTTGGGTGGCAGAGTTGAATTGTTCAACTTTTTTTAGTGGTTTTTGTGCGTTGGCAAATAAAGTCTTGACTCTTGACCAGCTGTGTTTGTAAGTTAGAAATTGTAACTTTGTGAACGAATCGAGCAAAATCAATCGAAAACTGAACGAAACCGAGTTAAACCGGGCTTAACTGAACTGAAAAAACTTTATTTTGTACAGTATGTTTTTGGGTTTTGGTTTCAGTTTTGGTTAGTTCCGTTCGATTTTGGTTCGATTTGGTTTAACTAAATAAATATATATTTTCTAAATCGGTTTTGTTCTAGATTAACTTTGGTTTCAGTTTGGTATCGCTAAATTGTTCTCTTTGCAAAAATGGTTTTTAATCGATTCGGCTTTGACATGTTGCTCGACCTTACCACCGGTTCCTCAATTTCGTAATTATAATGTATCGACAAAAATCTTACAGTTTAAAAAAAACATCACTTACATTTTTACTTTTTTTACTTTTTATAAAATAACAACGTTGTTGATACAAAAGTTGAATGAACCTTTACTAACCCGAATTAGACTTAATTCGGGTATCATGTGGCTCCGGCTCTTAGCACCAAGTGAACTTCTAGTTAAGACCATGCGCACTAAAAGACAACACGCTGTTAGACTTACGTGGGAATGTTTTCCACGATTATACTCCGACGTGAGAGTAAATAATCGGTTTAGGGTTAATAATCGGTAAGAGTTGTGATTATGATGTAGACCGTACCTTTGTGGAACCCTTAGCGGTTCCTTATATAGGCGGTAGAGTCCTTGTTGTGCCTTACCAAATCTTGAGCTCTAAGCAAGAGATAACTACCATATAGGCGATGATCCTTATCTTCTAATTAAGGACAATAAATATCTTCTTACTTTAGGTGAATCACAATCCTATTTAAATTGTGATTCTGTCTAACCTATACCGCGTGCGGCATGGACATGGTCCGTACGACACCGCGTGCGGCCATTACTATTCTGGGTCCATAAGCCCAAAGCAACATTGATCCAACCCATACGTGCTGGATTGGATACGGGTAGTACCCGTGGGCCGGTCCCAAGACCCGGCCGGGGACTATACGTCATCATGTCCCCCAGTCTATTTGTTACAGCCGTAGGCGTGACTTATAGACTAACAAATCCAAACGGTCGTACCGTAAAAAGAATACCATAATGTCGAAGTGAACACCGCAGAAGCCATGGCGTTGCCGGAACCACTTTAATGGCAATATTGAATGTAAGTTGAAAGTCCCAAAATACAACAAATGTTGAAACTATAACTCGTATAAACACGAACACACAAAGAAATACTTTTCAAACGAGTAATGCTTTATTAACTGTTATAAACAGAGTATTACAAAGTGCTATGAATACACCCGTTGAATGAAAATGAGAAATGAACCCTTGGACGAGTAAACTTGATTCGAGCCTCAAGTTTACAAGAGAACCTATGTGTCGCTGGTAGACAACTGAGGGCTCAGAGGTTCCAGAGGGAGAAAGAAACTTAGATAAATTATCTAAGCACAAGGGTTGAATGACTCTTCTTTCTCCCTCCTATTTATAGTGGTACGAGGTTGCTTCCTTAGTTGGAGTAGTTGATACGTGTCATCTTCTGAGTGGAAGAGTACAACGTATTAAATGCATGTCCATATTGAGAAATACCTTTAAACTACTTTAAGTGAACAGTTCTGCCAATTGTTCACTTTTGTCCCAATAGGTCGTACTAGACTTTAACTTGAATCTCCTATTTTGTCCCGCCCAAAATACCTTGGAGATTCTCTCGCCTAAACTATAAATGGTAAAACAAGTCTCTGCTTGCTTAAATCTTCATAGGGTTGTGAGTGATCTTTGACTATTGTCATCTCAAAGATCCTTGAACACCAACACATTCCTTCTACATCCCAGCTTGTCCATAACTACTGGTGAGTATGACTTCAAATAATCTTCGACTTCTCTAACGTTGTCTTTGACTTGAATGTTCCTAGTGTGCCAGCTGAGTCTTTGCCATCGTTGGTCTGGTCTCTGTCGCTGGTCCTCTCAGCGATCCGTAACACTTAGTCTAATTAAACAAACCTAGACTAGGGCATAGTTAAAACTTTCATTGGCCCAACAATCTCCCTCTATTTGTTTATAAATTATACTAAGTCTAAAATTATTGTAAGTGAGTACACAGCTTCTTCTTACACATAATTTAACAAACATACCTTTATTAAACATAAAGAATCTAAGTCTATTACATGAACACCCAATGGTGTAAGAAAAATAAAACAAAAAGGTTCTTCAGTGATCGAGGTTCTGATCACAGATCCTCTGGGCTTCCACCTTTTCAGCTCTTGAGTTGATCACCAGCTCTATCTTATACTCAAAGTATGTGGCATACTCGCAGTTCCTTAATAAGCATTGCTTGAGTCTGATCAGCTAGACAGTTGAGGCAAGGTTCAATTCATTTCCCTTTGAAAGCCATGGTCGCAGTTTCTGTTCATGAAGGCCATACCTTTCTCTGGTTCTTTGTAAGCTTGACCATTGACTCGCTTAGTGATTTCTTCGGGAAGCACCAAATTCCTGTGCATCCCATCCACTATCACATCTTCAGTGACCAACCTCTCAATGATAGGCCCCATTGGGTTCTTTCTCTTTCTTTGGCCCTGAGGTTGTTGTTGTGATAGCTGTAGGGGCAGTGGGAGTTTTAGTTTCTTGGCTGTCTCTCTTACCCAGTTTAGTTTTGCTTGTATATTCTTCATCATTTGGACTGCACCAGGTCCAGTTTTCTTTTGAGCAAGAGATAATAGTTCCAACCACTCTTAGAAACCCAGTTCTTTGAGTTTGAAGTCATTGTTGACCTTATAGTTTGTGATCTGGTTATCTCTGTATAGGGTCATAACAACCTTTTTATCTTTATCAGTGAAGCAGTTGTATTTGGTTATCAGCCCTGGCTCCGCTCTCTGGTTAACAGTCTTCTCATACTCCTTTCGAAGATTGTTTCTTTTAGCTTCAAGTTCTTTAAGTTTGTTTAGCTGAGCTTCCTTGGCAGAGGGTGAGAGGATTTTATTCAGTGTCTCTTTGCTCTTGAGCTCAGCAGCCTTGATATCAGCGAGCCTTTTCTGTTCAATCATTTGGGCTCTGGCTTGCTCAGGAGTCATAGGTGGCTCATCAGCACTCCTAAATTTGTGAAGGTCAGAGACCTTGTTGGTGGATCCTCCTTCTTCTTGTAGGGATTGCAATGATATAAATGGTTCGTCAATGGCTATGCCTTTTCCTATATCCCTTGTGTCAGTTGTAGGCTTGAAGGATCTGATAGGAGTGGGTGTGGGAATGATTGTTATTTTGGGTTGTGTTGTGGGTTTTGGTTGTTTTGGTAGCTGCTCGCCCTAAGACATAGCATCTTCTTCATCACCAGAGGTGGAGGTAGCAGAATTCTCCCCCTTAAGCACAGCGCCAAAGGTAGCTGTGCCTGATCCTGCTTTGTTAAACTTAAGGAATTCTTGATGAACAAAGAGACATATTTCCTTAAGTTCTTCTTGTAAGAGCTCTTGAAGAAGCTGCCTTGATGGTTCAGATGCCTTGGTAATGGCTGCGACATTTGCCTTGGTAGCTGCAGTGAGGACATAGGGCATGTACTGCTGAAGACTCTGATTCATGACTTCTGGTAAATGAGTTTGCAGAGCAGTTCCCAACATTTGCGGAAGCAGAGATTTGAGAGAAAATTCCATTGAGGAGGTCAAGGAAGTCTCTAGATTGGTGGTCAGCTCCTCAGCAGCATTTGTGAGAGTTTTAATCTCAGAGAGAAGAACTGTAAAACCCACATTAAAATACCATGAAAAGTAAACATGAACAGTAGATACACGAAAGTACGATAAAATTTAAACTTTCCATTTATATATAATTCACGTGTCACGATAATAAATAACATGTATGTACGTATTTATATACATATATATATATATATATATATATATATATATATATATATATATATATATATATATATATATATATATATATATATATATATATATATATATATATATATATATATATATATATATATATATATATATATATATATATATATATATATATATATATATATATATATATATATATATTATAAATATGTTACGATCACGACGTATAAAACTCACGATAATTAAACACGAATGATCACAAATATTTTAACTTAACAAAAGTTATAGGTTTCCCTTGTTGGTCTTAAGGGTGACGCGGCTAAGAGAAAAGAATGAAAGGGAGTGGGCCTTTTGGCCCATGACCCATGTTAACCAACCCATGATTAAACAAAACACCATGGAACTATCTTACTACTTTATAAAAGGTTTATGCCTTTTTCTATATTAGGAAGTCTTAATTTTTTCAGCCTAAAATATTTCTATTTTTAGCCTCAAACATTCCACAACAAACCAATAAATGTTAAATGTTAAATAGACTTTATGAATCTTTATGAATCTTTACTATTTTATGAATCATAACAGCCTACTTAATAACAAAAACATCACACCTTTTCAATTCAGTCAAATTTGTAACGTATATCATTTATAAAGCCATTATAACAAAAAATAAATAACGCACTACAACACACTATATATATTAGACACACAAAATACGCCTCAATCAAACCCCAAACAACAGAAGATTCACATCTATTACGACTAAGAATTTATCCGTAAACAAATTCTTCATTGCTCAAATCGATAATTATCAAACAAATCCACAATTGTCTATCATAATCAAATCGTCTTCACGTCCAACCAAAAACATTCAGTCAACTGTCCGAGAGCTTTTTCAAGTTCTTGAAGCCAAAACATTGGGTTACCAGATTCGAACAAGGACACAGTTGCTTCGCGACTCACACGAACGAATACATGCAAAAAATAGGATTTGTCTTTGTCTACTTTTTTTTTGCATTAACAATTCAGTGGACTTGAAAGAAAAAGCTTATATGTTGTTGTGTCTTGAGTAGGAAACGATATAAGAGTTTCTGGATTATTATTATCATCAGTTTTGTTTGGTTTAATTGTTTTAAGATGAAAGGAGTTGGGAGGTTTGCTTTTGGGAAAAAACATATTGGTGGCGGCTGGTGTTTGTGGTTGGAAAATTATGTGTGTTTTCATCATATCCATTGAACTATAACAGATAGGTTGGTGTGTGATATTTTAGCTTGGTTATTGTAATCTTTATTCCAAATGAAAATTGTAATTCTTTTTAAGTTAGGAAGAACGTATAAACAACCAACATTTGTTTACGATAAAAATTGTCACCAGGTACCCGCCGCCGCATTGCGCGGGTACCTGGCTAGTTATTCATAATTTAGGTTACAGAAAATTAAGAGAAACCCTGCCTCCCTTTCTTCCTTGCCGCCGGCTACCATCAACACCAAGAGGTGTTCGGGACGAATTTTGCTAGTTGATTTTTGTGTGTACATGATCGTGATCTCAAACCTTTCTCTTCCACGTGTTCGGTATAAATCAAAACCCTTTCTTTTTAATTCTTTTTATGAATTCATGATATTAATTTAATTAATCTTAAAAACAAATCAAGAAAACATGTGGGATTAATTAAAAACATGAATTAGCGGGGTGTTTGGTGTTGCTTTGTTCGGCCGAGAACCAAACCGAGAGCAATGAATCTCTCGGTGGTGTTTGTTTTGCCCAGCCGAGACCTCAAGGTCTCGGTGTGTGGGGTTTGTTTGGCTCGGATGCAAGCAAGGGATCCCGACCACAAGTCGGTGTATGGTTTTGGTTTGGATCGAGTGTCAACCGACACCAATAGGGTCTCGGTGGGACTTTTGTTTTGGACGATGGGAACCAAACAACAAAAACAGTGGGAATCGGTGGGAATCGAGCCGACAGTGGCAGCCGTGGCTCGGAAGTGGGAACCAAAGGCCACCAATGGTTACTGGTCAGCCGGTCTAGCCACTAATGGGGCTGTTTAATTCGGCTTATATGTTTCAGCTTATATGTAGAACACGGGTACGCGCTCGGGTTAATTTTAAATCACGGGTTCGGGTGTCGGAAAATATTAAAATCAGAAAATATGTTTAATTAAATTATTTTCTAGACTATTTAATTTAATTAAATGCATGACTTAGGCTAAATATTAAAATTGTTATTTCATGTATAACCTAAAGTATTTGACTTAGCTTAATTTAATTAAAACATGTATATTTAATTAAATTCTTATAATATATAGTTTAATTAATTAACCAAGTTATTTATTTAATAAGCTATAACATTTAAACCATGACTTGTATTTTACTAAATAAACTTTACTTGACATTATAATTCAGCTTATTTCTAATTATGAAAACTTACTATTTTTGGAAACTTTCTATTTTTAGAAACTTACTATTTATGGAAACCTGCTATTTTTAGAAAGTTACTTAGTATTACAATACAAGTATTATAATACACTAGTGCATGCATAATACACTACAGATAATCAAAATAACTACAGATAACACAATAAAACACTAAAACATGTCAGATTAAGTATAACTAGCTAATAACACACAGAACCAATAAAACACATGTAATTCAGACAACTCATACACGTCCCTATTCTTATGTAGTATTATCCGTCAAGGCCGAGTAGGTTCTCCAGCGTTTTTCGTTAGCTTCTACTGGACACAAGGTACAGATTCCCGTCCTTCAGTAAGGACAACCTCTTCCTTTATTAGGATTTCCCGTATGCAGCCAACTGTTTTCCCTAGTAGTTAAAGATTAAATGCTTATGTTTTCTTAGTTACCTTAGCCATATACATGCATGACCAGTTTCACCTAGTTATGAAGGTACCATAACCATAACACTAGAGGCACTAGTGTTATGACTTCACCACGGCAGATTGATAGCTCGTGGCGTCCCTTTTAGTTTATTTGGCCATTATTATATTATTATTATCATGTGGGGCGTATGGGTGCATCCTAGGTTCAGTTTCAGTCAGGATTTACATGGTGAATGTGGTGTGTGCCTTGCATCCTTCACAAGGAGCTGATCCCTCCTCCTACTCAGACCATATTAATTAGAGGCATCCCCTCTAATTGCATGATGAGGTCACCACTCTATGTATTCATGCACGTTGTTGACCTCATGACCTATATTGGCTTTTGGTATATTTAACTAATACAGATTTTCATAAGTAAACATAAGCTATGTTTTCAGAACTAAAACCAGTAAACATGCTATACATCTAGCTTTTCCAGGACTTATTCATTTTCGCTACCTTTCATGCTTATTATGCTCTTTTATGCTTTCATCACTATATGTTTCAATGCTTTATTGTATATCCGTGCACTGAGCGTTATGCTCAGCCGTTTTCTATTTCCATGTTCCCAAACGGCATGTACCCAAGGTCGCAAGTAGGATCTCAAGAGTATGTGCATTCGGATGGAAGCTATCCAGCCTCTTTTACCTTATGCATTTATTCCTACTTTCTCATACTTTACTTTTTTTGGACACTGTTTAGTCCTTTCATTTACAGTACTTATATTTGCTTATGTGTGAGTTACTTGGAGTACCAATGTTTGATTCTGGTATTTCCTTTTATGGTCATGAATGTTTAGACATTTACCTTTCATGCTTTGATGAAACGCCATGATTTACTATAGCATTCCATCTTAGCAAATGGGGTGTTACAATTATGGTATCAGAGCCCAAGGTTTCGACCTGTATCTCTGTAAAACATGACCTGTGACTTACGGATAGTCACCAACGTCTTCCTAAAACTGACAGTTGGTTTTCATGCATTCATTCATTTTCATTTTTATTTCATGCATTCATATCATTGTCGCAGGTTTATGACTAAGTAATGGTTGGTACAGGACTGGCCCTATTTAGTCGCATGTGCTTTTATCGAAACTTTTAACTTTGGGACCGATCCTTAGGCGTCCCCCGCTATGTCTTTTGTTTTGGGTGAACTGACCATAGGCGTTCATCCTCACGCGTATAAAAGTATTATAAAGTGCATCATGCATAATAAACTATTTCATTCATTATAAATTGTTTCATTGATTTATACATTGTTCATGCATTTTATGTTCATCTCATTTAAGACTTATAATTTATGTTGCATTTTTGTTTTAAACTGTCAAATGGTGAACACACGCATTGCTCAGGAATAGGCTACAGCTGTCAATGCAGCTTTGCAACCACTTCTTCCTCAACTTCGCAATGAAATCAGGGACGAAGTTCATGCTGAAGTCTAAGCTCAGGGCGTTCAGTTCGGCCTTCATCCTCAGAACAACAACAATCCTCCACCTCCACCACCTGTTACTCTTATGACTTGGTTGGAGCGATTCAACAAAGAGCAACCCCGTTCGTTTGAGCAGACTGACAACCCCAGTGAGGCTGAAGCTTAGATTTCTCATATTGAGAAGATATTTTATGCAATGGGATGTGACGGTTTCTTCAAGGCAAGGCTGGCTTGCTATAAGTTTGAAGGTGATGTGCTGTAGTGGTGGAAGTCAGTTAAGCAGTCCAACGGTCGTGATGATTGGGTTGCACTGCTGACATGGGACCATTTTAAGGAGCTCTTCCTTAATCAGTACTTTCCATATGTTGAACAGGAGAAGCTTAAGCTGGATTATCATAATATCTGATAGGTTGCTGGGGAGAACAACAATGAGTTTATGTAGAGGTTTCTCCGTTTGGCTGGATTCTTAGGTGCAGCAGCTGGTACTGCTGAAGAGGAAGCTGAGAAGTTTTGTTGGGCTCTTTGCACTTTGGTCGCCAACAGTTTGGTTTGTGCTACGTTCACTACAGTGGCACAGGTGGCCGATGCAGCCCGAAAGCTTAAGATGCTTCAGGATTGAGAGGAGTTTGGTGATGATAGCTCAGTGAAGAGGTATCTTCAATCACCAAATGTATATCATTCATTCCTTCAATATTTTCATCTTATATCATCCTCTGTTCAACTTTATATTTCAGACAGAAGACTGACGACCGTAAGCCTGCGGTTGCTCAGCAGCAATCCTCTAAGGGAAATGGTCAGACCAACGACCGTTCTGGTTTAGATAGGCGTGGCGGTAATGATAATTACCGTAACAATGCCAATAACTCGAACAACCGCAGGTCCCTACATTTACCTTCTTTCATGTTAAACTATTTTATAATACGATATCCTGACACTCCAACAACTCATATTCAGGAACAATAGTAACGGGAGGGATCAGGACCATAGAGGTTCGTAGCCTAACCGTTCTACTTCATCCGGTAAACTTTTAAACCTTCTATGTAACCAAGTTTATGTTCCACGAACATGTCTCATGCATGTACTCCTGAAACAGGCTCTCAGCTAGCTAGGACGCCTGCTGGAGGATTCACGCATCCTATTTGTCATACTTGTTCGCGCAGACATCCTGGTGTTTGTCGCCGAGGTACTGGTGGTTGTTTCAAATGTGGCCAACAAGGCCATCTGCAGAAGGACTGTCGCTAGGGTGAGATAGAAGGCACCTTTGGACATGCCGACTCTAAACCACCTCTTACTTCAGGACGCGTGTTCACTACTACTAGAGACCAGGCAAACAAGACTTCAGGTACCATCACCGGTAATCTCTTTATGAATGGTTTGGCAACATTCGTTCTGTTTGATACTGGAGCGACTCATTCAGTCATATCCACTACTTTTGCTACACGTGTTAGGATTTCCCCGATGCCATTAGATAATGCCTTATGCATTTCCACGCCACTTAGGGACTCTGTACGAATCAGCCAGGTGTATAAAGATCTTCCCCTAGAATTTGAGGATAGAATCCGTAGACTTGACGCACTTCCTTTGGACATGTGCGATTTTAACTTAATTTTGGGCATGGACTGGTTATCCAAACACCAGGCTACGATAGACTGCCACACTTATCAGGTTATCTTCGGTGATGTCAAATCCCAAGAGTACATACACCATGGTTTTCTTCCAGGGAGGTCTGTGCAAATTATTTCATCCATAGAGGCGCGTGCATTACTATCAAACGGCTGTCAGGGCTTCATAGCCAACATTCATGACATTTCTGCCGAGTCTCCATCAATTTAAGATCAGCCTATTGTGTCAGAATTTCCTGACGTATTTCCTGCTGAACTTCCGGGCATACCACCTGTTCGAGAAGTCGAGTTTGGAGTTGAGCTCATCCCAGGTGCAGAGCCAATTTCCAAAGCTCCTTACCGCATGGCTCCCATTGAGCTTAAGGAGTTAAAAGATCAGCTACAGGAACTTCTGGAGCGAGGTTTCATCCGCCCCGGTGCATCTCCATGGGGTGCACTGGTACTTTTCGTGAAGAAGAAAGACGGCAACATGCGTTTGTGTATAGACTATCGTGAGCTGAACAAGATCATGATCAGGAATCGTTACCCTTTACCACGAACTGATGACCTTTTCGATCAACTTCAGGGCGCCAAGTATTTCTCCAAGATCGATCCGATGTCCGGCGACCATCAGTTACGGGTTAAAGAGAAGGATATCTCTAAGACTGCTTTCCGTACACGTTATGGGCACTACGAGTTCATAGTCATGCCATTCAGACTCACTAATACTCTAGCTGTCTTCATAGATTTGATGGATCGTGTCTTCCATGAATTTATAGACAAGTTCATTATCATGTTCATTGATGACATCCTGGTTTTCTCCAAATCCAAGGAGGAACATGAAGAACACCTTCGTACAGTCTTGCAGATTCTTCGTCAAAAGCAACTGTATGCCAAGTTCTCCAAGTGTGAGTTATGGTTAAGCAAGGTGGCCTTTCTTGGCCATATTGTATCGACAGAGGGGATCACCATGGATCCTTAAAAGGTTGAAGCTATCACCAAATGGCCGAGACCTACATCTGCAATAGAGGTCAGAAGTTTTCTGGGTTTAGCTGGCTACTACCGTAGGTTCGTAGAGAACTTTTCACGGTTAGCCTTACCTTTGACTAAGCTGATGAGGAAAAGAGAGAAATTCGTCTGGACTGAGGAGCGAGAGAAGAGATTTGAAGATCTTAAGCAAAAGTTAGTGACTGCACCTATTCTTACTCTCCCATCTGGCTCAGGTGGATTTTAGATATATAGTAACGCTTCAGGAAAGGGTCTAGGCTACGTTCTCATGGAACATGGGAAGGTTATTACATACGCATCATGGCAGCTAAAACCTTATGAGGAAAACTATCCTACTCATGATTTGGAGCTTGCAGCAGTTGTTTTCGCATTGAAGATCTGGAGACATTATTTTTACGGTGAATCATGTGACATATTCAACGATCACAAGAGTCTCAAGTACATCTTCACTCAGAAGGAACTGAACATGAGACAGAGAAGATGGTTAGAGCTACTGAAGGATTATGACACCAACATTCAGTACCATCCTGGTAAGGCGAATGTGGTGGCAAATGCTCTAAGCAGGAGGTCGATAATGATCGCTGGCATCTGGATTGCAAAGGAGATCATCCGTGACTTAGAGATGTCTGATATTGAGTTTTATGTACGAGGACATCACGGTTACTGGGCGAATCTTAGAGTGGAACCAGACTTACATTCTAGGATCAAGGAACCTCAGAAGGACGATGGTGAGATTTGGGCTATCATTCAGAACCTTGATCAGCAGACGGAGTTTTGTGTTGACAAAGACAGTATCTTATGGTAGGGCACTAGACTAGTGGTTCCTAATGACTCTACACTCAGGGAAGCTGTTCTGACTGAAGCTCACAGCTCTCCATTTACCATACATCCTGGTTCTACCAAGATGTACCACGACATCAAGCAGCATTTTTGGTGGAGTAGTATGAAGCAGGATGTTGCCACCTTAGTTTCTAAATGTATGATCTGTCAGCAGGTGAGAATCGAACACCAGAGAGCTAGTGATTTACTACAACCATTAGATATTCTAGCATGGAAGTGGGAAAAAATCTCCATGGTTTTTGTTACTGGTCTTCCTGTGACTCAGAGGAAGAACGACGTTATTTAGGTTATTGTTGATAGATTGACTAAATCTACGCATTTTCTGCCAATCCGCAAGGAACATCCGGTCAGCAAATTAGCAGACACTTTTCAGAAGGAGATCATGAGACTGCATGGTACTCCATCAGAAATCATCTCCGACAAAGATCCTCGTTTCACATCGCTTTTCTGGCAAAGCCTGCTGAAAGCTTGGGGCACCAGACTTAAGCTCATCACTGCCTTTCATCCTCAGACCGACGGATAATCGGAACGCACCATTCAGATATTGGAGGACATGTTGCGGGCGTGTTCTATAGAGTGAACAGGAAGATGGGATGATTATATCTTTCTAGTGGAGTTTGCATACAACAACAGCTGGCACGCTAGCATCAAGTGTGCACCTTTTGAGATGTTGTATGGTAGAAAGTGTCGCGCCTCAATCTGCTGGGATCAGGTGGGTGAACGACTAATTGAGGGTCCAGAGATGATTGAGGTGACTAATGAGAAGGTCGTCGTCCCCAAGGAGAAGCTTCAAGAAGCTCGTGCTTGTCAGAAGAGCTATGCTGATAAGCGTCGTAGGGATGTATCTTGCAATGTTGGTGATCACATTTTCCTCAAGGTATCACCTGCACGAGGAGTTAAGCGTTTTGGAATCAGAGTGTAAAACCCGTATTTAAGAATTTCCGAATATTAAATACGCACGCTCAGTTTTAGTTAAATATTATAAATAATTATTCAGAAATAATTATTAAGTTTCAAAAATATAACGTATGTATTATTTTAGTATGTATAAATAATTAAACGTTAACAGTAATTACGCAGCCTCGGTTTTATTTAAAACTTTACGAAATTATTTATTTCAGAAGAATAATTAATACTAATGAGTAAAGTATTAAGTAGGTAATAATTATTCAGGAAAATAGATAGATACGTGACGAAATTTAAAACACGAGCACGCGAATCAAAAGATTATTAAACGAAGCGAAACGAAAATAAATCATATGGTTGTGTGGGGCTGCGTTTTTAAAAAGGAAAGGAATGGGCCGTCTAGCCCAACCCATTTTTGGCAAAGAAAACATACGGGTAGAAACCCTCATCCCCTTTTCACTCAGCGAACAAAAAAAAGAAGAAATATTAGGGTTGTTGTTCTTCCCGCCGACACAAAAAAAAAGAGGAGTGGCCGCCGGCTGAAAGCAAACAACAAAAAAAAAGAGTTCTGATTTCTTTGGTTCGGGTTGTGTAGTGGTATTATTTACGGATCACGAATTAAGGTATTTATTTTTCTTTCTCTAATGTGATCCGAATCCATTTCTATAACCTCCTAAATACACGAATCTGTATATGGTAAACATGTTATAACTCTGGGATCAGTCGAGTTTTGGTGAGGGTTATGAAAACCGAGAGTGTTATAAGCTCTCGGTGGTGTTTTGTTGAGACCAGCCGCAAGCAGCAAGCAGCCACCAGGGGCGTTTGGGACTGCAGTTCCAGCAGGGGTGCGTTTGGCACTGCAGTTTCCAGCAGGGTGTGTTTGGGTTTGTCAGGCAGTAAGGGGGTGTTTGGTTCTAACAGTGAGAACCTTAACACTAACAGTGGGAGCAGGTAACAAAGACAGTGGCAACCTGGCTTGAGTCAGGGTCACTGTTGGCCTAGCAGTGGCAATCCGTCAGTGGCAGCCGGCTAACCGGTTTAGCCACTGACGGGCTGTTTGGTTTGGGACTTTATGTTTTGGCTTATATGTAAATTACGGGCTCGGGATTCGGGGTTACGAGAAATAATAAATTCGAGTTTCAAATTTAAATCATATTATAAAATTTAGTTTTATAAATAAAAAAATAAAATTTAATTGATATTAAATTTAATTAATAAATTTAATTGATATTAGTTAAATCATTTTAAATTTCTTAAAACATGTCATTTATTTATGATTTATTCAAGAAAACCAATTTAGAAATCTTTCTAAATTTAGAAACATTCTATTTTAGCAGGCTACCTAATATAGTATTAATATAGCGTCAGGATACGTATGTACCGTAATTAATAATAGAGCAATAATACGTTAAAAAAAATTATAAGAAAGATCAAATTTATCAGTTATAATGCGTACAAGATTCCAGGAATAAAATCAGTAATATAAATAAACATCAGTCGACTTATTTTGCGTACGTTATTTATGTAGTATCCGTGAAGTCGGAGTAGACCTCTCAGCTCTCATTCTTATTTCATTACGGGACACGAGGTACGGATTTCCGTCCTTTCAGTAAGGATTTCCTTTCTATGCATGATTAGGATTCCCCGTCTTCAGTCAAATGTTTTTCCCCAGTATATGTTTAAGTTTACCAGTAATCATATTAATAACTAAATAAATTGCCTGAGCATTATATACAAGCACGACCAGTTTATGTACTAGTTACGGAGGTACCGTAACCACGGCACTAGAGGCACCAGTGTCGTGACTCACATGCAGGAGAGTGATATCCTGCATCGTCCCACTCAGCTCAGCTTGGCCATTTTATCAGTATTATTAGTGGGGCGTATGGATGCATCCTAGGCTTATATGTGTTACAAGTTATCAGGGTGAATGTGGTGTGTGCTCTACATCCTTCACATTGGAGCTGATCCCTCCACCCAACACAGTTATTTAGAGGTCACCCCTCTATAGCATGACGAGGTCACCCCTCCAGTTATTCATGCACGATTGTTACAACACGTGACCTATATAAGATCTGGCAAAATAAAATACAGTAAATGCATGTTTTCAGAATTAATAATTATACTTCAGTATCAGTATATATGAACCAGGTTTCTCAGATTTTATGTAGAGTTCTACCACATGTTACATATCAGTCTTACAGCTTTAGTATTCTATTGCCTGTTTCATTCAGTATATTCTTATCATGCTTTATATCCGTTCACTGAGCGTTATGCTCAGCCGTAGTTCCTTTCATGTTCTAACGGCAGGTACACCAGGACGCTCTTAGGATTCTGAGAGCATGTGCATTTGGATGGAAGCTATCCAGACTTCTTACTTTATGCATTTCTTACATTATTCTGCTCATTTGGACATTGTTTAGTCCTTTCCTTCAGTATTTTACTTTTCATGTTTTGGGCTTATGTTTGGATTACCGATGTTTGATTCCGGTATTCCTTTATGGTCAGTTAATGTTTTAGGACATTTACCTTATGCTTTGATGACACGCCATAAATACACGTAACGGTCCACCTATCCAAGTGGGGTTTTACAATTATGGTATCAGAGCTATAGGTTCGACCTGTAGGCTCTAAAACTTGACATGTGACTAGTGGGTAGTCACCAGGAACTTCTCAGTTTTGGTGTTGTTATCTTTCATGTTTCTCGTGCATGTATCAGTCATTTTTCTTTAGTTATCAGTCGGTTTTCTTAAAGTTTTTTGACTAAGTAAAAGGTTGGTACATGATTGGCCATATTTAGTCGCATGTGCTTTTCTGCGAATTTTGTTTTGGTGAACCGGCCCATAGGCGTTCACCCTTGCCGTTTAGATTTTTGTATTGGTGAACCGACCCAATGACGTTCATCCTTACTCTTGTCGGATTCATGTTTTCAGTCAAATATTACTGGGTGAACCAGCAAAAAACGCTCACCATTTTTCAGGTCAAATTTTCATATTATTCAGTCGAATGATGTTTTCTGAACCGATCCACAATTGTTCACCTTTGTCATATCAGGACATCTCATGAAATTTTGACAAGTATGGATCGGACCAGAATAGCCCATACTTAGTCACATGTTTTGTTCCTTAAATTATGTGGATTGAACCATAGCCATCCACATTAGTTGATGTTAAACCTCAGTTGATCATACTCTTATGTTCTTTATAACAATCCAGTTCGCACAAACTCAAGTTGATGTCGCTTCCACGTTGTTTCAGTTTCATGTCTCCTTACGAAGGTTTTATGTTCAGCAAAATGATAATGTCTTCATGCTAAGACACAAAAAGGATTTCAGTAAACTCCTGTTTTCATGATAAATCATGTTTGACCTTCATTAATCATGTTTCATACTGACCATTATTGGAACTCCAATTAAACCATACTTTCGAGCTCTCTATACGACCATCATTAAGTCTACGCAGAAATTGTCATCCTATCATATTACTCATTTCAGTCCAGTTTGTTAACCGTTTAAATAACATTATTTTTCTATCATGTCAGACAAGTGACACTAGTATCGATCATTCCATAAAATTTCCACCAGTGCCATGTACAAAATTCCATATGTACCCCATGTACAGTGTCTCAGATATGCTCCATGTGCAGTATTCATTTTGTACTTCATGTACAATAGTCCAGGTGTACTCCAGGTACCCTACTCCATGGATATTACTAATCGATCCTCAATCATCTTAGGCGTTTCTACTTGTCGATATTCTACCAGGTGCTGATGCTGCTCGTGAGTTAAAGATTTTACCAGATGCTGATGCTGCGAACACTTTGAAGACCTCACAATTGCTGATGCTGCTGATACTTTGGAGATTTCTCAAGATGCTGATGGTGATGCTGTTATACTATAAAGACACTGCAGAGCAAGGACGAAAACTATAAATTTGAAATTTCTGACAAGAGTAAATTCCAACCATCGGACACTACCATTCTAGTCCATGCCTTACTTCCTCAGTTAGCTGTCACACGTTACTCAGCTAACCGTTCATTCAGAAGAGTGGGAACCGGAACTCAGCCGGCCACTCGGCAGAATAGTTACATGAATCACGGTTATGATGATGACTATCATAAATTGAAAAACAAAGCAGTAGTGACAACCACCGTGCTTATAATTAATCAGTCAGTAAACATCGGAACTCCGGAACGGACGTGACCAGAAATACAGAGGTCAGTAGTCTAACCGGTCCGCCAATCCTAGTAGTTACCAAAATTTTTAACCTTGTTCAGATTCATCTACTAAAACACGTGTCAAGACATCAGTCAAGGCATAGGCCTCAGGTATCTTTTCAGAAGACACATATTAGGACACCAGTCATGGTACACGTCATACGAATCTTTCCTCAAAATACGAGTCAGAAATCATAACTCCAGTATGTTTCTAAACCAGGCCCTCAGAAATTCAGGGTACCCTTCAGAAAGGGGTATACCCGTTCTATTATGCCACACATGAATCAGACCATTAAATTCAGTCACCACCACTAGATTATTATTCAGATTAAACACACGGTAATCGTTATGTGAGGTTACAGATGAACCCACTCAGTGGAAGTCGCCACGTTACTTCACGTATTCCTATGTTAGCTTTATCTCAAATCAGGTAGTCCCCTACCTCTTAGCCAGAAAGGACTCAACAGTATCACCATATTTATTAAAGCCTTATTTTCAGTTAATGACGAGATCCGTTTTTACTAAATCCCAAATATATTCATTATACTTTCTGTCAGAAAAATCAGTACAGATTACGTCTACATTACAAGCACGTAGCTTGTCAGTCCATAGCTACGAAGACTTTTACCTACCTGTTATAAATTCACTTCTGAAATTCCTTAAATTCATGATTAGCATATTATTCCAGAGTTCCGAATATAATTTCAGAAAGTTTTCAAGAAATTCCTTCCTAACCACGAGACATAAATTTAAACATCGAGCTAGTCTCAAGAACAGAACCTGTTTTCAGAATTCTTGATCACAGGGCTTCAGCTAAGTTAAAAGAGTTGCAACAATTGCTGCAAGAAATACCGGAACGAGGCTTTATTCGCCCTAACGCACCACCAGGAGGTGTATCGTTTCTGTCTATCAGAAAGAAGGCCGGTACCATTCATAAAACGATACTCATTCCACAAATAGGAGGTTACCTGACCTGCTACGATGTCTTAAATATTTTCCAGAACAATTCGAGATCATGCCACCAACAGTGGTGAGAGAAGAACATGATGTTTTCCAGATTGCTGTTGAACATGTTATAGTCTCTCTAAAAATTTTGATTTTATACTTCTGAGTTCCCTAACGCTCCAGTTAGATTATGAAATTATGAATAATTTTTTTTATGACTCTCATGCAATATCATCAGTATATTCATTGATCACATTCTGATATGCCTAATACTAGAGAAGAATACGAGACTCATCTTCTCACAATTGTACCGAATCTTCAATAGGAGTTATTTTTTATATACACAACTTTCCAGATATAAATCTCACTTGAACAAAGTGGCATTTCTGAGCCACCACATTTCAACAGAAAGAAATTTCAGACAATCCTGCGCAGGTGAAGGCCATCACCTGATGGTCCCGACTGACGCCTGTGAACGAAGTACAATTTTCTAGAACTCAATTGACTACTACCGCAGAAATTGCCGATAGATCTCACTAAAAATGTTTTATGACTATTCAACCAGATTTCCACTAGAATGTTCCATAATCCCAGACAAAACTTTAATAGAATCCGCATCACACATTAATGCAGCTATGTTCATATCTAGATGCCTGACCTACTGTAGCTTCAAGATAGAACGTCGTCATGTTAGTGAGTTACTACAACCCTTAGAAATTTCTGAACAGAAATGAGACGAAATTCCATGAAATTGTTATCAGATACCACAGGCTCAGAGAAAGTATGATACTATCTAAGTTATCGTCAACCATGTAATCAGCCTGCGCGTTCTTTCATCCGGACGGATCATGCAGTAGCAGATTTGCAGAAAATTATGAAATTCAGCAGTAAATCGTACGAATTCAAGGCATTCCATTGACCATCATATCAGACAGAATTCATGTTCACGATCAAGCGTATGTTTACGCCCACTTTAAGTTCATGTTTATTTTCAATTATACGTTTACGTCTCATTCGCGGAATGATGCTGTTTCAGTTCAAATTTTTATGCTATCTCATAATTTAAGCTCACGTTTGTGTTCATAACATTGTTCACGTTCAAGTTCGTGTGCCATTTCACGATACACATTTCTCAGTTTATTACCGAATACGGTTACAGAAAGCTTGGGAAATCAGACTCAAGTTTAGCACAACTATTCCATAACCAGGCAGACATTTCACATCTCAGGCCGTATCGTTTGGCATTCATTCCTCAGTCAGCATACGTTCATGATACATTCTAGTACCACGTTCACAGTATGTTTCGCGTATCACATTCATGATATAATTCATGCTGAGCGTACCTCATATAATTATGAACCACGTTCACAATTGCTCACGTTTTACGTTCGAAATTGTTTACGTAGTCGCCCTTATATGTTTCCAGCAGCTTGCTCAGATATGTAAATGTTATATTTCAGGATATTTATACGTACCATTTCATGTATCCACATGCTATAGCTTGTTCATTCTATCAGATTCAGAAAATCCATCTTAAGTATGGAATCAAGAACTATTTAGTATTCATCAGGACAGGGTCATCAGGACCAAGATTTTCATTGTGTTTAGACCTTTGAAGGAATCGTTTCGAGCGGGAAGCCACTCGAAACGGAGGAGTCCATCCGGACCTCTCATCCCTTTTCCTTTAATAAATCCACTTAAGTTCTTTCAGTCATGTCACGTTTCATGTTCACTTCAGTCATGTCATGTTTATACCCTTTCAGCAGCATTATGTTCTAATCCAAGGACGAATAATCCTTCAGCGTATATGTCTTTTTAGCTTTCATGCTCTTTCAGCATATGTGTCCTTTCAGCTTTTATATCTTTACCAGCTTAATTTAATTCGAGGACGAATTTTCCTTTTAGAGAGGGAGAATTGTAAAAACCACAACATTATCGCATCCTTAATTCGAGGACGAGTTATTTTTTTTAGAGGGGAAGAATTGTAAAACCCGTATTTAAGAATTTCCGAATATTAAATACGCACGCTCAGTTTTAGTTAAATATTATAAATAATTATTCAGAAATAATTATTAAGTTTCAAAAATATAACGTATGTATTATTTTAGTATGCATAAATAGTTAAACGTTAACAGTAATTACGCAGCCTTGGTTTTATTTAAAACTTTACGAAATTATTTATTTCAGAAGAATAATTAATACTAATGAGTAAAGTATTAAGTAGGTAATAATTATTCAGGAAAATAGATAGATACGTGACGGAATTTAAAACACGAGCACGCGAATCAAAAGATTATTAAATGAAGCGAAACGAAAATAAATCATATGGTTGTGTGGGGCTGCGTTTTTAAAAAGGAAAGGAATGGGCCGCCTAGCCCAACCCATTTTTGGCAAAGAAAACATACGGGTAAAAACCCCCATCCCCTTTTCACTTAGCGAACAAAAAAAAAAGAAAGAAATATTAGGGTTGTTGTTCTTCCTGCCGACAAAAAAAAAGAGGAGTGGCCGCCGACTGAAAGCAAACAACAAAAGAAAAGAGTTCCGATTTCTTTGATTCGGGTTGTGTAGTGGTATTCTTTACGGATCACGAATTAAGGTATTTATTTTTCTTTCTCTAATGTGATCCGAATCCATCTCTATAACCTCCTAAATACACGAATCTGTATATGGTAAACATGTTATAACTCTGGGATCAGTCGAGTCTTGGTGAGGGTTACGAAAACCGAGAGTGTTATAAGCTCTCGGTGGTGTTTTGTTGAGACCAGCCGCAAGCAGCAAGCAGCCACCAGGGGCGTTTGGGACTGCAGTTCCAGCAGGGGTGCGTTTGAGACTGCAGTTTCCAGCAGGGTGTGTTTGGGTTTGTCAGGCAGTAAGGGGGTGTTTGGTTCTAACAGTGAGAACCTTAACACTAACGGTGGGAGCGGGTAACAAAGACAATGGCAACCTGGCTTGAGTCAGGGTCACTTTTGGCCTAGCAGTGGCAATCCGTCAGTGGCAGCCGGCTAACCGGTTTAGCCACTGACGGGCTGTTTAGTTTGGGACTTTATGTTTTGGCTTATATGTAAATTACGGGCTCGGGATTCGGGGTTACGAGAAATAATAAATTCGAGTTTCAAATTTAAATCATATTATAAAATTTGGTTTTATAAATAAAAAAATAAAATTTAATTGATATTAAATTTAATTGATATTAGTTAAATCATTTTAAATTTCTTATAAACATGTCATTTATTTATGATTTATTCAAGAAAACCAATTTAGAAATCTTTCTAAATTTAGAAACATTCTATTTTAGCAGGCTACCTAATATAGTATTAATATAGCGTCAGGATACGTATGTACCGTAATTAATAATAGAGCAATAATACGTTAAAAAAAATTATAAGAAAGATCAAATTTATCAGTTATAATGCGTACAAGATTCCAGGAATAAAATCAGTAATATAAATAAACATCAATCGACTTATTTTGCGTACGTTATTTATGTAGTATCCGTGAAGTCGGAGTAGACCTCTCAGCTTTCATTCTTATTTCATTACGGGACAGGAGGTACGGATTTCCGTCCTTTCAGTAAGGATTTCCTTTCTATGCATGATTAGGATTCCCCGTCTTCAGCCAAATGTTTTTCCCCAGTATATGTTTAAGTTTACCAGTAATCATATTAATAACTAAATAAATTGCCTGAGCATTATATACAAGCACGACCAGTTTATGTACTAGTTACGGAGGTACCGTAACCACGGCACTAGAGGCACCGGTGTCGTGACTCACATGCAGGAGAGTGATATCCTGCATTGTCCCACTCAGCTCATCTTGGCCATTTTATCAGTATTATTAGTGGGGCGTATGGATGCATCCTAGGCTTATATGTGTTACAAGTTATCAGGGTGAATGTGGTGTGTGCTCTACATCCTTCACATTGGAGCTGATCCCTCCACCCAGCATAGTTATTTAGAGGTCACCCCTTTATAGCATGACGAGGTCACCCCTCCAGTTATTCATGCACGGTTGTTACAGCACGTGACCTATATAAGCTTTGGCAAAATAAAATACAGTAAATGCATGTTTTCAGAATTAATAATTATACTTCAGTATCAGTATATATGAACCAGGTTTCTCAGATTTTATGCAGAGTTCTACCACATGTTACATATCAGTCTTACAGCTTCAGTATTCTATCGCCTGTTTCATTCAGTATATTCTTATCATGCTTTATATCCGTTCACTGAGCGTTATGCTCAGCCGTAGTTCCTTTCATGTTCTAACGGCAGGTACACCAGGACGCTCTTAGGATTCTGAGAGCATGTGCATTTGGATGGAAGCTATTCAGACTTCTTACTTTATGCATTTCTTACATTATTCTGCTCATTTGGACATTGTTTAGTCCTTTCCTTCAGTATTTTACTTTTCATGTTTTGGGCTTATGTTTGGATTACCGATGTTTGATTCCGGTATTCCTTTATGGTCAGTTAATGTTTTAGAACATTTACCTTATGTTTTGATGACACGCCATAAATACACGTAACGGTCCACCTATCCAAGTGGGGTGTTACACAGAGGGAAGCTCAGTCCTCGCTTTATCGGACTATTCGACATCATAAAACGCGTTGGTGAAGTGTCATACCGTTTAGCGTTATCGCCTCAGCTATCACACGTTCTCAACGTGTTCCATTTGTCCTTACTCAGAGGATACAATTATCATCCCGTTCATGTTGTTCAGTATCTGCTTGATCAGATTCGAGAGGATCTTTCATATGTCGAAGAACCCAAGAGAGTTCTCGAGCGACAAGATCGTGTCATGCTGAGGAAGACGACCCCTTTCGTTAAAATCCTCTGGAGGGATCATCCTGAGCGGGAAGCCACTTGAGAGGCGGAGGAGTCTATACGGACTTCTTACCCTCATTTCCAGTTCTGATTCGGGTATGTTTTCTTTTAGTTTATGTTTTCTCCAACTCAAGGACCAATTGTTCTTTTAGAGGGGAAGAGTTGTAAAACCCGCATTAAAATACATTGAACAGTTTACATGAACAGTAATTACACGAAAGTACGATAAAATTTAAAGTTTCCATTTATAATATAATTCACGTGTCACGATAATAAATAACATGTATGTACGTATATATATTATAAATGTGTAACGATCGCGACGTATAAAATTCACGATAATTAAACACGAATGATCACGAATATTTTAACTTAAAAAAAGTTACGGGTTTCCCTTCTTGGGCTTAAGGGTGCCACGGCTAAGAGACAAGAAGGAAAGGGAGTGGCCCTTTGGCCCATGACCCATGTTAACCAACCTATGATTAAACAAAACACCAGGGAACTATTATTCATAATTTAGGCTACAGAAAATTGAGAGAAACCATGCCTCCCTTTCTTCCTTGCCGCTGGCTACCATCAACACCAAGAGGTGTTCGGGACGAATTTTGCTAGTTGATTTTTGTGTGTACGTGATCGTGATCTCAAACCTTTCTCTTCCACGTGTTCGGTATAAATCAAAACCCTTTCTTTTTAATTCTTTTATGAATCCATGATATTAATTTAATTAATTGATGAGATGGCTTTTATACATGATCTCATCATTCTTTTCAGGATTTAAATGTATAAAATGTCATCAATATACCATATATATGCTTGTATTTGTTTACTTGTGTGTTTTAGGTATGGATATCGTGAAAAAGACAAAAGATCACAAGAAACAAGGAAAAACGGACACGAGAAACGAAGCCGTACAAAGAACCGGGCCCTAGTTCATGAATTATCCAAGATAAACCCTTGAAGACTTGAAGATGTACAAGATTGATCCTTAAAATATGAAGAAATGACACTTAAAACCCTTGTATATTCATAATTACAAGTTTGGTCCCTTAAGTTTGTCAAAATTATAAAATGGTCCTTCGACTTTGAAGAATTGGCAAGTTTAGTCCCTCATCAAATCTAAATTGTCAACAATGGTCCCTCATGAAGTCAAAGATACAATGAAGACCTTGAAGATCAAGAATGTCCAAGATCAGTCCCACAAATATTCAAAAATGGCAAAAATAACCCTTGAAACACTTTTGCCAAAGTTTTGGGGCAAAAGTGTGAAGTTTAGAAGTTTCATAACTAAGGAAATCAAGTTTATGGCTGAATAAACTCGTTTTACCCTTTTCAGCAAAACACAAGGACCAAACATGGGCATTTGAAACATTCAAATCAAAAATGCGCCAAACATATTCCAACTCCTACAAAAACGGATTAAAGGTGTTACTGTTCACCTTTCACTCCCAGTTACCATTCCACTTAAACCAAGGGGTAAATCCCAATTACCCACACCCAGGTGTGATTCACCTATACACAAACCCTTCCCACACTCAAAACCCCAATCTCCACGCACCAAAGGACCCCACCCATTCACACGTCAACCAATCATGATCCAGCTTCCTCTACAAGGAATGAGACGTGGCCAAATCAACAGCCAAGACTCATTGCTTAACTACAAAGCTAAAATGAACAGCCAGGATGCATTTGGACAGCTCAATATCAAAATTCGTCTAGAGAATTCAAGGGCATTTCAGGAACTTCATAGCTAGGGTTTTCTGATGTAATCTCAGCCCTTGAGGCCTATATAAGGATTCCTCAACTTGTGAGAGATCCTTGTTCTAGTTTTACCTTTTAAACATTGTAATTCCTTTTTAAATTTTATAAAAGTTGGTATGTTGAGAAAATTTTAATTCCTTTTTATATTTTTGAAAGTTGGTGTTGTTTAAGGGTAATTCTGAGTTCTATTTGATGTTATAAAGGTGTTTTGATCTTTTGGTTTGAACACGTTTATGTTTGATAAGGCTTTCAAGTTTGAAAATAACTTGAAATCAGTCATCTGTTTTTGATATTTTACTTGTACTAATCCTTAACCAAAAGCCATAAGCTCTTACAAGCTTGTTGACACCAAGCTTGTGAAGGGGTTTGAGCCTTTGGTTGGGTTGTTTGTTGCTTGTGTTGAAGAAATCAAGTCCTTGAGGTTCTACTTTGAACCATCAACCAAGGCAATCATCATCTCCTTTGTTGAAGTACCTTGGTCTTGTTCTAGTTGTTGAACAAGGTCCAAGGAGCATTTCTGATCCTCCTAGGAAGTTGTGGAGGATAGGTATAACCTCTTGTTAAGATTCCTCTAAAAAATTTCATGATATTGTCTGATTTATATTTTTCCATGTGATTTGTTACTATTGTGTTTGTGCTGTGTGTTCACCTAGTTGAGGTATTTGAACCATAAAATCAGTAGGTTGTTTGATTAGATAAGAAGTTTGTTTGAAAAGGACTTATAAAAGGGCTTATAAAAGGGCTGTTTGGGATTTTGGGATCATAAGGCCTTGTGGCCTTGTGCCCTTGGTTCTTAGGGTTTGGGAGGTCTAAACAAGTCATATACAACAAGTTTTGGTCATTGATTAAGTTTCTGGAAGTTTGGAAAAAGGATTTCAAGTTTCGCAAAAATCTAAAAAAAGTGTTTTGAAATTGGTCAAACACATCAGATCCAATAAAATCTTTGTTTGTTGGATCTAAGGTCTGAAATCAGGTTTGGGAAGATTTTAGGTGATAAGCTATCTGTGCATTATCTGTTTGTTGAATTTGGTGGCTTATTGAAGGTGCTAGAGCTTATCAAAGTTGGCTGAAGTGGTCATTTGCATCAGCAAAGTGACCACCTCATTTTGGACTTGCATTTGTGATTCTAGTGTATGCCTTGTTGTTTTGTTGCTTGGAACTTGATATTGTGCTGCTTGTGAGTGATTTTTGCCGTTTGGTGTGTCTTATTGCTGGCTTATAAGCTAACTGGCTTATTAAGCCCTTTTTGCCAAAATCAGTCATCATTTGGTCAACTGACCACTTGATTCACAAGGACTCCTCCTTGAGTTCTTCACAAAAGTTGCTTATAACAAGCCTATAAACCATCCCTGATCATTTGGTGAATTTTGGAGCACTTTGACTTTTGGTCAAATAAGCACAATTTGGCTTATTTTTGAGAACTGCTTATTGGTACATGCAACAACTTGGCTTTTGTAATAAGTGTCATTTTTCTCAGCTTAATAACAAATTTGGAAGGTTACAAGTCATTTGGTTAAGCTTTTGCTAGAAAACTAGCTTATTTGGCTTTTTCAGCCAACTTATTGGTTCACATAGCTTATTCTACTCGGCTTTTTGTGATTTTTATGTTTGATTATTCTTAGTTAAGCTATTTGTGAGCTTTTACAACAAACCAGAGCTTCTGAAACAGCGTAGAACTCTAACCCGACTATTTTGTCGTTTTGTACTTTGCTTATTTCTAGCTTATTGAGTGTGCTTTTTCAAAATTTCTTTTCACAGATCTCTTAGGCATCTTAAAATAAGGTTATGTGTTTAAGCAGAGCTTATGGCATTGGCTTATTGCTTAATGGGCTTATTGGCCCAATAAGAATAAACTGTTGACCATTTAAGCTGTGATAAGCTCAAAATCAGCTTTTAGGCCTTCAGACTTTTGTGTTTAGAATTGAATTTTGAGTCAGATAGGGCTTTTTCAGGTCATTTGGGCCTAGTTTGACTTTTTGGGCCCAAAAGGCCATTAAGGTTGACTGTTTTTCGTTTTAACCCATTTGGGGGCCCATTAGGGGTAATTTGGTAATTTCACTTTCATTTTCTGATTATTTAGGTAAAAATAAACTAGTTTGCAAGTTTTTAGAATTTTTTAGAATTTTTGGATTTTTAATATTATTTTAATATTATTTTATTATTAAATTTCAAATTTCACATTTTTACACTTTTTATATTTTTGTTAGCTTTAATACATTAAAATAGGATTTTTGCAACTCTTAGATTAATTTTATCATCATTTTCCTAATTTTTATAATTATTTTAATTTTAAATAGTTTTTAAATCATTTAAAATAGTTTTAATTAGTTTAAAAATTTAGAAAAATAGTTTTTAATCTTTTTAGGGCATTTTAGAGGTTTACAAAGTGAAAAATCTTTATTTGGGCTTTTTGATAATTAATTTGATTTTTAGGGCTTTAATTAGCATTTAAAAATTAATATTTAATTAATTAAAAGGTTTGAAAAAGTTCTGATCATTTGTAAACTCTTAGTTTATTTAATTTGATTTTTGGTAATTTTTTTGGGAATTTTTAGAATTAATTTTTATTTTAGCCCTTTTTACGGTTTTACGTTTAGTCGTCGTAGTAATTAATTTCACGTCTTCGTCATTCTATTTTCTCATCCCCTTCTCTCAAATATTAATCTCAAATCAATTACGAATTATTCACACACATATACCTCCTTGGGAAACGAACTTTCACCTTTGGGTCATTAGTGTTTGATTTTCCTAAATCATCACTTAATACTTACTGCTTTTACGCCTTTTTCCTAAAAGGTATATTTTTACCACAATCATTAATCTTAAAAACAAATCAAGAAAACATGTGGGATTAATTAAAAACATGAATTAAGGGGGTGTTTGGTGTTGCTTTATTCGGCCGAGAACCAAACCGAGAGCAATGAAGCTCTCGGTGGTGTTTGTTTTGCCCAGCCGAGACCTCAAGGTCTCGATGTGTGGGTTTGTTTGGCTCGGACGCAAGCAAGGGACCTCGACCGCGAGTCGGGGTATGGTTTTGTTTTGGATCGAGTGTCAACGAGACCAATAGGGTCTCGATGGGACTTTTGTTTTGGTCAGGGAGAACCAAACAACAAAAACAGTGGGAACCGAGCCGGTAGTGGAAGCCGTGGCTCGGCAGTGGGAACCGAAGGCCACCAGTGGCTACCGGCCAGCCAGTCTAGCCACTGGTGGGGCTGTTTGTTTCGGCTTATATGTTTCGGCTTATATGTGGAACACCGGTACGAGCTTGGGTTAATTTTAGATCACGGGTTGGGGTGTCGGGAAAATATTAAAATCAGAAAATATGTTTAATTAAATTATTTTCTAGACTATTTAATTTAATTAAATGCATGACTTAGGTTAAATATTAAAATTGATATTTCATGTATAACCTAAAGTATTTGACTTAGCTTAATTTAACTAAAACATGTATTTTTAATTAAATTCTTATAATGTATAGTTTAATTAATTAACCAAGTTATTTAAATAATAAGCTATAACCTTTAAACCATGCCTTGTATATTACTAAATAAACTTTACTTGACATTATAATTCAGCTTATTTCTAATTATGGAAACTTACTGTTTTCTGAAACTTTCTATTTTTAGAAACTTACTATTTATGGAAACCTGCTATTTTTAGAAAGTTACTTAGTATTACAATACAAGTATTATAATACACTAGTGCATGCATAATACACTACAGAACATCAAAATAACTACAGATAACATAGTAAAACACTGAAACATGTCAGATTAAGTATAACTAGCTAATAACACACATAACCAGTAAAACACATGTAATTCAGACAACTCATACACGTCCCTATTCTTATGTAGTATTATCCGTCAAGGCGGAGTAGGTTCTCTAGTGTTTTCCGTTAGCTTCTACTAGACACAAGGTACGGATTCCCGTCCTTCAGTAAGGACAACCTCTTCCTTTATTAGGATTTGGCGTATGCAGCCAAATGTTTTCCCCAGTAGTTACAGATTAAATGCTTATGTTTTATTAGTTACCTTATCCATATACATGCATGACCAGTTTCACCTAGTTATGGAGGTACCATAACCATAACACTGGAGGCACCAGTGTTATGACTTCACTACGGCGGAGTGATAGCTCGTGGCGTCCCTTTCAGTTCATTTGGCCATTATTATATTATTATTATCATGTAGGGTGTATGGGTGCATCCTAGGTTCAGTTTCAGTCAGGATTTACATGGTGAATGTGGTGTGTGCCTTGCATCCTTCACAAGGAGCTGATCCTTCCTACTCAGACCATATTAATTAGAGGCACACCCTCTAATTGCACGATGAGGTCACCCTCTATGTATTCATGCACGTTGTTGACCTCATGACCTATATTGGCGTTTGGTATATTTAACTAATACAGATTTTCATAAGTAAACATAAGCTATGTTTTCAGAACTAAAACCAGTAAACATGCTATACATCTAGGTTTTTCAAGACTTATTCATTTTCGCTACCTTTCATGCTTATTATGCTCTTTTATGCCTTCATTACTCTATGTTTCCATGCTTTATTGTATATCCGTGCACTGAGCGTTTTCCATTTCCATGTTCCCTAACGGCAGGTACCCAAGGTCGAAAGTAGGATCTCAAGTGTATGTGCATTCGGATGGAAGCTATCCAGCCTCTTTTACCTTATGATTTTATTCCTACTTTCTCATACTTTACTTCATTTGGACATTATTTAGTCCTTTCATTTACAGTACTTACATTTGCTTGTGTGTGAGTTACTTGGACTACCGATGTTTGATTCCGATATTTCCTTTTATAGTCATGAATGTTTAGACATTTACCTTGCATGCTTTGATGACACGCCATAATTTACTGTAGCATTCCATCTTAGCAAATGGGGTGTTACAAGAACATCATTTGTGATAGTTGGCATGGTGATGTTGATGTGTCCCCTATTAACCCATAATTCCCCAACGGCCAATTCTTGTACATTTTTCATCCTTGGAACCGGGATGGGCTTGAGGTTTTGCAAGACTTCCTAGTGTTTCCTTGCCCCTAGCTCCATGACATTCTGTATAGTGGGAAATGGAACTGGGGTTGGGGGAATGGGCCGCTGTTTCCATAGCTGCTTGGCAGCAAGTTCTTGAACATTGATCATTGATGGGAATGAAATGGGCTTTAGCTCAATTGATGATACTTGATCATCATCAGCATCCATGTGTTTGAACCCCAGAGTGATCTTCAATAACAAACACTTCATTATCAGGCATGGATTTGATTTCCGACATAGCCGAGAGATCAATTGTAGAGGCTTCAGCAAAGTCATCACCAACATAGGTAAATGCATCATCGTTCAGCTGTTCCTCATGAAGATTAAAGCCCTGTTATGAAAGTTATTACTACCCAGTTGGTGAATTTATAATGAAGTTAAGGATCGCCATTCGCTGCCCCTAGGAAATCTTGGTGTGATTATCCGCCCCCCTAAGGATTTCTCCTTGGGACTCTTTTGTTGTGAATTATAATATGGTGAAGGGTCGCCATTTGCTGCCCCTAGGATAGCTAGGTGTGATTATCCAGCTCCCTCTTAAGGATTACTCCTTGGGACTCTTTTGATTTGTGAAACATTATATGGTGAATGGTCGCTGTTCGCTACCCCTAGGATAGATGGGTGTGATTATCCAGCTCCCCCGAAGGATGCTCCTTGGGACTCTGTTGATTGTGAGACATGATATGGGAATGGTCGCCTTTCTCTACCCCTAGGATAGCTGGGTGTGATTATCCAGCTCCTCTTAAAAGAATAAATTCTTTGGGACTCATTTGATTTATGAGGGGACCCAGAGACTGAGTGAAGTTCAGAGACTCTGGTTCGGGACTTATAATGTACTCAAGCTGTTATTTGCAAGAGCATAGTCCAAAGGGTGAAGGATCATCGAGTTACGTTAAGAGCACAAGTGAATCATTTCCTAGTGCAGAGACAGAGTGTACAAATGTCCTATGAGATCTAGATGCTCACACAAACACTCTATGGGTTGAGGCAGACCCTAAACTTCATCACCCTCTCCTATAGACTTTTGAGGGTGATTGCTTGTGAACCTCCAAGAAGAAAAATAAAGGCAAACTATTACCTGAGTGATATCAGCGTCGAGAGGGTTCTTAGTCGTCTCTGCTGACTTGGAGATGCTAGACACAATTTGTTTGTCAGCTATAGTCTCTCTCTCCTCATCCACCAGAGTAGGGGATGGGTTCTTCTTAGTCTTAGTCTTCTTGGATGGATTAACAGAAGGGGCTTCAGAGGAAAGGGGGATTTCTTTCCTCTTCTTCTTATCCTTCAACACCTTGGGCCGAGAAGTAGACTGCACATTGGTCTTGGACAAAGACTCATCAGCCATACTTTTAACATTCACCTCATGATGAGGGATCAAGGGCTCTCCATCTTCTGGTGCAAGTAGCCCAACAACCTTCAACATGTGCCTGGTAAGAAGCACTTCGTCCTCAAGGGGTGTCTTTAAGGAGGCAGGTATGATGTGAAAGGGAGAGAAGGAGTGAAGTTCGTCATTGTTGTAGGTTTCACCTAGAATATCCTCAATGATGAGTGAGAGATATCTAGTGTAGCAGATGGTGGCCAGACGGTTCTTCTTCCCTTTGTTCTTAAGCTTGTCTATGAGATCGGTGTAGAGAATATGGGCGATCCCTATGTCTAACCACCATATTAGGCTGTAGGCAATCGCCTGCTGAGATCCATTCAGCTGGTCATGCGATCCCTGGTTTCCTCCCAGACATTTAACAATGTATAGCATCAACATCATCTAGATGGGTGAGAAGTAGTTGACCTTAATTAGGGATTTTTTTGGAAGGCGAGGGATGAAAAGGGTTTATCATCATCATCATGAGCTCGTAGGGTCGCCAGAGCTTTCTTCATAGTAGCGCTGCTTGGCACAACGTCATGTCCTCGTTGACAGCAAGACCAATGACTCTTGCAAAGTCGTTGAAGTAGAAGGTGAGCGGTTGTGGATGGGTGGAGAGGTTGAAGGTGATGTTTTAAGAGGTTTGGTCAACTCCGGCCGAGAACCATAATTCCTTCAAGTATTGTGTATAGCAAGTGGAAGGTTCTCTCATAATGGCTTCAGCAATGGGTGAGTTCTTCAAAAAGGTTAACAACGGTGTGTAAAGGGGATTATTGTGTTCAAGAAGGGCTACACAGTTGTTTAGAGCAATCTTTCCTTCGTTAATGTTAAAGTCTACGTTAGATGCGGCCAAGACGGTGGAAGATTGGTTTGTTGTTGAAGACGCCATTGATGAAAGTTTGAAGGTTTTGGTGATATAGACAAAGATGAACAGTATATGTGCGTGTGAGAAAATGAGTTGTGATATTGAAAATAACAATGAGTCATGGGTATGTGAAAAGTTTTGTCGTTTTCCAATTAAAGCATTTAATGCAAAGTTTATCTTTTAAGAAAAACGTGAGACCCCTTGACCCTTCATGTGATTTTTTGTCCCCTTGGAAAACGGGAAAGTTGTTGACATTAAAAGGAAATCATCAGAATTAAATATTGGAATATATTAATTCCCATTTAAATGTAACTACCTCGTTACATTCAATTCCCTTAAATGCCCAGAGACAGAGATCACTTATCAGATTTATTTACCAATATTGAGCATACCCAACTCAGCAACCAACCTAGTAAAACTTGGCTCAGCCATAGGCTTGGTAAAAATACCAGCGAGCCGGTATTCAGTGGGTATAAAGTGAAGCTTAATATCACCTTTTAAAATATGGTCTCTGATAAAGTGATACTTGATGTCAATATGCTTGGTTCTAGATTGAAGTACTGGATTATTTGAGATGGCTATAGCACTTGTGTTGTCATAGAATATGGGAACCTTTTCATAGTTGATTCCATAATCAGCCAACTGACTTTTCATCCAGAGAACTTGAGCGCAGCAACCAGCGGCAGCGAAATATTCAGCTTCAGCTGATGACATGGCCATAGAGTTTTGTTTCTTTGCGCTCCAGCATACCAACTTTCCTCCAAGAATTTAACAACTCCCAGAGGTGCTCTTTCTATCTAGGCAGCACCCAGCATAGTCTAAGTCTGAGTAGGCTTTTAGGGCGAAGCCTGATCTATTTGGATACCATAGACCTAGTGAGGAAGATCCTTTTAAGTACCTAAAGATTCTTTTAACAGCTACAAGGTGGGATTCCTTGGGGTTAGCTTGGTACCTAGCATAGAGACATGTGGAGAATTGGATGTCTGGTATGCTTGCTGTGAGGTACATAAGTGACCCAATCATGCCTCTGTATAAGGTCTCATTAATAGAGACCCCTGAGTCATCAGCTCCCAAATTATTAGGAAGAAGCATGGGGAATTTCACTGATGCGCAATCAGACAGATCATACTTCTTGAGCAAATCTCTAACATATTTTTCTTGACAAATAGAAATTCCTTTTGAACCCAAGAAAAAGGTTAGTTCCCCCATCATGCTCATTTCATACTTTTTGGTCATAAGTTTGGCAAACTGTTTGCCCAAGGTAATGTTGGTTGAACCAAAAATTATGTCATCCATATAAATCTGTACTATAATGACATCACCCTTGGACCTATAAGTGAACAAGGTTTGGTCAATAGTACATATGAAAAACTTATTTTCAAGTAGGAATTTTGATAGAGTTTCATACCAGGCTCTAGGAGCTTGTTTCAGCCCATAGAGTGCCTTGTGAAGTCTGAAGAAGTGGTCAGGATAGTCACTGTTCTCAAACCCTGGGGGTTGTTTAACATATACTTCCTCTGCAAGCTTTCCATTGAGAAAGTCACTCTTTACATCCATCTAGTAAACCATGAAACCCATATAAGCTGCATAGGCTAGGAAGATTCTGATAGCTTCTAGTCTGGCCACTGGTGCGAAGGTTTCATCATAATCAATACCCTCTGACTGGTTATAACCCAGCACAACAAGCCTAGCCTTGTTTTTAACAATCATGCCAGCTTCATCCCTTTTGTTTCCTGTAGACCCATTTGGTTCCAACCACTTGCTTTCTAGTTGGAGCTTTTACTAGAGTCCACACCTTGTTTTGCTTAGGGCATGTTTGGTTACACTAGCAGTTAGCAGTAGCAGTTAGCAGGAGCAGTAATAGTTAGCAGTAACAGTAAGCAATAACAGTTAGCAGTAACAGTTAGCAATTGCATATAATTTATAAAAAGTGTTTGGTAGATTAGTAGTAGCTGTAATCTAAATGTGTAAAAAGACATAAAAAGACACAGTTATATAAATAGGATACTCTTTAAAATTAAATGTGTTATATTAATGAGGGTATTTAAGTAATTTATTAAGTCTAAAGCTCTTCATTAATAATGCTCATCTAAAAATGCTCTTTGAAAGAGCATATGAAAAAGAGCATTTTTATGAGAAATGCTAATGCTCATTGCTCTTACCAAACAACTTTTTAACAATTATACTAAATGCTAATGCTAATTGGTAAAAATGCTCTTTAAAAAGCTGTTACCAAACACAACCTTAATTTGATTGAGTTCTTCTTGCATAGCTACAACCATCCTTCATCAAGAAGGGCAGCAACCATGTTCTTTGGTTCATCTTTAAAGAGAAAATCAGTAAAAAGGCATTCATTCGTTGAGGCAGTTTCTAGAGATCTTAACTTTCCTCTGGTGGTGACTCCCTCAGAGGGTTCACCAAGAATATTCACCAGAAGAATATCTTGGTTTCTACTCCATTTGGATTGAGGAGCAGGAGTCTCTGTGGGTTCAGGAGTCACAACAGGTTCAATGAATGTTGGTGGTTCATCACATATAATTTCTTCATCCATGATCTCTTCATCTGTTTGAGAGATTGGAGAGATAAGATCAGCATTTTCTTCTCTGGGTGGTGGTGTATGTGATTCAGCTACAACAACCTCTGGAGTGATATCAGAGATTGAATGAGGACCAAATGCATGAACGTAGGGGAAATCCTTGTGACATATTTGAGGTGGTTCCTTGGCATTTGAGAAATCATCCCTTGGATATGATTTAACTTCATTGAAGTCAATGTCACAGACTTCTGAGTTGGTGTGAGTAATTGCAGCATCTGCTTCATTAAAGGTACCATGAATGGATTCTTCAAGTTCTTGTCTGCGGATATTGAATACTCTGTAGAATCTTGATAATCTATGAATCTATGAAGTGGTTTGATGATTTCTAGAGAGAGAAACTAGAGAGAGAAAGTGAGAGAAAACTATGTGTTATTTCAATAAGTGAAAATGAGAAACATTCAACAACCAACCCCTTTCCATGGTGGAAAGGGGTATTTATACTTCCAAGCTACATTGGGCTTGGGCCGGTCCATGACAAGCCCATGGACCGGTTCTTACTTAACTTAATAAGCAACTATAAACTACGAGCTATTACAACATTAATAATATTGTGGAGTGACCGATACTTCTAATATACGTAAAAACGTATTTCCAACAATCTCCCCCTAAGGGAGGTCACTCCACGTTACAAAGTTCTAAACCTAGCATACTATACTAAGTCTTCGTTCTTTAGCTCGTAGTCTTTTCTTCTTTTCTTTCTTTTGTTGTGAATATGTTGGTTTGATCTTTTAGGCTTTGGCTTGAGAGCATTGTTCTTTTGGCCTTTCACGTGCGATCTTTTGCCTTCTTGTGAATTTTGCCTCCTCGTGACTCCATGTTCCACACACTTATGTCTTTTTGTTGAATTCTCGAAAGTTTCAGAGTTTGGTACAGCGGAAGACTTTATCTTGTACTTTCTTGAATTTTTGCTAAACTTTGATGCAGAAAAACATAAGCATGTGGGAACGACTTCTACAGGTACACCGCAACACCACCGTCTTCACTGGTACACAGCAACGCCACCGTCTTCAACAGGTACACAGCAACGCTACCGTCTTTAACAGGTACACAGCAACGACACGAATAAAATGGCTTTGAACATTTTATTCTAATTCGGTAGCATTTTACCTCCGGTCGGTGAAGACCGTTGGACGATATTAGATATCGTACCCGTGACGGATAGTTTCAATTAAGTAACTTCCTGACAGGATTTCGCGGGTAAACCCGTTCTCTTTATTCGACCGTCCAAAGCTGACTGCGAACATAAAGAGTGAATCACTTGGATAAATTATCCTTGTGATTTGAAGCCGTCAATTCATGAAACCTGGAACAAGTGAATTTTAATTAAGATTTTCACCATCGTTGCTTTCCAGTTGTCACGAGCTCAATTCATAAAGAATCTTGCACGTCACCTACCAAGTGCTGTTTGATGTTAACACTAGAAGGATTTCCACTCGTCACTGTGATCAATAAAGAGTCACTCTGAGTGTTCTGGCAAGATCATATGATAATGCGAAGAGGCCTGGAACGAGTTTAAGTTCAATTAAGAATTAAACCACTGTTTCTTTCCAGTTTTTCACAAGATTGGTTCTAAAGGAACCGCACGTGTAACCTACCATGAGCTTGTTTGATGTTGGCTCAAGCAGGATTTCCATCTTCATTGTAATACTTGCGTATCACTCAGATGTTCTGGCAATATTACAGGAATACTGCGTAGGACTCATGAAAATCTCTTACTTTTCACAGTGTGTGAGAAAGCAAGGAATAAATGGAAAGTGTCCTAATGAGACTTTTGATGATCTCTTGGCTCTAGACTCGATTGTGCATTTTGATTTAGTGAGCGATGGCTGGAGAGGAGTGCCACCTTTTCAATACCAGTCTATTCGGAGTGAATAAACCAATAGATAACGTGTTGATCTCCGTGTGATTAAAACAAATACCTTTTGAGAGATATTTGAGTTAGCTGGGAAGGGTTGTGCATTGCATCACTGGGTCCATGATGTCTTTCTTCAATACCGAGAATCATTAGCAAAAATGACCTCAATAGCATATGTATTGACCCGGTTTCTGCCTAAAGTTGTAAGGAGGGCTTCTTTCTTTACACCCTTTATCTTTACAATTCTTTTTCATTCTTCAACCCCTTCAATGCTTACCAATACGTCATCACTAGCACCTTGTTGTGATTGTTCCAGTGCTAGCTTAAGTACTTGGTCGGCATTCAGCTACGTTCACATTCTTTCTCCATCTTTCCTAGGACTTCTAATTCTATCTAGGGAATTGTCCTTGGGAAGATTCCATCGGCTCTGATGAATCATTGGACTAAACCTATTCCTACCACCCTTTTGTCACCACATTCGTCGTGAATTCAAGCGTGTTTTGGGAAGGAATTGCCACCATGAAAAATCATTGAAAATCACCTAATGTACTTGTGATATTGAAATCAAAAGTTTCGTACCTTAGGTGTTTTTGATCATCAAAAACGCTCCCCCTTAACACGTACTTTACACATATTAAGTTGGATTATCATTAAGTCTTTTTCATCTTTTAGCCAAGTATCACTTAAGTCTCCTTAATCCCATTTTCTCCCCTTATCCAAAATGTTAACCATTAATATTTGGGATATTGAATGGATTAACCGGTCTTTGGGTAAAAAATGAAATTGATGTTTTGCCATAGAACAAGTTATTGCTCCCCCTTAATTTAATAAGGGATAGTTGTAGTGCTTTAGTATGATATATTTTGAAAGATTTAGAATCTCGTGAGAAATTCTTGAAAAATTATCACACCTTAACACTACATCAAGCCGCAAAAGCACAATATTCACAAATATACATATTCACACTTGAAAACCAATATAAAGTGGACCTGAAGTGTACGACCCATTAGATGGATCGTTGTAGTAGCTTGTGGTGCACTAAATATGGTCTTCCACCAACGAACCTTTCCAAGCTCCTCATCAGTCTACGTTCACGGAGCTTTTGATCAATCTTCTTGATCACGTACTTCGCCATTTGCCGATAACCCGGATGCCAATCCTCCGTCATCTCTGGCAAAGTCCCACCCGAGTTAAGATGCTCCAACTTTCCTCTGACTTGTAGAAGAGTCCCATCACTGTACTTATGAAGCTCACCCACCCTCATAAACTTCATTAAACCTCGACTGTTCAAGTAGAAAATGCCGTAATTCGGGACAGAAATGCCGGTATAGGGGCATCTATCTACATGTTGAGGTAGCACTTGATTCACTGGACGGGTTAGGTTAAGCTTCCTTTGGTAGCTTTCGACTCCCAACTGCAGATCTTCAACTCGTTTCTTGATAACAACGCTTCGTGTGAACATACGAAGTGCCGTATTCAAGGCAATGAGGTCTTCACGAGGAATATGTATGAGTTGATCACGAGTCATCAGGAGCAACATATCTTCAATATCCTCAAGACGAATGATAGAAAAATCTCCCTGCTGGATTTTGTATTCTCTGTCATCCTCCCTTTTCAATCGAATCTCCGTCACATGATAATAGCCATTCTTGGCTTCAGTTTTCAATCCTAAGATGCTGGAGATGCGGATATCGGATCTAACGTTGCTTCCTGAATTGACTAGACAGCAGCCCCTGTACGCCCTTCGAACTCGTTCGTCCCAGTGTGATGCACCTATGACAGCATATATATCATAATTACGATTTACCTTTGGGACCCAGAGTCGGTTTACCTTTTCCTCGATAAAGGGTATTGTCCCCCAGTTGGCAGCTTTTAGCAAGGTCAGGGAGGTTGCGTACTTTGATGACCCCTTCAGAAGATACACAAGATCATTGGTGACGAAGAAGTCAAGAGCAATCTGATTATCTTGAGAGGGATCAAGTGGAGGTGGAGCTCTTTCTGATTCATGAAGACCTGGCCGTTGAACGGTATTCAGAGCCTTCAGGATCTCATCGGCATAATACTCGAACTCCATTCGGGTTAACCGGGTTTTGGCGCGAAGTCTCTTATCCTTCAGCGCTTTCTTCACCAACGATGGAGTAACCGAAGTCTTATACTCATGAGCAAGAAATGCACATAAGTCAATCGGAATGCGACACGAAGATACAAAACATCTTTGTCAGCGTCTGTGATCGGATCATATTGCGCCGCTGCCATGATCCAAGCCTGTGGCGGTGCAGTCTCGTCAATCTCCAACGTGTCTGCCCAGTCTCTTGTGCTTGGTTCAGGAACCGTAGATTGTTGTGCTTGTTGTAGAGGAGTGGAAACGTGAACATCTGCTGGTTCCGGTTCAGGCATCTCGGCGGTTTCATGAACGGGTGAGTGTTGTGCAGCTTCGGGTTCCGTTACTGATTCTGCAATCACAGGAGCAACAACAACAGGACTAATAGGGTTAGTAGTAACAGGTATAGATACAGCAATAGAGGTACCGGGAATCGATGACGCTGTAGTGGCATTCACATCGTGGCGCCAGTTAGATCGTCTTGATTCTGATGATGTTGATTTGTCCTTCTGCGCTGCATCTTTCTTGGACTTGGTTCCAGACTTAGTAGTTTTCTTGGAGCTGGTAACCTTATCTCCCTCTTTAGGCTGTTCACCCCCATCGTCATCCTCATTGTTATCCCCGTTGCTCCCCCTAGCACTCTCCTCATTACCATCACCACCATCATCGCTATCATCATCATCATCATCATCATCCTCATCCTCATCATCATCACCATTATCGTCATCTTCATCATCCTTTTCTTCTTCTTCTTCTTCTTCACCTTCTTCTTCACCCGTACCCTCTGCTTCTTCCCTTTCTTCCCTTTCTTCCTCAGGCAGAATGTGGTATGGTACCACACTTCCAAACGTTTTAAATAACCTATCATCCTCCATGATAGCGTCATTTAGGGATTTGTAAAGAGCCCGTTGAATACTAGATTTGTCAAACGATCCAAGTTCCACCATACGAGCTTTGAGGATCTTCTTTAATTCAAAATCCGTTAACTCATAAGCAATTTTGTAGGCGGATTCTGAAGGATTGGATGACTTGATCATCAAGTTATCAGCTGCTAGTGTCTTCAACTCATCACGCAGTTTAGGCATAATGGATTCAACAGATTCCTTCACTCTTTCTTCAATAGAAGCTTCAAGTGCCTCTTTCTGCTCCTTGTATTTATCCCTCATCGCTTGAAGTCTGGTGATACGTGCAGCATGCTTATCAGCCTCAGCCTGCTTAACCCGAGCTAGTTCTTCTGCATGAGCTTTTCGCGTTAATTCCATATCTGCAGCGAACTTAGCAAGCATCTCCTCTTGGGCTTTCTTAGATGCTTCTTCACTTTGAGCTCGTCTATGTAACTCTTGGCGAAGTTCATCCATTTCTCGTTTGTGATTATCCACATGTTTATCCAACATTTCGGCCATCACCAATGCAGCCATTGTAGATGTTGCAGAGCTGCTCTGGGTTGAGTGAAGTGGCTCGGTTGTTACTACGGTACTAAGGATGGGAGTTATTGGTGGTGGAAGGAATGGTGTTGACGCCGGTCTGGTTGGTAAGGGTTGGATTGGTGGAGGTTGAGTTGCTAAAGGTTGAGTAGACACCATGATAGTAGGAGCACCGGATTCCTTTTCAACACTTGCTGAAACAGGGATTGATGGCTCCTTCGAAGTGGAATACCGTTCAGGTGACCCAAACTCATCAATATCATCTGGTTCCTCGTACTCTTCTTCAACATTTACCCTTGCACCTGAACCACTACCGCCAGTATCTTTCCTACTCCTTTGAATTGCTATCTTCATCATTTTTCTCCCTGTCTTGTCAAGAGCAGGATCAACAACATCTTCTTCGTCACGTAAAACCATCTCATCAGCCTTACCCTTTCTCTTCTTAACCTCAGTCTTCTTCTTCTTGGTTTCGGGTTCAGGTAACGCAGCTGGTTGCTTGCGTTTACCTTTACTCTTGACCGTAGTAGACGAGTCTTCTTCAGTCTGAAGGTTTGCTTTCAGCTTCTTGATTTCTAGCTGCAGTAGCTTGTAATCAGCAGAAACTTTGATTTTCTCCGTCAGAAGATAATCGAGAATAGGACCAGGAATCACACCACCAGACGGTCCTTCATGCCTTAGATCCACAGTATCATCAGCTTCTTCAGTGTGATAGCGACTTGCTGCACGCCTATCAATAGTAGCATCATTTTTCATAAAATAATTAATGATAAGCTTGATAAACCGAGGATAAGGAAAGAAATTTGTCTTCAGCTTCTTGTTATGGAAGAGTTGAAAGGTGAATTCTTCCCATATCAACAATGCATAATCTGCATTTACAGCTTTGTACATGCCATAGAAGAGGTTTATAATAGGACTGCGCAAAGCATCATGCCCACTTGTTTTTGGTGTAAGACATCTACTGAGAATACCCAACAATGCTCTCCAAGGTTGTCCTACTTTAGCAGTGGTGAACTCAGACGCAACTCGTATGTCAGGATAGCCTCGAACATCTCCATTAGTTCATCTTTAGTAGGATCCCTCGAAAATGACATGCCTTTGGGTGTATCCCGTATACCAAAAATCTTACGGAAGTCTGAAACTGTGAGTGTCTGCTGCTTGTTGTCGATGGTGAAGGTGATCTTGTTTGAGGTGATTTCCTTGGTAGCCCAGAACTCATACATATAATCATAAGGCACCGAGGCACTACTTCTTAAAGCATTCTTAAAATGGGATTGATCAAGGATTGCTATGGCTACTTTAAATCCATGGTGAGTGGATTTTGAGACTTGCTTCAGCCGGTAATTATTTGGTATGAACTTGAGGGTTCGTGCTTTAGCAATAGCGGCTTCTCTAGAGTCTTGGATTGCTTGTACTGTTGGATTAGTCATTGTATCTGCTTAAGATAAGACATGAAAGGTTGATGCACAAAAACATATAGATATATATCATTCTTACTTCTAAGCATAACACATTTCATAACATAATACAACAAGTACATATAACATGCGAATACTATCAATCAAACAACACTTCATTCGGAACATTCCTTCATTCGGAACTTCTTCATTTGGAACATTCCTTCATTCGGAACTTCTTCATTCGGAACATTCCTTCATTCGGAACCTCCTTCATTCGGAAGTTCTTCATTCGGAACTTCCTTCATTCGGAAGTTCTTCATTCGGAACTTCTTCATTCGGAAGTTCTTCATTCGGAACTTCTTCATTCGGAACATTCCTTCATTCGGAACTCCTTCATTCAGAAGTTCTTCATTCGGAACTTCCTCATTCGGAAGTTCTTCATTCGGAACTTCTTCATTCGGAAGTTCTTCATTCGGAACTTCTTCATTCGAAAGTTCTTCATTCGGAACTTCTTCATTCGGAAGTTCTTCATTCGGAAGTTCTTCATTCGGAACTTCTTCATTCGGAAGTCCTTCATTCTGAAGTTCTTCATTCGGAAGTTCTTCATTCGGAAGTCCTTCATTCGGATCTTCTTCATTCGGAAGTCCTTCATTCGGAACTTCCTTCATTCGGAACTTCCTTCATTCGGAAGTCCTTCATTCGGAAGTCCTTCATTCGGAAGTTTTCAGAAGAAAATCCTTCATTCGGAAGTTATTATCCATGTTCATCCGGAACTTCAAAACACAGCCTTTGATGATCTAATCTATGCGCGTTTGTGAGTTCTAAGGCAAACTAAGGCAATTAAACATCATCTAAAGCTATTCCGAGCAAAACCCACCACAAATCCTTAGTTAATTAACCCTAAATTAATCACAAACCCTAATTTGGTTTAAACTGATTAAACGAGTAATTTAACCTGATTCAACTGATGAAATAGGGGAATTATAAGTTAAAATATTGATGTAATTACCTTATTAATCGAATGAACAGGATCAAATTGAGTAGTATGCGATTTGAAATAAGCTTGTGTGTGTGTTATCAATGGCGGAAAGTGAGAGAAAAATAAACAGTAAATGAAAAAGAAACAAAGGGGGCGGGGTTTGCATTTGACTTAGGTCAAGTTTTTTACAACTTACACACAATGTCACCTTAAGTCCCTCTACTTTTCTATATTTTTCCTTTTTGTTTATAACTTATCTTCTCATTTTTCCTTTCCATTGTTAAGCTTACTCAACTTAATTTTGCTTAGTTAAACTAAACTCGACAATCTCTCACAACTTAAGTATCGCATCCAATAATCAAATCTCCAAGATCTAAAGCAATTCCTATCACAATGAACGAGCACAAGTCGTTTTCTAAAGCAATACCACTCATTTATCATTCAACCATTAATTTTCCACAATCACTTTTGAAAAGATCGATTTAATGACAAAGATGATTTAATATTTTCTCCCCCTTAAACGATGACCCGTTTTCTATTTAAAGAGCTAATAACTGACTTTTGGTTGGTTAATAAAAGGTTTTTGCTTGCAAGATCTCTCTTTGCGTTGCTCATACCCAATTGATTTATATCGTTGTTTCGTTCTCGGTATCTTCTCGAATCGATCACGGTCAAAAGTGGAATCGTTGTAATTGGTGACTAAAAAGGGGGAGCTTTGGTCTAAATCTACTAAACTGATAAAGACAAGTAATAAAATTACTCTAGAAACTAGAAATGAAAATAAATCCAGACTTTAAATGAAACAGGAGAAAATACCTTATGAAAGATAAAACTGGAACTCTCTATTCGGAATGCTTCTAGTTATGCGGAATGAACTGCTCCATTCGGAATGTTGGCCTTACTCGGAATATGAGATTTATGCGGAAAGTACCCCCTATGCGGAATGTAGCACTTATGCGGAATAATTTTGAAAAAGGGCTATGCGGAATAATACTGCTATGCGGAAAAATGCTCTATTCGGAAAACAGAATTCTATGCGGAATAATGGGACTATTCGGAATATGAAATATTCCGAATAGAGGAAATTGAAATCAGCCTATGCGGAATGATTAACAAATTGCCCTATGCGGAAAACAAATCCCATTCGGAAAGTTTGGGCTATGCGGAATATTTTCAAGCAGAACACTATTCGGAAAACCTTGGAAGGAAACCCCTACTCGGAATAAATGAATATTCCGAATAGACAAGAAAACTAGACCCTACTCGGAATAAATGGAAAATTCCGAATGGACACAATCCCAGATTCCCTATTCGGAATCTGGGCGAGATCAGAAGGTGTCGCGAAGAACAGGGGAGTTAACAGAATACGAAATCAAAACCATAAATCTCCAAGTTTTTGATCAAAACTAAAACCAATTTTACCACTAATCCTTTACTCAAAGAAAGCTTGAATCCAAAAAACAAAAATCACAAAACCCACTTAGTTTTGACAATCAAACCATTCGAATAGAACTTAAGAATCAAAAAGATATGAAGAACAAGATGATGGAAAGATTAAAAGATGATTTGTATTAATGAATTAAGATTCAACAAACAACAAAGATTAACTTACAAGATTGGAAGATAAATCAAACAAAGATTAAAACCACTCCTTAAGGGAGATGGTTCCTAAAAACTAGGTAGAAGAATAACTGAAAAAGAAGATGAGAGAGATGAATGGGAGGAGTATTTATAGGCTTCTCCCTTTGTTGGTGAGTGGGCTTTCTTCCCTTCTTTTTGTCTTCTCGTCTTTTCAGAAAAGTTGACGTTTTCGATTCTGATTCGGGATTTGTTGTCGATTAAATTCAACTCGTCTTTTAATTTCTTCGTTAAATAGACTTGAGTTTCTTTGACATGTGTAAATCTTCCGTCTTTGGTCCTTTTCTTCGATAAATCTTCAAATAGGCCCATTGACTTCAAATCTTTTGCATCTCTTGGACAATAGACTTCGTCTTTAGTTTTTTTCCTTGATAAAACCCGTGCAATCCCATGTTTTCTCCAATATTTATCCGATTGGCTCTGAAAACATAATAAACACACAAACCACGCATAATTCCAAACAAATGACATTAAATACGCGTTTTGGCCTTGTTTTAGCAAGAAATAAGTGGTAGAAAAGATGGGTGTTTACACACCTATCAAATCCCCTACACTTAGCCATTGCCATGCCCTCATGCAATGCTTAGTGATAAAGCAACATTACACTTTTCTCATAATTAATTAACCTTGGCCTTATTAAATACTACTAAACAAAAATTGAAGCACTAAGAGAAATTTAAAGTAAACAAAAGGATAGAACATAGCTATGTGGAAATAACTTGTAAAGAGATCGAGGACTTACATCAGGGCTTTGGTGCTGCGAAGATTTATCACCCTCAAGTTTCACGTTCCCCAAACTAAGCTTAAAAACGAGATCATTGTTATTATAAGTTAGCAATTCAAACACTTACACACATGGCTTAATTAGATGCTTAAACTCCCTTATTCCTAGGTGTATCTCTTATATTTTATTTTTGTCTTAGAATGATCATGTAGATGCATTTTTGGACTTATTTTGATAGTTTATTTAGGCTGAAAGCAAAGTAGGACGATTTGATCAATAGTTAGCTAGAGGACAAAATCTCTTAAAACTGCTTCTCGGGATATCAAAAAGTTCATATCTTGGCATAACTCGGTTCACGATTTGAGACCTTTCTCGGGTCGATATTTGGCATGTACTTCATACTTCATATCTTCGAGAGACGTTCTTGAGATAATGGTCTTCTCATCATAATAGAGTTTCTTCACTTTGGAGACTTTTGAGGGGTACTCCAACTTTGTTGACCACGACTTCATGATTATTTCTTCAATCTCTAATTGGGATTTCGAGATACAACGATCCGCCTCCTTTTCGGACTTGGATCTATTTATCCTCATACCTTGTTAGGGTCTTTTCGGATAGACTTCTCCATCATCTTTGTGGGAGTTGATTGCTTTTCGTCGTGAGTCTTGATCCTTCATATTGATTTTGGGAATAATGCTTTTCACATCACTTTTGGATCTTCAGCAATAAAATTGAATCCTCATGCCTTGTTAGGGCCTTTTCGGACTCGCCAATCTTCGCGCCCCGCTTCATAAGTTATGCCTTGACTATGAACTCTCGTCATTACCGAGCAACTTTTAAACGATCTTGGGCTAGAAGCTAAGTAACCTTTCAAATCGTACGACCTTACTTATTGCAGATAAATTATTAGCAAGTGATGGGAGAATAGGCAAATAATTACACCAAGTGAGCTTGTGCAAGAATACCGACTTATAATTGACTCTATCATTTCTCGTCCTCCACAATTTAAAGTCTCAAGTAATGAGACTCGTGGACACTTAGCCTAATAAACCAATTAAGGTCTACATGGTTAAGGATACTAGCTAGAATAAACTAGAATAAGTCTATTCGGGTTGAGTCAAAATAAACGCAACGGGCCTAATATGTTCAAGATTTCAAAACTAGCTACACCATTTTATTAATATTTTTGACTTTATTGCGGGGTATATACATATGAAAGTAACGATAAAAATTTAAAATTTACGACAAAATGGCCAAAGTTGATTAAAAATTTGAAAAATGTTGAAAAGTATGATTTTCCGGTTAAATGAAGGCATTTTCATGGAAAAGTCCACTTAAAACTTCGATAGAAGTCCCCCTTACACTTAAGATAAACATTGTCCTCAATGTTTAAGCATGTGGGAAGGGTCTCCCCTACACTTATGACATTGTGCACGTTGGTTAACTCAAGTTAAGGAAAAGACGACTAAAGTGATCAATTTTAAATGTGAGTATGAAGAAAATTGAATCACGATAGTTGAGAGATAGAACCAGATTTCGGATAACATGGGATCACGGTTCTTCAAAGATTCTAAGAGTGCAATAATCCCTGTAAGCACATCACCATCCAAAAACAAGCAACCTATATAGCTCCCCCTACACTTATGATGAAAAACGGGAAAGGGGGATAGATACTCAGGTTGCCTCCCGAGGAGCGCTTGTTTTTGTTTACCGAGTCGCGAGCCTGACTCGGTCCCGAACTAATTCAAGGGAAACGTGGTGAGGGATGGAATCATCTCCTGAGAGATGTCCTCACCAACGTACAATTTCAAACGCTGGCCATTCACCTTGAAGTTGGGCCCATTTTGCTGAGAAAGCTCAATGGTACCATAGGGAAAGACATTGGCGATGGTGAATGGACCAGACCAGCGGCTCTTCAACTTGCCGGAGAAGATCTTCAACCGAGAGTTAAAGAGTAAGACTTGATCACCAATGTTGAACTCTCGGTTCTTGATTTTAGCATCATGGATAATCTTGGTCTTCTCCTTGTAAATCAATGAGTTCTCGTAAGCTTGATTCCTCAATTCTTGAAGCTCGTTGAGTTGAATCTTCCGAAAATCACCGGCTTTGTTGATGTCGAAGTTAGCCCACTTCAAGGCCCAGTATGCCTTATGTTCCAGTTCGATGGGGAGGTGGCAGGCTTTCCCGTACACAAGACGATAAGGTGTACAACCAATCGGCGTCTTATAGGCGGTACGGAAAGCCCACAGAGCATCATCAAGTTTATCGGCCCACGAGGCACGATGCTCTCCCACAGTACGTTCCAAAATTCTCTTCAATCCACGGTTGGATATCTCGGCTTGACCGTTGGTTTGAGGATGATAAGCGGTGGAAAGACGGTGATTGACACCATACTTAGCCATGACTCTTGCAAATTGATCGTTGCAAAAATGAGTCCCGCGGTCACTGATAATAGCACGAGGAACACCGAAACGAGCAAACAGTTGTTTCAAGAAATTACAAACCACCCTCGCGTCGTTAGTGGGTAAAGCTTTTGCTTCAACCCATTTAGAAATGTAGTCGACAGCGACAAGGATGTATTTGTTGCCTTTAGAAGACGGGAATGGCCCCATAAAGTCGATGCCCCAGACATCAAAGATTTCACATTCTTGTATGAAATTTTAAGGCATCTCATCTTTATGTGTGATCTTGCCTTGTTTTTGGCAAGCATCACAATGTTTAACCATCTCGTGAGCATCACGATAAATGGTGGGCCAATAAAATCCCGAGTCAAACACTTTTTTGGCGGTGTAGTTGGGACCAAAGTGACCACCGGTTGGTCCTTTGTGGCACGCTTGGAGAATATCAAAAGCTGCCGGTCCGTCAACACACCGACGAATAATCAGGTCAGCGCATTGTTTGAATAGAAAAGGGTCCTCCCAAAAGTAAGTCTTAACATCGTTCAAGAACTTCTTCTTTTGTTGGGATGTTAACCCTTGGATGAGAACACCACCCGCTAAGTAGTTTGCAATATCGGCAAACCACGGGGTGCCATCAAGATTGGAATTTATAGACATTAAGGTGTCAAGGGGAAAAGAGTCATTGATCTCTTTGTTCGGATGGTCCCCTTGATATGGATCCTCAAGTCTGCTCAGATGATCCGCGGCCAGGTTTTCAGCACCCTTCTTGTCACGAATTTCAATGTTGAATTCTTGAAGGAGTAAAACCCAGCGGAGAAGTCTTGGCTTAGAATCATTCTTAGTCATCAAGTACTTCAGCGCGGAATGGTCCGTGTATACGATGGTGGTGGATAAAACAAGATAGGGGCGAAATTTCTCAAAAGCATAGACAACAGCTAAAAGCTCTTTTTCGGTTGTCGTATAATGCAATTGAGCCCCCGTCATGGTTTTGCTAGCGTAATGGATTGGTTGGAAGTGTTTATTCACTCTTTGGCCCAGAACCGCACCAATAGCAAAGTCGCTAGCATCGCACATCAATTCAAAAGGCAGCTCCCAATTAGGGGTAACCAAGACCGGTGCCTTAGTTAGCTTATCCTTAAGAAGATTGAAGGCTTCGAGACACTCTTTAGAAAAGATAAAAGGAGTATCTTTTTCCAAGAGGTGGGTCATCGGGCGAGCGATTTTAGAGAAATCCTGAATGAATCGTCGATAGAAGCCCGCATGACCCAGAAAACTTCTCACACCCTTCACGGTTGAAGGTGGAGGTAATTTGGCTATGACATCAACTTTAGCACGGTCGACTTCAAGACCGGCTTTAGAGATTTTGTGTCCTAGCACAATGCCTTCTTTTACCATAAAATGGCATTTTTCCCAATTCAGAACAAGGCGAGTGTCTTCGCACCGCTTAAGCATACGTTCCAAATTGGCAAGGCAGGCAGAGAAGGAATCCCCGAAGACCGAGAAATCATCCATGAAGACTTCCATGGTGCGTTCGACCATGTCATGGAATATAGCTAACATGCACCTTTGGAAAGTCCCGGGGGCATTGCATAAGCCAAAAGGCATTCTTTTGTAAGCAAATGTGCCATAGGGACAAGTGAATGTTGTTTTCTCTTGATCTTGGGGATCGATGGGTATTTGAAAATAACCCGAGAAACCATCCAGAAAGCAGTAATATTCATTACCCGCTAGACGTTCAAGCATTTGGTCCATAAAAGGTAGAGGGAAATGATCCTTTCTCGTGGCATCATTGAGTTTGCGGTAGTCTATACAAACTCTCCACCCAGTAACGAGACGGGTAGGAATCAATTCGTTGTTTGCATTGGGCACAACGGTGATTCCGCCTTTCTTAGGCACACAATGGACTGGACTAACCCACGGTGAATCCGAAATAGGGTAAATCATACCCGCATCAAGAAGTTTGATAACCTCTTTTTTGATGACATCATGTATTTTAGGATTCACCCTTCTTTGGCTTTGAATAGTGGGCTTAAAGTCGTCCTCCATGAGAATTTTATGTGTGCAGAAATGAGGATCAATTCCACGGATGTCGGAGATTTTCCAAGCGATAGCTCTTTTATGCTTCTTCAATACTGCAACAAGTCGGGCTTTTTCGTCTTCTTTCAGATCCTTTGCAATGATGACTGGTAACTTCTCGTCGTCTTCTAGGAAAACGTACTCAAGATGAGGCGGTAGGTCCTTAAGCTCGAGAGTAGGGGGATCCTCAGTAGATGGTGAAACTAACGATGGATCATCATTAGTCACCTCTTTAGGAGCAGGAGGAGAGAACGGGTCCTCATTGAGAAGTCTCTCAATAGTACGAATATCTTCATCCCAATTGGTGGACGAATTATCATACTTAATGTCGAGAGGACCCAAGCTAGCTTCGAACTCATCCAAGTCACTTTCTCCAAAAGGAGTAAATGCCGGAGCAATTGAGGCAACGGTCTCAACATTGGGTAGAGAAGAGAGAGTACTTTTGCAAGCATCATGAAAATGTTCTTCACAAGCCTCATCGAGAACATCAATAGCATTAACACTCTCATAAGAATAAGGTTGCTGAGAAATCTTACCCATGTTGAAGACAATTTGATCGTCACCAACTCTCATGATTAATTCGCCTGCGGCTACATCAATGAGAGTGCGACCGGTCCTCAGGAATGGACGTCCAACGATTAATGGAACACGAGGGTCCATCTCGTAGTAAACGACGACAAAATCTGCCGGGAAGGTGAATTTGTCAACGCCAACGAAGACATCTTCGGCTATCCCTACAAGATAAGCAACCGTACGGTTGGCTAATTCCAAAGTCATTCGTGTGGGGACTAGCTCGGGGAGAGATAATTGCTTCCAAACACTTAAAGGCATTAAGTTTATACTGGCACCTAGATCGGCTAGGGCCATGCAATTCTCTACTCCCGGGAAGTTGCAAGGAATCAAGAAGCGACCCGGATCACCAAGTTTGGTGGGCAATTTCCTTAAGAGCACTGCGGAGCAGTTCTCATTGAGTTGGGTCTGAGCAATGTCAAGAAGATTTTCTTTATCACTTAGAAGATCTTTAAACATCTTAGCATATTTGGGCATGTGAGCGAGAGCCTCGGCAAAGGAGATGTTAAAATTCAATTGTTTAAACATTTTTAGGAAGTTTGAAACTTGAATATCATCCTTGCTCTTTTGCTTCTCTTTCCTTAACCTTGAAGGATAAGGTATATTGGATGAAGAAGAAGGCTTTAAGGGGATAGGATCACTCACAACCACGGGTGGTGGGGAAATGGGGATAGAAGGTGAAGGAGGTGGAGAAAGTTGCTCTTTTTCCTTGTTCACTATCACGGGTGGAGGTGTAGGAAGCTCGGGTTCCATATAACCTTTTCCACTACGAGTGGTGATTGCTTTCATCTCCCCTCTTGGATTTGCAACGGTATTACTCGGAAGAGTACCCGAAGAAGAGGGTTGATTACCTTGGATGAGAGAACCAATCATATCACGAAGGTGAAGAGCTTGATTATTAAAAGAGTTTTGCATGTTGGCATTAATAGCATCGCTGTGTTTGGCCATATCATTCCTTAGCTCGGCTCGAATATCGCTTCCTTGTTTCACCATGTCATTCTTCAAGTTGACAAATTGACTCTGAAGATTCGTCACCATCTCACGATTAGTCTTCATGAATGTCTCGACATCTGAATTCACTGCCATCGGTTGATTGAGAGGTGGAGCTTGGTAAGCTTGAGAATTTCCTTGAGTTTGGTAGGTATTTCTTTGGGATGGATATTGGTTTTGAGCACGAGGTTGGGATTGGTTGTTTCGGTTATAGCTTTGTTGTTGGGTTTGGTTTGCAGGAGGGAAACCGGGAGGTGCAAGATAATTGTTGGAACGATAACTTAGCAAGCTACGGTCTCCTTGAGGGCGAGCTTGATAGCCTCCCGTGGGATATGTACCGTATGCCGCGTTAACGTTTTCAGAATAATTGCCTGGAGTGGAAGGACAATCATTATAAGAATGAGGACCACCACATGTGTCACAAGAAATAGCAACGGCTTTAGCTTGTTGAAAGTGGTTTGTGGCTATGGTCATGAAATTCTTGTTCATTTCAGCAAGTTGTCGAGAGATTTCAGTCATCTCAGGATTGGAAGTAGTAGAAGAAACATTGACTCTCGAGTTAGATCTTGAGGATGCGGATGAATCCCAATTCTTGTGGTGAGTAGTCATGTTTTCAATCAACTCTCGACACTCCTCTGGTCTCCTTTTCATAAAAGTACCACCGGCGGCGGCATTGATCGTGTCACGATCACGAAAGGTGAGACCATTGTAGAAGGTGTCAATGAGAGTGACGGGGAGCATATTGTGATTAGGACAGCGGTCGATCAAATCATTGTAACGTTCCCAAGCATCAAAAAGCGATTCATCATTCTCTTGCATAAATCCACTGATTTGGTTACGGAGGTTAGTGACCATGGATGGTGGGAAGTAGCGCGATAAAAAGCGTTGAGTCATGTCGTTCCATGTATGAATAGAATTTTTAGGAAGACGGTCAAACCATTTCTCGGCATGATGAGAAAGCGAGTGGGGAAAGAGTTGAAGGCGAAGGTCATCCATAGAAACACCGGGAGATTTCATGCTTTGGGTAATGGTGATGAATTTGTCGAGGTGTTTGTTGGCATCATCATCCGGAATTCCGCGAAATGGATTCGTTTGTACTTGCTGGATCATGTGATGCTTCAACGAAAACTCTTGAGCCGTGACATGCATCGGTGCAATCGGGCCTCCACGTCCGTTCATTGTGGGTTGACATAGCTCCTCCATGGTTCGTAAATCGGGTGGATTATTCATATTTTGGTCGGGTGGGTTATTATTATTGTTGTTGTTTTGGGGGGGTGGAATATTGTTGTTGTTGTTGTGTACACCTGCCATGTCTAATTGTTCGAGAGTCTCGGGCTCTGAATAAGACGTGGATCGAGTACGCATACACTAAAAAGAAAATGCAAGAGAAAATATTTTTTTGTTTTTATAGGTTTTTTAATGTTTTTGTTTTTTTGAAAATTTTATATTTTTATGGATTTTTGAAAATTTTTGTGCTTGAAAATAACGTTCCCGAAAGAACGGATCCCAAAATCCAATTTTTCTCACAAGAAACCGTTGATCCTTACAAAAAGAGCCGGCAGCGGCGCCATTTTAATAACTGACTTTTGGTTGGTTAATAAAAGGTTTTTGCTTGCAAGATCTCTCTTTGCGTTGCTCGTACCCAATTGATTTATATCGTTGTTTCGTTCTCGGTATCTTCTCGAATCGATCACGGTCAAAAGTGGAATCGTTGTAATTGGTGACTAAAAAGGGGGAGCTTTGGTCTAAATCTACTAAACTGATAAAGACAAGTAATAAAATTACTCTAGAAACTAGAAATGAAAATAAATCCAGACTTTAAATGAAACAGGAGAAAATACCTTATGAAAGATAAAACTGGAACTCTCTATTCGGAATGCTTCTAGTTATGCGGAATGAACTGCTCCATTCGGAATGTTGGCCTTACTCGGAATATGAGCTTTATGCGGAAAGTACCCCCTATGCGGAATGTAGCACTTATGCGGAATAATTTTGAAAAAGGGCTATGCGGAATAATACTGCTATGCGGAAAAATGCTCTATTCGGAAAACAGAATTCTATGCGGAATAATGGGACTATTCGGAATATGAAATATTCCGAATAGAGGAAATTGAAATCAGCCTATGCGGAATGATTAACAAATTGCCCTATGCGGAAAACAAATCCCATTCGGAAAGTTTGGGCTATGCGGAATATTTTCAAGCAGAACACTATTCGGAAAACCTTGGAAGGAAACCCCTACTCGGAATAAATGAATATTCCGAATAGACAAGAAAACTAGACCCTACTCGGAATAAATGGAAAATTCCGAATGGACACAATCCCAGATTCCCTATTCGGAATCTGGGCGAGATCAGAAGGTGTCGCGAAGAACAGGGGAGTTAACAGAATACAAAATCAAAACCATAAATCTCCAAGTTTTTGATCAAAACTAAAACCAATTTTACCACTAATCCTTTACTCAAAGAAAGCTTGAATCCAAAAAACAAAAATCACAAAACCCACTTAGTTTTGACAATCAAACCATTCGAATAGAACTTAAGAATCAAAAAGATATGAAGAACAAGATGATGGAAAGATTAAAAGATGATTTGTATTAATGAATTAAGATTCAACAAACAACAAAGATTAACTTACAAGATTGGAAGATAAATCAAACAAAGATTAAAACCACTCCTTAAGGGAGATGGTTCCTAAAAACTAGGTAGAAGAATAACTGAAAAAGAAGATGAGAGAGATGAATGGGAGGAGTATTTATAGGCTTCTCCCTTTGTTGGTGAGTGGGCTTTCTTCCCTTCTTTTTGTCTTCTCGTCTTTTCAGAAAAGTTGACGTTTTCGATTCTGATTCGGGATTTGTTGTCGATTAAATTCAACTCGTCTTTTAATTTCTTCGTTAAATAGACTTGAGTTTCTTTGACATGTGTAAATCTTCCGTCTTTGGTCCTTTTCTTCGATAAATCTTCAAATAGGCCCATTGACTTCAAATCTTTTGCATCTCTTGGACAATAGACTTCGTCTTTAGTTTTTTTCCTTGATAAAACCCGTGCAATCCCATGTTTTCTCCAATATTTATCCGATTGGCTCTGAAAACATAATAAACACACAAACCACGCATAATTCCAAACAAATGACATTAAATACGCGTTTTGGCCTTGTTTTAGCAAGAAATAAGTGGTAGAAAAGATGGGTGTTTACACACCTATCAAGAGCTGTAGTCATTATTTAAAGAGTCAAATATTGAAATCAAAAGTTTCGTACCTAAAGAGTCAAATATTGATGAAAACATTTCCAATTTGTATCTTGAAAAAGATTGATTCGTGGTGTCAATAAGATTTCTCTTATTTTAACAAATTAATGCACTGAGACGTACATAAATTCGTGTGAGACCAAGTTGTAAAGTAAACTTGATCCCTTTGCATGATTTGGCTTGTAAATCATGCCCGAGAAAATTAATTCCCGTTCTGAGCCAACGTTTTCCAAGGAAATACGTGACTTTAATATGAAAACCGGGTTGCAGCCAGAAATAACTACAAGCCAAAATGGGCATGTTTTAAAAATGTACAACTTTTATACGGACTCTATTTATGGCACCGTGTCAATATTAATCGACATTTCTAAGGCCGTAAATATTACCGTACTAAAAGACATGCCCGATTTAAAAACGAAAAATATTTTTGGTTTTTCTTGATTTTATAATTTTTATGGTTTTTCTAGGTTTTATATTTTTTATGGTTTTTGTTGGTTTTATATTTTTGTATTTTCTTTTTGTGGTTTATATATTTACGATAATATACATGATCACGAACAAAGGATACTCTGAATAGTTTACCACGACTATTCAGCTGATTCTTCTGCCAACTCTTTGAGAGTCGCTGGAGTGAATGACTTCATGCCAAGCTTGTCGATCAAAAACTCGATTCGTCCTCGATCTAAGGCTTTGGTGAACATATCCGCCAGTTGGTACTCAGTAGTGACAAAATACAGCTCGATCACTCCGTTCTCCACCTGCTCCTTAATGAAATGGTAGCGAATGTCTATGTGCTTGGCCCGGGAGTGTTGAACATAGTTGCAGCAAAGGGCAATGGCGCTCTTGTTGTCACAATACATCGGAATTTTGTTAAATCCCAAACCGTAGTCAGTTAATTGTGATCTCATCCAAAGGACTTGAGCACAACAACCGGACATGGCGATGTATTCAGCCTCCGTGCTAGAAATTGCAGCACTTTTCTGCCTTTTTGAAGACCAACTGATCAATCTATCTCCAAGGAGTTGCACAGATCCAGAAGTGCTACGCCTCGTGTCTTGACATCCAGCATGATCGACATCTGCGTATGATATTAAAGCAATAGAGGAATCTTTCGGATACCAAAGACCACGATGAAGTGTTCCTTTTAGATACCGAAAGATCCTTTTCACAACATGTAGGTGCTTTTCGGTAGGCCGAGCCTGATACCGGGCACACATGCATACAGCAAATTGCAAATCAGGCCTGCTAGCAGTCAGATATAGAAGAGTGCCGATCATCCCACGGTAAAGTTTTGGATCGACAATAATCCCATTCCTATCTTCATCTAACTTGGATTTCTCCACCATTGGAGTGTCCACGGGGTCACAATTTTCAAAGTTATATTTCTTAAGAGATTCTAGAGCATATTTGGATTGATTAATAAAGATGCCTCTGGGATTCTGAGAAATCTGTAATCCTAAGAAAAATGAAAATTTTCCCATCATCGACATCTGAAAGCGTGTGGACATTATCTTCTCAAAGCGATTTGACAATTCTATGTTAGTGGCAGCAAATATTATATCATCAACATAAATTTGTACCAGAATCATGTCGTTGCCTTCCTTGAGAGTGAATAGAGTAGGGTCCACCTTGCCTTTGGAGAAGCCTTCCGAGATGAGGTATGTTGAAAGAAGATCGTACCACGCGCGTGGAGCTTGTTTCAACCCGCAGAGAGCCTTCTTAAGCTTGTACACATGATTAGGAAACTCCGTACTAACGAACCCATCCGGTTGACTAACATAGACTTCTTCCCTTAGTTCACCGTTCAAAAATGCCGTCTTCACATCCATTTGATAGACGATCATGTTCATATGAGCAGCATACGCAAGGAATAGTCTAATCGCCTCCAATCTTGCCACAGGAGCAAAAGATTCTTCAAAATCTATACCCAAGGCTTGTTTATATCCTCTAGAGACCAATCTAGCCTTGTTCTTCAATACTGCACCCATCTCATCAAGTTTAACCTTATAAACCCATAACAAAGTAAGGATGTTAACCTTGTCAGGGAGAGGAACTAATTCCCATACTTCAAGTCGTTGGAATTCATTTAGTTCCTCCTGCATGGCTTCAATCCAAGATGATTGAGTCATAGCCTGCTGCCAATTTTTGGGTTCAACTTCAGAGAGAAATGCATCAAAGTAGCAATACAGTGCATTCTCTTGTAATTGATGGCGTGTAGAGACTGGTCTATCTAGATCTCCAATGACATTACTAATTGGGTGATCTTTTGTCCATTTAGTGCTATGGTTTTCAATCCTAGGTGGTCTGGAGTGAACAATAGAAGGAGCTTCTTCTGAGGTAGACGCGGCTGAAGGGTTTTCAGGTATCGCTAAACCAAAGAAAGGAAGCTCTTGTAGGTGAGCATATTCCAAGTCGTGATCAATAGAATCCTCTTCCACATCATTAGGCACAAGTAGGGGTGACGATTCAGGTGTAGTTTGAGAATCACTTGGTGAAGGTGCATCCGGTTCAATGTGAATTGAAGATGCATTAGATAAAGCTTCATTGGCTGGAGCAACAACTTCAGGAATTGGAGCAATCACTACGGGTGCTGGAACTTCATCATTTGGGGGATCAAAGAATTCGTCAAACAACGGTTGAAACAGTTTATCCCACTCGGGCCTTGATGGTGGTAAAAATGATGTAGAAGTAGGATTATTGGGAACTAATCCGGAACTAATAGCACCGGTTCTCATCTCATGAAGCGCGGGTTCAGAGCTGTGTTGCTCAGAAGCCATCGCTGTCAGCTCATCGAAATCTGCGTCCATAGTTTCTACAATCTTGCCAAGACGACGGTTGTAAATTCGGTATGCTTTCTTGGACGGTGAGTAACCAATGAAAATACCTATATCGGCTTTTGGTTGAAGCTTACCCAAGTTCTCACTATTAATGTTTGGATAACAAAGAGCACCAAACACATGAAAAAATGAAACATCAGGTTTACGGTCATGTAGAAGCTCATAAGGTGTTTTTCCATGGCGTTTCCGAATGATAGAACGGTTTTGGGTGAAACATGCAGTAGATATAGCCTCTGCCCACAAGAACAATGGAGTGTTCGCATAGATAAGCATAGTCCTAGCAGCTTCTATAAGTGTACGATTCCGTCTTTCAACGACACCGTTTTGTTGTGGAGTGCGTGCGGCGGATGTTTCATGTGAGATACCAATTCCTTCATAGTAATCACGAAGAGTCTGGTTGATGAACTCTGTTCCATCGTCTGTACGAATACGGTGGACAGTAGTATTCAAACGTACCTGAATGAATTTCAGAAAAGTGATGATAGCCTTCGGTGCTTCATCCTTTGTACGTAGAAATCTAACCCATGTAAACCTGGAGAAATCATCCACAATAACCAGAATGAATTTCTTACCGCTCACACTTTCAGTTCTCATTGGCCCACAAAGATCCATATGCAAAAGATGAAGTTTTTCTTGATTGGTGTCTTCAGCTTTGGGCTTGTAAGATTTCTTGGTACTTTTCCCCCTTGAACACGCGGAACATAAATGGTCCTTGTGAAATTTAAGCTTTGGAATACCACGAACTAATTCGTTTTTAGCCAGATGATTAATAGCATCAAAGTTAAGATGAGATAATCTGCGATGCCATAACCATGACTTGGTCTTAGATGCTTTAAAGAGAAGACATACTGGAGAGGCGGCCATCATGTCTTGTAAGGACAAGGTATAAAGATTTGCACCACGAGATCCCTTCAACAAATCTTTTCCTTCCAAGTTGCGGATGAAACAAGTGTGTTGTCGAAAAGCAACCTCAAGGTTGGAATCACAAAACTGTCCTACTGAGAATAAATTATGACCAAGACCTTCTACATAGTATACCCTTGAAATCATCACGTTTCCAATATGATATTCACCATACCCCATTATCTTTGCTATATGATCATTCCCGAATTTAACCGTACCAAGAAACTTGCTGACGAAATTTCGGAGCATCGAGCGATCTCCGGTCATATGTTTTGAACAACCGGAGTCCAAATACCACAGGATGATTTGGACCACCTGAAAATATCACCACACGAAGACAATGTAGAGGTATCGGAATCTGAGTGTTCCTTGTTATTAGCAGGTACAGATTTAATAATCTTAGATTTGCTAACTCTAGGTTTCTTAGATTTCCTAGCCTTTTTCTTCCTAGTTGGTGGTGTAGATTCTAGTTGGCTTAAATCCTGAGGTATTTCTTCACTGATAGGCACTATAGTGGGGGCTGACCTAATTAAAGGGCACTGTTTCCATACTTGAGTGCGAGTGTTCCTAACTAAAGGACGCTCAGACCTAACCTCAATGGATGCATTCCTAGTTAAAGGGCACATTTTTCCATCTAATGTAAAGGTCCTACCAGTGGGACGCTATTGCCAGCCAACTTGGGCACGAGTTCTACCCGTTGGCTTCCATTCAAGACCATTCCTAATAGCATTCATTTCATTCACATGATCAATAAGACACAAATCATGACGTTGGGAAAACATACATTCATTACAATTCCAACAATTCAAATTAGAATTCACGAATGGTTTAGGCTTCTGCACAGGCACAGAGCTTTTAGTCTTAACATGATTCTTTTTATTTAAAACTGAACTAGCATTCCTGTTGTGAACTTCTACTTTCTTCTTTTTGGCACTACTAGTGGAGGGCTTGATCTTATCTTTCTTGAGTGGCGATCCTTTAGCCTTAGTAGTCTCTTTTAATCCTGTAGAAGGCAAAGTGGGAACATTAGCAACAGATTTTAAAGGTGCCTTACTTGATTGTGCCAATGACGGTTTTGCTCCTGGAGTCTTATTAAATGGAGTTACAGCAATGGGCCTATTAGTAAGTAGTGCAGAGCCTGGTGTACCTATGTATTGCAAATATGCTAAGCAATATTGAACTCGCTTAATATATTCATGAGCCGAATAATAGTAGCTACTTGAGGGATCTAAGGCATAAAGATCGTCTAAGATATCCCTAACAAGATCTACATGCTTAATAGCATTCCTCATATAATCATCGTAGGTAACCGGGTTTCTCTTATGAAGCGGATTCTTATAAAGCACTACTGACTTGGTTGTTGGAGCACTAGTGGACGGTGCAGAGTCGGTAGCTAAGTTATCAACAACTTCTTGTCGGGTGAGAAGAAGTGTCTCCTTTAATTCAGCCAAAACCATATTTTTGTCAATGAGCAGGATGTTCAAGTCAGAGATTTCCTCGCACTTTTGGTTCAGTTGTTCAACATAAGATTGTTGCTGTGCCGCATTAAAAGCGAAGCGTTCTTCTAGTGAACCATAAAGAGCGGATAGTCCCTGTCTTGTCCGATCCATCTCTCCTAGAACAGACGAAAGTCTAATTTCTAAGACCTGGTTTTTAGACTCTGCAGCCTCTAGTTCCAATTTTAATGTTTCATTTGATGACACATCTCTCTTCAATCTCATAATCTCTTCCTCTAATGCCTTAACAATTGCAATCATCTTGTCACTCGTCTCAACACCGTTTTCACAACCATTTGATATCAAAAGACCTTCATTTTGAGTTTGTTGTTTTAATTCTAAGGATATACAATGTTGTTCTAGTTGATTAAAGCGTTTTGAAAGTAAATTGTAAGAATCTTGTAGCTTTAAAAACTCAGCGTTAGATTCGTGACAAGAATGATTATCTACCTCATTTACAGTATCAGCAACATTTACAGAGAGATCACAAACATCATCACATATATGCACAACATCACAATTAATCATAGCGGATGTAAGCTCATTCGAATAATTAACATTTACAGTAGTAAGCACATCACACGAGATTACTGCAGACAAGAATCGGTCATATTCGGTTAAAATCTTTTCTTTTTCAATTAGTTGTAGTTCGTAAGCGGTGTCCATTTCATAAAACACTTTTTGAACTTCACCAATTTCAAACACAAGATTTTTCTTAAGAGATGCAAAACTTCCTTTTAGACTTTTGACAAACGGATTGATCTCATTTTTAAACACCTCGTTCATATGTTCGAAAGCCCATTCTCCGGCATTTAAGCCATTTGAAGTCGTACATTCCAAAATGACCTTGTCAAAATTAGTAAAGTATTGATTAATCTCTTGCAAGTTTAACCATACAGTGCTAACAGGTGGAAGATCCTTTGGAATTTCCTTAGGACCTTCCATATTGACAAGTGTAGGAAATGTACTAGGGTTTTCTTCATCTAATATGTAGGTCGGTGCTGTTATGAGATCTTTGTCCATATGGAAGCGAATTCTAAAATCCGTTTTTGCAAGCTCCTTATTTAATTTAAAATAATCACACTCGGGATATTTTGCAGAATTGTATGACCGATCCTCATCAACTAGATCCTTACTTGTTCGATCATCGGGAAAAACAATCGGGTCTAAGGCCAATCCTAATTGAGTTGCATTATAAAGTCTAGGACTATGTCTTAAAGCTTGTTTTGCATACCGTGGATTAGGGGGAAGGCCTTTTTGACGTGATAAGTTAAATTCTCTAAACGAAGCATCAAATAAGTGTACTAGTTGAGAAGCAGCGTATTGTCTTAAAAGCAAGTAATCTAGACTTCTAATCTTATTAGTAGCATTAATCTCCATTTCATTCTTCTTAGACTCGAGTGATTCAAAATCCGTTTGAAGTTTTTGAAAATTAGTGACCACTAACTCCTTTTCTTTAAGTTCATTAGACAGATTTGCTCTTAAGTTTTCAATTTCTTGCAAGTGACCCATTTGTTTGTTTCTAAAGTGATCATATTCGGGATTTGTAAGAACACTAGACGAAGGCACTAATTGTAACACCCTAGGCAAATCCCACATCGGCTGTGGCCAGGAGAGATCCATGGTTCATAAGATAACAATCGCCTTCTCATGACACAACGCGTTTTGTGGTCTACTGCATGTGGGGTTCTTAGGTTGGGTGACCAACCGGGAAGTACTTACAAGAGGGCCACAAAGCAAAGCCGTGAGCCTGCGGGCAAAGCGGACAATATTGTAGTCTGAGTAGGCGGGATGTTACACTAATTGCAAAGTTTGAACTTTCTCGTTGCTTAAGGCAAGCTCATCAGACAAATTCTTATTCTTAGCTAGGGTTTCTAAGAGTGCAGCATTCATTTGGCTAAGTAATGTAGCAGGAACCATGACCAAATCTTGTTGAGAAGGAGTAGGCGTATGCGAAATGGCTCCCGGTTGTGATTCACTCAAAGTCTAGGGACTCACATTGATATTGCTATCATTGATTGTCTCCTCATTTGAAAGACTCACCACCGAAGAATCATTCGAATCAGCACTCTCTTGCACAACTTGATGTGGTTGAATACTAGCATCAGTGGTATTATCAGTGGTATTAATAAGTACCTCAGATCTCTTTTCTGGCCCTAAGCTGGAGATAGTTGCCATGAGAGCAGCCTTTGCAGATTGAAAATCATCACAGTCTGAGTCATACGTATCGAGATCATCTGCTTGGTATGCTGCATTCTGTGTGGTGACAGTGTCTTGTTCAGCAATCCCTGGATCAGCAAGAAATGCAAGCTCCTCTTCATCAAGTTCCCTTCCTTGTGCCTGAGCATTCACTAGATAGATCTTCTCTGCAAACCATTGTCCATCCCTTCTCCTCTTGGTTTTCTTACAATCCCTGGACATGTGACCCTCTTCCTTGCAGTTGTAGCATGTAATCATTCTTAACTTGCCTGTGGAATTAGCCCGTGGAGCAGGATTGACCATTGGAGCCTGATTGACCGTGCGAGCATTGGTAGTTGATGTGGTAGGTCTCCCCTGATATGGTTGAATAGGCTGAACCATTACCCTGCCATTCTTAATAGTAGCTTGTTGGCGAGAATTGGATGAATTCCTCAACTGATTGTTGGTAGGAGCTGATCCCCTAAATCCTCGTTTGCTTAAAGTCCTTGTGAGATAAGCAGACATAGTGGTTAACACTTCAACTGGGTCAGCACATTGTTTAAATACAGGAACGGGGACTTCCTCATCATCACAGTACATTGCTTGGTCTTGATGAGCTGCATAATCACTAGAAGGAATACTCATTTGATCAGGGTAGCTTGTTGGATATGCTGCATTCTCTTGATAAGAAGAATATGAAGATTGAGCATAAGGTGCAATACTTGCTGGGTGAGGTTGTGTAGCATATTGTGATGAAGGTGCACTAAACCGATATTGTTGCTGATGTGAGGTGGGAGGTTGCGGTAGAATCGAGTATTGGGGAAAGGTTGGTGTCATGTAAGGTGATGGATGATAGGCTTGATGTCCCAAAATATAAGGAGTGTTGTTGTGAGACAAGCTTGGTTGATTCGCCATCAAAGCTAATGAATCAGGGTACATACCTCGTGGAGAACGATGCATGATCACATGTTTCTCATGCTGCTGAAGAAAAGCATAAAGTTGATCCAAATTGCACTTATGCAAATCCCTGGTTAACTTAACATCGGTAATATACTCACCCCATTCAGCTTGAGGTAAAGTATTCAAGAATTTGGTGTTAACCTGGAATGAAGCAATCACAAGATTGTATACATTCAGATCATTCATGAGTGTGGTGAATCTGAAGTAATAATCATGAAGCGTTTCCCCTGGGTTGTACGTGAATCTATCAAATAGGTCATACAACTGACATTCCCTTTCCTGTTTGGTGAGAGACGTACCTTGTAACAACACCTTTAGACGTTCCCATAAATCCTTTGCCACCGTATACTGACTTACCATCCTATAGATGTCATGGGGAAGAGCTTGGAGAATTGTTTGAAGAGCTTTTTCGTCTGCATCGGCAACAAGTTGTTGAGCTGGTGTAAGTTCTTCAAATTCTCTTGGTCGAGTCACATTGTTAGCCACGATGGTACCATAGTCAAGTGGACCATTTAAAATTGACTTAACCATAAGCCTCCCATAAACCGGTTTTCCCTTAAGGTAAGACATCATCCGGCCTTGCCATGCTTCAAAAACTTCTTTGATGAGCATTGGCGGGCGATTATCCGTTCCCGTAATGACGGAAATATCCGTAGGTGATGTCATCTGAGGCATTACTGAATTCGGATTCATTTTGTTAACTCCAAAGAGACAAAGATTATCGGTTGATCGAGCAGTGAAGTAAAGCTTGTGAATTGTGTTGAGTTTTTGTTGTAAGAAACCAAGATTAAATGCTCTAAAAAATCGTCGAAAAAACAAGCAAAATAACCCTTGATTCGGAACTTTTTGTTGATTCGGAAGTTTGATTCGGAAGATTTGGCTTGGAATTACCTTGATTCGGAACTTTTGGCTTGGTCCGGAACTTTCCCTTGATTCGGAAATTTTGGCTTGATCCGGAACTTTCCCTTGATTCGGAACTTTCCTTGATCCGGAACTTTCTTGATCCGGAACTTCTTGGTTCGGAAGTTCTTGATCCGGAACTTTTGGTTCGGAACTTTTTGGTTGATCCGGAACTTTTGGGTTGGTTCGGAACTTTTTGGTTGGTTCGGAACTTTTTGGTTGGTTCGGAACTTTTTGGTTGGTTCGGAACTTAGTCTGGGTAAACAGAAACTTTGTTCCGATGAACAGTCGACCACTAAAATGAAGATTAAACCAAGATTTTGACCAAATAACCCAAAAAGTTTTGTGATTTCTACAATAATAAGTAAAAACTAATACTTATCCACTAATCCCAATCACAAAAACACCAAAAACACCAAGAATCAAGATGAATCTTCTTAAAGAACACTAATACAATCAAAAACTAAAAAACCACACAAATCACTACCTTAAATCACCCCATAGCTCTGATACCAAATGTAGAATCTTGATAATCTATGAATCTATGAAGTGGGTTGATGATTTCTAGAGAGAGAAACTAGAGAGAGAAAGTGAGAGAAAACTATGTGTTATTTCAATAAGTGAAAATGAGAAACATTCAACAACCAACCCCTTTCCATGGTGGAAAGGGGTATTTATACTTCCAAGCTACATTGGGCTTGGGCCGGTCCATGACAAGCCCATGGACCGGTTCTTACTTAACATAATAAGCAACTATAAACTACGAGCTATTACAACATTAATAATATTGTGGAGTGACCGATACTTCTAATATACGTAAAAACGTATTTCCAACATACTCTAAAAGCTCTGGAGGTAGGAGAGTATCCAAGAAAGAACCCATCATCTGACTTTTCATCAAACTTTCCCAGATGATCCTTGTAGTTGTGAATGAAAACAGGGCAACCAAAGACATGGAAGTAGCTTACATCAAGGATCTCTTCCTATAAACTTCATAAGCGGTCTTGCCATGTCTCTTCACAATGATGGATCTGTTTTGTGTGTAACACACTGTGTACACAGCTTCACCCCAAAATTGTTTTGGAAGTCTTGATTCGCTGAGCATTGTTCTGGCTTCCTCTATGAGAGTTCTGTTTCTTCTTTTAGCGATGTCATTTTATTCTAGGATGCTTGGATTTGAAAAGTTATGTGAGGTTCCCTTTTCATCACAAAAGGCTTCCATGGCATGGTTCTTGAATTCAGTGCCATTATCACTTCTGATAGCCTTAACTCTACAGTCATTGAAGTTCTCTATTTCTCTTATGAAGGACATTATTCTTTCAGCTACATCACTCTTTCTTTTAAGAAAGAATACCCATGTGAATCTAGAGAATTCATCAACAATGACCAGAGTGTACTTGTTATGATTGAGGGATTGAGGTTTTACTGGTCCAAATAAGTCCATGTGAAGAAGATGGAGGCACTATTTTATGGAGAATGATTCTTTAGTTTTGAGTGAGGCTCTGTGGTGCTTCCCTTTTTCATAGGCTGAACAGGGTCTGTCTTTGCTAAAGGTCAGAGAGGGAAGCCCAACGACCAAATCATTCTTGGCCAGTTTGTTGATATTTTTGAAGTTGAGGTGAGAGAGTCTCTTATGCCTGAGCCAGTTTTCACTATCAGAGGCGTTGGCAAAGAGACAGGTGTTGTTTCCTTCTGGACATGATGTCATGTCAATAACGTACACGTACCTTCTTCTAGGTGCAATGAGAACAACATCATCATTTTGATTGAAGATTGTTCATTGGGTCTTGGTGAACAGAACTTTGAAACCAGCATCACAGAGTTGACTGATACTGATTAAGTTGTGCTTTAGTCCATTGATATAAGCGACCCTTGTGAAGGTGATTCTATTACAATCCACTGAGCCATATCCCTCAGTAGCCCCTGAGGAGTCATCTCCAAAGACTACTTTGGGACCAGACTCCTTCTTATATCTATGCAGATGTTGTTTAACTCCTGTTATGTGTCTGGGGCACCCACTATCCAGATACTAAACAGATTTCTTCAAGTATTCCTTCATAGATATAATAAAACCAAATTAGTTTCGATGATGAACCCACTTTCCAGTGGGTCCATGTTGTCGCTGACCAGCGACATTGGGTCTTATTTGGTTCCTTTCTCCCCCTCTTTGGTTGCAGTCTCTGGTTCATGATGCATACTTCCACAGATGTCACATCCGGGATAGTGTTCACCCTCATCAGAGTGATGGTCGTAGAAGCCACAGTACTTGCAGGGAGGAAATGCTCTGTAACTCTAAGGAGGGTCTCTGGGTTTGGGTTCTGGTCTCCTAGAGGACTTGTAAGGAGTTTTAGACCTTAACTGAGTTCTGTTCTTTTGGAAGTTATGGTCTCCTCATGTTCCCTAGAGGTGTGTTCAGTGGACTCGCATGTGATACATTAGGATGTCTTTGAACAATTTCGGACAAAAGATTTTTAAATCCATAATGTTTGCAAGGCCTAAACAAAGCTCTCCCATTTGAGCTGTTGGAACCTTCACCAATAGAACTAACAGATGGACTGTCTGTCCTAGGTTGATTTGTTCTTTCAAACCTATAACTTCTTCCATAAGGATGAGGAGGAGTTTCTTGGTGGTGAAAGCTCTTCAGTGGGAGGAAATGGTTTGGCTGGTTCTTTGGCCACAAAAACCTTTTTGTGAGCTTTCTCAGCAACCCTGAGATTGGATGTCCCAGAGGTCTTGATGGCAGGTTTTGGGCCAAGTAAGGAATCAGATGGATTAACACCAATAAGTTTGGGTAATAGGAGAAGGATCCTCTAAGGGGACAAATTTTACTTTAGCCACTGGTATATGGTTTTTAAACCTACCCTTATCTCCCATTGCTTGAACCACATCCCCTGGAACGGCTTTAGCAACCAATTCTTCCATAATGTATTGACCTATGTTCCATTTTTCAATGGTTCTTCTTAGTTCAGCATTTTCATCAGTTAAAGATTCATTTGCAAGATTCACAAAAGGATTGAGATTAGTTAACTCGGCTTGACAAAGATTTAACTCAGTTTTAAGATTATGAAATTTGTTTAACAAGTTTTTTCTTTATTCTTCCACAAAATGGAGATCAACCAAGGTGTAGTCACTGACATGGTCTCTATCAGGACCTTCAGGCATAGAAAGCAATCTCTGTACCTTTTTAATGTTGATATCCACCCATTAATCGGATCTTGCTTCGCTTTTGCCAACAACTGGTTCTTTATCAGCTACGACCATAAAAGCTCTGACAGTAGTGGTTCCTTCATCCTCTGATGTAAGGGGTTCATCATCCCAATCAAACGAGGCAAAGATAAGACCCTTTTCAGTCTTTTTGCTATCTTTTTTCTTTGTAGCTTCATTAGCCTTTTGATTGAGTTTCACCATTTCAGCTTTCAATGCTTTATATTTGACCTTGTAATCCTTCTTTCCCTCAGAGTCAGAGTGAGAAGTTTGTTTGAATGGAGTAAACTTCTTCTTGTTGCTGTTGACATTAATGGATGAGGGAAAACTTAGAGAGGAAGTCTTGTTTGACCAACAGTCCTTTTGGAAGTGACCAGCTTTTCCACATGTGTAGCAAATCACTTGGGATTTGTCAACTTCAGCAGCTCCTACTCTGCCTGATCTCTTGTAGTATCTCTTTTGATCAGCAAGAAGAGCCCTGTCATGGAATTATGCATGCAATTCATCAAGAAATGCTTGACTGCTTCTGGTGTCTTCTTCTATGTCAGAGTCGTTATCCTGAAAAGAATGGTTAGCAACAAGAGCTTTCGAACCAGAGATATGGGTGGAAAACCTATCGGTCTCTGATTTGTATATAGAATCTATCAGCCCTTCTTCATATTTATATCTACCAAACAGTTGGGCAAGAGTATCATTCTTGATTGCATTATTTGCTCTTAAGGTCCGGTTTAAGCTAAGCCATTTCCTAGGTACGCTGTTTACAAATGTGGCATTAACCTCAGCCTTAGGTAGAACAACACCGTTGTTTCCTAAATCATTCAGCAAAATCTTAAGCCTAGTATAAGTTTGAGCAACAGTTTCAGTTTCCAAAGCTTTAAAAGCGTTAAACTTGAGTCTTAGGGCTTGGATTTTGGTTTCTTTTATTTCCTCTAGACCTTCATACCCTAGAACCAATTCAGTCCACATCTCTTTTGCAGAGTTGCATTTGATAATAGACTTCATAATGTTCTTGGGCAGGCAAGAGACTATGATACTTTTAAGTTGTTGATACAAAAGTTGGGTGATCCTTGCTAGACCCGAATTAAGCTTAATTGGGGTTGGCTGGACTCCGACTCCTGCACCAAGTGAATTGTATGGTTGGGATCCTGCACACTAAACAGCATGCGTTAGGCTTACCGTGGGAATATTTCCCACGATTAGACTCCGGCGTGAGAGTAAGTAATCGGTTAGGGTTATAAGAATCGGATGAGAGGTTTAGAGTGTAGAATGTAATACCTTTATGGAACCCTTGGGGGTTCCTTATATAGGCAGTGAAACCCTAATGGGCTGTCACTGATACTTCGGCCCCAAGGAAAGGATAAACACCAGAATTAGATTGATTGCTATCTCCTAATTATGGTGAGTGAATATCCTCTCCTTTGGGATAAATCCTAATCATAATAGGACTATGATTCTGTCTAACCCTACACCGGCCATGCCGGGCCGTAGGCCGCACACGTGTGTGCGGTTACTGTTCATCTAAGCCCATAAGCTTAAATAACATTATTCCCACCCATCCAAGATGGGTCGGATACGGGTAGCACCCGTGGGTCGCGTTCATGACCCGGCTGGGGACTATACGTCATCATGTCCCCCCAGTCTAGTTGTTATAGCCGTAGGTGTAACCTCTAGACTATCAAGATGCTCTCCGGACATACCAAGAAAGATCTAGGGAATGATAACCATTTTGAAATTTTGTTTTGGCCGCTCATGGCTGCCTGTCTAGGAATTTATTCTAATGGTACCTCAGCCGCATGTGACAACCGAGGCGAAATAAATACAGCATTGAACATAGTCTTACGTATGAACGTATAATCCGACACAAGAATGAATGCATTAATGGTAGTCAACTAATCAGTCGCACACTACAAAAAGTGCACCATTAATACCCATCATTGAGCAAAGTAAAACTGTTAAGAAGTGACCCATGGGTCCCATTCTGTCGTTTCAGAAGTGTCAGAAATCCCACCCGTTGGATGGACGTAGTGTTTTACACGTGGCAAACATCCACGTTACCTCGGAAATCGAGGCAACCCTATATAAGAGTTTGTGTGTGAAACTGTTACACACACAGTTCATAGCCATTCCGCCATTGTTATTCCAAGCTTCTCCCTTCCATCTTTTGCCTTTTATTCTAGGGATTTCCGTCACCACAGGTTAGATCATCACGCCTTTCAAATCCTTTTTATAAAACATGGTAAAGGACAACCCCGTCATTACGGATGTTCTGAATGTGATGTCTGCGGAAAAATATATAGACTTTTTGTCTAAATATTACATCCCCGAAAGCGTACACCCAACCTATCCAGGTGACGGTGAAGCAATTACGGATGCCCCGAGGGGAAAGATAGGCGTATATACACGCCTATTCGATTAGGCTAATTACCGCATCCCCTTATCCAAGTTTTTGGTAGATCTGCTTTTGTACTATGATTTCCATATAACCCAGTTGCACTGCATAGGGGCGTGTAAAATCAATCAATTTGAGATTACATGCCGTACATGCGGAGTAACCCCGACCGTAAACTTATTTAGGGTTTTTTACTCCCCCAACTAGTAAATGGGTGGCTATCGTTCAAAAAACGATCCGGGAACGCCCCCATGACATATAGGAAGCCCTTAGACTCCCTTAAGAGCTGGTATGACCATTACTTTTTTGTTGATGAAAAAGTATTCCCTACTCCTTTCATCCTTAAAACCAGAGCACCCAAAGATTTTTCGCCCAAAGCCAAAGATTATAGCAGCAAAGACGTGAAAATACTAGATACCCACCACACAAAATTCCATAGGGATTGCCTGAGCATTTTCTGTGCTTAGTAGGATTAAGCCACCACTATTATGGGAGGGAGAACATGTATCCGTGCTTCTTGACGGAACGTAGACAGGGTAGGTTTACTTATGTTTGTATATATGATAAATGTTATTTGCATGTCATGATCTTACTAATCCGTACAATTGTATACGTCCGCAGAGATGAATCTACATGGGCTGTTGCGCCAGGGAGACCCAATGAAAGTGCTGGAAGGTTTCCGCCCGCTGAAAGAGAATGAACTTCCCCTCCTTGATGCAACTGCGGACCGAACCATTCCCCTTGAAGAAACTTCTGAGCAAAGATCAGATGAGGGAGAGCCTATTATCGAGAAATCCCCTCTTGACTTCCACAATGAAGATGGTGGAGAGTTGCTGCTTGAGGATGCCGTGCCGCACCAGGAGGATGCAGAAGAAGAGGATTTCATCAACCTGACTGGTGAGGATGAAGAAGTCACCCAAGCCTCCGGTTCCCCCAAGCCCGTATCCAGAAAGAGGAAGACCACCAAGAGGGTGGCAAAGACACTAGGGGACGGGGCGGGGGCCTCAAACGCTCCCCCAAAGAAGCTAAGAAAAGACCATCCTCAGTACCAAGACACAAGCGGCACTGCGACGGCTCAGGTCAACCCTTCACCGCAAGTAGAGGAACAAGTCTGGATGGCCACCCCCGTGAGTACCGTAGCTCCTACCATCCCAGAACCTACAACTGGTACCACGTAAGCACCTTTTCATCCCCTATCCTTTATCTCTTTTCGTTTTCTTCAAGGATAGAAAGCCTAAACAAAATTGATTTTGTCAATAATAGGGCGGATCCTGCGACCGTAGCCCAAGAGGGAGAGGTGGAAAGGGGCCCTTCCCCCACGACATCAATCAGACCTCCATCCCCTCCTGTGACACATGCCGAGGAGCCACTTCCTGAAGGACCGGAGAACAGCCTGCGCCTAGCATGGAATATCTCCAGTTTAACAAGTTTGGAGGCGGAGTCTGAGTGTACGGAATTTATCGAGCATATCACTCCTCCGGCCCTGGCTAAAGACTTGGAAGAACTAGACCATGAGTCCTTGATGGAGCAGTTTGATGTGTCATCCGCACATCAAGTGACAGTGGGTGCCGCCTTAAGACGCCCTCTGATCAAGGCCTTGGCGAATGTGAAGCGTGCGTACAAAAGGATAGCTCGTCGTGAAGCACTAGTTGTGAAGCACGATAAGACCATTGCGACCTTGCAAATGGCGTTGGTTACAGCGGAGTCCACCGTGAAGGAGCAGGCCCATCACGCCAACACTCGGGAAAAACACATCGTCGAGCTTGAGGCCCTTGTAGCCGCATCTAACGAGAAGGTATGCTTTCAACATGAACGTTTTTTTTGCACATAAGAAAGAAAACACATTATCCTTGTGATAACTCTAAGTGCCATATGCAGGTGTCCGCAGCCAAAGCCTCCACCAAAGCCGTAATCGTACAAGCATTCAACATCGCACAGGAGCGCGACGCGCTTAAGGATGAGCTAACACAAGCGCGGATTAATTTGGAGGAGCAAGCTACGACAGCTGAGGAGGAGCTAAGCAAGATGGCCACAGATTGTGCTGAAAAGATGTGTCCTCCCTTGCTATCAGCCATAGCTGGGCGCAGGTGGATGATTGGTCAGGGAATGCGCCTTGCCGTAAGCAAGGTTATGGAAGCTCCATACCTGCTGCAAGCATTCGCAGGGGTCATTTCGGATGGGATTGACTGTGGTAGGCATGAGGGCTTGGTCTAAGTTGCGGAATTGATAGGTAAGAATGAAGATATTACCCAGCACGCCTACCACAACCCTTCAGCTGCGGACAAGATGACCGCGTCAATGGATGCACTTGCTGAAATCCAACATCCTCTTTTAGACGAGCTGGAGGCGCTGAAGGATGCTTCTAATGAGGTAGTAATGTCCAAGCTTACTGCGGATCCCATCCAACTGACCTTGCCTACCTATGACTCTGTGTCGAAGGTAATGAAAGGTGAAAAACTGCTTGCTGAGGCATTGGATGCGAATGCGATCAAGGCACATGATGGGAAGAATGCTCGCGGGGAGGCCCTCCCCGCCATGATCGAAGAAGGGAAGAAGGATATAGGGGAGTTCCTACCTCCGTTGTAATTTAGCTTGTAAACATCTGTATCTTTTATTCGTCCGTGCATGTACGCGGCTAAGACTGATGTGTGAGATAACTGTCATATGTATGTAAGTCCGTGATAACCACGACCATTTTGTTATGATTTTGAAACTTGTGTATGTTTATTTTGTTGGATATCGTATACCGACACTGCATGACATGTCACGTCTTACTCAAAAAAGGAATACAATCAATTCTATATTTTACTAGACATGCGACGTGCGTCTTTACTATGCAAAGCACTGCGTGAGTACGACATACGGAAACTTATCACAATGTCTTGTGAGTAAGGTGTCTAGTAAGGATACATGATCCGCGTCGCTGGGGTTGCATCCTCTTATGCGACAAGTTGAATTAGTAGGTTCACTTAATCCTCTTACCCCACCTATAGGCGTATAGTACATGTACGGTGATTGAATGAATGCATATGAATGAGACATGGCATATTATAATAATAACTAAAATTCATATGACTATAATAGAATCTAAAGAACAACCAAACAATTTGCACGGAAAACGAGCCGTGGAGCTAGCTAGGCACCACGACATTTTATTAGAACGTTTACATTTTTTGTTTTGACAAGAATGGGAAACCCTAAAAAACAAAAAGGTCCTATAAAATCATAAGAAACAAAGCAAAGAGAACACATGGATCTTCATTAAAGCCAAATATAGCAAAGTGTCCATGCAGAAGCCGTAGCTTTTAAAGATAGCACCTTTTGAGATTGGAGATATTCCATGTGCGTTCCAGATCGCGGCCATCCATGTTACGTAACTTGTACGCGCCCCGTCCTAAGGCCTCCGTGACCTCGTATGGTCCTTCCCACTTATGCCCCAGCTTTCCTGTATTCTCCGCTCGACTTGCTTCGTTAGTGCGATAGACATAATCTCCTGGTCGAAAAGAAACACCTTTAACCTTGGCGTCATAATAAGCCTTCATTTTAGCCTTGGACTTGGCCTCATTGATAGCCGCTATCTCCCTTTTTTCCTCCAAAAAATCCAGATTGATCCGGAGTTGCTCGTCGTTCGTGACGACATTAACCTCTGCCGTACGGATGGCAGGCATTCCTATTTCTGCTGGTATAACAGCTTCAGTGCCGTAGGCCAATGCGAATGGAGTGTCCCCGTTGGCTGTTTTGATCATAGTCCTATGCGCCCATAGAACATGTGGTAGTTCGTCCACCCATTTGGCACTTCGCTCCTCCAAGCGTGCCTTTATGTCGTTTCCCAAGCTTCTATTTACTCGTTCCACAAGGCCATTCGTCTGCGGGTGCTTAACAGACGCGAAGCGCCGTTTGATATTCAATGCTGCGCACCAGTCCTTGAATGGATTATCTGCGAACTGTTTCCCGTTGTCCGAGATGATTTCTCCTGGTCAGCCAAAACGGCACACGATGTTCTCCCAAACAAACTTTTTAACTTGTTTGCCTGTGATAGATTTGACTGCCTTGGCCTCTATCCAACGTGTAAAGTAGTCCATTGTGACAATCAAGAACTTAACTCCCCCCGCAGCTATAGGAAATGGTCCTGCGATGTCGATCCCCCACTTATAGAATGGCCATGGGGATGTAATAGGTGTAAGTTCCTGCTGCGGATGTCGCGACACTGGTTTGTGCACTTGGCAATCACTGCACTTGCGAATCATGTCGCGTGCGTCCCTATGCATGGTAGGCCAATAATATCCTGTGCGTAGGGCTCGAGCTACCACATATCGTGGACCTGCGTGCATGCCGCATAACCCTTCATGTATCTCACTGATCACATAAGTGGCCTGTCGTGGTCCAACTCACCGCAACCACGGCTGTAAGAAAGAGCGCTTATAAAGGATACCTTCTCGAAGCTCGAAGTGTTGCGACTTCCTTCTAATGCGCCGTGCCGCTTTTTCATCGTCCGGAAGGGTTTCACTAGTCAAATAGTTGACGATCGGGGTCATCCATGTAGGTCCATCCTCCTCAACTATAGTAGCAACCTCCCCTTATGTTATAGACTTTTCCTTGAGTATTTCCACCAAGACCTTCTTGGATAAGTGGGCGAAACTTATAGACGCGATCTTGCTAAGAGCGACCGCCTTCTTGTTCTCACCTCTTGGTACCTGCTTGATAGAAAACTTGCTCAAAGCCGCGATAAGTGACTTGCCTTTCTCCAAGTATCGGACCATGTTATCCTCCTTAGCTACATATCCACCTAGAATGTGGTTCGCGACAAGCCGTGAGTCCCCGTAGGCCTCAAGGTTGCGGACTCCCATTCTAGCGGCGATTTTTAAACCTGTAATTAATGCTTCATATTCCGCCTCATTGTTGGTGGCTGTGAACTCAAAGCGAAGGGCGTACGTAAACTCCATTCCTTCCGGATTCGTAAGGATGAGACCAGCTCCTGACCGATCCGTACATGAAGATCCGTCCGTGAATAACACCCATGGTTCTGCTGGAGTTTCGTCTTGTTTTACGATTGGTCCTTCTTCATCCCGCTTCTCTACCAAGAAATCCGCCAAGATTTGGCCTTTAACAGCCGTCCTTGGCCTATAAGATATGTTGTGTTCTCCCAATAGAATGCTCCACTTTTGTAGCCTACCTGCCACATCCGGTCTAGAGATGACTTGTTTTATTGGTTGGTCAGTAATGACTACAATTGGGTGCGCCTAAAAGTATCGGCGCAACCGTTTTGTAGCAAACACTAGTGCCAAAACCAGTTTTTCCATAGAGGAGTAATTCAACTCCGGCCCTTGTAATGTTCTACTTATGAAGTAGACCGGAGTTTGTATCGTGTCCCTATCCGTCATGAGTACCGCACTTATTGCTCCATGTGTGGCTGATAGATACATAATGAGCTCCTCCTTTGGCCGGGGAGCTACTAGCATGGGGAGAGATGCGAGGTGTTGCTTGAGTTGACCAAAGGCTTCCTCAGCTTCCTTTGTCCACCGGAAGTCTCCCTTCTTAATGCACTTCTTGAGTGTTTTGAATAGGGGGAGTGACTTCTCTGCGGACTTTGATAAGAACCTATTTAGCCCGGCCAGCTTCCCATTTAAGGACTTTACCTCTTTCCATGTCTGAGGGGATGGTAGTTGTATTACTGCGTCCGTTTTTCTGGGCAAGGTTTGATGCCATTTGGATCAATCATATATCCAAGGAACATTCCCTCCGTTGCCCCAAATGTGCATTTTTTGGATTTAGCTTCATACTAATCCTCCTCAATGTGTCAAACGTCTCTTGGACATCCCGGAGAAGTGCATCCTCCGTATGACTTTTGATGACTAAGTCATCCACATAGACCTCCAAGTTGCGGCCTATCTGTGAGTCAAAGGATTTGTCCACAAGCCGCTGGTATGTAGCCCTGGCGTTCTTTAGTACAAACGGCATTTTTGTATAACAGTATACGCCTTGACTAGTATGGAACACCGTCTTCTCTGCGTCCTCTTCCGCCATCTGGATCTGGTGGTATCCTTTATATGCGTCTAAGAAGCACTTAAAGGGATATCCACATAGAGATTCCACCTTCCAGTCAATCTCCGGTAACGGGTAACAATCCTGTGGACAGGCTTTGTTCAGATCCGTGAAATCCACACACATGTGCCAGCTTCCGTCATGCTTTTTGACCATGACTGGATTGGATAACCACTCGTGGTAGTATACCTCGCGCATGATACCTGCGTCCACTAGTTTCCGTACCTCATCCAGTATCACTCGGTTGCGTTCAGGTGCCTGACCGCACTTCTTTTGCTTGACGGGTTGGTACCCCTGGCGGATCTGGAGTTTATGTTCTGCTATCGCGCGTGGTACGCTCGTCATATGCTTGGGCTCCCATGCGAATATATCTAAATTTGCCTTCAAGAGAGAGCACATGGCCCTCTTGCCGTTATCCGAGAGCGTTCCCCCTATGGACACCTCTTGTTCCGGATAATCAGGATAGATTACCACCCTCCAATTGGGAGGTGGTGATCCATCCTTGGGTGGAACAGGTGGAACCTGTGTTGTCACGGCATGACACTCGGATGTTGGTACGATTGTGTTGTAAATGGTGACAATTCCTCCTTCCACAGGGAATTTGATCATTCCGTGTGCTGTGTAAGGTATTCCCTACTCCTTTCGTCCTTATGTTTGTATATATGATACTTTTAAGTCTCTTGTCCTGCTTAGCCAGACGTCTATCCACTGGAGACCATTGCTTAACAGGCATTAATGGGTCTCTCATGAGAGGAAACGGCCAATGGCACATAGGGCCCATTTTCTAATATTTCTATCAAGAAGGGTTCTAAGCCGTCAATAAATTAAAAATTCACTTTTCCAACTTGAGAAATCTTCTTCATCAAACGCTGGAACATTGGACACATGTGACCCCCCATGAACATCAAGAAGTTGGGGAAGGGCATCATCATTGTTACCATGGCTTACAACTGGTGTAGGCATGGTAGTAGATGTGGTGGCCGGAGCATTGGTCGAAGTATTAGCTTGACTAGATTGACCAAATAGTGGTGGTATAGGAGGCATAGTTTCAGTCATATTTGTATCTTGATTTTAAAAACAAGAACGGTTTATAAAAATTTCTATAAATGAAACCGCTCTGATACCAATTGAAAGTCCCAAAATACAACAAATGTTGAAACTATAACTCGTATAAACACGAACACACAAAGAAATACTTTTCAAACGAGTAATGCTTTATTAACTGTTATAAACAAAGTATTACCAAGTGCTATGAATACACCCGTTGAATGACAATAAGAAATGAACCCTAGAACGAGTAAACTTGATTCGAGCCTCAAGTTTACAAGAGAACCTACAAGTCGCTGGTAGACAGCTGAGGGCTCAAAGGTTCCAGAGGGAGAAAGAAACTTAGATAAATTATTCAACCACAAGGGTTGAATGACTCTTCTTTCTCCCTCCTGTTTATAGTGATACGAGGTTGCTTTCTTACTGGGAGTAGTTGATACGTGTCATCTTTTGAGTGGAAGAGTACAACGTATTAAATGCATGTCCATGTTGAGACATAACTTTAAACTACTTTAAGTGAACAGTTCTGCCAACTGTTCACTTTTGTCCCACTAGGTCGTACTAGGTTTTAACTTGAATCTCCTATTTTCTCCCGCCGAAAATACCTTGGAGATTCTCCTGCCTAAACTATAAATGGTAAAGCAAGTCTCTGCTTGCTTAAGTTTTCATAGGGTTATGAGTGATCTCTGAGTATTGTCATCTCCGAGATCCTTGAACACCAACACATTCCTTCTACATCCCAGCTTGTCCATAACTGCTGGTGATTATGACTTTAGATAATCTTCGACTTCTCTGATGTTGTCTTTGACTTGACTGTTCTTGGTGTGCTAGCTGAGGCTTTTCCATCTGCTGGTCCTCTCAGCGACCTGTAACACTTAGTCTAATTAAATAAATCTAGACTAGGCCATAGTTAAAACTTTCATTGGCCCAACATAAGTCGTGCCCGACAAAACAGTGTACCACGTAAGCGACTGTTCATCTGACTCATTCTGAAAAAGTGAGTCAAGTAGGTCTCACCCACGAGCCACGCAATTCTGAACCTGACATGACCTCGTGGGTCCCTCTGTCATTTCAACTGCTCACAAATCCCATACAGTAGATCTAGGTAGTGGATGTGTAAAACTCTTAAATTTCGTACCGGGTCAGCGGAAGGGTCAATAGAGTGTTACGGGATATCACAATAACTCAAATCATAGACAACACTTAAAAATGGTTGTACAAGGTTTAACATACATTCATTCGAATAAAAGTTTTAAGTTTACACAAGGTCCCCCAGTTTCACAATCATAAAGTTTACAAAACATAGATCGAATGAATATTTTTATTATGTGGGCCATCAGAGTTGATCTCCATCCAAGTTACCTCCAAGCACCTGAGATAAAACATGCAAAAATTATATCAGCGAATGCCGAGTGAATTCATAGAGTTTAATAAAACCTTTATACAAAATAGTTATAGAAAGCAGAACACAAGTATAATATCAGAAGTGAGTCCTCGTATTGCTAGTCAGGCAATATATATAAATCAAGTCATACATCTTAAACCGTCCATGAGACCGTAGTCTCAATATTATCGTTATTTGTATTTGCATTGCATTGGTATTTGGATTACATTGGATTATTACTAACCGCATGACATTGCTACCTTACTATAACAAACAACGGGCCGCGAACCCGACAAACAATTGCCCATATAAATTAGCGTGTCATCACAAAAATCACGCTATGTAAATCTTCTCATACATAAATTCGCTTACCAATCAATGTGGCACGACGGGGATCAACCGTCATGGCGCGAACTGGGGCGATCTTCTCCAAATAGTACTATTATATGCATAAGCGTCTACCAAATCCCGGTAGTTCACAGTTCATGCTAATGGGACTTTAAGTGACATAACCTAACCAATAATAATCCTTTTCATCTCATTCATTAGGTCATAGCATCATTCGAGTCCATATCAATAAGCATACCATCGGGACTACTTGTGTTCTATTTTTATCAAAAATAGCATGTTATCTCACTCGCGGGTTTATAAAACATATCATAAAACATTTAAAAGAGTGCGAGGCTATGAACTTACGTTGATTAGGAAAGGCGGGTTATCAGCGATGGTGCGGGCTTCAATCACGGAAACCTAGAAAAATAATACTCGGTCTTAGACTATCGTCAATTGACTTTATAAAAATAATGGTTATGTATATGTGATGATATTATAAGTATGATGATGATCAAGTGGGATTTTATCTCTTCATACAACATTATAGTTGTTATGTGTTAGTCAATTTAGACTAGTTACACTAGTTTTAACTTATTTACATATTAAGGCCCAATAAGCCCATTAAAAGTCTAATACATTATATTAGTCCATTTATACTTTTAATACCAGGCCTATACTCATATGTTGGGCCCAAGTGGGTTAAGCCCATGAGTAAGTCCATTAGTGTTTAGCCAAACTAGTTGGGCCTAACGGTCCAATAAGGCTACTTTGGCCCATTATAGTCCATAAGTTATAAAGCTCGGGTTTATCGGTTTTTACTTGTCAAATGTACTTACATATCAGTATATGAGTTATAAAAATGTTACATTAGACGGGTCCGACCGTCTAAGTTTTATTTGGCGAAAACGTTAATCTTTCGGTTTTAGCCGAAAAGACGTAAAACTTATATATAGTTTTATAACTTTAGAAAACATTATAGTCTTTACTTTTATAAAAATGCCATACATATTTATTTTAGTATACAACTCAGTTTATAATAATTATTAGTTAGTGGGTTTTATATATTTATTTTATAATAATATTACTTGAGTGCTCTTATTATACTATATAATTTTATTTATAAATCTGATTATCAAAGTCCATTCCACCATTTTTGCCATATCTTGGGTTCTACAAGGAGATAGAAGCTCAAATTTTAACAGCATAAACTAAATAATATGTGCTACAATTAACTCTTAGCTACTGCTCAATCATCCTTTAAATATTTCAAATAATTCGTCCAAAACAGACTATACAGATTTGTACCTCAATAGTATTTTGATCATATCTGGCTCATTTTAATGATTCCAGTGAGTGGCCAACTCTCCACATATGTAAAAATCATATATCTAACTGTATATTTAATAATCCAAGACATTTTACCAAGTGATCATGTTGATACTTACTGTTTTATACAGCCTATGAATCTAACCAAGATTTTAACATCTTTACATGTTGATTTTAGCCTTTTTAACCAAATCTATTAACACAAAATACCCAAATAATACTTTGATCATCATTCATCATCATATACATATACATTTATAAAGAAAATACATGACTAAATTTACAAAATAACAAGATGATAGAAGAAATGATCTTGTTATCAACCAATATAGTGAAAGGTTAAGAACAAGACTTGGTTTTTGGTAACCAATCTTATAAAATATCAAGACCACCTTCAAGATCACCAAGTATATGAAACAACTTGAGAAAATCAGCCCGAGACTCCTTTGAAAACTTCTTTTTAGTTGTTAGGATCACCTCATATCACCATGTCTTCAATGGGTTTTCATCTTATGCAAGTTATACACAAGATTTATGGTAGAAATTTATGATGAATGGTGGTGTTTGATGATGGTTATGGGACGGAAAGGGGAGAGAGTAGAGAGAGATTTGAGTGAGTTTTCTTGGTTTGCATGTAGTAAATGGTTTGGTTTAGCTAGTTTTATGTGTTAAGTGGTTTTGGTTATGCACTAAGGACATGTGTCCTTAGTGTGTATGAAAAGTTGACACCACTTTGGTGTGTTGGCTAAGTCTTGGCCGCCCATAGTGGGGGTGAGACAAGTGTAAACTTGTTTCATCCCCACTAATTTATGGGTACTCCTCGATTCTAGTTTCTTCTATTTGCGTGCCCTCGGGTCGTTTTACGAAAAACATTTTTACAAATTATGAATCTACGTCACAAAACAAATCTAATAAAAATTGTCTCATCAAAAACGGAGTTCAAAAACGTAAATACGTAAACCTAGGGTTTTCGGTTTAGTCGTAAAGGACGTTAAATTATGCACGTAAGCCCTAATTTCAAGCAATAAATTGTGAGTTCATAAACAATCACAAAAATAAGTTTCAACATAATATACGAGAAAATAATTTACTACCTGAAAATATCAGATTGTCACAGGATGACACGTGGCAATGATCTAACAATACACCAAGAACGAGGCAACACTATATATAGCAGAGTTTGTGATTATACACATATAATTTCTGAAACGTTATCCGCCATTGTTGCACCTTCATCTTCCGCTTATCCACATATCTACACTGCTCTCCGTAGTTCTAGGTTAGATCACCGCGCCCTTTACACATAGTTTATAGAACATGATTAGGGATACTGCTACTATCGCAACAGCCCTAAATGAGTTCTCTGGAAAGAAACTCACCACTTTTTGTTATGAATACTACATTTCTGAGGACATCCATCCTACCCTTCCTGGGGAAATGGACGCGATCATTGATAATCCTCGTGGGAAAATTGGTCTATACACTATCTTTTTTAATACAGCTAACTACCGCCTTCCTTTCACAAAATTCCTTGTAAATCTCCTAAGCTATTAGGATGTGCATATGTCCCAATTCCACTGTATAGGAGCGTGTAAGATAGGACAATTTAAAATTAACTGCCACTGCTTAACATAGTGCCTTCCATAAGTTTATTTAGAGTATTCTATGTCCCTAACATGGTCAACGGATGGGTATCTTTTGAGAAGCGTTCCCCCTCCGCACCGTAAGATAAACCTATGGATTCATTGAAGCAATGGAACAATAGGTGCTTTTTTGTAGATGCTACCGTATTCCCCCATCCTTTTGAACTTAAACAAAAAGTAGAGATAGACTACCCCCAGCCACGGGCACGTACAACACCCGTGACGTAAAGACGTTGGACACACATTGAACTATGTTTAAGAAACTCCTAGAAGCTTTCCTATGTCTGCTGGGTATTAGCCGTAACGACTTTGGAAGTCCAGATTTCTATTCAGCATTCGTGAACTACTGGAACGAGGGTGGGTATATAACAATTTTAATATAACGTAAATAAATACCCCAATGGCTATGACTAACCAATTTCTGGAATTTTTGTAGAGATGAATCTATTTGGCATGCTTCGCCAAGGTCTCCCATGGAAGTGAAGAAACCACTCCTATGAGAAGAATGAATGAACCACCACTTCTCGAAGCTACCAAAGATATCACCATACCCTTGGTCATGGATCCGGAGCCGTACTCTGATATGGGGGATTCATAAGTAGAAAAGTCCCTCTTAGACTTTGCTAATGAAGATGGAGACCACTTGGTGCTAGAGAATGAAGCCACCTCATCGGCGGCGTTGAATACTAACATTGGGCCGGATGAGGAAGAGATGGACAAAAACACTGATGATCTTGATAATCAGGCAGCTGAGGATGATGATGCTGATGATTTAATGAAAACTCATCCAAGGAATCGTAAGACAATTAAAAGGAAGGTCACGGCCACAGAGTATGACATCCATAACGTGCCCCTTAAAAGGCTGCGAGAAGACCATCCTCTATACCAAGAAGGTAGCAGTGCGGGTGCAACTACTGTCGTGGAAACTTCCTAGGCCACAGATGTGGGAGGAAAGAAACCTACCACCATCATAAATCCTACCCCCGTCACTGCCGTGCCGCCTACCTCTTCCGAACTTACAAAAAATGACATGTAAGTAAAATCTCACCCTCATCTCTGTTCATAACCGTCTTATGTTATTCTAACATGGATCATCCTTTTTTATTTTGGAGGAATGATCAATTCGATGTTGCACCAAATGAGGAAGGCACGACTAGGGAAAAGTCGCCCACGATCGAAACAAACAAACGGGTGCCTTCCCCTCCTTTGAGGATATTCCTGAATCTCCTCCCCCCATAGGCCGTACTGAATAACCTATCATTGGCGAGCAATCACCATATGCTTTTCGCCCCAAGTGGAATTAGACAGAAGCGCATAAGCTAGACACTTTTGAGTCCTGCAAGGAGCTCGTTGACCATGTAACCCCGCCTTCGTATGCGGCCGATCTTCACGAACTCTCGCATAAATATTTAATGGGGGATTTTAAAGGGTCAACTGCCCATCAGGTTACAATTGGCGCAACCATGAGGAAGAGATTTGAGGAAGCACTTCGTCGCTTGAAGAGTGCGGATAGAAAGCTAGGTCATCGGAAAAAATTGTTGAAGAGCAGGACCAAAAGATTTCCTCCCTCCAAGCCTAACTCTCGACCACCGAGGCTACTATACAAGAACAAGCCAACCATGCTACCGCCCATGAGGCTCGCGTCGCGGAGCTGTAGGCTGAAGTTCAGTCTTAAAATGACAAGGTATGTACCTTTGTTGTTTATATATATATATATATATATATATATATATATATATATATATATATATATATATATATATATATATATATATATATATATATATATATATATATATATATATATATATATTGCATTGTCCCCCTATTTAGCAGAGGTCAATCATTCTCATTCTTATCCTTCCCCAAGTTGTAGTCACAGACTCGTCCAGTCAAGCTTTGACTACGGATGTGGCTGCCCTCACCCTTTCTCGTAACAAGCTGTAAATACTTGTGAAGGGTAAAGAAGGGATTATTGCAGAGGTTATGAGAACCAGGGTTGGGAAGGACAAGTATGTAGACAAGAAGCTAGAGGAGCATGACCTTTGGCTGGATGTTTTGGCGATATAATTTGATGAAGAACTGTACCCATATATGCTCACAGCCATCGCTGGTCACTGATGGATGATCGGGCATGGGTTGCGCCTGGCTGCGATGGAGGTGGCTGAATCGCCTGAGATGGTCCATCCTTTTGCCAATGTTGTATCCCATGGCATAGTTAGAGGCATACATGAGGGACTACTGGTTGGTGCTACTTTTGCATATCAGAAGAAGCCGGTAGAAGATCATGCCTACTACAAGCTGGATGCTGAGCGGGAAATGGTTGCCTCTATGGACGCCCTCAAGGATACCCAATATCCTTTTATAGGTACACTGGAAGCCTTGAAGGATGCTCCGTTTGAAGAGATCATTGAGCTTCTCCATCTAAACACTGACTTTGGGGGTCAAAATGCTCTGGCTGGTGGGTGGAGTTGCAGCCTAGTCATCAACAACTGAGGATTACCATATATGCAGATCATCCTCCTCCTAACAACCCCTAGGCTATATAAAGGGAAAAACCCTTAGCCAAAGCGAAAAATGCCAACAAGGATAGGGCAGGGAAGAAGAGGTAGGACCGAGTTGTGTGTAGGACACCTACAACTGGATCTGCTCATCTCCTAAGATCTGACGGAGTTGCATGGCCGTCCCCACCCAAATTGGGTTGGCCATAATTTTGGAAGACCAAGCAACAGCTGGCGGCCCCAGCTTATCATCCCTCAGCCAACTATAGAAAACACTATCTGAGCATGTACCTTCTTTGTAGTGTAAGTTATTCCTTGCACCATGTGTGGTCTTTCAAACATACATTATATGTTTTGTCAATGTTGTAAAACAAGATCTATAAGGGTGATTAATCGCTGGTTAATAGCTACAAGGCCCTCAACCTTGCCGATTAATGAAAAGGCGATTAATGGAGGTCAACTATGGTCAAAGATGGTCAATGGAGGTCAAACTCTCCGAAAACCTTCAAATTTGGTCAAAAATACCGAAAACTCACTATAAACTTATGTTTATCTCTTATACTAACTATTTATATGTATGATAAGTTGTATGTTAAGAATAATAATGTCGAAAGTACCTAAAACTCATTAGAAATATCCAAACCTTTCCGAAAATAATAAAAATTTGCTAAAAATGCCAATCTAATTAATCACCGATTAATCCCACGTAGAATGATTACAAGTAATAAGGTGGTTGACCGACCGACTTGCGATTCACGATTTTTGCAACCTTGTGTATTGTAGTATTTAGCCACGGATGTCCGTGGCATTTTGTCTATGAATTTATTTTTGACATTGATACATGAAGTATATAATTAGGTGTAACATGTCACGACTTATGATACAAAAAATAATAGATGTTACTAGACGTGCACAGTGTGTCTTTATCATGTCCGTCACTTATCAGTGCAGTATGTTTGAACTTATTACAACGTGTTGAAAATAAGGTATCTAGTAAGGATTCATGATCCGTGGTCGTTGGGATTGCATCCCTCTTACACGAAAAGTTGAATTAGTAGGTTCACTCAATCCTCTTATTTCACATGGAACCGAATAGTACATGTACGTCCGATGATAATTTATGAACAACTAAAGATACATAGACAAGATATTGTACGAATAACGGGTCGTGGAGCTAGCTAGGTACCATAACATTTTATTAACACTTGTAAGTTTTTGAAACATAAAAATACCTAAGACGGGCAGATAAAACCTAAAAAACCTGAATGAAAAAATTAAATAGATATTTATTGGAGCTGACTACAACTAAGGATTATCCATGTGGAGGTCGTGGCCTCAAAGGTAGCATTTCTTGAGATTGCATATGTTCCATGTATGACCCATATCACGATAGTCTATGCCGTGTAACCGGTATGCGCCTTTTCCCAAAGCGTTCTTCACTTCATATGGTCTTTCCCGCTTTGGCCCAAGTTCTCCTGTGCTTTCCACGCGACTTGCTTCGTTTGCACGATAAATAAAGTCACCTGGTTTGAAAGATACGCCTCTGATCTTAGTATCATAATACCCTTTATTTTTTACTTAGATCTATCTTCGTTGATTTCTGCCAATTCTCGTTTTTCCTCTAACAAGTCCAAGTTGACCCTTAGTTCCTCGTCATTCGTGATGACCTCAACCTCCGACGTGCGGATCATTGGTATCCCAATCCATGCTGGTATTACTGATTTGGTGTTGTAGGCTAGGGAGACCGTCTTGATCAATGTTCTATGTGCCCATAAGACATGTGGTAGCTCGTCTACCCATTTAGCGCTTTTTCCATCTAGGCGTGCCTTAATACATTCTCCCAGACTTCTGTTGGCGCGCCCCACCAAGCCATTGGTCTGTGGATGTTTAAAAGATGTGAAGCGTTGTGTGATGTTTAACGTCGCGCACCAATCTTTCAACAGATTATCTGCGAACTGTTTCCCATTATCGGAGACTGTCTCCCCTGGTAAGCCAGAAGGACACACGATATTTTCTTAAACAAACTTTTTTACCTGCTTTGATGAGATTGCTTTTATACATAGTCTCATCGTCCAAAACGGGCTTTAAATGCATTAAATATCATCAAAAATGCCAAATATATGCTTGTGTTTGTTATTTGTGTATTTTAGGTACGGATATTGAGAAAATGACAAAAGATCACAAGAAACATGCAAAAACGAACACGGGAAACGAAGCCGCACAATGAACCAAGCCCTAATGAAGATTTTCCAAGAAAAACCCTTGAAGAAATGAAGATTATGCAAGAAGGGTCCTCCAATATTGAAGAATTGACACTTTAAACCCTTGCATATTCATAATTATAAGTTTGGTCCTTAAAGTTTGTCAAAATTACAAAAGGGCCCTCCACTTGAAGAATTGGCAAAAATGATCCCTCATAAATCATGACTTGTCAATATTAGTCCTCCAAAAAGTCAATCATATAAGTCAAGGCCATAATCTATGAAGAAAATGCCAAAACAACCCTTCAAGTATCAAGAATTGGCAAGAAATACCCCTGAAAATACTTTGGAAAAGTATTTGGGGCAAAAGTGTGAAAATGGAAACTTCAAATACAAAGGAATTCGTTTTTAGTTGAGTTTAAACTGAAATGACAAAGAAAGAAGAAACAAGGGACTGAAATGGGCAGACAACCAAACCTCCAACACCAACTCTTGGCTTGATACGTAGCCCACTCACTTGAATCAACCAATCACATACCTCCCTGCTTCCACCTCACCATCCACTCACAACTGACTTAACAAACTTAATTTATTAAGTTTAATTAAGGCGCTAAACACCTTTTCTAAAAACAAAACAGATTAAACGTGTGTTCTTCATGTTCTTGATACAAATTGGGTATTTGTTAATTACCAACAATTAAACCCTAATCTCTTCCATATTAGTGATTAGGGTGGTCCTAATCATAACCCAACTTTGAAAACCCATGCCACATCATCACCTTGGTCACATGTTAAACCCTCCCTACACGGTTTTGGGAGAAAAAGCCAAAACCTGCCAGCCATCCAACGTCCAATATCCTAGCTTGAAACTTAAGCTTATTTTGAGCCCTTGATGCAATTCCTACACACTTTACAGCTTTACAAACAACCAAAGAGTTCACATGATCAAGCATAAAGCTAAAATCCTCAAGGGAAAAATGGGACTTCTAGAGCTTTAGGGTTTACGTTTTTTATGTTCCTAGTTAGTCATTGTAGCCTATAAAAGGCATAGAACCTGCTTCATAGCAAGTTGCGCTTGATTTTTCCTAGTTCACTTTTCTGTAAATCCTACTTTCAATTTATGAAATAGAGTTCGAATTTGTGAAGAAAAACCAAGTGCCAATATTTTATTCTGCTTGTTTATGTTATATGTTTGCTAATCTTGAATCTTAAAACGTGTTTTCAAACCTTGTGCAAGAAATTGCACAAGAGTTCAAAATTTGATATTTTGCTAAGACTTGGTTTAAACCTTGGAATTCTTGGGCTATAATTGGATCATAGCACCCTGATAAAGAGTTATCAAGGTGTTGTGAGGCTTATAACTTGGGGATAATCAAGTGTGGGAACAAGGTTGCATTAATCAAATTTATTTTCCATTTTATCACCTTTCTGTTTTTGATTTTATTGTACTAACCTTGTTGAATCTTAGCAGCTTGTTTGTGGAAGCTTGTGCCCTGTTTTGCCAGGCACATCAACTCAAAAATTCGTGAGTGTGGATGTACATTCATGAGGTTTGATTTCTTGAACCCTTAAATCTAAAAAATACTTGATTTTTATGATTTTTTGTTCTGCTTGTGTTCTTGTTGTTTTTATGGTTTAATCTTGCTTGATAATGCATAATATATCTGTTATTGTGTTTGATTGGGCTTGGGTAACATTGAATCACACTTATACTTGTTTAATCTTCAATTAAAAAAGATAAGGGGTGTTTGGGTTAACCTGTTTAAGATCATAACTTGTTATTGTGTTATTGGAAGTTGTTTGTTTAAGTTTGTATCTATATATCACTTGGTTGTGTGCTAAAACCTGCAAGTTTTCAGACTTAAAACATCAAATTAAAGATTGTGATATATCTCACTTGATTTTGCCTATTTTGACCTAATATTTTGGAAACACTTAGAGTGTATGCATGTTTAGGGCTAAAAATTGTTAAATCATAGTTTGTGTAACCTGTTAACAAGATTTGAGTGTTTGAATCTGGCCTTGTGGTCAAGTATATCAGCAAGTGTTAAAAACTGCATGTTCTTTGTTCATCAGTAACTTTAATTTGCTTGAATCTTGATCTAGACCTTGAACAATTGCATGAAACCTGTTTAAATTTGTTCATTTGAATCAATTATAGCTTGTGTATGCTTTTGGTGCAATTTGGTTGGCTGAATCTTGCTAAAAGTGCTTATTAAGTCAAAACTGCTTATTGTTCATATCTAGGCTAGGTCTGTGGATGTTTTGATTAAACTATATTAATTGGCTGATTGGAATTATGTTTTCTTTCTTATATTGACTCCTTATGATTAACTGATCATTTGGGTGCCTTTGCTTAACTTGAATCCACAAAAAAGTCATATAAGACACAAAGTCAATTTGGTCAAGCAGGGGAAAAAGTTCCCACTGCTCAACCTCCAAAACTAGCCCCTGCTAGTGTAAAACATCAAACAGCTTATTCATAAGCCATTTTGGCTTATCCAGACTTGCAACAACTTATTTTTTGTGATAGATCTTCCTTATTTGACCCATTTATTTGATCTGGAGCTTATTAGACTTTGACTTTGACTTTTTACTAGAAAACTCATTAAGTTGACTTTTACATAAGTGCTTATTTGCTTATTCTGGCTTATTGCTTGTGCTTATTTGAATTTTTTTTATTATTTTTCTTAATTAAGTCATTTAAAAGCTTTTGAAAGTTGAAATCAGCACTTGAGGTGGTCTAGAACTAAAAAACGACTATTTTGTCGTTTTGTGAAAAGAGTCTTGGCTTAATTCAGGCGTGTGCTTTTTCCAATTTTCTTTTTACAGATCTCTTACGTAACTCAAAAGAAGCTTGTGTGTCAAATTTTAGCTTATGGCATCAGCTTATAGCTTAATGGGCCAAAAAGCCCATTAAGAATAAGCTGCTTTGAAATAAGCTAGCTTAAACACATTTTCAACTTTTGGGCCTTCAGAGTTTTGTTCTTAAAATCAAATTTTAAGTCATATAGGAGATTTTGGGCTTATTTGGACAACATTTTTCTTATTGGGCCTATTTCAAGCCCATTAAGGGATTGTTTGGACTTTTAGCCCATTTCAAGGCCCAATAGGGGTATTTTGTAATTTCAACTTCATTTCTGTTTTATTTAGGTTAAAATAAACTAGTTTGTAACTTTTTAGAAGTTTTTATAAATTTTGGATTTTTATTAATATTTTATTATTAAAAATTAAAATTTAGATTTTTCAAATTTTTTCAGTTTTTCTTAGATCAAATACATTAAGTTAGAAATTTTACAATTTTTAGAATATTTTTATTGTCATTAGATTAATTTTTAAAATTATTTTATGTTTTAATAATTTTTAATTGTTTTTAAATAGTTTTAATTAATTTTAAAATTTTCAAAAATATTTATAAATTTAGTTAAGTCATTTTAGAGGTTTACAAGTTAAAAAATATCATTTTGGGCTTTTTATTAATTAATTTGATTTTTTGGGCTTTAATTAGCATTAAAAAATTATTATTTAATTAAATAAAAGGTTTGAGTGATTTTTGATTTTTTGTAAACTCAAATTACATTTTTTAGGATTTATTGCAATTTTCTAGGAATTTTTAGGGTAAATTTTTAATTTTGTCACTTTTTACGGTTTTACGTGCACGACTATTCGTCTTGGTTTAATTCATCATCGTAACCGTAATTTTCTTCGAATCTCTTTTCTATTTTCTCTTTTCTCATAAATCATAATCACATCATTAATCATTTCTTAACACAACGCACGTGCCTCCTTGGGAAACGAACTTGAACTTAATTGGTCTTTAGTGCTTGGTTTTCCTAAACCGACACTTAATACTTGCCCTATTTACCTCCTTTTCCTAAAGATGTGTAAAATCACTACATCATGCTTACCTGTGATTTTTCTACTGCTTTGGCTTCGATCCATCGGGTAAAATAGTCTATGGCTACGATCAAGAACTTGACGCCTCTGGCCGCCACGGGAAAGGGACCTACGATGTCAATTCCCCACTTGTAGAACGGCCACAGGGATGTAATGGGTGTTAGTTCGTGTTGTGGATGACATGGTACTTGCCTATGTACTTTACAATTATTGCACTTAAGTATCATATTTCATGCATCCTTGTGCAAAGTGGGCCAATAGCATCCCGTTCGCAAAACTCTTGCTACGACCGATCTGGTCATGCGTGCATGTTGCACGATCCTTCGTGGATCTCACTGATCACATAGCTGGTTTGTTTTGGTGTGACACATCGCAACCACGGTTGTGAGAATGATCTCTTGTATAGGATTCCATCACGGATCTCAAACTAGTGCGACTTCCTCCAAATACTACGCGCTTCAGTCTCGTCATTAGGGAGAGTCTGGTTCGTTAGGTAGTCGATGATTAGGGTCATCCACGTGGGTCCCTCTTCTTCAGCGATCGCTGAGACTTCCTTTCTTGTGATTTATTTGTCCTTTAGAATCTGCACCAATACCTGCTTTGATAAGTGAGCGAAGCTGGTAGATGCGATCTTACTCAAAGCATCTGCTTTCTTATTCTCACCCCTTGGAACTTGCTTTATGGTGAATTTATTGAATCCCACGATGAGTGACTTGACCTTTTCCAGGTATTAGATCATATTATCCTCTTTAGGTTCGTACTACCCTAAGATATGGTTTGCTACTAGCCGTGAGTCGACATAAGCCTCTATATTACGTACACCCATTCTGACAGCTATCTTTAGACCCGCGATCAATGCTTCATACTAAGCTTCATTGTTTGTGGCTGTGAAATCAAAACGCAAAGCGTAAGTAAACTCCATACCTTCTGGGTTTGTGAGTATGAGGTTGGACCCCGACCCATCTGTGCATGAAGATCCTTCTGTGACTAAGATCCACGGATCTTGGGGTTTTTCATCCTTCGGGGACTCCATTCTCTCCTCATTTAGATCTTCTATGATGAAATCTGCCAAGATTTTCCCTTTTACTACTGTCCTTGGCCTATATCAGATGTTGTGTTCTCCCAACAATACGCTCCACCTCTGTAGCCTTCCTGCTACATCCGGTTTTGATATTACCTGCTTAATTGGATGGTTTGTAATAAGCACTATTAGGTGTGCTTGAAAATAGTGTCGTAGCCTTTTGGCGGCGTACACCAGTGCTAGAACCAGTTTTCCATTGGAGCTTAGTTCAATTATGGCCCCTGTAACGTTTTGTGTAAAAAGTAGACTGGGGTCTGGACTGAGTTCCGGTCGGTCATCAAGACTGCGCTGATTGCTTCGTGCGTAGCGAATAAGTAGATGATTAGTTCCTCATTAGGTCGCGGTGCGACCAACATTGGAAGAGCTGCTAAGTGCTGCTTGAGCTGTCCGAACGCCTCTTTCGCTTCCTTTGTCTAGCGAAAATCACCCTTTTTATACACTTCTTGAGTGTCTTGAATAAAGGAACTGACTTTTCTACAGATTTGGAAAGAAATCTGTTTAAACCGGCTAACTTTCCGTTGAGAGATTGCACTTCTTTTAATGTCCGCGAAGACGGGAGTTATAGCACGGCTTCAGTTTTATTCGGGCATGGTTTGATGCTATTGGGGTCAATCTTTATCCCAAAAACATCCCTTCAGTTGCTCCGAATGTGCACTTCTTAGGGTTCAACTTCATGTTGATCTTCCTTAGCATTCCAAAGGTTTCTTGGATGTCCCTAATAAGCTCTTCCTCTATATGGCTCTTGATAACCTAGTCATCAACATAGACTTCGAGGTTGTGGCCAATTTGGCTGTTGAAGGCTTTGTCGACAAGTCGTTGCTAGGACGCGCCAGCGTTTTTTTTGTCCGAACGGCATTTTTGTGTAGCAATAGACGCCCTGGCTTGTATGGAATGCAACTTTTTCTTCATCCACTGCTGCCATCTGAATTTGGTGGTACCCTTTGTATGTGTCCAAGAAGCATTTAAAGGGATACCCACATAAAGATTCGACCTTCCAGTCGATTTCTGGCAACGAATAACAATCTAGTAGACAAGCCTTATTCAGGTCTGTAAAATCTACACACATACGCCAACTTCCATCATGCTTTTTTACCATGACTAGGTTGGAAAGCCAATCGTGGTAGTAAACTTCTCGCATGAGGTAACACCTCGATTTTTACCATAACGCAGCGGAACATTGATTTGGGGTATTACTTCATAGAACACAAGTCATAATGATAGAAAACCGCTCAAACGAGTGATTAAATCAACTTTCTTTATATATCATTTAAAATCAGAGTTTTACAATATGAGGTTCCTAAAATCTAGGATAATAATTTCAAGCTTGTGCCTCCTCATGCCATCCTTGTGCTACTCCATGCTATCAGTCACAATTATCTGAAATATATGCTTAAAAGTTAACACAAAGGTTGAGTCAATTCATAGGTTAAACATATTTTTGAACTAGTTTATTGACCCGTGTAAACACAAAGCCTTAAGAAACAGATCATTGCGCTTTTTATAGGAGCCGAGTTTTGCGTGTGAAAACTTATGGTACACAAAAGAAATTAAATATGAACATATAAGGTCACAAATAGAGCAACATAGATTGAAAATGTACGATCCTAGACTTTTGTCAAAATCTATAAACATCATTGTTGTAGTATATTTGCTAAGTGTGCTTAAGCCTCGGTTCATGGAAGGTTATGGCTATTGAAATGATTATTTCCCCATGAATCATAATACATCAGCGTATCTCTTTATATACAAATAAGAGTATGGGTTTTCTTGTTGAACACGCTTCGCCTAACCTGATAGATAATACCCTAGGATAATTTAGTTTCCATTATTTTAAGGTAGTCGAAAATAAAGAGACAAAGATACCAAAAGTAATACTACATAGCAGGCTTCATGTGACCTCCTGAGACGTTAGTATCAACTGACCCAACCACATATAACACAGAAGAATGCGCTATTGATGAGATGACATTTATACATGATCTCATCGTTCTTTTCGGGCTTTAAATGCATAAAAATGTCATAAAATACCATATATATGCTTGTGCTTGTTTACTCGTGTATTTTAGGTATGGATATCGTGAAAAAGACAAAAGATCACAAGAAACAAGGAAAAACGGACACGAGAAACGAAGCCGTACAAAGAACCGGGCCCTAGTTCATGAATTATCCAACATTTACCCTTGGAGACTTGAAGATATGCAAGATTAATCCTCAAACAATGAAGAAATGACATTTAAAACCCTTGTGAATTCATAATTACAAGTTTGGTCCCTTAAGTTTGTCAAAATTGCAAAAGGGTCCTTCAACTTTGAAGAAATGGCAAGATTAGTCCCTCATCAAATCTAATTTGTCAATTATAGTCCCTCATGAAGGCAAACATCTATTGAAGACCTTTGAAGATCAAGAAAGTCCAAATTCAGTCCCTCAATTATGGAAAAATGGCAAAAACAACCCTTTAAACCTTTTCACCAAAGTTTTGTGGCAAAAGTATAAACTTGGAAAGTTTATTAACAAAGGGAACACGTTTTGTGGGCTGAAATTCTTATTATTCATACTTTGCCAATGAACAAGGACCAAAGCTGCCATTCCCAAAGTTTGAATACACAAACACGCGCCAAACAAACACAATCCCCCAATTTTGGATCAAAAGTTACTACTGTAGCACGTGATGAACCCAGTAACTCCACTCACTTAACCAAAGGGTAAAATGAAATTACCTTGGCACATGTGTGATTCACACATGCAGAAACCCATCACAACAATAAAATCCCTCTTTTCCACTCACTAAAGGACCCTACACCCAACCCGTTACCATATCACGTCACAACTTATTCCCCAAGGATTGCCACGTGTCAAGATCAACAGCCAAGACTCTTAGCTTAACCCCAAAGCTAAAATGAACGTCCATGATGCATTTGGACAACTCATTCCATCAAATGATCTAGAAGACCTCAAGGACAATTTGGGAATTTCAGTTCTAGGGTTTATGAATAGTGTTAGGATAGCATTTGCCTATAAAAGGAGACCTCAACCTGTGAGAGTCCCTTTGTTCCAGTTTTACCTTTTAAACTTGTAATTCCTTTTTGAAATTTTATAAAAGTTGGTATTTTTAGAAACTTGTAATTCCTTTTTATGTTTTTGAAAGTTGGTATTGTTTAAAGGTGATTCTGAGTTCCATTTGTTGTTATAAGTGTGCTTGAATCATTTGGTTCAATGACATTTATTTTTGGTAAGGTTTTCAAGTTTGAAAAAGCTTGAAAAGTGGTTTCTGAATTTGCTTATTTTGTGTACTAATCCTTAACCAAAAGCTATAAGCTCTTGCAAGCTTGTTGATACCAAGCTTGTGAAGGGATTAGGGTCTTTGGTTAAGCTGTTTGTTCATTGTGTTGAAGAAATCAAGCCCTTGAGTTTCTGCTTTGAAACATCAACCAAGGCAGTCATCATTCTTTCTTGTTGAAGTACCTTGGTCTTGTTCTAGTTGTTGAACAAGGTCCAAGGAGCATTGCTGGTCCTCCTAGGATGTTGTGGAGGACAGGTATAACCTCTTGTTAAGATTCCTCTAAAAAATCATATGATCTTGTCTGTTTTACATTTTGGTATGTGATTTGGTGATTCTGTGTTTGTGCTTTGTGTTTTATGGTTGCAATCTGTTAGTTGTCACCTAGTGTAGCTATTTGAATGATAAAATCAGTAGGTTGTGTTTAAAAATCACAAGTTGGTTTGAAAAGTTGTGGATTAAGGACTGTTTGGGATTACTGGTTCATAAGGCCTTGTGGCCTTGTGCCCTTGGTTCTTAGAGTTTGGGAAGTCTAAACAAGTCATTTTGAACAAGTTTTAGTCATTCGTTAAGTTTTTGAAAGTTTGAAAAAAGGATTGGAAGTTTTGCTAAAATCTGATAAAAGTGTTTTTGAGATTGGTCAAACACATCAGATCCAATAACTTCTTTGTTAGTTGGATCTAAGGTCTAAAATCAGGTTTGGGAATAGTTTGGGTGATAAGCTATCTATTAGTTATCTGGTTGTTGAATTTGGTGGCTTATTGTGTTTATTATAGCTTATCAAAGTTGGCTGAAGTGGTCATTTGCATCAGCAAAGTGACCACCTCATTTGGTGATTGCATTGGTATTCTTAGTGTAAGGATTGTTGTTTTGTTGCTTGAATCTTATTTGTGTGTTGCTTGTGAGGTTATTTGGCTACTTGGATTTATTTGTTGATAGCTTATAAGATTACTGGCTTATTGGCTTATTTGTGCCAAAACACATAAAGTCTACTCAACTGGTAGGCTTTGATTCACAAGGTTTGCACTCAAGCCTTGACCAGCAGGGTGAAAAATAAGTCTAAACACTTCATTAAGTCTGTCAACGTCCAATTTGTGCTTGTCAGCGTTTGAATTTCACTTATCAGCGTTTGACTTTTGGTCAAACTTGGTCATATAGCTTATTGATTCTGTTTTGCTTATTGGCACATGAAACAACTTGGTTTTTGTAATAGAACTCATTTTTCTCAGCTTAATATCAAGTCTGGAAGGTTACAAGTCTTTTGGTTAAGATTTTGCAAGGAAACTAGTTAATTTGGCTTTTTCAGAGTGCTTATTGGTTCTCACAGCTTATTCTACTTGGCTTTTTGTGATTTTCTTGATTGATTATTCTTAGTTAAGCTATTTGTGAGCTTTTGCAAGAAACTAGAGCTTCTGAAACAGTCTAGAACTCAAACCTGACTATTTTGTCTTTTAGTGGATTTGTACTTTGCTTATTTCTGGCTTATTGAGTGTGCTTTTTCAAAATTTCTTTTTACAGATCTCTTTAGTATCCCAAAGGAAGGTTGTGTGTCAAATTAGAGCTTATGGCATTAGCTTATTGCTTAATGGGCTTAATGGCCCAATAAGGATAAGCTGTTCGATCATTAAGCTGTGATAAGCTCACTTTCAGCTTTTGGGCCTTCAGAGTTTTATGTTTAGAATTGAATTTTGAGTCAGATAGTGCTTTTCCAAGTCATTTGGGCTTATTTTGACTTTTTGGGCTAAAAAGCCCATTAAGGTGGACTGTTTTTGATTTTGGCCAATTTGAGGGCCCAATAGGGGTATTCTGGTCTTTTCACTTTTATTTTCTGTTTAATTAGGTCAAAATAAATTAGTTTGCAAGTTTTTAGAATTTTTTATAATTTTTGGATTTTTAATATTATTTTAATATTATATTATTATTAATTTTCAAATTTCATAATTTTGCACTTTTTATATTTTTCTTAGCTTAAATACAATAAAATAGGATTTTTGCATCTCTTAGATTAATTTTATCATCTTTAGATTAATTTTTATAATTATTTTAAAGTTTAATAGTTTTTAAATCATTTTAAATAGTTTTTATTAGTTTAAAAATCTCTAAAAATAGTTTTTAATCTTTTTAGGTCATTTTGGAGGTTTACCAATTGAAAAATCATTATTTGGGATTTTTTATAATTAATTTGATTTTTAGGGCTTTAATTAGCATTTAAAAATTAAATATTTAATTAATTAAAAGGTTTGAAAAAGTTTTGATCATTGGTAAACTCTTAGTTTATTTATTTTGATTTTTGGTGAATTTTTGGTAATTTTTAGAATTAATTTTTATTTTAGCTTATTTTACGATTTTACGTGTAGTCGTAGTAGTAATTAATTTCACGTCTTCGTCATCCTCTTTTCTTATCCCCTTCTTTCTAATATGAATCTCAAATCTTGCTACATTTTAGTCACACACATATACCTCCTTGGGAAACGAACTTCATTGGGTCATTAGTGTTTGATTTTCCTAGATCATCACTTAATACTTACCGCTCATTTACGCTCTTTTGTTTTCCTAAACAAGAGGTGTAATTTACCACAATTATTTTGGCGCCGCTGCCGGGGAGGTGTGTCATGATTAATTTGTCTTGTTGTTTTTAATATTAACCATAAATAGTATTTGTATTAGTAGAAATCTACTAATACGTATTATCGATTTTTTGGTTTTTCTTGTGAAATTATTATTACTATATTGTATTAAGTATCACAATAAATTCAAAATATCTCCAAAAGTGTGAAAACACAACCTTAATTGGGATTTGATCTCCTAATTATTGTATTCGAATCTCAAACAAAAAGAAAAAGGCAAAAATAGATAAATACTTTCGTGAAGCTCGATTTTGAAAAATACAAACTATAAGGTGGGTATAAGGCGAGTATTATAAAATATACCCTAAGGAAAAAGGCTCTTAAGTGCTTCGCGCCGCCTCGTTTCCCCGCTTGCTTGTGAGTATTTTGAGATTGAAGGCTAATCAAGGGTTTTGCCGCCCAAAGTATTATTACGTATAATATATTTGCTTGGTTTCTTTATGATTAAGCCCTCTTGAACAATTTGGTTTTCACCAAAGTTCTAAAGTCATTCGAAGGCGTTCACTCCACGTGATCGTTTTCATTCCTTTGAGGCTTCTTTAATCAAGAGTTTGATTCGAGGAGAGATTTGGTAGATTGTTGTCTACGAAGATACATCAAAATCCAAAAAAATTAAAAACAATAAAAAACACAAAAAAATTGAAATTTCACAAAACACCCAAAAAGAATCTTCTTTGCTCACCTCCCATTCTTTGTGAAGTTTATGATCACTCGTAATCAAGCAAAAAGAGCTCGTAAACGTCTTCAAAAGCAAGCAAATCAAGAGACGTTGATTGAAGAACAAACTCCAATTGTTGAACGTATTGTAGAATAACAAGTCGTAATGGCTAATCGTACTATGATGGAGTTGCTACAAGCACCCACCGAGGTTTTTGGAGAGGCCATTGTGATTCCCGCTATCCTGCAGAGAATTTCGAGATTAAGACGGGTTTAATGTCGATGTTGCAAGCAATAAGTTTAGAGGTCATGAGAAAGACAACCCGCATTACCACATAAGGAATTTTAATCGTCTCACCGCAACTAGCAAGTTTAAGGATGTTCCACATGACGCCATTAAGATGACGTTGTTTGCATACTCGTTAGATGGACCCGCAAAAATTTGGCTTGAGAAAGAACCGCCAAATTCGATTTTGACATGGGGTGATCTCGTTTCTAAGTTTGTGAACAAATTTTTTCCACCATCTAAAACAACACATTTGAATAATGAGATTTCAAGATTTGTTTAAAGAAATAATGAAAGTTTTTCAATGGCATGGGAACGCTTTAAAGAAATGTTACATGAATGTCCACACCATGATTTTTCGGAATTGCATCAAATTGATACTGTTTATAATGGGCTTAATGATCATGAACGAGATTACTTGAATGCCGCCGCGGGTGGTAATTTTTTGTGCAAAATGACCGATGAAGCTTTAAAGATTATCGAGAATAGATCTAAGGTTTATAGCCCTCGTAACACACCGAGTGTTGGCCATATTGGGTTCGTCATCATCGTTATCGTCTCGTAGCATTAATGCCTTACATGATGAAGCTAATGAAGAAAATCGGTTTTTCGATAGATTTGCTAATCTTATGACTCATTGGAAAGCTCAAGAGGCTTTGAATTCCGCTTCGGTTAAAGCGGTTGAAAAGAGTTGTTTTTCTTGTGGTGGAGCTCATGATCTTTCCGAGTGCATTACCGCCGGTAGTAACACTTCGAGTGATTATGTAGCAACGGGAACTTATAACCAAAACGGCCAAGGCTCCCGCCCAAATCAAGCTCCACCAAATCAAAATGCTAATAACTATCAAAACAACAACCAAAGTGGTAATTATCAAGGCAATTCACGTAACTACAACAAAGGGAATTATCAAAGTGGGAATGGACAAGTCACTAATCAAAACCAAAACCGTGATTTTCAAAACACTACACAAGGTTTTCAAAATGCTCACACTAAAAATCTTCAAGGAGAATTTTTGGATTATGCTAAAGCAAATGATGCTTATTTGATAACATGCAACGTGAGATGATTAGCTTAAGATCCGAGTTGAAAAACGAACTTAAAAACGAACTTGCTAATGAACTTAAAACTCATGCAAATAAAATGGAAGGAAATGTTCAACGTCTTCAACAAAATCAACAAAATATGGAACAAGGACAACATGAGATTAAGCAAGAATTGTTAAAAGCGGATGCAAGGCAATCAAAACTTGAGGACCGAATGGAAAAATGTTTGAAGCAATCATGTGTAAACCCTCTTCCTCAGGTGGTCTTCCTAGTGATACCATTGCAAACCCGAAGGGAGAAATGAAGGTTATTACTACACGAAGTGGTAAAACTTTCAAGGAACCAATCTCTCGTCCAAGTACTTCTACGGAGAAGGAAAAAGAGAAAGAACCCGAGGTGGTGGTCGAAAAGGAGCATATTACAATCCCACGAAGTACGGCTCATACCACACCTACGGTTGAACCAATACCAATTGTGGAACCCGAGTTTCCAAGGCCGTTGCCTAATGTCCAACCCACAACACCCTTACCTTACCCTTCGAGACGAAACAAAGAGAAATTGCAAGAACGCAACAAACAAAAAATCGAACTTTTTATAAAAATGTTTCAACAAGTGCATTTTGATGTGAGTTTAGCCGACGCGTTGTTATATATGCCTCGTTTCGCTTCCACTTTTAAAAGTATGATGAGCGATAAGGAAAAGCTTTCAAAGCTTGCTAATTGTTCTTCGGTTTATCTTAACCGCATACCGGAAAAAGTTGGTGACCCCGGAAAGTTTCTCATTCCTTGTGACATACAAGATATGAAAGAATGCCTCGCCTTGGCCGATCTTGGTGCGAGCATTAATTTGATGCCGTTTTCCATATGGAAATCGCTTTCGCTTCCGGCTCTTATTCCTTCGAACATGTCTATCGAGATGGCCGATCATTCTACGATTTTAGCATGTGGAGTAGCCGAAGATGTTTTCGTGAAAGTGGGGAAGTTCTACTATCCCGTTGATTTTATAGTAGTTGACATTCCCGTGGATCCTCAAGTTCCTCTAATTTTAGGTCGTTCATTTTTAGACACCTCGAGATCGCTTATCGACGTTCATGCAAGAACTATCACTTTGAGATTCAACGAAGAGGAACTTGTTATAAACGCTACTCAAAACTCAAAACCTTCTCATGTTTATGCAATCGCTACCATCAATCACATTGACTTAGTTGATGTGGTTTGCGATGAGTTTTCACAAGAAGTGTTAGGTTTTTCCGATAGCTCGTCTAGTGGTAATCCCACTATTTTGGATCCGATTCTTGCTAATTCTACACCAAATCTAATTCCATTCCAAGGAGGCGATTTCACTTCAAAAGAAATCGACAATGAAGATGAGGTGTTGATTAGTGATGATACTTCTATCACACCATTTCTTTCGCCGATGGAAGTTATGAGTGTTGAACCAAAATCTTCAATTGAGGAACCACCTATCCTTGAATTGAAAGATCTTCCTTCTCACCTTGAATACGCATTCTTGGAAGGTGATGACAAGTTTCCGGTTATTATTGCAAGAGGTCTTGCTAATGATGAAAAAACCGAGCTCTTGAAAGTTCTTAAAGCTCATAAAGGGGAAATTGCGTGGAAAATTTCCGACATTAAGGGTATTGACCCAAAATTTTGTACTCACAAGATTTTAATGGAGGAGGACTACAAAACCGCAATTCAAAGTCAAAGAAGGGTGAATCCCAAAATTCACGATGTCATTAAAAAGGAAGTCTTAAAACTCCTTGACGCGGGAATGATTTATCCTATCTCCGATAGCCCATGGGTGAGCCCAATCCATTGTGTCCCTAAAAAGGAAGGAATGACCGTTGTGCCTAATGAAAACAACGAGTTAATTTCCACTCGTGTTGTGACCGGTTGGAGTGTGTGTATTGACTACCGAAAGTTAAATGACGCCACTCGTAAAGACCACTTTCCTTTGCCCTTCATGGATCAAATGTTGGTGCGACTCGCGGGAAATAAATTTTATTGCTTTTTAGATAGTTTTTCCGGTTACTTTCAAATCCCTATCGACCCTCGTGATTAAGAGAAGACTACGTTTACGTGTCCTTATGGAACGTTTACTTATCGTAGGATGCCTTTCGGACTTTGTAATGCACCGGGTACCGTTTCAACGGTGTATGATGGCCATTTTTCACGATATGATCGAGAAGTCGATGGAAGTGTTTATGGATGACTTTTCGGTGTTTGGCAATTCGTTCACATCGTGTTTATCCAATCTCGAGCAAATGTTAAAACGTTGTGAAGAAACCAATCTTGTGCTTAATTGGGAAAAATGTCATTTTATGTGTAAACAAGGAATCGTCTTAGGACATAAGGTCTCTAAAGCGGGGATTGAGGTCGATAAAGCTAAGGTAGACGTAATCGCCAAGTTACCTCATCCCAAAACCGTTAAGGGAGTTAGGAGTTTCCTAGGCCACGCGGGCTTTTATCGTCGTTTCATCAAACACTTTTCGAAAATCTCTCGACCTATGACACACCTTCTCGAGAAGGATGCTCCTTTTAATTTCAATGAGGATTGTGTTTAAGCTTTCGAAACTCCTAAAAGGAAACTTACCGAAGCTCCCATTCTTGTTGCTCCTAATTGGGAATTACCCTTTGAAATCATGTGCGATGCAAGTGATTATGCTAGAGGGGTCGTCTTAGGGCAAAGTTATGAAAAGCATTTCTGTCCTATCCATTATGCTAGTAAGACGATGTCCGAGTCTCAATTAAAGTACACCACAACGGAAAAGGAATTCCTTGTCGTGGTCTATGCTTTTGAGAAATTCCGACCTTATCTCGTCTTAACTAAAAGCATCGTGTATACCGACCATTCGGCTATCAAGTATCTCTTAGCTAAGCAAGATGCTAAGCCGAGATTGCTTCGTTGGATTCTCCTCCTCCAAGAATTCGATGTCACCGTGCTTGACAAAAAAGGAGCCGAGAATCTAGCGGCCGATCATCTCTCTCGTCTAGAAGATCCTCACAAAGATGTTTTCGATAACAAGGAAATCACCAAAACATTTCCTCTCGAGACTCTCGGTGTAGTGAATTCTAAAGACACCACCCCATGGTTTGCCGACATTGCAAATTACCATGCGGGGAATTTCATAATCAAGGGTATGACGACAAAACAAAAGCGAAAATTCTTTCGTGACGTCAAGTTCTATTTTTGGGACGACCCTTATCTCTTTCGGGTTTGTGCGGATCAACTCGTTCGACGTTGTGTTTTTGGTGCCGAAGCTTCTAATATCCTTAGAGCTTGTCACGAGGGACCCATGGGTGGTCACCACGGTGCTAACCTCACGGCTAAGAAAGTGTTCAATGCCGGCTTCTTTTGGCCTTCTATCTATCGTGATGCACACGCACTTGTGAAGTCGTGTGATTCGTGCCAACGTCAAGGAAAATCGTCTCAACGTGATGAAATGCCGCAAAACATAATTCAAGTGTGAGATTTTCGACATTTGAGGCATAGACTTTATGGGGCCGTTCCCATCGTCTCATGGTAACAAGTATATCCTCGTCGCGGTGGACTACCTTTCTAAGTGGGTGGAAGCTAAGGCTTTACCTACTAATGATGCTCGTGTGGTAGTAAAGTTTTTGAAGAAACTATTCTCTCGGTTCGGAACCCCTCGTGCTATTATAAGTGATCGTGGAACCCATTTTTGTAATGACCAATTCGAGAAGGTCTTAAAGAAATATGGAGTTACTCATCATCTTTCTACGGCTTATCACCCGCAAACAAGTGGGCAAGTCGAGGTTTCGAACCGATCTTTGAAGAGGATTTTAGAGAGTTCGATTGGAGAAAACCGTGCTTCATGGTCCGACAAACTCAATGACGCTTTATGGACCTTTAGGACCGCTTATAAGACACCTATCGGTTGTACTCCTTATAAGTTAGTCTATGGGAAGAATTGTCATTTGCCCACTGAATTGGAGCACAAGGCATATTGGGCCCTTAAGCATGCAAACTTTGACTTGAAGACCACGGGAGATCACCAGAAAGTACAATTGAATGAATTAGATGAATTAAGAGACAATGCTTATGAAAATTCATAGATTTTCAAAGAAAAGACTAAAAAGTTTCATGATTAAAAGATTAAAACCCGGGTTTTTAACATTGGTGATCAAGTGTTACTTTTTAACTCTAGACTTAAGATATTTTCCGAGAAATTGAAATCTCGTTGGTCGGGTCCTTTCACCGTTACACAAGTGTTTCCTTATGGGACCATCGAGCTAGCTCAAGATGATGGTCCTAACTTTAAGGTGAATGGACATAGGCTTAAGCACTACTTTGATGGGGAAATTCCTTCAATGGTTAACCTCGACCAAGTCACCTTCCCCAATGATAATTAGCATTGAGGGGATCGAGTCGATCTCATGACTCGGTAATAAAAAACGAGGTGCCTCGTGGGGGAGATCCCATGCTTATCCTTTTATGCTTACTAATAACTAACGAGGGGATTTGTACCCTTCCAACTCGTTGTCTCGTGGTTGTTTGTGATTGTGTTATCTAGATCATCATCATCATCTACGATTGAAGACTCTCGTGTTCGTTCACTAAGCCTTCATCGTTTGCTTGAAGAAGTTTTTCACGAATCCATTGACATATCCTTTATTGTTCTAACAATTATCTTTTAGCATAATTAATAAACGGCTTTAGATATATTGTTGATCACCCTTTCCATGCTAGATCCTAAGCATTCGATTCTTCGTCTCTAGTATGGGGTGCTCCACCTTTAGACTCGATACATTGAGGACAATGTTTACTTTTAGTATGGGGGGGGGGGGTGAATAGATACTTGCTTTGCTACGCCCTCACGTTTTCCAATTTTTAATGTTTTGTTTTGTTGCTAATAAGGCTAAAAATGGCCAAATTTTAAAATTTTTCTTAGTTTTCATAAGTGTTTTTAAGACACGAATGTATATTTTCTGATGGGTAGAATAAGAGCTAATTTTTGACTTGATGGGCATTTGGAGCCATTTACATTCCTTAACCCGCTCAATTCAAGTTTTGCTAGACTTTTATATAGGGAACTTTAAAACGCGAAAGTCTTAGCTCATTCGGGTTAAGAACAAGAACTTCTCGCAAGTTCCTATAATTGATCCTAGAAAGTCACTTATAAAGGGAACTATAAAATGCATTCTCTAAACTTGAAAAAAGTCTAAGAAAGTGCAAGATCCTATAGGTGGCTTGAAAACCCAAAACTTTGATTTGATATAGTCTTAATGAAAGCTAATCCAAATTTGGCTTAATTTTGACTTGCATGGCTAAGTATTCACGAGTCTCTTTAATTAGAGGTCTTTATATAGTGAAGAACGAGAAGTGATAGAGTTAGACAAGTGATCATGCTAAACGTAGAACATGAAAATGTTCTTTCAAAAACTCATATGTTTTTAATTGTGGCTTTTTCTTCCCATAAGATCAATGCATTAGGAATAAAAATAATTGCAATAAGTAAGGTCGTACGATTTGAAAGGTTACTTAGCCTCTAGCGCAAGATCGTTTAAAAGTTGCTCGGGGTTGAATAGAGTTCATAGCCAAGGCATAACTTATTGAAGCGGGACGTGAAGATTGGTGAAGATCCAAAAAGGCCCTAACAAGGCATGAGGAGCTCTATTTTGTTGCTAAAGATCCAAGATGATGTGAAGTATCATTATTCCTAAATCAATATGAAGGATCGAGATACACGACGAAAAGCAATTACTCCCCTAAAGATCATGGAGAAAGTCTATCCAAAAAGACCCTTACAAGTATGAGGATAAATATATCTAAGTCCTAAAAGGAGGCGGATCGTTGTATATCAAAGTCCAAAATAAAGATTGAAGAAAAATGATGAAGTCGTGGTCCTAATATGAAGAATCTCTCAAAAACGTCAAGTGAAGAAATTCCAAATATATGAAGAGAAGACCATAATTTCAAGAACGTCTTCCCAAGATTTGAAGTATGAAGTACATGCCAAATATCGGTCTGAGAAAGGTCTCAAATCGTGAAACGAGTTATGCCAAGATATGAACTTAAGGAGATACACGAGAAGCCGTTTTAAAAGATTTTGTCCTTCGGCTAACTATCGATTAAATCGTGCTACTTTGCTTTCGGACTAATAACTATTCAAATAAGTCAATATGAATCACTTGTGATCCATTACAAATAGTTAAAAAATGCTAGTAACCCATTTCCTTTTTTAATAACTAGGATTGCGGGGAGAAAAAGTATTACACAATTTGGACGTATGAGTAGTGTTAGCATTGTGACTTGTACCAACAATGATCTCGTTTTTGCACTTAGCATGGAATGTATGACAATCAAGGATGACGAAATTTACTCTAAGGGACATTTACTTGTTTCTATTCTTTGACCCTAAAAGTCACATTAGTGATGAAAATCATACATTATGTGTTTACACATCTTCAAAGTATTGTTGCAAGTCTTTTACTCTTCAATAAAGGTTAATAAAATTGAACTTTGGTGATGCTTAGATACTTTATTCTAGCATTGCGTGAGGGCACGGCAATGGCTTAGTATGGGGGAGTGATGAGATGGCATTTATACATGATCTCATCGTTCTTTTCGGGCTTTAAATGCATAAAAATGTCATAAAATACCATATATATGCTTGTGTTTGTTTACTTGTGTATTTTAGGTATGGATATCGTGAAAAAGACAAAAGATCACAAGAAACAAGGAAAAACGGACACGAGAAACGAAGCCGTACAAAGAACCGGGCCCTAGTTCATGAATTATCCAACATTTACCCTTGGAGACTTGAAGATATGCAAGATTGATCCTCAAACAATGAAGAAATGACATTTAAAACCCTTTTGAATTCATAATTACAAGTTTGGTCCCTTAAGTTTGTCAAAATTGCAAAAGGGTCCTTCAACTTTGAAGAAATGGCAAGATTAGTCCCTCATCAAATCTAATTTGTCAGTTATAGCCCCTCATGAAGGCAAACATCTATTGAAGACCTTTAAAGATCAAGAAAGTCCAAATTCAGTCCCTCAATTATGGAAAAATGGCAAAAACAACCCTTTAAACCTTTTCACCAAAGTTTTGTGGCAAAAGTATAAACTTGGAAAGTTTATTAACAAAGGGAACACGTTTTGTGGGCTGAAATTTTTATTATACATACTTTGCCAAAGAACAAGGACCAAAGCTGCCATTCCCAAAGTTTGAATACACAAACACGCGCCAAACAAACACAATCCCCCAATTTCGGATCAAAAGTTACTACTGTAGCACGTGATGAACCCAGTAACTCCACTCACTTAACCAAAGGGTAAAATGAAATTACCTTGGCACATGTGTGATTCACACATGCAGAAACCCATCCCAACAATAAAATCCCTCTTCTCCACTCACCAAAGGACCCCACACCCAACCCGTTACCCTATCACATCACAACTTATTCCCCAAGGATTGCCACGTGTCAAGATCAACAGCCAAGACTCTTAGCTTAACCCCAAAGCTAAAATGAACGCCCATGATGCATTTGGATAGCTAATTCCATCAAATGATCTAGAAGACCTCAAGGACAATTTGGGAATTTCAGTTCTAGGGTTTATGAATAGTGTTAGGATAGCATTTTCCTATAAAAGGTGACCTCAACCTGTGAGAGTCCCTTTGTTCCAGTTTTACCTTTTAAAATTGTAATTCCTTTTCGAAATTTATAAAACTTGGTATTTTTAGAAAATAGTAATTCCTTTTTATGTTTTTGAAAGTTGGTATTGTTTAAAGGTGATTATGAGTTCCATTTGTTGTTATAAGTGTGCTTGAATCATTTGGTTCAAGGACGTTTATTTTTGGTAAGGTTTTCAAGTTTGAAAAAGCTTGAAAAGTGGTTTCTGAATTTGCTTATTTTGTACTAATCCTTAACCAAAAGCTATAAGCTCTTGCAAGCTTGTTGATACCAAGCTTGTGAAGGGATTAGGGTCTTTGGTTAAGTTGTTTGTTCATTGTGTTGAAGAAATCAAGCCCTTAATTTTCTGCTTTGAAACATCAACCAAGGCAGTCATCATTCTTTCTTGTTGAAGTACCTTGGTCTTGTTCTAGTTGTTGAACAAGGTCCAAGGAGCATTGCTGGTCCTCCTAGGATGTTGTGGAGGACAGGTATAACCTCTTGTTAAGATTCCTCTAAAAAATATATGATCTTGTCTGTTTTACATTTTGGTATATGATTTGGTGATTCTGTGTTTGTACTTTGTGTTTTATGGTTGCAATTTGTTAGTTGTCACCTAGTGTAGCTATTTGAATGATAAAATCAGTAGGTTGTGTTTAAAAATCACAAGTTGCTTTAAAAAGTTGTGGATTAAGTACTGTTTGGGATTACTGGTTCATAAGGTCTTGTGGCCTTGTGCCCTTGGTTCTTAGGGTTTGGGAAGTCTAAACAAGTCATTTTGAACAAGTTTTAGTCATTGGCTAAGTTTCTGAATGTTTGGAAAAAGGATTGGAAGTTTTGCTAAAATCTGATAAAAGTGTTTTTGAGATTGGTCAAACACATCAGATCCAATAACTTCCTTGTTAGTTGGATCTAAGGTCTGAAATCAGGTTTGGGAATAGTTTGGGTGATAAGCTATCTATTGGTTATCTGATTGTTGAATTTGGTGGCTTATTGTGTTTATTATAGCTTATCAAAGTTGGCTGAAGTGGTCATTTGCATCAGCAAAAGTGACCACCTCATTTGGTGATTGCATTGGTATTCTTAGTGTAAGGATTGTTGTTTTGTTGCTTGAATCTTATTTGTGTGTTGCTTGTGAGGTTATTTGGCTACTTGGATTTATTTGTTGATAGCTTATAAGCTTACTGGCTTATTGGCTTATTTGTGCCAAAACACATCAAGTCTACTCAATTGGTAGGCTTTGATTCATAAGGTTTGCACTCAAGCCTTGACCAGCAGGGTGAAAAACAAGTCTAAACACTTCATTAAGTCTGTCAACGTCCAATTTGTGCTTGTCAGCGTTTGAATTTCACTTATCAGCGTTTGACTTTTGGTCAAACTTGGTCATATAGCTTATTGATTCTGTTTTGCTTATTGGCACATGAAACAACTTGGTTTTTGTAATAGAACTCATTTTTCTCTGCTTAATATCAAGTCTGGAAGGTTACAAGTCTTTTGGTTAAGCTTTTGCTAGGAAACTAGCTTATTTGGCTTTTTCAGAGTGCTTATTGGTTTTCACAGCTTATTCTACTTGGCTTTTTGTGATTTTCTTGATTGATTATTCTTAGTTAAGCTATTTGTGAGCTTTTGCAAGAAACTAGAGCTTCTGAAATAGTCTAGAACTCAAACCCGACTATTTTGTCTTTTAGTGGATTTGTACTTTGCTTATTTCTGGCTTATTGATTGTGCTTTTTCAAAATTTCTTTTTACAGATCTCTTTAGTATCCCAAAGGAAGGTTGTGTGTCAAATTAGAGCTTATGGCATTAGCTTATTGCTTAATGGGCTTAATGGCCCAATAAGGATAAGCTGTTCGATCATTAAGCTGTGATAAGCTCACTTTCAGCTTTTGGGCCTTCAGATTTTTGTGTTTAGAATTGAATTTTGAGTCAGATAGTGCTTTTCCAAGTCATTTGGGCTTATTTTGACTTTTTGGGCTAAAAAGCCCATTAAGGTGGACTGTTTTTGATTTTGGCCCATTTGAGGGCCCAATAGGGGTATTCTGGTCTTTTCACTTTCATTTTCTGTTTAATTAGGTCAAAATAAATTAGTTTGCAAGTTTTTAGAATTTTTTATAATTTTTGGATTTTTAATATTATTTTAATATTATTTTATTATTATTTTTCAAATTTCACATTTTTGCACTTTTTATATTTTTCTTAGCTTAAATACATTAAAATAGGATTTTTGCAACTCTTAGATTAATTTTATCATCTTTAGATTAATTTTTATAATTATTTTAAGTTTTAATAGTTTTTAAACCATTTTAAATTGTTTTTATTAGTTTAAAGATTTATAAAAATAGTTTTTAATCTTTTTAGGTCATTTTAGAGGTTTACCAATTGAAAAATCTTTATTTGGGCTTTTTGATAATTAATTTGATTTTTAGGGCTTTAATTAGCATTTAAAAATTAAATATTTAATTAATTAAAAGGTTTGAAAAAGTTTTGATCATTGGTAAACTCTTAGTTTATTTATTTTGATTTTTGGTGAATTTTTGATAATTTTTAGAATTAATTAAACTCTTAGTTTATTTATTTTATGATTTTTGGTGAATTTTTGATAATTTTTAGAATTAATTTTTATTTTAGCTTATTTTACGATTTTACGTGTAGTCGTAGTAGTAATTAATTTCACGTCTTCGTCATCCTCTTTTCTCATCCCCTTCTTTCAAATATTAATCTCAAATCTTGCTACATTTTAGTCACACACATATACCTCCTTGGGAAACGAACTTCATTGGGTCATTAGTGTTTGATTTTCCTAAATCATCACTTAATACTTACCGCTCATTTACGCTCTTTTGTTTTCCTAAACAAGAGGTGTAATTTACCACAATCAGCTATCGATGCTGAAATAAGTCTAGTCGGTGTTTCTGCTCCACGATCAGTTAGCTTCGTTACAAAAATTAAATGGAAAATTGGGTTGTTGCACCACTTTTATACATCATGAAAGGTGAATAAACAAATGATAATATCGCTTACCAAAAGTTCAATTTTAATCAGATATACTCTTTCTATAGCGTTAATAACATATGATCTTTCAAGCTTGGTTTATTGGTCTTGACTTTGGTCTCCGCTACCGTTTCCTACTCCTCAGCAGCCTTTGTAAACGTCACAAAAACAAATGCCATCATCAATCATAATTTCTTACTATTGAACATTCCAAAAATAATGGACTCTTACATTTTGTAGTCAACCTGTGACTACCATAGCACATATCTCGCCCTTCACTTTAGAACCAAATTCACTTAACCAAATTATACACATCTCTCTCAATTTTGAGCCTTTATATATATCAGTTTGCCTTGCCATCTTATGACGACTATAACATAATCATTCTTTTCCTTACTTTCCTTATATGGAGTAGTATTTTAAGTGTGGTCTTTTTTAATTTACACATGGGCTGCTAGCTAATAAAGGTAGCATTAAAAAACGTTTAGCCTAAATCTAACTCCTATCCTTGATGAGTACTGTAACAAATGCATACAAAGAAAATATCCAACCAAAAGCAAAAAACTTCAAGTACGTAACTGACAAAAACAAAAAGAAACACCAAACCTCTAAAGCAATACTATAAGCATAACAAATAATGTGTTGTCCCTATAAAATATGATGATTCTACACGAATAAAGAAGAAAGAAAGGTAGATAAAAGATGGAAGGTTTCTAGAGAGAGAAAGTAGTGAGAGAAAGTAGAGAGAAGTGTGTGTTAAACGTTTGTGAGATTAGATTAGAAAATGAGACAACCAACACCCTTCCTAACATGCTAGGAAGGGTTTATATAGCATTTGCCTACATGTGGCTTAATGGGCTATAGTTTGGTTGGGCCGGGCTTGAATAAATGCTTAGTACCATGAAAGAGGCCTTTTAAGCTAGCCATCAAGCCCACAATGTCACGACTATTTTAACTAACTATTACAACGTTCTAATAAATGTTACAGTATAAACCTATGACCGAACATTCTTGTTGACTCAATATTCTGAGGCTAACAATCTCCCCCAATGTGAGGTCATTCCTCTCTGATATTTGGAGATCAATGGAGATTACGAATTTCGTCATAAATGAGTCTTGAACGTGTAATAGTAGTCTTGTTCCTTCATGCTATGATCTTTGAGCCTTTGTCATTGTCTTTCGACTTTGTCTTTTATCTTGAGATCTTCAAATCGTTCTTGACTTGTCTTTGCCATCTTGCGATCTTGTGTCTTCATCCACATGCTCATACTTTGCATTATCTTGAAAGCTTGCTAAAAATCTCCTTTGAATAGAGGTCATTCCTCTACTTTAGTTGTTAAGGAAGATTATGATCATCAGAGTTGCAGAAGTCTTTAACTTTCTTTATTGTTGAATGTCTTTGGGTATGAGAATGTGGTTTTAAATCTTCGACTTTGCTGAGTATACCGTAACGCCACCTTCTCGAGACAAAACTTAGACACGGACTGAATTGCTTTGACATTCGTCCTAAATCTGTAGCGTTTTACCTCCGGTCGGTGAAGACCGCTATACGATATTAAATATCGTACCTATGATTAGGTAGATTCAATTAAGAACCTCCTTGACAGGGTTTCGTGGCTGTACTAGCCGTTCTCTGTACTCGACCGTCTCAAGAAAGACTGCGAACATAAAGAGTGAATCAATTGGATAAATATCCGCTTGATTAAAGTCGTCAATTCAAATTCATAGAACAAGTTTGATTCATTAATAATCTTACCATTGTTGCTTTCCAGTTGACACAAGCTTGATTCATAAGAATCTCACAAGTTACCTACCGTAGCTGTTTAATGTTGACGCTAGAAGGATTTCCATTCGTCACTATGAATATTAATAAATATCACTCTGAATGTTCTGGCAAGACCATAAAGATATTACGTAGAAACCTAAAACGAGTTTGAATCGATAAAGAAACTAACCACTGTTGCTTTTCAGTTTTACATATGTTCAATTCATAAAGAATCTTACACATGACCTACTGCAGTGCCGTTTGATGTTAACACTGGAAGGATTTCCACTCTTCATTGTGAGTACTAGGTAATATCACTCTGAGTGTTCTAGCAATATCACAAGGATATAGCCTAGGACTCTCTTGATATTCATTCGTGTGTCCTAATGAGATTTGATTGATCTCTTGGCTCTAGACTCGATTTGTGCACTTTTGGTGGTTGGAGGCTGGAGCAGATGCCACCTATTCAATATCAACTATCTTGGAGTGAGAACGTCAATAGAAGTCATGTTGATCTCCGTGATAATAAAACAAACTTCTTTTAAGAGAAGCCTACGTTAGTTAGGGAGGGGTTGTGCATTACATCACTGGGTCCATGATATGTTGTCTTCATGATGTGTTTACTCGGTTTCTGCCTAAGTTGTATGGAGGGCTTCTTTCTTTACACCCTTTATCCTTACATTTCTTTTTCATTCTTCAACCCCTTCAATGCTTACCAAGACGTCATTACTAACACCTTGTTGTGATTGTTCCAGTGCTAGCTTCAGTACTTAGTCAGCATTCAGCTACATTCACATTCTACTCCATATTTCCTAAGGACTTCTAATAATCTATTGGATTGTCCCTAGGAAGATCCCTCTGGTTCTGGTTGGATCATATGAATTAAACCTAACCACCCTTTTGACACCAATAACGTCGTGAATTAAAAATGTTGTGGGTATTTGATCATAACCATGAGCACTTGAGTCTTTAGATCACATTTTAATCATATTTTCTGCCCTATCTCTAATATATAAAATCGTTTGATATTAGAGATACCAAATTTGATTAAAATATAATGTGAGAAAATCGGTCTTGAAAAACTGTCGGGAGAAAATGTGTCAAACTAAGCATGAATTTGGAACGCTCCCCCTCAAAAATTGATCCAATTGAATTGTCATTGTGAGGATGTGATCCACATTTCACTTTTTTGAGGATAGGAGTTTGTTAATGCAATAATGTCTAAAAACGTTATTTGCATTTTTCGGTCTCGCTTAGTTTTGAATACGACAATATGTAAAAACAAGCATTTACGAAAACAATGAAAAACGAATTCTTGAGTTCAAGTATTTTTCATTTTACCCATTTTCACTTAAGGTATGGATAAACAAGTACTAACCTTAATCAAGTGATCAAGTGATTTAATCTTTTCTTAAAACTCACTTTTTATTAAGTGTGACAAGTTTTTATTAAACTTTCTTTTTAAGAAAATGTTTTATTAAATTAATTATTTGAAATTTGAAAATGGCATATTCTTATTTGGTTAAGAATATCCTTTCAGGATATTTTTTATATCAAGATAAGACCTCCACCACTAAAGGACAAATAGGAGCGGAGTCTAGTCCGGCGGTATCTTAGCGCCTAGGCGGTACCTTATCGATAAGGTACCGCGGGCCAAGATAAGGTACCGCGGGAAGATATAGCCGTTGGCTCCTTTGTCCTATAAATAGTGGACCATTCTCAGCTTTTCACCTCACCTCTTTTGCACATTTAGTTCCAGATTCAAACCCCTTCTTTAATCACTCAAATCTTTGATCATTTGTTTGATTATTACTTGTTTAAGAAGTGAATCTTGTTCTTCCATCCCTTCCTCTCCAAGTGCAAAGAGAAGAACACTATCCTAGTGAAGTGTTGAGTCCACAACCAAAGATCCATTGAAGATCTAATTTTATACACTTGTAGTTTTGTCATAGTTGTGAAGATCCAAGTAGTTGTGTATATTTGGAAGTTGTGTATGTACTAAGTATAGTTGTGTAGATTGGTCCTAGCTACGATTAGGGCTCGACTTTTAGCTTAGAGTCGGAAATTGGTTAAGCGACGTGTACGGTTTTCTCCACCATAAGGAGCTTGTTGTGTAGTGAACTCTCGAGTAAGGAGTACTCGAGGAGTGGAGTAGGAACGAGGAGTGAGCTTCGTTGCCGAACCACTATAAATCCTTGGTGTTCGGTTTGATCTTTCTTTACCCTTAACTCTTTACATTCTTTATTCTTTATGCATATACATGTGTTAGTATTAGATTAGTTACACTATCATTCTTTATTCTTTGTGGATATAATTTTGTTAGTATTAGTTTAGTTACACTATCATTGTTCATATTGTGCATAAGAAGATTTCACATATTTCCTCAAGCCTAAGTTTTTGAAAAAGGATTTTTGGAAACCACATTTTAACAAGTAAATATAAGAAACTATTCAACCCCCTCTTCTAGTTTCTACAATTGGTATCAGAGCGGGCTGCTCAAGAATTTTTAAAGTATATTGTATTTTAAAACTTAAATCGATCTATGGATTCCAACAAGTACCTAGAAGGGAAATCTATGCAAAGACCACAACTTTTTGAAACCGATAGTTTTATTTATTGGAAAAATAGATTTGAAACTTTTGTGAAATCAAAAGATTTAGATCTTTGGCATGTTATTACCAATGGTGATTTTTTACCCTTTCAATTTAATGAAGTTTCTATAAAAAAGAATTGGTCACTTTTGACAAAGCTAATGATGATACAAAAAAGAAATTTTCAAAAAATAATGAGGCTAAAATGGTGATTTATAATGCTTTGCCTAAGAAAGAGTATGAAAGAATTTTTATGTGTGAAACCGCTAAAGATATTTGGAACACTCTTTTAGTAACCCACCAAGGTAATAGCCAAGTCAAAGAAAGCAAAATCGATCTTCTTGTCCAACAATATGAACAATTTGTCATCTTAGAAGATGAAACTATTGATAGTGCATTTGCTAGCTTTAACACCATTATTACTAGTCTAAAAGCACTTGATGAAGGTTTTTCTAGCAAGAACAATGTTAGGAAGTTTCTAAGGGCCTTACATCCAAAGTGGAGAGCAAAAGTCACGGCGATTGAAGAGTCGAAAGATCTCTCAACTTTATCACTCGATGAACTCATAGGAAACTTGAAGGTTCATGAGATGATAATTTTGAAGGACTCGGAATTAGTGAAAACCAAGAGTGAAAGGAAATCTCTTGCACTTAAAGCCAAGAAGGCACAAAGTGACCATGATAGTTCCTCGGAAAGCGATGACGAGGAGTATGCATTGGCGGTGAGAGATTTCAAGAAGTTCTTCAAGAGACGAGGTCAACACGTTAGGCAACCCAACTATGACAAGAAACCATTTTCAAAGAATCGGTTTGTCAAGAACGAAAAAGGTGATAGGAATTGCTTTAGATGTGGTGTTCCAAATCACTTCATTGGTGATTGTCCAAAGCCCGCTCGTGATAAGAACCACACGGCATTCGTTAGTGGCGCTTGGAGCGATAGCGGTGAAGATGATGATGACAACCCCAAAGAGGAGAAATGTCTTATGGCTCACACTTCTAAAGAGGTACATTCCAAAACCGAATATTATAGCAATGATAGTTCCACTTTAGATGATAATGAATTTGAAGGCAAATATGATAGCTTACACAAACTTAGTCTTAAATTCATAGAAAATAATAAAACCTTAAAATCAACCAAAACTAAGCTTGAAAATGAGATCAATGAACTTAGGGAGAAATTGGCTAAACTTGAGAAAAATAAAGAGGTTGATTTAAGTTGCATAAGTTGTGAGAAACTTAGATTAGAGAATGAAGATCTCAAGAGAATCTCCATTAAATTGGAAAAGTTCATGAAAGGAACTAGTGCTCTTGATGATATGTTAAACAAACAAGTTCATTCTAAGGAAAGACTTGGTCTAGGTTTTAACTCAAATTAAGCCTCAACTAGTGAACCAAAACAAGTCAGGTTTTCACAAAAAAACGCCCACTGGACGCGGTTCCAAATTGTATGGCGCGGTTCCTTATCACTATGGAACCGCCGCCATAGATAAGGTACCGCGGCCAGAAGATGAATTTTGTGAAAATCCTGAACTTTCTGAAAAGTCTAAGTTAGATGAAAAACTAAAGCATCTTACTGTTAATAAGGTAAAATTACTCATACTTGACGACAATGCTATTGGTAAGTTCTACAAGCCATTAAGTAAACCTCTCATGGGAAATAGAAGTCTATCTAGACTATCCTCTACTCCACCTAGAGTACGGAATGAGTCTAAGCCTAGAAGTAGAACGACAACGCCTAGAAGAGATAATCAAAACAACTCACGACCTAGAAGTAAACTCCAACACCTAGAAGGAATAATAATAACTCTAAACCTAGATCAAATACACCTAGGAGAAATAATGAACAACAAAATGGTTACATGAATTACTGCCCTCTTTCATTTTGTTCTCCATGGGGAATCCCCTCCTCATTCATGCATCCCAACCAAATGCAAGGGATGTTTGGAACTAACAATTTTGGACCCATGAGATATTGGGGACCAAATGTTTGATCTTGTGTGTTGTTACCTAGATATGCTTGGGAATTGATTTGGAGCCCGATGAGTGGATTAAGGATAGTGGATGTTCTAAACACATGACGGGTAATCAAAGTTTGTTCTCGCATTACAAAGCATATGATGGAGGTAACGTCACATTCGCTAGTAGTCTACGTGGTAATATCATTGGCAAAGGTACGGTTTCTCTTGACTCCATGACCATTGAAAATGTTGAGCACGTAGATAACTTAGGATTTAACCTTTTAAGTATAGGTCAAATTTGTGATAATAAGTGTAAGGTCATCTTTTCAGAACATGACAGTGAAATCGTAAAAGATGGAAAAGTCATTGGAAAAGGTGTTAGAAAGCATGGGCTTTATGTCATGAAGGTTAATAAGAAGTCAAAAGACAACATATGTCTTGCGACTATAGATGATAGTTCTACTCTTTGGCATAGGAGATTAGGTCGCTAATATGCGTTTAATTCAATCTTTAGTCTCTAAGGAATTGGTAAGACACCTCCCCAAGATTAAGTTTGATAGTCACTTTTGTGATGCTTGAAAATTTGGAAAGCAAGTTCACTCAAGTCACAAAGCCAAGAATTTGGTTTCGACCTCTCGGTGCTTAGAGCTCCTACATATGGATCTTTTTGGACCTTCCGCCATACGGAGTTATGGAGGTAACCTTTATACCCTAGTTATAGTTGATGACTATTCTAGATTCACTTGGACTAGATTTTTGGCATCTAAGAATGAAGCTTTCGATCACTTCGAAATCTTTAGTCGAAGAATTCAAAATCAACTAGGATGTTCAATTGTTTCTATTAGGACGGATCATGGTAGGGAATTTGATAGTGAAGTGCAATTTGGTTCCTATTGTGAAGCTCATGGTATTACCAATAACTTCTCGGCTCCTCGCACTCCACAATCAAATGGGGTAGTTGAAAGGAAGAATAGGACTCTCCAAGAGATGAGTAGGACGATGTTAAACAAGCAATCTTTGCCTCAAAAGTTTTGGTGCAATGCCGTGGACACATCGACTTATATTCTCAACCGAATTCTTATTCGACCTTTCCTAGGAAAGACCCCCTATGAGATTCTTAAAGGTAAGAAACCCTCATTAGAATAGTTTAGGGTGTTTGGAAGCAAGTGCTTTATCCTCAACACCAAAGACTACCTTACCAAGTTTGACCCAAAGTCTTACGAAGGTATCCTTTTAGGTTATTCCCAAACTAGTAAAGCCTACATAGTCCTAAATAGAACCTCGGGGGTTATTGAAGAATCACTCAACGTAACCTTTGATGAAACCCCTCCTTCACCCAAGACACCACCATTGTTTGATGATGACTTGGATGGATTAGAAGTAGTTAAAACCAAAGAGGTTAGAAAAATAGGAGTTGAAGACCTTAGTGTTGAAAAGGAAGTAAACATTAAGGAGTCTAGGGATCATACTCTCAATAATGTCATTGGTGACTTAAATCAAAGGACCCTAAGATCTCAAGTCCAAAACCAAAGCAACTTCTTTTGTTTTGTCTCCTTGATTGAACCAAATAATGTTAAAGAAGCTTTGACGGATGAGAGTTGGGTCATTGCGATGCAAGAAGAATTGAATCAATTCGTTGCCAATGATGTTTGGGAACTTGTTCCTCCACCTAGAAGTTCTACCATTATAGGAACCAAATGGGTATTTAGGAATAAGCTAGATGAGAATGGTGTTGTGTCTCGTAACAAGGCTAGACTTGTAGCACAAGGCTATAATCAACAAGAAGGGATTGATTATGACGAGACATACGCACCGGTTGCTAGATTAGAATCAATTAGAATCCTTTTAGCCTACGCTTGTGCCTTAGATTTTAAGCTTCAACAAATGGATGTAAAGAGTGCATTTCTTAACGGTTTGATCAATGAGGAGGTATACGCGGCTCAACCTCCCGGCTTCATTGATTTTGAGAAACCGGACCATGTTTACAAGCTTAAGAAAGCACTTTATGGACTCAAACAAGCACCCAAAGCTTGGTATGATAGACTTAAAGCGTTTCTTGTTAAACATGAGTATATCATGGGAATGGTAGACAATACACTCTTTACAAAGAAGAAAGGTCCTCACCTCATAATCGTACAAATATATGTTGATGACATTATATTTGGCTCAACTTGTCAGGAATTGTGTGATGACTTTGCCAAAATCATGCATGATGAGTTTGAAATGAGTATGATGGGAGAACTTAACTTCTTTTTAGGACTCCAAATTAAACAAATGGACGATGGTATTTTCTTTAGTCAATCTAAGTACGCTAAAGAAATGCTAAAGAAATTTGGATTAGAAGAATCTAGACCAATGAAGACCCCTATGGCCTCGGATACTAAACTCACCGTAGATGATGATTGTGAGTCATAGACAACACCAAATATAGAGGTATGATTGGTAGTTTGTTATACCTAACGGCAAGTCGACCGGATATCATGTTTAGTGTTTGCCTTTGTGCTCGCTTCTAAGAGGCTCCCAAAACCTCTCACCTTGAAGCGGTTAAGCGTATCTTCCGATACATTAAAGGCACTATACATTTAGGATTATGGTATCCTAAAGGGACCGGCGTAGAAACCATTGTCTACGCGGACTCGGATCATGCGGGAGACTATGTGGACCGGAAAAGCACTAGTGGAGTTTGTACCTTCATTGGTTGTTGTTTAACTTCTTGGTTCTCCAAGAAACAAACCGCTCTTGCAATATCCACATGGAAGCCGAGTATGTGAGTGCCGGAAAAGCATGCCAACAAGATCTATGGATGAAGCAAGCGCTTGTTGATTACGGGATTTCTCTTGATGATGTTCCCATCATGTGCGATAATAAAGGCGCTATAGACCTAAGCAAGAATCCCGTGCAACATTCGCGAACCAAACACATAGAAATTAGACACCATTTCCTTAGGGATAATGTTCAAAAGGGGAACATTTCTATTGAAAAGGTGCCCTCCGAGGACAACTTAGCCGATATCTTCACTAAGCCACTTAAGAGGGAACCTTTTAATTACTTGTGTCTAGGTCTAGGATTAATGGAACATCTTCCTTGATTTCCTTCTTTTTATAGTTTACCACTTTGAGTCTTTGAGTCTTTTAAACTCATTTTGAAAAATCTTCTCCTCTCCTTTTCAAAATTCTCAAAGTCTCTTTCGAAAATGGCTGAGAAATTCGTTTGACATTGTTAATTCAATCTAAAAACGATTTTTCATAGATTCTCGCTATTAATCTAGAACTTACATAATTCATATGTATGATTCTCTCAAACATAGCAAGAACAAGATAGAATCATGGAGGATCATTGTGTCATGACTTAAGGTCTTGTCTTACACACCTCCTACATCGATTTTTTTTAATCCATGTATTTTGGTCAAATCTCTATTTGGTAAGTTTGCATATGTTTTCTTTGTCTATCTTTGCTTTTAAGCATATCCCTATGACAAGTTAGACTAGAAAAATAAGATTTGCTGAAAAATATTCCTCCAAACACCAAACCCTGCTTCTACAGGCGGTTCCATATGTGAACCGCGGTACCTTATTGATAAGGTACCGCCACCCTAGATAAGGAACCACCTACAATGGCCTTCCTTGTTCGGGTTTTTGTCTGAAACTCCAGATTTGCTCCAACATTTTTGAGAATCTTTGTTTCAAACCCTTTGACCACCCAAAAAAATACCCTAAGCCTTCCCTATTTAAACCATAAGCATTTTGCATTACTTCACATCCAAAATGTCTTATTCTCCCAATGAAAGCCTTGAATCTCCTCCATTTTCTCCAATTGCTTTCAATCCAAACCCACCCAAGAACACTCTTAATCACATGTCTCCTACCAAGAATGTTGATTGTGGAACATCTTTTCTTCCACCACCACCCTTTAGTGTTCTTCCTCCTTCTCATGATAATGTCATGCACCATGGAACATATTGTCATTGTTGTCAATATCAACATCTTGCTATGGCACACATCTATGAGGAGTTGAGCTACATCAAGAGTCTCTTAATCAAGCCTCCTCTTCACTTTGATTATGAGATCTCCAACAAGCCACCACCACCACCCTCCGCTATTACCTTGTCTTTCATATAAGCATTGGTTGCTTATCCACAAGACACCAAATTCAAGCAAATCTTAGAATTCTAGAATAACTAGGATTAGATTTATGCTTTTGGCTTGTTTCTTTTTCCATACTTCCATGTATGATGTTCTTTTAGTAACCTATCTTGGATCTTTGTCTTTGTGTTTTCTTCTCTTTTATTTTTTATGTGACTTATTGCTATATATTGTTGGTTGTTTCTTTTGTTCAACTAACCCTTCTATGTAGCTTGTCACCATATCTCGATTCCTCGGTGCCCCAAGCTAGGGGGAGTAAGCACCAAGCGGGAGTCTTTGCAAAGTCCGTTTCTTCAACACCGGCTTACGCAACCTTTTTGCTTCTACAAAGGGGGAGAAATGAATAAACTCGTCTTCGAAAATCTTGTTTTTGTGTGATTGAGTTTATGTATTGTCGGAATCAAAAAGGGGGAGATTGTTAATGCAATAATGTCTAAAAACGTTACTTGCATTTTTCGGTCTCGCTTAGTTTTGATTACGACAATATGTAAAAACAAGCATTTACGAAAACAACGAAAAACGAATTCTTGAGTTCAAGTATTTTTAATTTTACCCATTTTCACTTAAGGTATGGATAAACAAGTACTAACCTTAATCAAGTGATCAAGTGATTTACTCTTTTCTTAAAACTCACTTTTTATTAAGTGTGACAAGTTTTTATTAAACTTTCTTTTTAAGAAAATGTTTTATTAAATTAATTATTTGAAATTTGAAAATGGCATATTCCTATTTGGTTAAGAATATCCTTTCAGGATATTTTTTATATCCAGATAAGACCTCCACCACTAAAGGATAAAAAGGAGCGGAGTCTAGTGCGGCGATACCTTAGCGCCTAGGCGGTACCTTATCGATAAGGTACCGCGGGCCAAGATAAGGTACCGAGGGCAGATATAGCCGTTGGCTCCTTTGTCCTATAAATAGTGAAACATTCTCATCTTTTCACCTCACCTCTTTTGCACATTTATTTCCAGATTCAAACGCCTTCTTTAATCACTCAAAACTTTGATCATTTGTTTGATTATTACTTGTTTAAGAAGTGAATCTTGTTCTTCCATCCCTTCCTCTCCAAGTGCAAAGAGAAGAACACTATCCTAGTGAAGTGTTGAGTCCACAACCAAAGATCCATTGAAGATCTAATTTTATACATTTGTAGTTGTGTCATAGTTGTGAAGATCCAAGTAGTTGTGTATATTTGGAAGTTGTGTATGTACTAAGTATAGTTGTGTAGATTGGTCCTAGCTATGATTAGGGCTCGACTTTTCGCTTAGAGTCGGAAATTGGTTAAGTGACGTGTACGGTTTTCTCCACCATAAGGAGCTTATTGTGTAGTGAACTCTCGAGTAAGGAGTACTCGAGGAGTGGAGTAGTAACGAGGAGTGAGCTTCGTTGCCGAACCACTATAAATCCTTTATGTTCGGTTTGATCTTTCTTTACCCTTAACTCTTTACATTCTTTATTCTTTATGCATATATGAAACTAAGAATTTTTCAATTCTTTTTATGTCAATTTTTCGTTCCTCGACTCACTCGAATTGAAATCCAATTTTAACGTAGAGATTAATTTGTTTTTGGTTAATAGTAATTGCTTGGTAATCTATTTCTAATTCAAACAAACACCTAAAAAGATAAAAATATTATACTACGTAAAAATACTTACTATTGCTAAAACAAGGTACACGTACCACAAATAAAGCAAAAAGTACAACTAGATAAAGCACGTAATGGAAAAAAATAAAATGCAAATGCAAATACTAAAAGTACCCCAAATTTAAAATCTAAAAATGCCAAAAGATTAAAACTATTTTTTTATACTATTTATATTTTTTATAAAACTATTTTTTTTATTAAAACTTGAAAATTTATTTTTTATAAACAATTAAAATCTATTTTTAAACTTTGTAAAAGAAACTGATTTTCAAACTAAAAATTAATGTAGCCTCTTTTTTTTTGGCAAGTAAAAACAATAGTAGTTCTTTTTTTTTTTTTTGAATTATAGCACACATAGGCCCAAAATGATGAACTTGGCCCAGCAGCACTATTATAACAAACATAGCTTTTTTTTTAGTTAAAACCAAATGCATCCTTTTGTAAATTATATAAATGAAAATCAGACATTAAATGCTAGGAATACTATGCAAATATCTCAAAATGTAACAATGGTGCAAAATCAGGGACTAAACATGTACAATTACAAAATCTAAAATTCTTTAAAGAATTCATCAACTGTATGTTTGCAACAGAAACTGGGATCAAATTACTCTTGCTGTCTTTTTACTCTACCGATTTATTTTACAAAAGCTTTTTGAAACTAACTTGTAACTACTGCAACTAGCTAATGTTCTCGTAACTATAAACCAATTAAGCTAAACTACCTATAGAAAATCTAATTCTATAAGCTGACTTTTTATCTGACTATATCCTATTAGCTCAAATTTACATCACATACTGCTTGATAAAAACAAATTCATTTAACTATCTAAAGGTCCACAAACTGGTGACTCAAATCCTACAACTTAAATCTTACTCCTAATTTTCTTTTCACAGCTTTTATTGAGCTTTTACAAATAGCTTTAAACTGACTTTTAAGCAACATCAATAGGCTATAGAACAAGTGTATTTAAAACAGTAAAACTCTACTAGTCAACGAACAAATTCAAGTGATAAAAATGCATTAACTAACTGCTACAGCCTTAAGCTCTTAAGCTGAACTATGATAAGACAGAATAAATCTCAAAACCAAACTGTGCCAAACACAAGTTTGCAGTAAATTGAGAAAATCCTAGAAAGCTGAATAAATTGAATCAAATGCTGGACAAGAACAGTTATCAACGAAATTTATAACAGCTAAGAATGAGCAAGTCAACCAAATTCTACACTATAACAATCAACTATCAGATTGCATTTAAAATGGCAGAAAATTAAATGAGTGACCTGTGAATCCAGGCCAGCCCGCTGTCGACGATTGCTATCGAACAAAAACTAAACTAAAATCGAAGCTAAGCTATAACCGAGTTGAACCGAGACTCATCTACACTAAACCTTAAGTCTGCTCAAACTTACGTCATAAATCACGAACACCAATTATCAAAAAATCTTGAACCACTCTAAATATTGAATAGACAATATAATAATCTAACCAGTGGGGTTAGACTTTGTCCCAATCTAACTTTATTTATTTAATATAAGCTATGATTTCAACAAAAATCAAACGCAAGATCAAAGACATAGAGACTGAAAATAAATTTAACAGTAAATATAAAACAAAAGTTAAAGCAAGAGATTGAAACTGAAAAACACTTTATTATTTCAAATCTAAATATTACAATACTATCAAAAGAAAATTACAATAATCTAAAATAAAATTCACATGATTACTCTAAAGAAAAGAAAGGGATAAAAAATTACATAGAAAAAAAGGGGTTTATATAGGAAACCCGAGAGAGGTGGTGTTGATGCTGAAACTCGTTCTTGGCCTTTCGATCTTTTCTCTTTCTCTTCTCTTTTGATCAAACGAATGAGACACGTCCTTGTGCACACAGATTGCCAGGATGGAAGGGATTTGTGCTAGTTGTGTTAGTTTGAAGCTGAGGTGGAAGGTAGTCATTGGTTTAATAATTGATTTAGGAAAAATCAACCAATCAGAGATGATTGGTGACGAGAGAGAGTGCCATGTTGGCCTGATAGGACCATCTTCTACATCCGAATTAGTAGGGAATTATTAACAGGCGCGTGGGATTCAATCTCCAAAGAATAGAAAAACCCCAATCACAATTTAGGGTTCATGTGTTCTTCCCCCCTCTTTTATTCTCTTATCTCTCTCGTCTTTTTTTTCTTTGTATATTTCTCTTGTTTGTTTTTATTTCTTTTTTACTGACTTGTTGACCAAAGAGTTCATATAACTCTTGCACCATTTCTTATTCTTGTAATGGGCTTTTGATGCGTATTTTTTTCTCTTCCACCATCTCAATGATATATTGGGCTTGGGCTTTTGGCTGTTATTCTTCCCAAGTCACATAATGTTGGTTATGGGCCATATAGGGCTTTTGTAAAACAACTCTTGCAATTTGGTTACTTAATAACTCCATTATTGGGCTTTTAGGCCCAATACACCAATGTGGGCCCCACAAGGCCCAATAATATTTTTAAAGTTAAATCCTCTAAAAACGAACTTGTCTTTTGGCATCTCGAAATAATCTTCAAACTTGTGTCAATATTGCCGGTTTTCGTGATCTTGGTACCTTTGATATTTTTGCACTTTGTCTTCGTCTCTTTCTTGGATTTTTCTTCAACATTTTGACCGTGAAATCCCGTGTTTTCTTTCATTTTGATCATTTTTACCTATTTAACACAAAAACACAAAACCACGCGTAATTCCGACTTTTATGATATAAAACACATGATTAGGTCTTGTTTTTCCTTGATTTTAGTGGCAAAAGGATAAGTGTTTACACACTTATTAAATCCCCTACACTTGACCATTGCAATGACCCCATGCAATGCATTATTTTAAAGCATATAGTTACATTTTTCTCATAATTAATCCATCTCGGCCTTTATTAAGATATACTAATATTACTACGATGAAAAGATAAAGACAAAAGTTATAACAATCTATTAACTTGAAAATTATTTGACGGAAGAAACTCGTAAAGAAATCTAAGACTTAGATTAGGGCTTTGGTGCCATGAATATTAATCATCCTCAAGTTTCACGTTCCCCATACCAAGCTTAAAAACGAGATCATTGTCTACCATAAGTTAGCACAACTAACACTTACTTATGTGGTTTAATTAATCACTTAGACCCCCTTATTCCTACGGTGTATCTCTTGTATTTTATTTTTGTCTTGAATGATCACGAGGATGCATTTTTGACTTATTTCGATAATTTATTAAGGCTGAAAATAAAGTGGGACGATTTAATCAATAGTTAGCTAAAGGACAAAATCTTTTAAAACTGCTTCTCGAAACCTCATAAAGTTCATATCTTGGCATAACTCGTTTCACGATTTGAGACCTTTCTCGGACCGATATTTGGCTTGTACTTCAAACTTCAAATCTTGAGAGACGATCTTGAAATTATGGTCTTCTCTTCATTTTGGTATACATCTTCATAAGGAGTGAAAGATGCTTCAAACGTTGACCACGACTTCTTCATTTATCCTCTTCTTTATTTGGGATTTTGATATACAACGATCCGCCTCCTTTTCGGACTTGGATCTATTTATCCTCATACCTTGTTAGGGTCTTTTTGGATAGACTTCTCCATGATCTTTAGGGGAGTAATTGCTTCTCGTCGTGTGTCTTGATCCTTCATATCAATTTGGATTAATGATCTTCACATCATCTTAGGATCTTTAGCAAAAAGTGAATCCTCATGCCTTGTGAGGGTCTTTTTGGACTCGGGTATCCTCATGCCTTGTTAGGGCCTTTTTGGATAAGCCAATCTTCGCGTCCCGTTTCAATAAGTTATGCCTTGGCTATGAACTCTAACTAATCCCGAGCAACTTTTAAACGATCTTGTGCTAAAAGCTAAGTAACTTTTCAAATCGTACAACCTTATTTATTGCAAATATATTTATTAACAAGCGATGGGAGAAAAAGCTCATAACTAACTCACATAAGTTAACGAAAGAATACCAAACTTATAATTAACTCTATCATCTCTCGTTCTCCACAATTTAAAATCTCAAGGAACGAGACTCGTGGATGCTTAGCCTAATAAACCAATTAAGGTCCATATGGTTAAGGATACTAGCTAGAGTAAACTTGGATAAGTAAACTCGGGTTGAGTCAAAATATTCACAACGGGCCTAATATATCAAAGATATCTAAACTTGTTAAAACCATTTTATTTATTTATTTTTGACTTTATTTATGAAATGGAAAATATAAATACGATGTAATGATAAAAGGAAAGAAAATAAAAGAAAAATACTACTAGGCCAAAATAGATCAAAAATTTGAAAAACGTTGGAATTTTTTTAAATTTTCCGGTAAAATAGGGTCAAATTCATGGAAAAGCCCACTAAAATTTCGATAGAAATCCCCCCTACACTTAATATAAACATTGTCCTCAATGTTTAAGCATGTGGAGGAATAAACTCCCCTACACTTAGGACATTGAGTACGTTGTTTAAATCGAGCTAAGGAAGAGACAACTAAAGTGATTACATTTATTCGTTTTATTTATATACAAGATTGAATCACAATAGCAAAAACTTATCGAAGGAACCGGGTACACGGGTAACACGGGAACACGGGTCTCGTCAAAAGTACCAAAAGTGGATCATTAAAGCACATGTCCCTGCACAATCACAACACACAAAACAAACAACCTACACGGCTCCCCCTACACTTATTAGTGAGAATAGATAAAAGATAGATAATCGGGTTGCCTCCCGAGAAGCGCTTGTTTTTGTTAACCGAGTCACGAGCCTGACTCGACCCCGAATTAAATGGTCCATGGGGAAGCCTCGAATGTTATATCGGGATCAAAAATCTTATCCTCGGTCCCGGAGGAACATAGTAAATGAGAGGCGGGAGGATAAGTCATGAAAGGGAGAAAAGTCCGCTCAACATACGAGAAGTATGTGAGGTCATGATCCATGGGAGGTGGGGTGGGTAAAGGAGACAAATTGTCATCCCCCAAAGACATAGGATGGTCACTATTCGGCAAAGCCGTAAAGGTATCAATCAAAGAATGGTCAATGTCACCTCCCAGGTCAAAGCACTCATCCTCATTTCCCGGTATGAAATGAGGAGAGTAAAAGCGATACATCACTTGCTTGGGTGTGCACGCGGTAGGACGGGGTGGCAACATAATATGAGAAATATCAGAGGACATATCTACCACCCGCGTCACCTCACCAGACCGAATCAAACGGAAACTAGGGTCAAATCTCTCCACCTCCTCTATGATGGGAGGTGGCATGGCTAACAAAGGATGCTCATCAATAGCAATAGAGTCGGAGCTATCAATGTCCTCAATCCCCTCTTCAAAGAGAGGATTCACCTCACTAGAGATGTAGGCGTCATCAAAATCAAATAAAGGGTTCGAATAAATCTTGAAATTTTCCTTCGGAACGTCTTCATCGGATAGTGACTCGTCATCACTAGAAGTAAAATCATCATCGAGATCAAAAATGGGATTAGAGAAAGCCAAAGAATCGTTTCCCAAGATGTCGGTGGGAGGTAATGAATCATTACTAGAAAGAGATTCACACTCATCGTCACTATCGGAAGCAACCGTAGGCTCACTTTGGATTGGAATAAGAGTCTCGTCACAAGGAATAGTGATAAGACCCTCATCCCCCATGATGAGAGAGGCATCGGGCTCCGTAGTGGAAGAATCGAGAATAGGAGTGGTAGAATCCTTAGGCTCGAGAGCCGGCAAGTTGAGAGAAGGAATTACAATTGCACTAGGACATTGAGCACAAAGATCATTCCAAGAAATAGTATTCTCATCGTCATCATCATCATCATAATAGTAAGAACGCATAAGAGGAGGAGTATAATCACTAAGATTAGATACTTGCTCTTGTCGTTGTCGTTGTTGCTCCTCCAAAGTCTCGGTCAGTCGAATTAAGCCGTCATGAAGTTCCCAAAGAAGGGCTTTCCTTTCGTCATTCAAAGCATTGATTTGTTGAATTCTCTGAGAGGATTGATGATTGATGGTGGGATGTGGGGGTTCAAAATTTTGAAAACTGGAATTATAGCACGGATGTGGCTCATAATTCATCGGTTGACAATAAGAAGTATCGTGAGGGCCCCCACAATGATTGCAACACGGGTATTGAGAAAAACCCGGTGCATGATGAGGATAGGGATTGTCATAGACGGGAGGGGGGGAGAAAGTATTGTAAGAGGAGAAGTACGAATTCGTTGAATTGCAAAATGGACAAAATCCAAATTGTGTATTGTCGATATCAAAACCACACCGCTCACAAATACACCATTGAAACTAAGAATTTTTCAATTCTTTTTATGTCAATTTTTCGTTCCTCGACTCACTCGAATTGAAATCCAATTTTAACGTAGAGATTAATTTGTTTTTGGTTAATAGTAATTGCTTGGTAATCTATTTCTAATTCAAACAAACACCTAAAAAGATAAAAATATTATACTACGTAAAAATACTTACTATTGCTAAAACAAGGTGCACGTACCACAAATAAAGCAAAAAGTACAACTAGATAAAGCACGTAATGGAAAAAAATAAAATGCAAATGCAAATACTAAAAGTACCCCAAATTTAAAATCTAAAAATGCCAAAAGATTAAAACTATTTTTTTATACTATTTATATTTTTTATAAAACTATTTTTTTTATTAAAACTTGAAAATTTATTTTTTATAAACAATTAAAATCTATTTTTAAACTTTGTAAAAGAAACTGATTTTCAAACTAAAAATTAATGTAGCCTCTTTTTTTTGGCAAGTAAAAACAATAGTAGTTCTTTTTTTTTTTTGAATTATAGCACACATAGGCCTAAAATGATGAACTTGGCCCAGCAGCACTATTATAACAAACATAGCTTTTTTTTTTAGTTAAAACCAAACGCATCCTTTTGTAAATTATATAAATGAAAATCAGACATTAAATGCTAGGAATACTATGCAAATATCTCAAAATGTAACAATGGTGCAAAATCAGGGACTAAACATGTACAATTACAAAATCTAAAATTCTTTAAAGAATTCATCAACTGTATGTTTGCAACAGAAACTGGGATCAAATTACTCTTGCTGTCTTTTTACTCTACCGATTTATTTTACAAAAGCTTTTTGAAACTAACTTGTAACTACTGCAACTAGCTAATGTTCTCGTAACTATAAACCAATTAAGCTAAACTACCTATAGAAAATCTAATTCTATAAGCTGACTTTTTATCTGACTATATCCTATTAGCTCAAATTTACATCACATACTGCTTGATAAAAACAAATTCATTTAACTATCTAAAGGTCCACAAACTGGTGACTCAAATCCTACAACTTAAATCTTACTCCTAATTTTCTTTTCACAGCTTTTATTGAGCTTTTACAAATAGCTTTAAACTGACTTTTAAGCAACATCAATAGGCTATAGAACAAGTGTATTTAAAACAGTAAAACTCTACTAGTCAACGAACAAATTCAAGTGATAAAAATGCATTAACTAACTGCTACAGCCTTAAGCTCTTAAGCTGAACTATGATAAGACAGAATAAATCTCAAAACCAAACTGTGCCAAACACAAGTTTGCAGTAAATTGAGAAAATCCTAGAAAGCTGAATAAATTGAATCAAATGCTGGACAAGAACAGTTATCAACGAAATTTATAACAGCTAAGAATGAGCAAGTCAACCAAATTCTACACTATAACAATCAACTATCAGATTGCATTTAAAATGGCAGAAAATTAAATGAGTGACCTGTGAATCCAGGCCAGCCCGCTGTCGACGATTGCTATCGAACAAAAACTGAACTAAAATCGAAGCTAAGCTATAACCGAGTTGAACCGAGACTCATCTACACTAAACCTTAAGTCTGCTCAAACTTACGTCATAAATCACGAACACCAATTATCAAAAAATCTTGAACCACTCTAAATATTGAACAGACAATATAATAATCTAACCAGTGGGATTAGACTTTGTCCCAATCTAACTTTATTTATTTAATATAAGCTATGATTTCAACAAAAATCAAACGCAAGATCAAAGACATAGAGACTGAAAATAAATTTAACAGTAAATATAAAACAAAAGTTAAAGCAAGAGATTGAAACTGAAAAACACTTTATTATTTCAAATCTAAATATTACAATACTATCAAAAGAAAATTACAATAATCTAAAATAAAATTCACATGATTACTCTAAAGAAAAGAAAGGGATAAAAAATTACATAGAAAAAAAGGGGTTTATATAGGAAACCCGAGAGAGGTGGTGTTGATGCTGAAACTCGTTCTTGGCCTTTCGATCTTTTCTCTTTCTCTTCTCTTTTGATCAAACGGATGAGACACGTCCTTGTGCACACAGATTGCCAGGATGGAAGGGATTTGTGCTAGTTGTGTTAGTTTGAAGATGAGGTGGAAGGTAGTCATTGGTTTAATTATTGATTTAGGAAAAATCAACCAATCAGAGATGATTGGTGACGAGAGAGAGTGCCATGTTGGCCTGATAGGACCATCTTCTACATCCGAATTAGTAGGGAATTATTAACAGGCGCGTGGGATTCAATCTCCAAAGAATAGAAAAACCCCAATCACAATTTAGGGTTCATGTGTTCTTCCCCCCTCTTTTATTCTCTTATCTCTCTCGTCTTTTTTTTTCTTTGTATATTTCTCTTGTTTGTTTTTATTTCTTTTTTACTGACTTGTTGACCAAAGAGTTCATATAACTCTTGCACCATTTCTTATTCTTGTAATGGGCTTTTGATGCGTATTTTTTTCTCTTCCACCATCTCAATGATATATTGGGCTTGGGCTTTTGGCTGTTATTCTTCCCAAGTCACATAATGTTGGTTATGGGCCATATAGGGCTTTTGTAAAACAACTCTTGCAATTTGGTTACTTAATAACTCCATTATTGGGCTTTTAGGCCCAATACACCAATGTGGGCCCCACAAGGCCCAATAATATTTTTAAAGTTAAATCCTCTAAAAACGAACTTGTCTTTTGGCATCTCGAAATAATCTTCAAACTTGTGTCAATATTGCCGGTTTTCGTGATCTTGGTACCTTTGATATTTTTGCACTTTGTCTTCGTCTCTTTCTTGGATTTTTCTTCAACATTTTGACCGTGAAATCCCGTGTTTTCTTTCATTTTGATCATTTTTACCTATTTAACACAAAAACGCAAAACCACGCGTAATTCCGACTTTTATGATATAAAACACATGATTAGGTCTTGTTTTTCCTTGATTTTAGTGGCAAAAGGATAAGTGTTTACACACTTATTAATATACATGTGTTAGTATTAGATTAGTTACACTATCATTCTTTATTCTTTGTGGATATATTTTTGTTAGTATTAGTTTAGTTACACTATCATTGTTCATATTGTGCATAAGAAGATTTCACATATTTCCTCAAGCCTAAGTTTTTGAAAAAGGATTTTTGGAAACCACATTTTAACAAGTAAATATAAGAAACTATTCAACCCCCCCTTCTAGTTTCTACAGAGTTGTTTAACACACAATTTTTGAAAGATTTTGAATAACCATTGAGAAATTCTTAAAAGAATTATGTTCAATGCTTTTTGAAAAACTCTATTTCTTTTTGGCGAAAAAGGTTTTCTAAGGCATAAACTTGAGTTCATAGACTTTGAATGTCTTGACGAATCCACTCAAGTGTAAGAAGACTTCTCTTCTTTTGCTGAGGGTAAGGGCACTAAAGCGTACACTCCCCCGTGAATATAGATCCGCGTTGCAATCTGAAAGTGATTACAAGCCATTGTGCTGAGCTCAAAACGTTGAATGTTTTGTGACAAGCTCAACCCAAGATAGATTGTTCTACCCATTGTTGGAAAAATTGTCCAAGATAGACACTTTCCTTTATTAAAAGTACAAATGACATGTTTTAAAAAATATTTACAACTTTCATTCGAGCTTTATGTACACACCCGTGTCGTTATTGAGCGACATTTCTAGGTACGTCCATATTATCGATACTAAAAGACATGTCGAGAAGAATCTTTTTGGATTTTGAAAGATTTTTAATTTTGTGTTTTGCTTTTATTTGTTTTATATTTTTGTATTTTGCTTTTTCAAAGTTATTTACAGGTAGATGTTTGATAGATGAATCAAGCAGGCTTCTTTACCAGAATCTCCAGTTCTGCTGGAGTCAAACATCTCATACCAATTTGCTTAACTAGATAATCAAACCTCTCTTTCGAAAGAGCTTTTGTAAACAAGTAAGCTAAGTGGTTATCAGTTCCAACAAAGTAAAGTTCAACGATACCCCTTTCAACTTGTTCCTTAATGAAGTGATATCTGACATTAATGTGCTTCGTGCGGGAAAGTTGTACCGGATTGCAGGAGATGGCTATGACGGACTTTGAGTCACAGTACATAGGTACTTATCAAAGTGGAATCCATAATCCGTGAGTTGTGTTCTCATCCAAAGAAGTTGAGCACAACACACAGATAGAGACACATACTCCGTTTCGGCTGATGACAGTGACGTGCAATCCTGCTTCTTGGAAGACCATCCCACAAGCTTATCTTGACCTAGAAATTATGCACCACCAAAAGTACTTTGCGTGTATCAAGACACCCTGCATGATCAGAATCTGAATAGGCCGTTATAAAGAAACCGGTCTCCCTCGGATACCAGAGTCCCATGTGAATGGTCTTATTAAGGTACCGAAAGATCCGTTTAACCTCCTTGAGGTGTTTTTCAGTGGGTCGTGCTTGATATCGTGCACAATAACACGTAGCATGTGATATATCTTGTCTGCTTACTGTTAAGTACATGAGGGAGCCGATCATTGAATGATATTTCGTTTGATTTATGGCATCTCCCTCCAAATCAGCATCTAGGGATGTGGTTGATAATGGTGTCCCAACGGGGTCACATGAGGTCATACCATGCTTTTTGATTATCTCTTGACAATACTTAGCTTGGTTGATAAAGATACCACTTGGGGATTGGTGAACTTGAATTCCTAGAAAGAATTTTAGTTCGCCCATCATAGACATTTCAAATTTGTTGTGCATTACTTTTTCAAACCATTTTGAAAGTTTTGGATTTGTAGACCCGAAAATAATGTCATCAACATAGATCCGCACAAGCAAAATGTCATCCCCGTATTTATAAGTGAATAAAGTTAGATCAATGGAACCTTTTGAGAAACCTTTGGATACCAAAAATTTCAAGAGCTCGTCGTACCACGCCCTTGGAGCTTGCTTGAGTCCATAAAGTGCTTTAAGGAGATGATACACCTTGTCAGGATAATGAGGATTGACGAATCCTTCGGGCTGCATGACATAGACTTCTTCCTTCAAAGGACCGTTAAGAAACGCCGTCTTTACGTCCATTTGATAAACAATGAATCCCTTATGTGCAGCATAAGCTAGGAAAATCCTGACCGCTTCCAAACGAGCTACTGGTGCAAATGATTCTTCAAAATCAATACCCTCTTTCTGACCATACCTTTTAGCCACGAGCCTAGCTTTGCTCTTGATAATCGTGTTTTGTTCATCCATCTTGTTTTTCCAGACCCATCAAAGATTTAATGGAATTAAATCGTATGGTCTATCAACAAGTTACCAGACTTTTAGTCTTTCAAATTGGAGAAGTTCATCTAGCATTGATTCAATCCAAGCATGATCAGCCAAGACTTCTTTGATATTTGTTGGTTCAGCTATACTCACGGTGAGAGCGAACATACAAACATCGCCATCGGTGTTAGGCTGTCGTCTTGTACGAACGGGCTGTGAAGGGTTTCTAATTACTTGAACCAAAGGATGATCTCGGGTTCAATGATGTGTTGAAAGATATCGTTGATAAAATGTATGCATATTTGACGGATCAACATGGCGAGTAGAGGACTCTCCAGTTTCGTGTACTGGTGTATCGAATGGGTTGATAAATTCGTCTTCGTCATTTAACGCATTGTTTGCTTGATTTGTGTTCTCTGGAGGAATGACAGTAGTTGTGGGTGTGTAGGAGCGGTTGTTGATGTGATATTCTGAGGAGGTAAATCTGCAGCAACCCGCGTTGAAGTAGACGAAGTTGTATCCTTTTGTTGACGATGATCGGTATCATCATTCTTATCATGAGTGACAGCGGAAGACTTCGATACAACTTGTTTCTCCCCCGTGAAATATTCATCATACATTGGTCCATATAACATTTCCAACTCTACAAGTGTCGTGTTGACTGTCATATATGCTCTTGGAACATTTCCTTGAACCAACGTTTAACTTGACGGTTCATTGCTGTGGTCTTGAGTTCCGAGTTCCGAGTTCCGTGCGGTTGTGAACGGAAGTCGTTTGTCGTTGTAGATCGGGACTTAAACTGTTTTGTTCAGGTTCCATTTCTTGTATTTCATCAAATCGGATATGAATAGTCTCGACTATCAATTTGTTCTCTTGTTGTAAACTCTATATCCCTTAGACTGAGTTGCATATCCCACAAGAATGCATGCATCACCTTTTTCTTTCATCTTGTCCAAGTTTTCACCATCTCGTATAATGTAACAAGTACATCCGAAAATGTGAAGGTGTTTGAGTGAAGGTTTTTGATCATGAATTATGTGATATGGTGTCTTTTCGTGTCTAGGAATAATTAAGGATCAGTTTTATGTGTAGCATGCGGTTGACACGGCTTCGGCCCAGAAGTATAATGGTAGTTTTGAAGCGGATAATAGTGTTCGAGCAGCCTCAACTAAAGTACGGTTTCGTCTTTCAACAACACCGTTTTGTTCGGGTGTTCGAGAAATAGATGTTTCATGTTCAATCCTTTCAGCTTCAAAATAATTCTTCAGAGTTGAATTCAAGAATTATGTGCCTCTGTCAGTATGTACCACTTTTACTTGAGCTTGAAGACCACGTTGTATCAACTTAAGGAAGTTAATGAGAACCTCAGGTGTTTCATCCTTGGACATCAAGAAGTGAGTCCATGTGTACCTTGAGTAGTCATCGAAAATTACCATAACGTGTTTCTTCCCATTGATAATTTGAACACACATGGGACCACACAAATCTATATGAAGAAGATCTAACCGTCCTTTAGAGCTTGGTGTTGTCTTTGTCTTAAAGCTACTTCGTTTAGCTTTACAAAGCTCACAAGAAGAACAAAGATGATCTTTGATGAATTTCAAACATGGAAGGCCTCTCACAATATCTTTCTTGGAAAGCAAGTTGATGGTATCAAAGTTGAGATGAGAAAGACGTTGATGCCATAACCATGCCTGAGTCGTTGAAGCTTTAGCCATGAAGCAAATTGGAGTTGATGAAGTTGTGTCTTGTAGTGAAATTGTGTAAAGATCAGTACTCCGTGAACCGTTGAGTAAATCATTCCCATCATAATCACGAACAAAACATGTCTTCTTTTTGAAAGCAACTTCCAAATCTGCATCACAGAATTGACCAACCGAGAAAAGATTGTGCTTGAGCCCTTCGACGTAGTATACCATTTTTATCGTGATATTCCCCTGAACCAAATCTACATGTCCTAGGATCGGTGCAAATTGGTCATTTCTGAATCGGACCGTACCCAGGAACTTCTCCACGAAGTTAATTAGAAGCTTGAGATTCCCCGTCATGCGCTTCGTGCATCCGGAGTCCAGTATGAAGAGAATTATTTGTATCACCTGTAGAAGAGTTAGAACACGATGGAGCATTTGCTAAATTGGATAACACAGTAGTTGCGATTGTATAATCATTAGTGTCCTTAGCAACATTTAAAGGCATACTAATTCTCGTTGTCACATTTTCTGTCCTAACTTTAGGCATCCATTTATATCCCGGAGGACATTGATTAGCAAACCACCATTTCTAAGACTTGCTAGCAGACTCATATAATTCCCTAATTCTGCTTCTAGGGTTGTTAGTGGTGGAGTCTGATGCATTACTTTTCTTAGTGGGGGTTGCACCAGAATGGTTCACTTTGCGTTTGGGTTTACTAGCACTAATAGGAATCGTAACTTGCTTCTTACTTTAGTAGCTACGCCTTTCACATTATTCATAGCACACATAGAATGATCAGCAGTAGCACATTTTCCACATTTCATACAAACAAACTTAACATTTAAAGCATTCAAAGCAGTCGAGTCATTCAAATCGTCATTACAAGCGATTGTAGACGTTTTATTCTTAGAAACATTCAAATTCCTAGGGTGTTCTTCTACATCCCTTTACTCTTGTGTTTCCAAACCTTATCATTCACTTGAGTGCTCTTGAGCTGAGGCTGGCTAACACTAGCAGTGGAGACTACTCCTGTAGTGGAAGACACACGAATATTAGTGTTTCTAGAAGTCTAAGGCGAGTGACTAACTTTGTTTGTAGGTTTAGTGGTCATTCTATACATCCCTGGTTTAATCATATTATTGTGCTTAACGCTTGGTGCTACAGTATTCCTTATGGGTTGAGTATATGGTAACCTTTCCTTTCCATCCATCTTGGGGGAAAACACAGGTTTTGCAAATGAGGAATTTGAGAAAGCAGATGGTTTTCCCAAGATAGAGGATCTATTCACTTTAGAGGCATTGGGTTGTCTAACAACAGGTTTCTTAATGCTAGGTTCCACAACTTTCCCACCCATCTTAGCAACGAGTTTCTTCAACTCTGCTATTGTGATGTCTTTTTCTTGTAACTGAGCTTTCAAATCCGAAATATCAAGAATTTTTTCGTTTAGTAATCGACATGAATCAGATAATTTTACTTCCAAAGGTGTATCATTTGAAAGGCTGCCAACTTTCTTTTGCAAAGCAAGTTCAAGTGAGTGACAATGTTTTTGAAGATAATCATATCTATGTTGAAGTAACAAAAATTCTTTTTGGTCAACTTTATTAGAAAGCTAAGTTTCAAGACGTTCACACTCTTTTACTTGATCAAGATATTTGCATGCAACATCAGAATATTCATCAATATCAGCACAAGATGTAACATAAACACACATAATATCTTTTGAGAGACATTCATGTAAGGGTAGATCATATGCTGTAGAAAACTCGTCCCTTTTAGGTTGATGGTCGTTCACTTCTTGTTCAAGAGATTCCACATATTTCAAATCATCAAACATTTCTTGCTTAATTAATGTTTCAAATTCTAAAATATGTTTTCTTTCCGCAAGCGAAATCAAAATACTTTTCACAAGCACAGTTATATCGTGAGGAATTTCTTTGTCTCCTTTCGAAAGTTCACGTTTTTTCCAGTCATCATCAACAACCTTTTTGAAATTTTCAATGTTACTCTTAAGAATACTAAGTGCTTGCTTACTCTTGCTTACAGAAACTTTAAATGGCAAGTACTCAATAAATTTTGAAACATTAGTTTTCATAGTGGCAAAAGCTTGTCTCTATTTAATTCTTATTTGTTCACATTCGAAAAATATTTGCTCACGATTTTTCTGTGTTTGCGGTTTGAAAAGACCATAAAGACTGTTTTCATAAGCATAATTATATGGTTTAACAAACACTTTATTAACTTTTTGTCTACTCTCTTCTTCCAAATCGTTTGTCTCTTCACTATCGGGCCTAACAACAAGGCAATCAAGATCGGTCCATTGGGACTCATCAAGATATAAGTGTTGATTCTCAGATTGAGCTTGCTCAAGGTACTTAGGATTAGCAAAACTAGGTCGATCCTTAAAAAACAAACGAGGTGCCAACATTCTCATGGTTTGAACTGATTGATTAGTTTTGTAAACAATTTTCTTATAAAAATCAATTTGAGTTTCAAGTTCCACCATTTTGTCGATATCTTTCGCTTGTTTAGTTTTGAAATCCTTTTCCAACTTTTCAACCACTGCTTTCTTTTCATTAACATGTTTAGTTTTATCCTATTGAAGAAAACCATTTACTTAAGTTAGCTCATTGACTTTCGTGGTAGCAAGATACGTTTTGTGACGTTCAGTACTCAAAGAGGTGTTATAATTACGTTTCTCTTGTTCTATAAGCTTAAGAGTATCGTTATAATTCTGTTGATAATCGTCCTTTTTGACGTTAGTTAAACACCCTTTGTACCCCTCAATCTCATTGGTCTTTCGAAGAAGCTGAGCTCTATAGCTATCAATGGTCTCACTAGATTTGATTAGAGCAGCTCTGCATTCTTCAAAATTTTGAGTGAGCGTAGCATTTGCCTTCTTTAATTGCTTTTGACTCTTTCTAGTTTCTTTGACATCTTTTTGGAAAGAAGCAATTAAGTTAGCAAGCGCAATACGCTCCTCATCATCATCATAATCGTTTGCATGTTGATCATCCTCAGACTCATTATTGCACATGTCTGATGAATCGGGTGTGGTATTGCTATCAACTATTTCCATCATACATGTGTCATTAATGGCTTTGGGTAGCTCACAGTGCTCATGAGTATTACCAAACACATTATATTCCTCTTCAGTGTGTACCTTATCGATTGGCTCAGTATTAAAGATAGCACCATTGTCATCTTCAGTGACGTTGATAACTTCTTCAACTTTTGCCATGTACGAGTAATGTGCTTCAAGTTCTTGATCGGAAGCTTCATCATTAGTGTCATCAAGCATGGCTCCTTCCTCAGCCGACAATTTAACCCCAACTTCCATCTTCTTGCAAAGCAACATCTTTTCCTTATGATAACCAGAGTCCCTGACTCGTTTCGGCTTTCTACCATCCTTTTCCATATGCCCATAACCTTGACAATTAAAGCATTGAATCCTACTTTGCTGAACCACTTAAGTACCAACAGTTTCCCTATTCCCAACAGCAGTAGCAATCCTCTGAGCATCATACTTAGCAGTTTGTCGATCATACCGTGTAGAACCCTCAACATGTGTTGGATTACGTCGATCATACCTTGGAGGACTTTCATCATGTTGACGTGTTTCATACCTTCGAGGAGTCTCAACATATTGATTCCTTGTACTTGATGATGTTCGAAGATTTTTGTTGGTGGGTTTGAAGATTTTCTTGTAGGTCTTCATAATGAAAGCAATTTGTTACTTCATCTCCCTATCCTTTTATGCTAGTTCATCATCATTGTCCTCTTCAGATGATGAATTAGGTGATGGTGATGGTGCTCTTTGTTCTTTGTCTCGTGATCTTATGGGAGCTTAATACTTAGATGAAGTGGAGTATCTTGGTGAAGTGGATGTGGTTGAGTATCTTGGTGATGAGGATGTAGTGGAGTATGATTTTGGAGCACGAGAGCGATGATCTTGGACATGGTGAGTGGTAGACACCAAATCAAGTGGATTAGCAGTCTTTGCTACCCGTTCAGCTTGAAGTTCATTTGCCTCATTCTGAAACTGTTTCAAAATGTCAAAGAGTGTATGATAGTTGACCTCGTCCAACTTATTTTGTTGTTTCACCAATGTTACAAATCGTGTCCACTCGGGTTGAAGTTGTTATAGAAATTGTACATTGACTTGCATGGTGGAGACTTGTAGATTGTTTCTTGTCATGTCATTCAATGAAGTAAACTTACCAAAGTTCCAGAACAAGTTAGTTTTGACATCTTGCTTGTTAAGTGATTCTCCTTGTTGCAAGCGTTCAATGGCAAACCACATTTCTTTTGTAGTAGAGCATGCATCAACCGTTGAGTAAATATCATATCCAATCCCACTGACAATCAAATAGATTTCTTCTTTCTCTGCATCAATCCAAGCACGTTTCTCTTTCGAAGTGTTCTCATATGTTTCCTCAATTGTTTGCTCATCGGAACCGCTTGTCGATTTGGTTGCTGGAATTGGAGGAATGGTTATTGTAGAGAGAGTATATGGTCCTTCTTTGATGCAAAGTCGAAGAACATCACCATTGGGTTTAGTGTCAAGATATCAAAGGAATCGTGATTGCCATTGTGCATATCTACCAGTCACAAGCATTGGTGGTCTCTCTTTATTGCCCGCTACCATGATATTGTTGTTTGTTACACGATACTCTGTAGTAGAATCCATCTTGATAAGCTTTGAATTTAAAAATGAACATGGATCTTAAGTAGTTGTTATAGTGATTGTTGTTGAGGAGAAAAAGTGTTGAAATCCCTTAACAATATGTTCTTTAAAAACCAAAAATTCTCAAAAACAAAAAAAAACACGATTGGAAATTTTTTAAGTGTATTTTTTTGAATTTTTTAAGAAATCCTTCAATAGTCGCAATGTCCAAACCTATCGAAATGTCTCAAAGTGCTTCGAAATGTTGGATCGTAAGTCTGATCGCAGCCCTAATCGTAACTCTTATCGCAACCCTTATCGCAACCCTGATCGCAACCTTGATCGCAACCCTTATCGCAACCCTTATCGCAACCCTTATCGCAACACTTGATCACAACACTCGATTGCAACACTCAATCGCAATCACTGATCGTAACACGTGATCTTAGTCACTGATCGTAACACGTGATCGCAGTCACTGATCGTAACATGTTGTTAGTGCAAACATTACGATGCGTTGTCGATATAATCTCTTTGTGTTTTGTTGATGACAAACATATAATTCGCAATACATTATGTAAAATGTTAAGGTATTCGTAATCACTCAAGAATACATTTGTATACTTCTCTCGACACCTCCAAGACCGCATTCGGCATGAATCACTCAAGGTATGTACAAACATGTCATTACCCTAAATAAGTGATCAAGGATTAATATTTTCTTAAAACTCACATTTTAATTAAATATGACAAAAGATTTTAATTAACTTTATTTTTAAGAAAATGTTTTATTAAAAAGAAAATGGAAATTTGAATTTGGCATATTCCATATGCCAAAGGAATATCCTTTGAGGGTATAAACTACCCCAGATGGCATATCCCCACTAAAGGACAAATTTGCACGGACTCCGCCGTGGAGGTTCCTTAAAGGAACCCGCGGTTCCTTATTGATAAGGTACCGCGGGTAGAGATAAGGAACCACGGGTGTTTTTTACCGTTGCAATGTTGTCCTATAAATAGTTGATCATTTCCAGGTTTTCTTTCAACCCTTTTTGCACAGTTTCTTTCAAAAACCATCTTAGATCCTTGATTAGTTAGGTCTGATTAATCTTGTTTAAGATGTGATTCAATCTTCAATCTCCTCATCCTCTCAAGTGCAAAGAGAAGAACACTATCATTACCATGATGTGTTGGGTTCACTACATGATGAAGATCTTTCCTTCTATAGATCTAAGTTATGTTTTTAGTCTTGCTACTATGTATATGTAGAAGATCCAAGTGTTGGGTACACTTGGATGTATTTGTAAGGGTAGAATATCCAAGTGATGGGTATCCTTGGATTAGGTGTTAGTTGTGTAGATCCAAGTCTTGTTAGTACTTGGATATAGTGTTAGAGTTATAGATCTAAGTGATGTGTGCTTAGATCTATATGGTTTATGTGTTTAGGCCATAAAACATAAGGTTTTATATGTTGGGCCATAAAACATAACTAGTGGGTAGATTAGGTAGTGTCTTGGTAGTTCTCACTAAACTCTAAAGTGATGTGGTTGTGTCTAGGTAGTTCTCACTAAACTCTAAAGTGATGTGGTTGTGTCTTGTGAGTTCTCACTTAGCTTTAAAGTGATTAGTAGTTGTGTTGTGTGAAGTTCTCACTTAGCTTCAAAGTGAAGAGTCGTGAAGATTGATTCTAGCTTTCGATTAGAACTCGACATCTAGCCTTGTGTCGTTAAATGGTGAAGTGGGCGACGTTGTGTAGATTGGTCCTACCTAAGATTAGGACTCGACTTTTAGCTTAGAGTCGGAAATTGGAAAAGCGACGTTGTGTATGGTTTCTCCACCTTAAGGAGTTTGTTGACTAGTGAAGTAACTCTCGAGTAAGGTGTACTCGAGGAGTGGAGTAGGGCGAAGAGGAGCTTCGTGACCGAACCACTATAAATCATCGTGTCGGTACTTTCCTTTACATTTATGTCTTTACTATTATAGATGTATTTATATGTTGTGTGTTGTGTGCATCTCATAATCTAAACATCTAAGTTGCAGAAAAGCTAAGGCTTAGTACGTGTGTGCTTCGTGTTTAGATTATGGTCAAGTGTACATCACTTAGTCTAAAATTCCTAGTTGCGGAAAAGCTTATGCTTAGTACGTGTGTGCTTAGTGTTTAGACTATTGCTTGATGTACTCTTGATTTGATGTGTTTGTGTGTTTACTTACTTGTAGTATTTATCTTTCAATCAAACACATCTCATATCTAGTCAAGCTTGATCGAGAATTTGATACAAAGGATTGTCAAAGTTTAACATGCAACAAAAGGTTAAGTTCACTGTCGGCGGTTCTCTAAATGGACCGGCGGTTCTTTATTGATAAAGAACCGCGGGTACACATAAGGAACCGCGCACAGTGGATTAAGCCGAAATGTTTTGAAAAACTAACTAGAAACTATTCAACCCCCCTTCTATTTTCTACAATTGGTATCAGAGCGAGGTTACTCAAGATCTTTGAAGTATATTGTACTTTAAAGCTTGGATCGATCTTTGCTCTTTTTTTCAAAACAAATGGTTTTTAAAAATGAAAACGGTTTTTAAAAATAGAGACGATCTTTGTATCAAATTGTTCATAAAGAGTGATTACTTATGAAATGTGTTTTGTTGCTTTATTCATACAAGTTATGGTGTTAAATAAACTTTGTATAATAGCTTGAATTAAATCTTTTCATGTTTGGAAGTATAAAAATCTTTTGTGTCATAATTAACTCTAAAATACGAGTTCTATGTGTCTAAAATGATTTTTTAGAGTCCTAAGTCCTTCCAAAAAGTTACCAAATGATTTTGGCCAAAAACTCATTTTTTGTCCTCTGACCGTGGTTCTTTATTGTTCCCCGCGGATCCTTATCAATAAGGAACCGCAGTCAGTCTGACTCAGATTTTTGAAAACATTGAAAAATCATATAAAATCAACCGTAAGTCCGTAGAAGTCGTGCCACCCGTCATTTCGAACGTAATTGAATTTTATTTCAATTAAAAATGCTTCCAAACCTTTATTCAAAATTTAAAATTTAAATGTTTTATAAGTTCTATACTTTGTCCAAAGTATTGAGTCTCGCTTTGTCGTAAAACTTGTGTTTTACTCTTTTATATTAAGTTGGACATCTCTTGTTGATATATCTTTGTAAATTGATATATTTATAAAGTGTTGAACTTAATTAAATTTTGAAATGTGTCAAAAACTATTTTCAAATAAGATCAAGCTATGTATACGTTGGTATATCTAACACTCAAAACATGGACTAATGCTTTTATGTGTTAAACTAATTGCTTGTGTGTGTTTCTTTGTGTGTTATTATTACATGTAGACATTATTAAGTGTTCCTTGCTATTTGTAGTAGTATTGCTTATATGTCTAGTCTCTTGTGCCTTGCTTGGTATTTGTTAGTATCTAGTTTTTTCTAATTAGGATGTATGCTAGATTTCTTGCATTTTAGTTGCAAAATTATGTGTGCATTGCATATAAGATTAACATCTCTTGGTTTACAAATGTTACAAAAACATTTTTTACACCTTGGCATGTTCTTTAACACTTTTAGGTTTGAAAGCTTTGGGAGCTTGTCAAATCTATTGATTTGGGTCGTCTTACTCGATCATGGTGTTATTAGTTCAAGTAGATAAATGTCTCACTATAAAACATGAAACACCCTTTGAAAATCTTAGCTATTTTCTCTTAAAAGAGTGTTTGTGGGAATCAAGAAAGATTTCGATTAAATATCAATGCATTATTCAAACTATGATTGGTATCATTATCGAATCTAACTGACATGTTTTTTAGTGTAGACATGAATGTGGTTTATTAATAATATACATTGGATCATAACTCACACTTGTGTTGATGGTGTTATATTGAATCTACTTGTTCAAATTGTTAGACATATTTTGTTTAATAATTACTTATAATGCACAATAGAGTCGGTTTGATAACTTGGATGTTTCATCCGAAATACTCAAGTAATTTACATTGCTATGCAATTTATAAATGTGTCATTTCCGAAAGACCAATCAAGAGTGTTCCTTTGGTTTGTGTAAACTTTGTTTATACACTTCAAAGTTATTGGCCTCAAGTTCTATTAAGGTAAATAACCTTAACTAGACTTGTTTGACAAGATATGCAATGGTGCATTCTTAACCCTCATTAGGTCATGCATTGTGTCGTCATGCAAGTTTCATCCTTGCTAAACTTTATTAGGCAAATGTTGGAATTATATTTTGTCTAACTTGAGAATGACTACTAGAGAATTTATGCACTAGGATCTTAATTTGACCTAACGGTTGAATTACTTCCATGTGGGAAGTTGAGTTGGTGTATAACTCGTAAAAATGGTCGTGTTTAGCCTTAATTGAGCACCTCTAGTGATAGTCTCATACTCATTCTCTAAATTGGCTAAATGGCTCTTCCTATATATGACTAATGATAGTTTACTTTGATGAACTTTGTATGTCATTAGGAGTCTTTTTCTTTTGTAGCCATTAGGTTTTTCTTAGCTTTACTCTTACGTGCTGATTGAACCTATGTGTCTTTCCTTTGTATGTGTTCCAATTTTTATTGCTCTTAAGCATGACTTTATGATAAGTTAGACTAGAACATTAGGATTTGCTGAATTGGAAAATCCTCCTTCACCACCTAAACCTAGCCTCTGTAGGCGGTTCTTTAAATAGACCGCGGCTCCATATCAATATGGAACCGCCGGTGGAGATAAAGAACCGCGGGCAGAAGCTCTCAAATTCGGGTTTTCTGAAACTTTCCAATTGTTCCAACACCCATTGGAATCTTTGTTTCAAACCTTTGATCACTCCCAAAATATCTTGGGCTTTCCCTTTTTAACCCATTACTAGTTTGGATCATCCCCTCACCCTTTTAAACCCACCTAGTTAGCCATGTTCTTCACACCTGAAACCATTCATCCTTACCCCTTAAACCACCCATTACTACCATGGTTTCTACAAGAACCTCCAATTCATCCAAAACCTCCTCTTCAAAGAGGCACCTCAAAATTAAGATTAAGTTACCCAAACTTAACTCTTCACCCTTTCACACACTCAAGAATGAGATTGTTCCAATTCTCATCTCTTCATCACCCTCCCCATCTCTTGCTCCATGCAAGACTACCTCAAACCATGGTACCAACCATTCACATGGTTCTACCTCCTCTTCATTCCAATCTAGAATGAATGAGCTAACCTCACCCTTCAATCCAAGTACTCTCTTGGATGTGACTACCCAACCTTAACCCATCCAAAGCATTCCCATTGTGAATGACTTTGTTGATACCTTGGTGACTTCACCTTTTACCCCTTTAAACTCACCCACATCACCCATCCAAAGCATTCCCATTGTGAATGACTTTGTTGAACCCTTGGTGAATTCACCTTTCACCCCACCAAATTCCGCCACCACCCTTGTCTTTCATTTAAGCATATGGATTGCTTATTGCTAAGGCATCTAATTTAAGCAAATCTTAGGATTCTAGTGTAACTAAGATTAAAATTATGCTTAAGTTTTAGGCTTGTTTTTTTACATCTTTGTATGATCTTTATTCTCTTGTATTTCCTTTCATGTTTTTAACATGATTTTTCTTTGAGTCTTGGATCTTGTTGTTATTATGTTTTTTTTCTTTTCACTTATTTTGAGTCCTTTTCTTAAACTAATAAGAATTAGGAATCTTCTTGGAGATTTACATTACATGTAGATTGATTTGTGATATCTAGATAGATGACTTGCTTGTATGCTACTTGCTTATATATCTTCTTGCTTATCCGTATGTTATATGCTTAATTGATTAGTTAATGAATGCATGCTTATTATAAAGGTTTTGTCTTTGTCAATCAATTCCGATATAATATCTCTTAGATGTGTCTAACTCATGCATGTCCTTAAATGCTACGTGCTAACATGTTTTACTTAGTCTTCTCTTTTTAAGTAATCTTGTTTCTTGCATGCCATATGTGTTAATTGCGCACCTTCTCTACATTGGTTTATTGTAGACTTCATAAGGCATTGCATGAATTATCCTATGTGCTTACTTGATTATGTGTTTGATTTTGTACTAACTCTTCATGTCTTCTTGAGCTTCTTTTGAGTTTCTTCTCTTACTTTCTTTCGAGATTTCACTATCACCTTCTAAGGTATAGTATTCATGAATCAATTTGTGAAGTTATCCTTAACTTCTTTGTTAAGTCTCTCTCAATTCATTTTAATCATGCTCTTCTAAGTCGAGTCTCTTTCTGTTGGGTCAAAAAGTTGATGTGGCAGAAACTCAAAATCGAAGACATTTGTTCAAGCGTTGTCAAGAGTAAATTAGACGTTGACAAGAGTAACTTAAGCGTTGACAGAAGTCAAACGCAGTCAACAAGGTCAAACGCTGATGGATGTTTAAAGATTGATGGAGAAATCTATTTAGGGAATATATTGAGTATATTATTTATGATATACACAATATATAGTTTATCTAAATAGAAGATTTAGATGTTTATTTGATTTTATCTCTTGTAGATTCTGTTCCTTCCACTATAAAAGGAACAAGGGTCTTAGGTTTTATTCTTATTGGTGGAGAATATTAGTGTTCACACGATGCTTGAAACCTGATTGGTCAGAATCATGTGATTAAACATTGATGTGTTCACACGATTAAATATTGTGTGTTCACATGGTTACTATGGACCTGCATTCACACGATCAAAACAGCAAGGACGAATTAAGAAGTGAAAAAGATATGAGCTATTTTTGGACATGACTTCATGTTATGGATTCTATTCTTATATGGTCCTACATATACGTAAGGCATAACATTGATACGCAAGTTTTTAAAGAATTTGTTATTGATTAAGTTACTGTTGAAGCTCATAACCCTAGATGACGTCAGCAGAAAAAGGAGACGTGACGCTGACAAGGATTAATTTAACGCTGACAGGAAGTATTTTGACGCTGACAGAATAAGTCAACGCTGACAGGTTGACAGTGTTGTCCGAGATATGGTTTTTCAAACGCTGTTAGGTATTGTCCGATATGTGACAATACATATTCCAGATATATTGGATAGAGAAGGATCTCGGATAACACAAGGAAGGCTGCTGTTTGAGAAAACTGGTATGTTTTTAGCACACAAAAAGGTAGAAATTACACACGAAGGTACATGGAATCTCCGTTTTAATTTAGAATATCATGTTGATATTTATGGCTCTGATATTTTTGAAAGGAATTAATGATTTTAATGCGAGTTAGCAACGATTCATGAAGTAATTTATTGGAGTATGTAATCGGGATAGCCTTGTGAAAGAGTTATTCATTGTTAACTTTTACATACAAAGATATTGGTTCATCATGAAGAGATGTTGGCTTAAGGGGAAGAATTCTTATGGTAAGTTTGATGATTGAAGAAGGTTTTCGCGAGTTTGTGTTCTATCATATCTTAAAGTCATGCACTGGTGACTTTAAAGGTAACTTGTTCGTGCTTTACATGGTTGGTGATGAAGACTTGTCATAACACTTGAAGGAGTTACATAATCGTGCTCAGTGTCTCACACAGGATGAGAATATTGACAAGGGATCGAGGTCTACTTATATTTAGTCATTGGTATAAGTTTTTCATCACATGGATAGTACAAGACATGGAACACAAGGCTGGGTTATTCTACTTCTACATCAAAAATATTATATTAATTGTTCTTCAAGATCATTACACAGAGCCTACATTTGGAGAATCTTCAAAGATTGCATACATTGTTTACTTCCTTGTTGATGTGACAAAAAGGGGAAGAAATACATGCTACACTTGAGGGGAAGCAATTTGAAGATCATGTACAACTTACAAGAGATACACATAGAGTTTTGCCACTATCAACTAGGGGAAGATTGTTGGGTCAAAAAGTTGATGTGGCAGAAACTCAAAATCGAAGACATTTGTTCAAGCGTTGTCAAGAGTAAATTAGACGTTGACAAGAGTAACTTAAGCGTTGACAGAAGTCAAACGCAGTCAACAAGGTCAAACGCTGATGGATGTTTAAAGATTGATGGAGAAATCTATTTAGGGAATATATTGAGTATATTATTTATGATATACACAATATATAGTTTATCTAAATAGAAGATTTAGATGTTTATTTGATTTTATTTCTTGTAGATTCTGTTCCTTCCACTATAAAAGGAACAAGGGTCTTAGGTTTTATTCATAATTCATATTCACAATGTAAACCTAAAGCGTGTGTGCACTAGACGTGGGATTCAATGTATACACGTCTGGTGGATGTTTGCTATTAATATAATAAACATCCCTATTGTTTTAATTCATGTTATTCGTGCCTAAACACCTTGTTAATGTGTTATGTTCTAATTCCGCTTTGATTGTATAATCATATGAACATGATACATTCCTAGTAGCTTCAAAGATCCGGAAACCAAGGTTTCCACACTTTCTTCTAATTTTTCTAAACTAAGTTGAGTCGAGCCTTACCCTTTCCTCATCATGTAATTGTTCTTTGAACATCCATAATGATTGAGAAGAGCTACGGAACTTTGAGCATGTAGTTTATCATATGCTAAACACCATTTGGTGTCGACATTCATACGCATTTTTGCCTATAATGTCCTATATCCCGATTTTTCTTAAAGCGTCGATTTATCCGCTTTTGGTTTTCCTTTTATTTTTTTTGGTCAAAAATGTCTCTAGGTTGAGATATTTTTGTTCCTCTTTTTGAGAGTTGATTGCGGTTAAAATTTACAATTGGTATGGGTGATTCCATCAATTCTAAGTTTTTAACCCCTTGAGATGATATCTTCAAATTCTTGGATGTTTCTTTTCTACCTCTATTCCAACAATTTTGAATTGATTTCCTCAAAATCCTCTCCTTGTTTTTTTTGAGAGTTGATGGTTAAATCTTTAATTTTCTTGGGTGATTCCAAAAATTCTAAGCTTTTTACCCTTTGACATGTTATCATTACAATTGGTATGGATGTTTCTTTTCTATCTCTTTTCCAACAATTGTGAATTGATCTTGTCACGATCCTCTCCTTTATTTTATTTTTTTTGGTTGATAGCATCGCGTGCACACTTCTTTCTTCAATGCTTGTCATTGTTTGTGCAAACGACTTGTTTATCATCCTCTTTTTATATATGCTCTTGTCTACTAACCTTGTTTTGTAGGACACTTCTAACCTATTTTTGTAGCTCGTCACTATTCTTGCTTTGTTGGTGTCTCAAGCAAGGGGGAGCTCATATCAAGGGGGAGCATTTGAAAGAGTTCAAGTCATTACATTTGCGGTCATTCATCGAATATCTTGCTAGTAATGAATTTTGGAATCTTGAAGATAAGCATTTTATTATGCATGGAGTTAGTTAACCTATGGTGATTGAAGACTTCACTAGGATGACGCAAGCTCAATATCTTTGGATGATGGGTTTATGGTTTGGATTCTCGCCTCTCAACCGTCGACCACAAGTGATGATTAGCCTTTTGGATGCATGTTCTCTCGAAGTCAATCTTCCTCCACAAATAAAAAACTACCTTTCAGATGCTAGCTCTCCTGACATTAATTCTTCTCTTCTTCAAATGACGTGCTATAGATGACTATCACTTTGGACGTGTGCTCTCTCGACGTTGATTCTTCTCTTCTTCAATACGTTTACTACCTTTTTGATTCGACAAAAGGGGGAGAAGTAAGTGTAAACGAGTAACTTATGCATTTTAATATGTGTTGCGGTTTACTTGTTTGTCATCATCAAAAAGGGAGAGATTGTTAGTGCAAACATTACGATGCGTTGTCGATATAATCTCTTTGTGTTTTGTTGATGACAAACGTATAATTCGCAATACATTATGTAAAATGTTAAGGTATTCGTAATCACTCAAGAATACATTTGTATACTTCTCTCGACACCTCCAAGACCGCATTCGGCATGAATCACTCAAGGTATGTACAAACATGTCATTAACCTAACTAAGTGATCAAGGATTAATATTTTCTTAAAACTCACATTTTAATTAAATGTGACAAAAGATTTTAATTAACTTTATTTTTAAGAAAATGTTTTATTAAAAAGAAAATGGAAATTTGAATTTGGCATATTCCATATGCCAAAGGAATATCCTTTGAGGGTATAAACTACCCCAGATGGAATATCCCCACTAAAGGACAAATTTGCACGAACTCCGACGCGGAGGTTCCTTAAAGGAACCCGCGGTTCCTTATTGATAAGGTACCGCGGGTAGAGATAAGGAACCGTGGGTGTTTTTGACCGTTGCAATGTTGTCCTATAAATGGTGGATCATTTCCAGGTTTTCTTTCAACCCTTTTTGCACAGTTTCTTTCAAAAACCATCTTAGATCCTTGATTAGTTAGTTTTGATTAATCTTGTTTAAGATGTGATTCAATCTTCAATCTCCTCATCCTCTCAAGTGCAAAGAGAAGAACACTATCATTACCATGATGTGTTGGGTTCACTACATGATGAAGATCTTTCCTTCTATAGATCTAAGTTATGTTTTTAGTCTTCTACTATATATATGTAGAAGATCCAAGTGTTGGGTACACTTGGATGTGTTTGTAAGGGTAGAATATCCAAGTGATGGGTATCCTTGGGTTAGGTGTTAGTTGTGTAGATCCAAGTCTTGTTAGTACTTGGATATAGTGTTAGAGTTATAGATCTAAGTGATGTGTGCTTAGATCTATATGGTTTATGTGTTTAGGCCATAAAACACAAGGTTTGTTATGTTGGGCCATAAAACATAAATAGTGGGTAGATTAGGTTGTGTCTTCGTAGTTCTCACTAAACTCTAAAGTGATGTGGTTGTGTCTAGGTAGTTCTCACTAAACTCTAAAGTGATGTGGTTGTGTCTTGTGAGTTCTCACTTAGCTTTAAAGTGATTAGTAGTTGTGTTGTGTGAAGTTCTCACTTAGCTTCAAAGTGAAGAGTCGTGAAGATTGGTTCTAGCTTTCGATTAGAACTCGACATCTAGCCTTGTGTCGTTAAATGGTGAAGTGCGCGACGTTGTGTAGATTGGTCCTACCTAAGATTAGGACTCGACTTTTAGCTTACAGTCGGAAATTGGATAAGCGACGTTGTGTATGGTTTCTCCACCTTAAGGAGTTTGTTGACTAGTGAAGTAACTCTCGAGTAAGGTGTACTCGAGGAGTGGAGTAGGGCGAAGAGGAGCTTCGTGACCGAACCACTATAAATCATCGTGTCGGTACTTTCCTTTAAATTTATGTCTTTACTATTATAGATGTATTTATATGTTGTGTGTTGTGTGCATCTCATAATCTAAACATCTAAGTTGCGGAAAAGCTAAGGCTTAGTACGTGTGTGCTTCGTGTTTAGATTATGGTCAAGTGTACATCACTTAGTCTAAAATTCCTAGTTGCGGAAAAGCTTATGCTTAGTACGTGTGTGCTTAGTGTTTAGACTATTGCTTGATGTACTCTTGATTTGATGTGTTTGTGTGTTTACTTACTTGTAGTATTTATCTTTCAATCAAACACATCTCATATCTAGTCAAGCTTGATCGAGAATTTGATACAAAGGATTGTCAAAGTTTAACATGCAACAAAAAGTTAAGTTCACTGTCGGCAGTTCTCTAAATGGACCGGCGGTTCTTTATTGATAAAGAACCGCGGGTACACATAAGGAACCGCGCACAGTGGATTAAGCCGAAATGTTTTGAAAAACTAACTAGAAACTATTCAACCCCCCCTTCTAGTTTCTACACACGTGATCGCAGTCACTGATCGTAACACGTGATCGTAGTCACTGATCGTAACACGTGATCGCAGTCACTGATCGTAACACGTGAACGTAGTCACTGATCGTAACACGTGATCGTAGTGTTAGATCGTAACACGGATCGTAAGATGTGATCGTGATATTCGATCGCAAGTAGAAACCCGAGGTTTATGCGATCGCAATATTCAGATCGTAAAAAGTAAGGAGTTCGGGACTTTTAGGCAACAAGAAAGATGAGAACGTTACCTGGGAATTCGTGTTTCAATCCAAACCAAAGTAACCAAAATCTTACCACAAGTATGTATATAATCTATAGTATGATTTAGAACAAGAAACACAACAAAAAACAAGAAAATACTTGAATTTGAGATGATGATAGGAGTAAATCACACGAACCAAATATTATAGCAACAACGAATCACAAAAAATACCCCATGGCGATTGATACCAATTGTTGTCCCTATAAAATATGATGATTCTACACGAATAAAGAAGAAAGAAAGGTAGATAAAAGATGAAAGGTTTCTAGAGAGAGATAGTAGAGAGAAGTGTGTGTTAAACTTTTGTGAGATCAGATTAGAAAATGAGACAACCAACACCCTTCCTAACATGCTAGGAAGGGTTTATATAGCCTTTGCCTACATGTGGCTTAGTGGGCTATAGTTTGATTGGACCGGGCTTGAATAAATGCTTAGTATCTTGAAAGAGGCCTTTTAAGCTAGCCATCAAGCCCGCAATGTCACGACTATTTTAACTAACTATTAAAACGTTCTAATAAATGTTACAGTATAAACCTATGATCGAACATTCTTGTTTGACTCAATATTTTAAGGCTAACACAATGTGCCTAGTTTTCAAATGTATCATTTCGTCTGAAGCATACTCTTATCCCTAAATCATACTATCATCAAAATGTAACAAAACACATTCATTATTCGCATAATCATGTTCAAAATTTCCAATTAAAAAAAACTTTAAACTGTGATTACCTGATCGGAAGATAACAAACTAACTACACCGTTAACTTTCCTTGCGTCACAACATCCTTCAACATCGAAATCGTTAAAAACCTTATCGTCGCCCTTCTCAGCTCCAAGTCGTTCAACCATTACATTTTCTCGAGCTTCAAACATTAAAAGCCCTATATGAAATTTTAAACAACGTCAAGATAGCCATGAAGAGCTAAAATCATGAATCAAAATCAAAATTAAAAACTTAGGAACAAACCCCCAGAAGATAATAGAAAGGACACATGTGAAGGGTTGAGCCATAAACAGTAGCTACCATTTCATCCTGTTTTTACTAATTGAGTTGAGCCATAAACTTACAATAATTAGGCTCATTTTCTCATTATATTGGGTAAAATTATGCATGCTGACTATTCATGCCATCTGAACTTATAACCTGATCCAAATAAGCAACCGACGTGTGGCAAATAACATCTTTTCTCCATCATAAGCAAATACCTAACCACCTAATTCAGAACTGTAAATAGCATAAACAAAGTACATACAATTTTTTAAAGGACTTTGCTGCTAAAGGGTATGATATGAGTTCTTGTTATAAAGAATGAAGCAATTGTTTTTTAGAGTTAACTAATAAAAACTTTAGACGAATCATATAACAGGAAAAAAAGCCATATACCTGTAAGAACTTTCTAGCTTTGGTTAAAATAGCAAGACCAACAAACACTTACCTTGGGTATCAGCCGAGATAGGGTGTGTAGAGGTACACAACCCATAATATAACTGCAAAGTAAAGTAAGAGTTACCATGATATTGGCCATCTGAAACTCAAAGTTATTCCAAACACTCTTTTAACAGAACACTGAACCTAAGGGTGCATCTTTCGTTTCCCATAACTTGAAGAGACGACTTGCACATCGAATGTTTTTCCTAAACAATAACCGAGAAAACAAACATTATACAAAGTTGTGAAAGAATCAACTGTGAAACAACACATGAAATGAACAAAGCTATGAAACTATATTGGTCAGATATACTATTGAAACAAAAAAGCATCCCTAAGTATAGGTCACATTTCATTCTATCCCATTGTTCTAGTCTCACAGCCTGTATGCATTTGCCATTTCATACTCGCCATTTTATAAAGGCATTATGTTTTTTGAAATATCCCAAACCATGTTTTCATCTATAAGAAAGCTGATATATAAGAAGGCCACTTTAAACGTGAGGATGGTTATTGAATGCGACATATTTTATTGTCCCACGCTCTAAACGCAACACGTCACATAAGCCTATTTATATAAAACATATTGTAACATTCAAGGCCAGAGATATATGGAAAACGAATGTTACTTATTTAACCTCAAAATCATGTAATTTATACCGTGTTCCCCTCATTTTCAATTAAGAAGCCTGGAAGTGATTTTACTATCGTAGGCAACATATTTTGGTTTAAAATTCAAAGTAACTATATTAACAAATACTGAAAGTAGCCATATACATGTAAATTATTGATTTTCGTTGTATGGCCTAAATGTGATCTTGGAATCAAATTTTAGACACTCAAAAGATATAGGGACTTTTTAAGTATGTATGGGTTTTGTTACCTGAGATTGATGTTTACGTCATGTAGGGTGTTTTTGACATGACATTCCTTGTAGCATCTTTTCTATTGACATTTGTTGCAGTTCCTGTAGAGCCAAGAATGTCCTTACGTCGACCTTTCCTTCGGCTTCTTATCGATCATAGAAGCATAAAAACCCACATTTATCAACCTGAACCATTATAACACGGTTATCATATTTTGAACCTAATAGTCAACTGAATTAATTTTTTAAGATATTTTAAATATTTGATTTGTAGTACACATATTTGATATTGCCTTACTTTTTTAAGCAATGGTGATGCTATGTATTTAATGGGTCAAAACCAACAAATTTTACTAGTTTAGATTAAGCATGTGGTCGGGGATAAGTACGCACCTTTTCGTCAACCACTTGAATTTGATGCAACTTCCTCTGATTTAATCACCACATGCGTGATGCTTCTAGGGTGTATGACCTGAATCAAAACAAAAAATTCATGGTTTTATGTTTGGTGGTTACCAAAAGCCCATCAAATAACTATTGTTTACAGAACTTTTTTATGTCCGCAAATACGAAAGTTAGAACTCATGCATTAGTTCTACAGTTAAAAGTATACAGGTGTCTTAAACTACATAGAATCAAATGAACCAAAAAGAAACCACTTACTTTCAACACGAGTTATTAGGAATTGGACAGAAGTTCAATAGATGTAAAACTTTTGTTCCCTTGTAAAAGTTAGCACTTGTTTTACCAAGTGTTGCATGTTTTTACGAAGTTTAGGGAATGTTTGTTATTGCTTAAATTTTGTTCTCATACCTAAAAATAATTACCTATATCCGTTTAAATATGAAAACTTTAAGAAATAGTTATTATATCTGCTTAGTTGGTTCAGCTAAATTCATCTATAAAAAGTTCAACGTTTGATATGATAGAAAAAAATAGTTTCAATCTCATCTAAAATAAGTATTTCAAACTCAGCACTGTCGTACTTTCCTACCATATTTCACTTGTAGCCAAATTATGTTCACGCACTTACTAAAAACCCACCACTATTAGAATTTACCAAAGTCAACTTTCTGCTACTGCCGTTCCACACATATTTTGAGATGTTTTAAAACATAATCGATACTTTAACCATGTGTGCCTTATTTTCGATTTTTTTCTTCATATAATGTGTACTGTGTGTGCTATAAATTAGCACTGAATTAAAAATTACGTCAAAACAAATAATATGTAACTAATAAAGAAAGTTCCAAGAAAAACCCTCAAATCCAAGTCATTTTCGCAGAAGGGCCATTAAACCGCAACACAAAATATTAAATAAAGATATATGGTGTTCTATTTTATGACACAGCTAGTTAAGAAGTGTTTGGTATCGCTTATGGGTAATCATATAGTATACATCACGGCATACATGATCCTGATACAATGATACATGTGTTTCCCTTTTAATTTCGTAATTAAATGGGATAGATGCGTTTAAATTCTTTAGTTATATAGTTAATATGTATGAACCGACTATATTTTCTTAGGTATAAACTATACAACTAACCTTTTTGGTATAAGTTCAAACAACGATAGTTTTGAGTGAACTTGAATGCACGGTCGTAGAGTATAGTCTTGCATCAACAATTACCCGCAAAAGTTCAAAATCACATAATCTTCGAGGTCAAGGAAGCTCGTTTCACCTGTATTGAAAAAAGGCACATGCCAAAACCTGTATACAAACACACCAACATTTATTTAGTCAAACCATCACTTTTATTCTCTAATCTAGACTAAATAAACAGGTTAAGAAGTTCACCCCACACAATACCCCCTAATTCCAACAAAATCTAATTTTGAAATTTACTGCTTTCTAAGTACTCATGTGACTCGTTCTTCTTTCTCCTGAATTTCGTAGGAGATGTCTGAATTAGCTTATTTATAGAGATGATTGGGTTATTTTATTGAAAGACACATATTCAAATTAGTATGAAAATTCTGTTACCATCTATAAGATAAAGTCTAGTAATTTTATTAAGGTGGGCCAAGTCCTAGAAAAATGAACCAAATCTACTATTTTAAAGCAAATTATTAGCATAGATACACACTTTGGCAAAATGTTAGGGTGGGCCTTGGCCAACCCAGCCAGTAACGTGCCTCTGTCCCTGACCGATATCTAAATCTTACTAATTCCTCTCATCCATTCTTTCTCCTATACATTTCACCTAATTATGTACTATAGAAAATAATTAGTTTGAATACATACTTTGACATCCGTTACATGTATCATTTGTTTCTTGTAATTGGCCTTCGATTTCTAAATTTGCCTCACTGTTTCACCTTGAGTTGTGTCTGAGCAGACCGGAACCAAAGGTGTTTCCATTATGAGTTAAGTCTTAATTGAATCATAAAACTACTACAACTATTTCTCTGATAATAACTCCATTTTTGCGTGAATCGCGCGATCCAGCATAATTGTTCCTAAACCCGTTGTCTTCATTAATCATGCCATTAGGAACACCACCCTAGTTCTAAACTTAAACCAAATTAGCACTTAATAACAAAAAAACAAAGACGATTTATAGCAAAAAATATGTCACGAATGACCTTCAGATTAAAAGTGGAATTGTGAATTTGTGTGTAATTTAGTTTAGATATGATTAAATTATTATTTTTATCACTCATGTAGTCTTATAAGATTATCAATGTGATGTTATAATTTATTTAAAGGCATAAGTTTAATTGTTCATTATATCAAACACCTTATGTACATACACAATAACTTATCAAATACACAATAAAAGAGAAGGCACATACCTTTTGAGTTGGTTGAATTGATGGATTCATAAAATTTTCAACACTAATCTGTAAATGGAAAAAAAGAAAAAAGAACAAACACAAATTAATTCAAATAGCGAATTAACTACCGTAGAAGTGTAATACAAACATATTGATTTGAAAGAAGAATGATTAACATATAAACCCAGTTTAATAAAAACGAAAAGATGAATGTTAATAATCTTCTTGCTGGTTCTGAACAAATAATTATGGGTATGATATCAGTATTTTTAGAAAATGGAACCAAAAAACTCACATAACATAATAGAGTACATTTGGTTGTATTCATCATTCTGAATTGTGTTTATCTAACGATGATGCTCAACACCGATTTGGGAATGATATTATGTTTGGCGGCCTGGTCATTTGGTGTTTATAGGGCGAACGGCTTGGTCATTTGGTGTTTGAAGGGTTTCCCCAAATCTTTTTTCACAGAATGTTGAAGGGAAGGATGTGTTTCTGTTATATTTAGTATAGGTCATTTTTATTATTGGTTTTGTTACATTTGATCTGAAAATTAAGATACTTCCCATGTAAGCTTGCTAGTATTAATTTGCTTACTACAAATAAGTTAGAGAATGTTAAATGACCAACTTAGACATGACTAAAATTTAGATAAATATTTTTAATTTTTTTTCAAAGGGTATGAAAAGTCTTTTTCTCTTCTCCTTTATTTTAAGATATAGATACAAGTATATCTTCCGGGCTACATTGTTATACATCTACATAAAATAGTTATCATACTACACTATGCTCATGACCCTGCTGCTGGACAATATCATAATCAACAAAATCCCCTTATAAGAAGGTAGTCTGCCAACTAACCTTAGTTTAGCAAAATAAAGTGTATCTGTTTAGCCTAGGTAGGACCCTTCAGCTGCGGGCAAACGCGACTTGCCCAAACAGGGGATGTCAACCCCCAAATAGTACTATTCACAATATTAGCGCTCGTTTTTTAGAAATGATTAGCGGTCCACGATTAAAAAGGGACTTAATGGCAGTAGTAAACATAGTGTCAATAATCATATCAGGCAGCATTCAAAAACACTAGTACTCCAGTTTTAGCGTATATCCCCCTCGCGGGTTTTCAAATCATTTGTAAAGCATTTAAACGTGAGCCTATGAACTCACCTTATGTCCATAGAGTCTGAGCTGTAATAAGATATATTCCAATCACAGATAAACAACTTGGTCATAGAAACCACAACTTGGTCTCACACAAACCTTATTCCAATCACAGATTAACACATTTTATATAGTATCAAGTCTTTGATCTTTAGTTCAATACTTTTACGTATTAGTTATATATTCTTTGATTTAAAATTTATCGTAATTAAATAATCATTGTTCGGGTCATCATACTCAGAAGCCATTCTATAAACGTTTGAGGAGCGAGGACACTTTAAATCGTAAACCTAACCACTGAGTTAGAACGTAATATCAAGATGGAACATCTTTGTACAAAGCTCCATACAAACATGAAACCTTTTATTTTATCTCATATTTATAATTTATCTTCTTTAGTTTCAAAATTAGAAAAATAGCCCTTTTAGTTATATTTTAGCTTAATTACACTTTTAACCCCTAAAGTATTTAGTTTTAATATTTACCTTTTAAACCTTGAAATATTAAACTTTAGGGTTTCAAACTTTACAATATTTGTCCTTGTTAATGCAATGATGCCTAAAAACGTTACTTGCATTCTTCGGTCTCGCTTAGTTTTGATTACGACAATATGTAAAAACAAGCATTTACGAAAACAATGAAAAACGAAGTCTTGAGTTCAAGTATTTTTCATTTTACCCATTTTCACTTAAGGTATGAATAAACAAGTACTAACCTTAATCAAGTGATCAAGTGATTTAATCTTTTCTTAAAACTTACCTTTTATTAAGTGTGACAAGTTTTTAATTAAACTTTTTTTAGAAAATGTTTTGTTAAATTAAAAATTTGAAAATTTGAAATGGGCATATTCATTTTTGATTTGGAATATTCTTTTAGGATATTATATAATCAGATAAGACCTCCACCACTAAAGGACAAAAAGGGAACGGAGTCTACTACGGCGGTTCCCTAGTGCCTAGGCGGTTCCTTATCGATAAGGTACCGCCGGCTGAGATAAGGAACCGCAGGCAGATATAGCCGTTGGCCCTTTGTCCTATAAATAGTGGACCTTTCTCAGATTTTCTCTTCACCTCTTTTGCACATAAATTTCTAGATTCAAACATACTTCTTAAATCACTCAAATCCTTGATCATTTGATTGATTACTACTTGTTTAGAAGTGAATCTATCTCATCCATCCCTTCCTCTTCAAGTGCAAAGAGAAGAACACTATCCTTGTGAAGTGTTGAGTCCACCACCAAAGATCCTTTGAAGATCAAATCTTATACATTTGTTATTGTGTCATAGTTGTGAAGATCCAAGTAGTAGTGTCTATTTGGAAGTTGTGTATGTACTAAGTATAGTTGTGTAGATTGGTCCTAGCTACGATTAGGGCTCGACTTTTAGCTTAGAGTCGGATATTGGTTAAGCGATGTGTACGATTTTCTCCACCATAAGGAGCTTGTTGTGTAGTGAACTCTCGAGTAAGGAGTACTCGAGGAGTGGAGTAGGAACGAGGAGTGAGCTTCGTTGCCGAACCACTATAAATCCTTGGTGTTTGGTTTGATCTTTCTTTACCCTTAACTCTTTACATTCTTTATCTTTGTGCATATACACTAGTTAGTATTAGTTTAGTTACACTATCATTGTTCATATTGTGCATAAAAAGATTTCACTTATTTCCTTAAGTCTAAGTTTTTGAGAAAAATGATTTTTTGAAAACCAACATTTAACAAGTAAATATAAGAAACTATTCAACACCCCTTCTAGTTTCTACAATTGGTATCAGAGCGGGTTGCTCAAGTATTTTTAAAGTATATTGTATCTTAAAACTTGGATAGATCTATGGATTCCAACAAGTACCTAGAAGGGAAATCTATGCAAAGACCACCACTTTTTGAAACCCATAGTTTTATTTATCAGAAAAATAGATTTGAGACTTATGTGAAATCAAAAGATTTAGATCTTTGGCATGTTATTACCAATGGTGATTTTTTACCTTATCAATTTAATGAAGTTTCTAAAACAAAGGAATTGGTCACTTTTGACAAAGCTAATGACGATACTAAGAAGAAACTTTCGAAAAATAATGAGGCTAAAATGGTGATTTATAATGCCTTACCTAAGAAAGAGTATGAAAGGATTTTTATGTATGAAACCGCTAAAGATATTTGGAACACTCTTTTAGTAACCCACCAAGGTAATAGCCAAGTCAAAGAAAGCAAAATCGATATTCTTGTCCGACAATATGAACAATTTATCATCTTAGAAGATGAAGCTATTGATAGTGCTTTTGCTAGATTTAACACTATTATTACTAGTCTAAAAGTACTTGATGAAGGTTTTTCTAGCAAGAACAATGTTAGGAAGTTTCTAAGGGCCTTACATCCAAAGTGGAGAGCAAAAGTCACGGCTATCAAAGAATCAAAATATCTCTCAACTTTATCACTCGATGAACTCATAGGGAACTTGAAGGTTTATGAGATGATAATTTTGAAGGACTCAAAATTGGTGAAAACCAAGAGTGAAAGGAAGTCTCTTGCACTCAAAGCCAAGAAGGCACAAAGTGATCATGATAGTTCCTCGGATAGTGATGACGAGGAGTATGCATTGGCGGTAAGAGATTTCAAGAGATTCTTTAAAAGACGAGGTCAACACGTGAGGCAACCCAACAATGACAAGAAACCATTCTCAAAGAATCGGTTTGCCAAGAACGGAAAAGGTGATAGGAATTTCTTTAGATGTGGTGATCCAAATCATTTCATTAGTGAGTGTCCAAAGCCTTCACGTGATAAGAATCACATGACATTCGTTAGTGGTTCTTGGAGTGATAGCGGTGAAGATGTTGATGACAACCCCAAAGAGGAGAAATGTCTTATGGCTCACACTTCTAAAGAGGTACATTCCGAAACCGAATATTATAGCAATGATAGCTCCACCTTAGATGATATTGAATTAGAAGGCCAATATGATAATTTACACAAACTTAGCCTTAAATTCATAGAAAAGAACAAAACCTTAAAATCAACCAAAACTAAGCTTGAAAATGAGATCAATGAACTTAGGGAAAAATTAGCCAAGCTTGAGAAAAATAAAAAGTGGATGTAGGTTGCGTAAGTTGCGAGAAACTTAGGTTAGAGAATGAAGATCTCAAGAGCACCTCCATTAAACTGGAAAAGTTCATGAAATGTACTAGTGCTCTTGATGATATGTTAAACAAACAAATTCATTCTAAGGAAAGACTTGGTGTAGGTTTTAACTCAAATGAAGCATCAACCAGTGAACCTAAACAAGTCAGATTTTCAGAAAAACTGTCTGCTGTACGCGGTTCCAGATTGTATGGGGCGGTTCCTTATCACTATGGAACCGCCACCCTAGATAAGGAACCGCGGGCAGAAAGAATTTTTGATGAAAATCTTGAACTTTCTGAAAAGTCAAATTTAGGTGAACATCCTAAGCATCTTATTGTTAACAAGGTCAAATTACCCATACATGACGACAATGCCGTTGATAAGTTCTATAAGCCTATGAGTAAACCTCTAATGGTAAATAGAAGTTTATCAAGACCATCTTCTACTCCACCAAGAGTACGGAATGAGTCTAGGCCTAGAAGTAGAACGACAACACCTAGAAGAGATAGTCAAAACAATTCACGACCTAGAAGTAAAACTCCAACACCTAGAAGGAATGACCACAACTCTAAACCAAGATCAAATACACCTAGGAGAAATAATGAACAACAAAATGGTTATATGAATTATTATCCTCCTCCTTTTTGTTCCCCATGGGGAACCCCTCCTCCATTCATGCATCCCAACCAAATGCAAGGGATATTTGGAACTAACACTTTTGGACCCATGAGATATTGGGGACCAAATGTTTGATGGTGTGTGTTGTTACCTAGATATGCTTGGGAATTGATTTGGAACCCAACGAGTGGATTAAGGACAGTGGTTGTTCTAAACACATGACGGGTAATCGAAGTTTGTTCTCGCACTACAAAGCATATGATGGAGGTAACGTCACATTCGCTAGTAGTCTACGCGGTAATATCATTGGCAAAGGTATGGTTTCTCTTGAATCCATGACCATTGAAAATGTTGAGCACGTAGATAACTTAGGGTTTAACCTTTTAAGAATAGATCAAATTTGTGACAATAAGTGTAAGGTCATCTTTTCAGAAAATGACAGTGAAATCATAAAAGATGGAAAGGTCATTGGAAAAGGTGTTAGAAAGCATGGGCTTTATGTCATGAAGGTCAATAAGAAGTCAAAAGACAACATATGTCTTGCGACTATAGATTATAGTTCTACTCTTTGGCATAGGAGATTAGGTCATGCTAATATGCATCTAATTCAATCTTTAGTCTCTAAGGAGTTGGTAAGACACCTCCCCAAGATGAAGTTTAATAGTCACTTTTGTGATGCTTGCAAAGTTGGAAAGCAAGTTCACTCAAGTCATAAAGCCAAGAATTTGGTCTGAACCTCTCGGTGCTTAGAACTCCTACATATGGATCTCTTTGGACCTTCCGCCATACGGAGTTATGGAGGTAACCTTTATACCCTAGTTATAGTTGATGACTACTCTAGATTCACTTGGACTAGATTTTTGGCATCTAAGAATGAAGCTTTCGATCATTTCGAAATCTTTAGTCGAAGAATTCAAAATCAACTAGGATGTCCAATTGTCTCTATTAGGATGGATCATGGTAGGGAATTTGATAATGAAGTGCAATTTGGTGCCTTTTGTGAAGCTCATGGTATTACCCATAACTTCTCGGCTCCTCGCACTCCACAATAAAATGGGGTAGTTGAAATGAAGAATAGGACCATCCAAGAGATGAGTAGGACGATGTTAAACGAGCAATCTTTGCCTCAAAAGTTTTGGTGCAATGCCGTGGACACATCGACTTATATTCTCAACCGAATTCTTATTTGACCTTTCCTAGGAAAGATCCCCTATGAGATTCTTAATGGTAAGAAACCCTCATTGGAATACCTTAGGGTGTTTGGAAGCAAGTTCTTTATCCTCAACACCAAAGACTACCTTACCAAGTTCGACCCAAAGTCTTACGAAGGTATCTTTTTAGGTTATTCCCAAACAAGCAAAGCCTACATAGTCCTCAATAGAACCTCGGGCGTAATTGAAGAATCACATAACGTAACTTTTGATGAAACCCCTCCTTTAACCTAGACACCACCATTGGTTGATGATGACTTGGATGAAGTAGAAGTAGTTAAAGCCAAAGAGGTTAGAAAAATTGGAGTTGAAGACCTTAGTGTTGAAAAGGAAGTAAACATTAAGGAGTCTAAGGATCATACTCTCAATAATATCATTGGTGACTTAAATAAAAGGACCCTAAGATCTCAAGTCCAAAACCAAAGCAACTTCTTTTGTTTCGTCTCCTTGATTGAACCAAAGAATGTTAAAGAAGCTTTGACGGATAAGAGTTGGGTCATTGCGATGCAAGAAGAATTGAATCAATTTGTTGCTAATGATGTTTGGGAACTTGTTCCTACCATTATAGGAACCAAATGGGTATATAGGAATAAGCTAGATGAGAATGGTGTTGTGTCTCGTAACAAAGCTAGACTTGTAGCACAAGGCTATAATCAACAAGAAGGGATTGATTACGACGAGACATATGCACCGGTAGAAAGATTAGAATCCATTAGAATCCTTTTAGCCTACGCTTGTGCCTTAGACTTTAAGCTTCAACAAATGGATGTAAAGAGTGTGTTTCCTAATGGTTTGATCAATGAGGAGGAATATGTGGCTCAACCTCCCGGCTTCATTGATTTTGAGAAACCGGATCATGTTTACAAGCTTAAGAAAGCACTTTATGGTCTTAAACAAGCACCCAAAGCTTGGTATGATAGACTTAAAGCGTTTCTTGTTAAACATGAGTATACCATGGGGATGGTAGACAACACGCTCTTTACAAAGAAGAAAGGTTCTCACCTCATAATCGTGCAAATATATGTTGATGACATTATATTTGGCTCAACTTGTCAAGAATTGTGTGATGACTTTGCCAAAATCATGCATGATGAGTTTGAAATGAGTATGATGGGAGAAATTAACTTCTTTTTAGGACTCCAAATTAAACAAATGGACGATGGTATTTTCTTTAGTCAATCTAAGTATGCTAAAGAAATTTGGATTAGAAGAATCTAGACCAATGAAGACCCCAATGGCCTCAGATACTAAACTCACCGTAGATGATGATTGTGAGTCGGTAGACAACACAAATATAAAGGTATGATTAGTACTTTGTTGTACCTAATGGCAAGTCGACCGGATATCATGTTTAGTGTTTGACTTTGTGCTCGCTTCCAAGAGGCTCCCAAAACCTCTCACCTTGAAGCGGTTAAGCGTATCTTTCAATACATTAAGGGCACTATACATTTAGCATTATGGTATCCTAAAGGGACCGGCGTAGAAACCATTGTCTACGCGGACTCGGATCATGCGGGAGACTATGTGGACCGGAAAAGCACTAGTGGTGTTTGTACCTTCATGGGTTTTTGTTTAACTTCTTGGTTCTCCAAGAAACAAACCGCTCTTGCGATATCCACCACGGAAGCCGAGTATGTGAGTGTCGGAAAAGCATGCCAACAATCTCTATGGATGAAGCAAGCGCTTGTTGATTACGGGATTTGTCTTGATGATGTTTGATAGGTGTGTAAACACCCATCCTTTTACCACTTAACTACAATAATAACCAAGCCAAAACGTATACTTTATGTCGTAAATGTCGGAATTATGCGTGGTTTGTGTTTTTGTTGTGATTTAGGACGAAAATCTGAAAATGGGAGAAAACACGGGCATTCACGGGCTTTTATCGAAGAAAAAGACAAAAGACGAAGTCAAGAAATCAAGAGTGCAAAAAGAACGGAAGTCCAAGACCAATTCTGAAGATTTATCGAAGAAAAAGTCAAAAGACGGAAGTTTACTAAAAGTCGAAGAACTCAAGTCTAAATTATTGAAGAAATAACAAGACGAGTTTTATTAATACCGAGACAAAGTCAAAAGTCGAAGAATTAAGAAGACGAGGACTAAAGGATAATTAAAGAAAGAAGAAAGAGGAGAGGAAGCTTCCACTAAGCACCTCCCTAATCCCCTATAAATATATTTCATTTCATTTTGTTAGCTAAGTGTGACAATTAGTCTTCCATTTTCATTACTTGCTATTTAAATTCATGTCATTTACTTAATTGTCTTGCACCTTAAATTCCTTTAATTTCAAGTAAGTTTCTTTTTTATGTTATTGAATCTTTATCTATATTGTTAATCTCCTATCTACCTGTAAAACCCGCATGCTTTTACCATGCATAGTACCCTTAGGATCGTACGTACTAGTTTAAACTTTCCTAATATAGCATGATTACGATTACGTGTTAGGAGTTTACGTATTACGTACGTGTTAGAACACAATAAGTATTTTATATGCACGATCACGTAATAATTATTTAACAATAATTAATCACGAACATGCTATCATGAAATCATGAACGTAATTAAAACACGAACTATTATTAATTACGTATATATATTTATTACGAGCGTAATTAAATATATTAGATCACGGTATTTACGTAACGAGAACAATTAAAACACGAACATAAATAAACACAAACGAGTAACTAATTAACGAGACACGGAAAAAGGTACGTGAACCCCATGTGGGGGTCCCTACCCGCGGCCAAACAAGGACAATGGGCCAAGCCCATTGTCAATTTTTACTAAAAGGGGGGTTAATTAATTTTTACTACTAAAAAACACTTTACAAAAGATTTCAAGAAAAACCTAAAACCCTTTCCTCCCTTGTTCTTTGTGCCGCCACCCATAAATCACCATACAAGGTGATTTGTTGATCTTTGATCTTGAAGAATTGGTGATTGTTTGTGTTTGTTCTTCGTTCTCTTGATCCACGAATTCGGTAAAACCTTTTTAAACCTTTTCTTTTAATTTAATCTTGTTATTAATTATGAACATGTGATGTTTTTTTAAAAACATATTAATTAATCATAGATCTAACATGTTTTGGTGATTAATTAAATCAAAGAGTTGTTTTAAGGGGTGTTTTGTATTGGCCGCATGCTGCAACCGACCCCAAGGGGGTTTCGGTTTGCCAAGCCGACCACCACCAAGACCTTATGGTCTTGGTTGGTGCGTGTGGGTCCCACGGCAGCAAGGGGTACCCCGAGTTGGTTCGGGGTACGGTGTCGATTCATGTCCGGTTCATGTTTTAAGCCTAGATCCGGTTCATGGTGTATGCTAGTTTTTTTATGCTTATGAACTTATGTTAAAAATTAAATTAATAAATGATGTAATTAATTTAATAACATGACTTAGGTTATTTAATTATTAATGATCATGAAATTATTTTAACCTAAGTATTAATATTTAAGACTTACAATTAATTAAGTATTTTAAAAACCATGGATATAATTAATTAATTAACATGACTTAGGTTATATTATTAATAGTTAATAATACATATTTTAACCTAAGTATTTAATATATTTAATTAAAAACATGTTATACTTTAATTAAATATTATAACCTATAGTTTAATTAAATTACATGAAATAATTATTAAACTATACAATATATCATATGACTTAGAAAATAATCATGAAAACACTTAGGCTTATATACTTAGCTTATTTAACCTGCTTATTTCTAATTATGGAAACTTTCTATTTTTAGAAACTTAATTAAATAAGGCAGCTAAGTTATTTATGGAAACCAGCTATTTTTAGAAACTTATTTATTTAAGGCAGCTAATCTATTTATGGAAACTTATTTAATTAAGGCAGCTAATCTATTTATGGAAACTTTCTATTTTTAGAAACTTATCTATTTTAAGCAGTAAATCTATTTTTGGAAACTTTCTGTGTTTGGAAACTTTCTATTTTTGGTAACTTTCTATTTTTAGAAACTTTCTATTTTTGGAAACTTTCTATTTTAGTAAACCTGCTATTTTTGGAAAGTTACTTATTATTACACAGTAAGTATAATAACACATGAAATACCAGAAATACTTAATCAGATTAAACAGAATATAAGATTTAACACAGTTTAAGGCTTTAAACAGTAAAACATAGTAAGAACACATAAAATAAGCTAAGACATGACGTAAAATCAGCTATGTATTTAGTAAGCAGATACTTATACATGTACGTATTTATGTAGCACTAGTGATTCGGAAGTAGGATTCTCGCAGTTCGTCTTTCTCGTTCACTGGACATAAGGTACGGATTCCCGTCCTTTCAGTATGGACATTCTTTCCTTATTAAGATTCCCCGTATGCAGCCAACTGTTTTCCCGTAGTATAAGTTATGAGTTCGATTGCTTATGTTTAATTAAGATTACCTATAGCCATATACATGCATGACCAGTTTCACCTAGTTATGAAGGTACCATAACCATAACATTAGAGGCACTGATGTTATGACTTCACCACGGCGGAGTGATTGCTCGTGGCGTCCCTTTAGATTTTGGCCATTTATTTATAATTATCATGTGGGGCGTATGGGTGCATCCTAGTTACATGTTTTTATTCAGGATTACATGGTAAATGTGGTGTGTGCCTTGCATCCTTCACAAGGAGCTGATCCCTCCTACCCAAAAACCAGTATATTAAATTAGAGGCAGCCCCTCTAATTTGCATGATGAGGTCACCACTCCAATTATTCATGCACGGTGGATTTTCATGACCTATATTGGCTAATGGTAAAATATGACAAACAGTTTTTATAAGATAAACATAAGACTTTCAAACTATAAACCAGTTTTATTAAGACTTAACCAGGTTACTCGGGACTTAGTTTTCTTCCACTGTTATTATGTTATATGCTTATCCTATTCATGCTTTATTGTACATCCGTGCACTGAGAGTATTGCTCAGCCGTTTTCTTTTTCTATGTTCCCAAAACGGCAGGTACTCAGGGACGCTCGTAGACACTAAGAGTACGTGCATATGGACTGGAAGCTGTCTAGCCTTCTTTACATTATGCATTTCCTTTCTATTGATACTTATGCTTTGGACATTGTTTAGTCCTGTTCTTTATTATACTATGTTTGTGTGTGATGAGCTTTACTTTTGGACTACCGATGTTTGATTCCGGTATTTTCCTTTTTATGGTCAAGTAATGTTTAGACATTTTACCTTGTATGCTTTGATGACATGCCATAATTACTGTGATACTTCCATTTCCAAAATAGGGTGTTACAATTATGGTATCAGAGCCAAGGCTTCGACCTGTAGGCTCTCAAATATGACCTGTGATTAGTGGGTAGTCACTACAGTCTTCCTAGAACTGACAGTTGTTTTCATGCATTCATCATTTTTAAGCATACATATACATGTGATTGTTGCAGGGTTTTTGACTAAGTAATGGTTGGTACAGGACTGGCCCTATTTAGTCGCATGTGTTTTATCGAAACTTTTAGATTTGGGACCGACCCATAGGCGTCCCTTCGCTATGTCTTTTGTTTTGAGTGAACTGACCAGAGGCGTTCACTCTCGCGCATACAAAAGTTTTCATAAAACTGCATCATGTATTCATACAAAAATTTTTCTTTCATAAAATTTTTCTCGTGAAATTTTTTTTAATATAAATTTTTTTTCATGTATATATTTATATTTTATGTTTTGAACTGTTTAATCATATGTTTTGTGTTATACTGTCATACGGTTCTCACACGCGAACAGGAGCAGCTCAATGCTGCAATTCAGGCTGCCATGCAAGCCTTGCTTCCTCAACTGAGGAATGACATCCGGGCTGAAGTTCAAGCTGCCAACAATCAGCAGCACAATCAGCCACCTCCTCCTCCTCCTCCGGTGACATTAGCAGTATGGCTGGAGAGATTCAAGAAGCTCCGCCCTCGAGCTTTTGAGAAGACAGATAGCCCCAGCGATGCTGAAAGCTGGTTGGCTCACATCAAGAAGAATTTCAACGCTATGGGTTGTGACCCCGCATACAAGGCAAGGTTGGCATGCTATCGGTTCGAAGGATATGTACTCAACTGGTGGTTAGCATTGATGCAATATGAAGGTGGTGATGAGTGGGTTGCTGGTTTGACTTGGGCTCAGTTCAAGGATAGGGTGATGGAGCAGTTCTTTCCCAAGGCTGAGCAGGACAAGCTCAAGAGAGAGTACCATGGGATCCGACAAAGAGCTGGGGAGAATAGCAACGAGTTTATGCAGCGCTTTCTTCGCTTGGCTGGTTTCCTTGGTGCGGCAGCAGGTACTCCTGAAGAGCAGGCACATCACTTCAGATGGGCTCTTCGCACATCGGTCGCAAACAATCTGGTGTGTGCTACGTTCAACACTGTAGCACAAGTGGCTGATGCAGCACGAAAACTAGAGATGCTGCAGGAGAGGGATGAGTTCGGGGAAGCTGAAAGACCCGACAAGAGGTAAACATTCGTATTCAAGCGGTGACCAATCCGTATACTTTCCATATGTCAATAATTAATCTCTTTAACTGTATCTTCCAGGCAGAAAACTGGGGACCGGTCTCAGCTGGCTACTCAGCAGCAGCCTCATCAGCCTAAGGGAAACGGTCAGACTAACGACTGTTCTGCTACGGATAGGCGTGGCAGTAATGACAATTACCGTAACAACGCCGGGCAATCCAACAACAGCAGGTCCTAATTCTTACGATTTCTTATGTTTTACGTTATAACATATTCTGACACTTTAGCAAACTTCTACAAGGAACCATGGAAACGGTAGGGACCAGAACCAGAGAGGTTCGCAGTCTAGCCGTCCAGCTATCACTGGTATTCAATCCTATGATTATCCGCTTTGTCCTTTGTACCAATTACCATGTCTTATGTGAAATGTTTTTATCAGGTCCTCAGCCAGCCAGAGCACCTGCTGGAGGATACACTCATCCTCTTTGCTCTACTTGCCACCGTAGGCACCCAGTACCATGTCGCCGTAACACTGATGCGTGCTTCAAGTGTGGTCTTCCTGGCCATATTATGAAGGATTGCCGTAAGGGCGAGATGGAGGGTACATCGGGACATGCTGATACCAAGCTGCCTCCTACTGCCGGGCGTGTCTACACGACATCTCGAGACCAAGCCAACAAGTCTACAGGTACCATCACTGGAATCTTGTATATGTATGGTCGCGTTGCATGTGTTCTTTTCGATACGGGTGCTACTCACTCAGTTATTTCTACGGCTTATGCAAAGAACTTTAGGATGCCTCCCTTGCCACTAGAAAATAGGCTTACTATTTCCACGCCTTTTAGGGACTCTGTATTAATCACACATGTATACAAGAGTCTTCCCCTAGAATTTGATGATAAGGTTCGACCTGTCGACGCACTTCCGCTGGACATGAATGACTTTGAAATGATTTTAGGCATGGATTGGCTATCCAAGTATCATGCTACAATAGACTGCCATTCATATCGAGTTATCTTCGGTATGTTAATGCACCAGAGTACATTCATAATGGGTTCATACCCGGACGGTCTATACAAGTCATATCCACCCTGCAAGCGCGTGCACTACTGTCACATGGCTGCGAGGGTTACCTAGCTACGGTTCACGACCCGGATGCTGAGTCTCCATCGATTTAGGATCAACCAATAGTGTCGGAATTCCAAGATGTGTTTCCAGCAGAACTTCTGGGCATACCACCTGCACGAGAAGTGGAATTCAGTGTCGAGCTGGTTCCAGGAGCTGAACCAATCTCCAAGGCTCCTTATCGCATGGCTCCCATAGAGCTGAAGGAGCTGAAGGATCAACTGCAAGAACTTCTTGAACAAGGTTTCATTCGACCGAGCGCATCTCCATGGGGCGCACCGGTTTTGTTTGTTAAGAAGAAGGACGGCAGTATGCGTCTTTGCATAGACTATCGCGAGCTCAACAATATTACCATTCGGAATAGGTATCCACTGCCACGCATTGACGATCTGTTTGACCAACTCGAAGGGGGCAAACACTTCTCTAAGATTGATCTTAGGTCAGGCTATCATCAGCTACGGGTCAAGGAGCAGGATATCGCTAAGACTGCCTTTCGTACTCGTTATGGCCACTACGAGTTTGTAGTTATGCCATTTGGCCTGACAAATGCTCCAGCAATGTTCATGGATCTGATGAACAGAATCTTCCATGAATTTCTGGACAAATTTGTCATTGTTTTCATCGATGACATCCTGATTTTCTCAAAGTCCAAGGAGGAACACGAAGACCATCTTCGTACAGTACTACAGATACTTCGCCAGAAGCAGCTATATGCTAAATTATCCAAGTGTGAGTTCTGGTTAGACAAGGTGGCATTCTTACGTCACATTGTATCAGCAGAAGGAATCACAATGGATCCAGCGAAGGTTGAGGCCATCACTAAGTGGCCAAGGCCGACATCAGCGACAGAAGTCCGCAGTTTCTTAGGCTTAGCTGGCTATTACCGTAGGTTCGTGGAGAACTTTTCCTGCCTAGCACTACCATTGACCAAACTGATGCAGAAAGGGGAGAAATTCGTCTGGACTGAAGATCGAGAGAAGAGCTTTGAAGAACTGAATCAGAAGCTAGTATCTGCACCTATTCTTACTCTACCATCTGGTACGGGTGGATTTCAAATCTACAGCGATGCATTAGGGAAGGGACTTGGCTGTGTTCTCATGCAACATAGGAAAGTGATCGCGTACGCTTCACGACAGCTTAAGCCTTATGAAGAAAATTACCCCACGCACAATCTGGAACTTGCTGTAGTCGTGTTTGCATTGAAGATATGGAGGCACTACTTATATGGAGAATCATGTGATATTTTCACGGACCACAAGAGTTTGAAGTATATCTTCACTCAGCGTGAATTGAACATGAGGCAAAGGAGATGGTTAGAGCTGTTGAAGGATTATGACATTAATCTACAGTATCATCCAAGAAAGGCAAATGTGGTAGCAGATGCTCTTAGCAGGAAGTCCAGAATGATCAACAGCATTAAAATCGAAGAGGAAATCATCAGAGACTTGGAGCGACTAGACATAGAAATCATGATACGTAGACAGCCCGATTACTGGGCTAATCTTAGAGTAGAACCCGAGTTACTATCTAAGATAAAGGAAGCTCAGAAGGATGACGGAGAAATCTGGGCGATAGTACAGAATTTGGAGAAGCAGACAGAATTCAGAGTAGATGTAGATGGTATCGTATGGCAGGGCACTAGACTTTGTGTTCCTGATAACCAAGAACTTCAGGAAGCTTTGTTAGCTGAAGCTCATAGCTCCCCATTCTCGATACATCCTGGTTCGACTAAAATGTACCATGACATCAAGCAGTACTTTTGGTGGAGTGGTATGAAACAGGATGTGGCCACTTACGTCTCCAAATGTCTTACCTGCCAGCAGGTTAAGATCGAGCATCAGCGATCTGGCGGTCTCCTTCAACCGTTAGATATTCCAGAGTGGAAGTGGGATAAAATCACCATGGATTTTGTTACCGGTCTTCCGCCTACCAAAAGGAAGCACGATGCAATTTGGGTTATCGTTGATCGACTTACCAAATCAGCTCATTTCTTACCGATCCACAAGGAAGATCCGGTAAGTAAACTCGCATATACGTATAGACGAGAGATCATGAGACTCCACGGTGCACCATCCAGCATCGTCTGCAGAAAGCTTGGGGTACACAACTTAAGCTTAGCACGGCTTTTCATCCTCAAACGGACGGACAGTCGGAGCGAACCATTCAGACATTGGAAGATATTTTGAGGTCATGTGCGTTGGAATGGACGGGTGATTGGGATGAATATACCTGTTTGGTGGAATTTGCATACAACAACAGTTGGCACGCAAGCATCAAATGTGCTCCATTTGAGATGTTGTATGGCAGAAAGTGTCGCGTCCCAATCTGTTGGGATCAGGTGGGCGAGCGAACACTCGAAGGACCGGAAATCATAGAGATGGCAAATGAGAAGATCGCAGTAGCTAAGCAGAAGATTCAGGAGGCACGGTCAAGTCAGAAAAGTTACGCCGATAAGCATCGTAGGGATATACACTTTAAAATAGGAGATCACGTCTTCCTTAAGGTTTCACCGGCACGTGGTGTTAGACACTTCGGGATTAAAGGGAAGCTCAGTCCTCGTTTCATCGGACCGTTTGATATCATTGAACGAGTCGGTGAAGTATCTTACCGATTGACGTTACCTCCGCAGCTTTCGCATGTGCACAATGTGTTCCATGTGTCCTTACTCCCAGGGTACCAGTATCATCCCCTTCACATGGTTCAGTATCCACTGGAACAGATTCGTGAAGATCTCACTTTTATAGAAGAACCCGAACGAGTTCTTGACAGACAAGAACGAGTCATGAGAAAGAAGACGATTCATTCGTCAAAATTCTATGGAGGGATCATACCGAGCGGGAAGCCACTTGGGAAATGGAGGAGTCTATCCGGGCTTCTTACCCTCATTTCATATTTTGAATTCGGGTATGTTCTTCTTTTCCAGTTTACTTTATCTATAATTCGGGGACGAATTATTCTTTTTAGGGGGGAAGAGTTGTAAAACCCGCATGCTTTTACCATGCATAGTACCCTTAGGATTGTACGTACTAGTTTAAACTTTTCTAATATAGCATGGTTACGATTACGTGTTAGGAGTTTACGTATTACGTACGTGTTAGAACACGATAAGTATTTTATATGCACGATCACGTAATAATTATTTAACAATAATTAATCACGAACATGAGATCATGAAATCATGAATGTAATTAAAACACGAACTATTATTAATTACGTATATATATTTATTACGAGCGTAATTAAATATATTAGATCACGATATTTACGTAACGAGAACAATGAAAATACGAACATAAATAATCACAAACGAGTAACTAATTAACGAGACACGGAAAAAGGTATGGGAACCCCATGTGGGGGTCCCTACCCGCGGCCAAACAAGGACAATGGGCCAAGCCCATTGTCAATTTTTACTAAAAGGGGGGTTAATTAAATTTTACTACTCAAAAACACTTTACAGAAGATTTCAAGAAAAACCTAAAACCCTTTTCTCCCTTGTTCTTTGTGTCGCCACCCATAAATCACCATACAAGGTGATTTGTTGATCTTTGATCTTGAAGAATTGGTGATTGTTCGTGTTTGTTCTTTGTTCTCTTGATCCACGAATTCGGTAAAACCTTTTTAAACCTTTTCTTTTAATTTAATCTTGTAATTAATTATGAACATGTGATGTTTTTATAAAAACATATTAATTAATCATATATCTAACATGTTTTGGTGATTAATTAAATAAAAGGGTTGTTTTAAAGGGTGTTTTGTTTTGGCCGCAGGCTACAACCGACCCCAAGGGGGTTTCGGTTTGCCAAGCCGACCACCACCAAGACCTTATGGTCTCGGTTGGTGCGTGTGGGTCCCACGGCAGCAAGGGGTACCCCGAGTTGGTTCGGGGTACGGTGTCGATTCATGTCCGGTTCATGTTTTAAGCCTAGATTCGGTTCATGGTGTATGCTAGTTTTTTTATGCTTATGAACTTATGTTAAAAATTAAATTAATAAATGATGTAATTAATTTAATAACATGACTTAGGTTATTTAATTATTAATGATCATGAAATTATTTTAACCTAAGTATTAATATTTAAGACTTACAATTAATTAATTATTTTAAAAACCATGGATATAATTAATTAATTAACATGACTTAGGTTATATTATTAATAGTTAATAATACATATTTTAACCTAAGTATTTAATATATTTAATTAAAAACATGTTATACTTTAATTAAATATTATAACCTATAGTTTAATTAAATTACATGAAATAATTATTAAACTATACAATATATCATATGACTTAGAAAATAATCATGAAAACACTTAGGCTTATATACTTAGCTTATTTAACCAGCTTATTTCTAATTATGGACACTTTTTATTTTTAGAAACTTAATTAAATAAGGCAGCTAATTTATTTATGGAAACCAGCTATTTTTAGAAACTTATTTATTTAAGGCAGCTAATCTATTTATGGAAACTTATTTAATTAAGGCAGATAATCTATTTATGGAAACTTTCTATTTTTAGAAACTTATCTATTTTAAGCAGTAAATCTATTTTTGGAAACTTTCTATTTTTGGAAAGTTTCTATTTTTGGTAACTTTCTATTTTTGGAAACTTTCTATTTTTGGAAACTTTCTATTTTAGGAAACCTGCTATTTTTGGAAAGTTACTTATTATTACACAGCAAGTATAATAACACATGAAATACCAGAAATACTTAATCAGATTAAACAGAATATAAGATTTAACATAGTTTAAGGCTTTAAACAGTAAAACATAGTAAGAACACATAAAATAAGCTAAGACATGACGTAAAATCAGCTATGTATTTAGTAAGCAGATACTTATACATGTACGTATTTATATAGCACTAGTGATTCGGAAGTAGGATTCTCGCAGTTCGTCTTTCTCGTTCACTGGACATAAGGTACGGATTCCCGTCCTTTCAGTATGGACATTCTTTCCTTATTAGGATTCCCCGTATGCAGCCAACTGTTTTCCCATAGTATAAGTTATGAGTTCGATTGCTTATGTTTAATTAAGATTACCTATAGCCATATACATGCATGACTAGTTTCACCTAGTTATGGAGGTACCATAACCATAGCATTAGAGGCACTGATGTTATGACTTCACCACGGCGGAGTGATTGCTCGTGGCGTCCCTTCAGCTTTTGGCCATTTATTTATAATTATCATGTGGGGCGTATGGGTGCATCCTAGTTACATGTTTTTATTCAGGATTACATGGTGAATGTGGTGTGTGCATTGCATCCTTCACAAGGATCTGATCCCTCCTACCCAAAAACCAGTATATTAAATTAGAGGCACCCCCTCTAATTTGCATGATGAGGTCACCCCTCCAATTATTCATGCACGGTGGATTTTTATGACCTATATTGGCTAATGGTAAAATATGACAAACAGTTTTTATAAGATAAACATAAGACTTTCAAACTATAAACCAATTTTATTAAGACTTAACCAGGTTACTTGGGACTTAGTTTTCTTCCGCTGTTATTATGTTATATGCTTATCCTATTCATGCTTTATTGTACATCCGTGCACTGAGTGTATTGCTCAGCCGTTTTCCTTTTCTATGTTCCCAAAACGGCAGGTACTCAGGGACGCTCGTAGACACTAAGAGTACGTGCATATGGACTGGAAGCTGTCTAGCCTTCTTTACATTATGCATTTCCTTTCTATTGATACTTATTCTTTGGACACTGTTTAGTCCTTTTCTTTATTATACTATGTTTGTGTGTGATGAGCTTTACTTTTGGACTACCGATGTTTGATTCTGGTATTTTCCTTTTTATGGTCAAGTAATGTTTAGACATTTTACCTTGTATGCTTTGATGACACGCCATAATTACTGTGATACTTCCATTTCCAAAATGGGGTGTTACACTACCTTTCTTGTTTGATCTTAATCTTTATGTTTATGCTTATGTTCTTGAAGTTTTTATTGATTTAATCAAGTGGGTTTTGATTTTGTTGGTGTTTGTTTATTAGTTTTATTGATTTAAATTGTTTGTTTATGATTAGTAGATGTTTATTGATTAGTCTTGCTTAATCTTTTGGTTTATTTTGATTGATTTTGTTTAGATTCGTAGTTTTTTGTTTCCCCGTGTTCTTCGCTGTTTGTTGCCCAGGTTTTTCCGGATCAATGGTTTATTCCGAACCAAGCAATCAGTCCTGATCAAGTGAATATTCCGGATCAGTGGATATTCCGAACGAAGCAATATATTCCGGATCAGTGGATATTCCGAACGAAGGATTCATTGGTTAGTTTTGTGATATATTCCGAACGAGAGGATTTATTCCGGATCAAACGAATATTCCGGATCAAGGGACATCATTCGGAATAACTTGACATTCCGGATCACTGCCATATTCCGAACCAAAGAAATATTCCGGATAAAGGGAATATTCCAAACCAGTGGAATATTCCGGATCACCAAACTTGAATTCCGAATCAAGGGTGTTCATTTGGAATATTCCGAATGAAGCAATTATTCCTCATCAGTCACTTTATTCCGAATAAAGGATCTCAGGCATTTTATTCCGGATAAACGCAGTTATTCCGAATAAGTGACATATTCCGAATCAACTTATTATTCCGGATGAACAGATATTCTGAATGAAGGTTTTGGTCTTGTTATTCCGAATGAGAGTGTTTTATTCCGCATGAGGTAAATATTCCGAGGGAAGAAGAATTATTCCGAACGAAGGTGACATTCCGGATGAGTGATTATTCCGAATGAGGGTATTTTCCGAATGAGCATTTTTAGTTTCTTTTAAGTTTAAGTTTTTAAGTTTCAAGCTTTACTTTTTTCCGCCTTTTTACTTAGTCGCACTTTAAGTTTACTTGCCTTACATTTATTTTAAGCCTTGCCTTAGTTTAAGTTTTAGTTGCGTTTTAAGTTTGCCTTTAGGATAGTTTTAAGTTCGCGTTATTTATTTTAAGTGCCTTTTAATTTTTGTCACGCTTTAATTTCTCGTCATTTACTTTAAATTAGATTTAGATTTTAATTATTTCCATTTACTTTAAAGTCTCGCACTTTTTCCTTTTACTACAACGACACAATATTTGTTTCCACCAAAAGACAGCTGAGTCGCACTTAAACCAGTAATCAATTCGATTAGACCACCACAACGAACTGTATATTTTCATACTAGGTAAAAGCCTTCTATTAAATGGCGCCGCTGCCGGCTCTTTTCGCTAAGATTAACGGTTTTCTATGAGAGACGCGTTGCTTTTTGGGATCCATTCATTCGTGAGCGTTATTTTTTTCTTGCTTAAAAATTTCAAATATCCAAAAAGATTTTATTTTCTTTCTAGTGTATATATATTCTCTTTGTGTTTGGTATTGTTTTCTTTTGCTTTAGCAGGTGTATGCGTACTAGATCTTCAACTTATCAAGAGCCCGAGACTCGTGAAGATTTAGCTATGGCAGGTGTGAACAACAACAATAATCCACCGCACCTCAACAATAACAACAACAATGTTCTTCCACAGCCCGATCTTCGGACAATGGAGGAGCTTTGTCAACCAACAATGTTTGGACGAGGAGGACCGATTGCGCCGATGCAAATCACGGCTCCAGAGTTTTCGTTGAAGCATCACATGATCCAGCAAGTGCAAATTAACCCATTCCGTGGATTGCCTGAGGATGATGCCAACAAACACCTCGAAAAATTCATTACTATTACTCAAAGCATGAAGTTGCCCGGTGCTACTATGGATGTTCTTCGCCTTCAACTCTTTCCACATACTTTATCACACCACATCAAGAAATGGTTTGATCGTCTCCCAAAGAATTCCATTCATACTTGGGATGACATGACTCAACGATTTTTGTCGCGCTACTTTCCACCATCCATGCTCACGAGCCTTCGCAATCAAATCAGCGGTTTCATGCAAGAACCCTATGAATCTCTCTTTGATGCTTGGGAAAGATATAATGTTTTGATCGATCAATGTCCAAACCACAACATGCTTCCGGTGACCTTAATTGATACTTTCTACAACGGTTTGACTTTTCGTGATCGTGATACGATTAATGGAGCCGCCGGTGGCACATTTATGAAAAGGAGACCCGAGGAGTGTAGAGAGCTTATTGATAACATGACTACTCATCACAAAAATTGGGATTCCTCCGCTTCTTCAAGGAACAACCCGAGAGTCAATGTTTCTTCTACTTCAGCAAACCCCGATATGACTGAATTCACCCGCATGATGGCCGAAATGAACAAAAATATCTTGCTCATCGATTCAAACCAACAACAAGTTAAAGCGGTAGCAATTCCTTGTGAGACATGCGGCGGTCCTCACTCATACACTGATTGTCCTTCTACTCAAGGCAATCCGGAAAATGTGTATGCGGCTTATGGTAATTATTCACCGGAAAATTACCAAACCCGACCTCAAGGGGATCGAAATTTGCCGAGTTACCGGTCTAACAACTACCTTTCACCCGGTTTTTCTCCTCAAAACCAAAACCCCAACAACAACTACAATAGAAGCAACCAAATCCCACCTAGAGCTTCTAATCCTTATCACTTACCCGCTCAACAAGCCCCACCCATGAATCAAGATGTTGAAGCTTTAATGAGAACCCAAGGAGAGCAAATTAAGAATCTACAAAGCCAAATTATCAATTTGAAAGGGGATATCACCAAGCAAGGGAATGACATTAGATCCGAGCTTCGAAATGATATTCAATCCTCCTTCAACAATCAAACAAATGATTTGAAGAATATGCTGGCTAGTTTCTTACCCACCACTCAACCCTCTACTTCGAGTTCTCTACCTTCAAACACCGTCACCAACCCAAGAGCGAATGTGAGTGCTATTAATACTCGTAGTGGAATAACTTTAGTAGGACCACCTATCCCACCCCCAGTTACTCCATCTACACCTCCTCCACCTCCATTTATCCCTACTACTCCCACACCTAGTATTAGTACACCATTACCGTCTCCGCCTCGTCGTGAAGAAGTACCTAAGAAGAACCCTCCACCAACCCCACCTTCCACCTTTAACCCTTCAACATCTCAACCTTCACCTGCTACACCTCCACCACCCAATCCCAGCATCCCTTACCCTTCTCAACTCAACAAGGCTAGAATTTTGACTAAGAATGACATTCAAGTCGCTAAATTTTTGGAAAAGATAGCTGGCATGAAAATCACCTTTACCCTTGTTGAAGATCTTTCCCAAATGCCACAATTCGTCAAGATGTTTAATGAATTGCTTAATAAGAAGGAGAAGATGGTCGAGTTTGTTAATACTCGCTTGAATGAAAATTGCTCTGCAATCCTTCTTAAAGAACTGCCGGAAAAACTTGGAGATCCCGGTCGTTTTGTGCTACCTTGTACTTTTAACCAAACCGACAAATTTACTGCCTTAGCCGATCTCGGGGCCAGTATAAATTTGATGCCTTTAAGTGTTTGGAAAAAGTTATCATTGCCCGACCTTACACCCACAAAGATGACTCTTGAGCTAGCCAATCGCACTCTCGCTTACCCCGTTGGTATTGTCGAAGATGTGTTCATTAAAGTTGGCACATTCACTTTTTTGGTCGACTTTGTCTTTGTTGATTATGAAATGGATCCTCGTATTCCGTTAATACTTGGACGCCCATTTTTGAGAACCGGTAGAGCTTTAATTGATGTGGATAAATGTGAACTCATCTTAAGAGTCGGGGATGATGCACAAGTTTTTGAAATGGGGAAGCTTACAAGCAAATCCTATAGAAGAGAATAAGCGAATATGATTAATGTGCTTGATGATTTTGTCGTCTACAACAATCCTCTATTCGATTATTGCAATGATAATCCACTTTTTCAAGATGATGTGGATGATTCTCTCTCCAATTTGGACCCTTCACCCATATATGATTCTCCACCGATCTATAATGCTTATGATGATGATTTTAGTGGCGATGGAGATGATTATGATGCTTTTACTTCTGAGTATTGATATGAGCTTAAACTCATATCCTTTTATCAACAAATAACCCTAAAACATGAAGCAAAATACCCATTTATCTTGTAAAAAGCAGTGTTATGTGGTATGTTTGTGTTTGTGTGATCTTATGTAGGTAAAAGGATACAATTTCAAGCAAACAAGGAAAAACCAAGCTCAAAAGGATGAAAAAGACAAGGAAGGATCACAAGTGACAAGTTTTCAAAGCTCAAGGACCTATCTTGACAAGTCTTGAAAGTTGAGGGACTTAAAGTGCAAATACTGCAAAGTCAAGATCCAAGTCAAACCTGGTCAAACTACAAAGTCAATCAAGTCAAAGGGTCAATTTGTTGAAGAATCAAAGTTGAAGGGCCAAAATTGTCAAAGAAATGAAGTTTCTAGCCTAAAAGAGAAATCTGCCAAGTTAAGGGACTTAAATTGCCAAGTTTGGAAAGTTATTCATGTTTAATCCAAGTGAAAGGGCTATTAACCAATCAGAGACAAGGAATCAGTTCACACGGATTGAGCATTTAAATCCCACTCAAGCCGCCACATTTAATAACCCAATCATAACAGTGCAATCCACGTGATACTTTTTCCACCAATAAGAAGCTGCCACGTGTATCTCTCCTTCAACTAAATATTTTTCCAGGATCGCGTTTTTGATAGAGTGCATTTCAGAAGAAGATCAAAACATCAATCTTGCTCGTTTTGATGAGACGAATCCAATGGTGCAACTTAATTAGCATATAATTCATTGGATCAAAAATCCCCAATTCATGTTCATCACCTTCAAAATGGATATGCAGAATTCTTCCACGTGTCAAGCATTGATTGGCCTGAACACGTCACATCTCCAACAAACTCTCAAGTCTAGCCTATAAATACACCACTTGTTCTTCATTTTCAGTAGTAGTTAATTTTCAGAAAACACCTAGTTCTCTCAAATTTCCTTTTCTTCTTTTTCCCTCCTTTTCACCTAACAACTCAAGAGACTGACAACCTCTTGAGTTTGTTAGTTAGTTAGAACCCTTGTAACTACATTTGTAACTGAATTCAGCAATAAAAATTCAAATTCCAGTTTTCCCGCCAAATATTGTTCTTCAATTCCTGCTACTTTCTTGCTGTTATTGGATTCCATTGTTGCTGTTTGAAGTTTGTTATGATCATACATTGATCATAACTGACTTTGTTGAAGAATTGTTGCTGTTTGATCAGAATTTCAGTCCTTTCCATTGTTCTTGAAGTTTTTCATGGCAGAATGATGATTGTAGCTGTTTTGGTGATTGATTTGAGTTGATAGCTAGTGATAGGTGGTGGTATCACTAGGGCAAGAGAGCTCAGCGCTCCTCTTCTACCCAAAGGATAACTACAATAGGTTTCATGCTTCTGTTTTTAAATTCCTCTAAACAGTTCTTGCCTGCTTCATTTTCTAGTGTAAAGCTGATGGCTGCCTGTTCTATTTGATTAGTAGTTGTTCATTAAGTGATCCTAGTGTATTGTAGCTTGTTCTTGTACTTTTGTGTTCAGTTGTGAAGTTTTAAGTTCATTTTCAGTCACTTTTTAATCCTATAGCTTAATTGAGTTCTAGTTGGTTTAGTAGCTTGATTTCAGTCTCATTAGCCTTCATTTGGATCACATAAACTAGTTTGCTAATGCTCTTTGTCCAGTCTTAATCAGAACTCAATAATCCTTTGTAATAGATTGATAAAAATCAGTTAAGGTGTGTTTGGGACTAGTGTTAAATCAGATTTCAAGTTTTGTTAAGTGGTGTTTAAGTGTTCATTTGCAGTCCTTAGAAGTTAACAAGTGTTTTTGAGCCTTTTGTAAGTCAGAATAAAAGTCAAAAAGGCAATTGGTTGATAAAAACTTTGGGTCATATTAGTTTTCAGTTTTAGTTCATGAACTTGCCAAATTCAAGTGCTTATTTCTCCTTCATTACTTGTTCAAAATTGCTCAAACCAGTCTCTAGTTAAAGCTTACATCATAATCTTTTAGTATCTAGGAGGAAACTCTACAGTATCAAGAAATAAGCTAGAAAATAGCTTATTAGTTAAGACCTGAGCAAATTACATTCTCTGATGTGATTTGCATTCTGATTTCCTAGTTCTAATAATCCACTTCATAAAAGTCCTTATTTTCTTTCACAAATCTGATCAGTAAGTGTTGAATATCAAGTTTTGAGAATTTGAGCTTTTTCAAAAATCTGGTCAACGTTTTGGTCAACATAAGCTCATTTGAGCTTATTTTCAGATATCTTGCTTATTAGTGGATGAAATTTGTTCTAGTTTGATTTCCCCTGCTTTATATCAAGTGCTTATTCATTTTCTTTACAAAAATCAAGTTGTGGATGTTTGGATTTTTCTGTAGCTTATTTTGAGCTTATTAATAAGCTCTCTTTTGCTTATCTTTGACTTTTAGGCTAATTCCTTGAATACACGTTTCTTAATCTGAATTAGAAGTTGTTTGCAAGTTGTCTCATTAATTTTGGTTCAGAAATAAGCCAGTTCCAGCTTATGCAAGTGATAAGCCCGTTTTTGGTTTAAACATTTTCAAAAATTGCATTTTAGTCCCTAGAGTTCTATTAAAGTTCTAAACCTAGCTAATCTTTCTAATTTTGTGGAATTTGCAAAAGTTAGTCCCTGGATTTGTTAGTTTGTTACATTTCAGTTTTAGAAGTTTGTTAGTTTGTTAAATTTGGTTAGTTTGTTAGAATTTTTACAAGTTTAGTCCTTGTAGTTAACTGTTTTACATTTTTAGTCCTTATAACTTTTAGAATTTACATTTCAAGCATTTATATTTCATAGAAATTACATTTTCAGTCCTTATACTTTTAAATTTTGCATTTTAATATTTTACTTGAATAAAATTTGGAATTTGCAATTTGTTTTACGTATAAATAGGTTTATATTTTTCATTTTTACTTAGTGTTGTTTGAATTAGCAATAGATTACCAAGCAAGCTTGAACAACCAAAAACAATTAAAAATTTGATATTGATTGGACTTTCTATTAGTTAAGAACTGAGAAAACGAACTTGCATTATACACATTTCAAATGGCGCCGCTGCCGGGGCTTTGACTACACGAGAGACTATCGATTGACGGTTTTCATTGGCTTTTGGGATCCGTTCACTTTGTGAACGTTATTTTTACGTATCATAAATCAAAAACAAATAAAAAATCAAAAATATAAAAATATATAAAAACTAAAAATTAACAAAACAATTCTTTTCCTAAAGAATTGACCAAAAAAATTAAAAAATCCAAAAAGCAATCTTTTTCCTAAGAGATTGCACCCAAAAATATATATTATTGGATTCTCTCGGTTTTTATGTACATATAGTATTTTCCTTTAAAAAACTCATAAATACAAAAATATTTTCCATATATTATTATAAGTAAATACGTATACGTATAAGAACAATCAATCTACATATCTTCCATAAGTATTGCCGAGGCAATACACCGTGTTGAGGGGCGCTCCGGTCCTTGACACGCGTATCGATCAAACAAAATAAAGCAAGAATAGATAAATACTCTCAATAAGCAATAATTCGAAGAATACGAACATTTAAGTGAATAGAAAGGCGATGTGCTATAAAATGCCATCTAAGGGTCAATAGGTACTTAAGTGCTTCGCGCCACCTAACCCCCCGTTCACTTGGGAGTATTCTAAGAAGGAAAGCTTCATTGAGGGTCTTGCACCCAAAGTAGTATTACATATATTGTTACTTTCTTGTGGATATTTAATATCGAAACTCGAAGAGGATAATCTTATTCTTTTCAAAGTCACACGAGAGCTTCTCTCTCATTCCTCGTATTGAGTTGCATGCTCACTCGCGGGCGTGCACAAATACCGATTGGTGTACAACCTCTTCCTCCGAAAAGGAAGAAGAAAAGAAAGAGTAAGACCACCATCGTTCACCAAGCCGATCACGAGAATCGTGCTTTGTCACCACCACGAGGAGCCATGGCTGTTGATAACCGTACTTTGTTTGAACGTATGCAGACCAACATTCATGGATTTGTTAGTGCCATTAAGATTCCCGACTATCCCGCTAACACATTTGAGCTACATACATCTATGATCAATATGGTTGCTGCATCCCCTTTCTATGGCAAACAAAATGAGGATCCCCATGCTCATCTTAAGAGATTCCTTTCACTTTGCAATACCATTAAGCATAATGGGGTTCCACCGGATGTCATTAGATTGTTGTTAGTGTCATTTTCACTAGATGGGAGTGCTAAGCATTGGTTAGACACCCAACCACCCGATAGTATCACCACATGGGATGGTTTTACCACTAAGTTTTTGAACAAATTCTTTCCTCCACAAAAGACTATGGCTTTGAGAAATATGATTATGGGCTTTACACAAAAACCTAGTCAATCCTTTGGTGATGCTTGGGAAGAGTATAGTGAGTTGTTGAGGCGATGCCCTAATCATGGAATGGATGATCTAAGCAAAATCAATACTTTCTACAATGGCCTCAAACCTCACCACCAAGATTCACTAAATGCTTCCGCGGGAGGGAGTATTCATTTCAAGACATACCAAGAGGCTTTGACCATTATTGAGACTAAGGCAATGGTTCAAACCAATGATCCATTTGAGGAAAGAGTTCATGTTATACAAAACACTTCTCAAATCCCTTTTGACAACCAACTCCTCAAGTTTCAAGAAGCTATTTTTCAAAGGATGGATAGAGAAAGTGAGAGGCATTTGCAAGCACAACAAGACATGCTTCAAACTTTTAAGAGCATGACATTGAACAATTCCTCAAACAATGTGAATGCCATCACCATTTCTTGTGTTACTTGTGGAGGACCTCACTCTTATGAACAATGTGACAAGGTGCAAGGGTATCAAGGGGAATGTTATGCTTACCAAGAGGAACACCGTGAACACTTCAAGCCTAACATCAATCCAAATAACCTTTCTTACAAATCCCAAAATTACCTTACTCCACCCGGCTTTCCACCCCAACCACCCACCCAAATTCCACAAAATCCTCCTCAAATTCTAGCAAGGAATCAAGGGCAAAGACAACCATACCAAGGCAATAATTACAAAGCTCCCAATCAATTTCAACCTCAAGCTAATACCTTTTATCCACCACAACAAGGATTTAATCAACCACTTCCATTTATTCCCAATCAAGCATATGCTCCAATACCAAATCAAGCTTACCCTCAAAATCAAACTCAAGGATATGGGATGCAAGAGACTCAAGAGTATGTTGACAAGAAAATGCGTGATATTGAGAAGAGAATGAATGATCAAGTGAAACGTACAATAGAGGAACAAATTAATAGGGTTTTAGTGGCGGTAACTCAAAGACCACAAGGAGCTTTACCTTCCAACACACAAACAAATCCTAGGGCCAATGTCAATGCTATTACAACAAGGAGTGGTACAACAACAAAGGATCCTTCACCTCCTAAACCTACTATTGTTCAACCCACTTGTGCTCCTACTTGTGATAAGCCTTCTACTTCTACTCCACCTCCTCAAAGTGCTCCTATTCAATCAAACACACCTTCTCAATCACCTCATACTTCTCCTTTACCTTCCACACTTCCCAATGAAGAGGCTAACAAAGACAAATCTTCCACTACAACACCTATTCCACCTACACCCAAACCCACTCTTCCATACCCTTCAAGGTTGAAAAAGGACAAGTTAAAGAACAAAGATGACATACAAGTGTCCAATTTCTTAAGGATGTTCAAGCAACTCAATATCAACATATCCTTTGCGGAAGCTCTTGCTTATATGCCAAAGTTTGCTAAGATGTTCAAGGATTTGCTCTCAAACAAAGAAAAATTGGTTGACTTGCCCAACACATCACTTAATGAAAATTGTTCCGCGGTGTTACTTAAAACCTTACCAACAAAACTTGGAGATCCGGGGCGCTTCTTGATACCTTGCAATTTTCCCGGTGTTGAAAATTGCATGGCTTTGGCGGATTTAGGGGCAAGCATAAATCTCATGCCTTTATCGGTTTGGAAACAACTCTCTCTTCCCGAGCTCACCCCCACTAGGATGACTCTTGAACTAGCCAACCGAACCATAGCTCACCCCGTAGGTATAGCGGAAGATGTGTTTGTAGGTGTGGATAAGTTTACTTTTCCGGCCGACTTTGTAGTGGTCGATTATGACATGGATCCTAGAGTGCCTTTGATTGTTGGTAGACCGTTTTTGAGAACGGGTCGTACCTTGATAGATGTGGCAGAAGGAGAATTAATTATGAGAGTAGAGGATGAGAAAGTGGTGTTTAAGTTAGGGAAAGTTTGTGATAGAAGAGAGGTTAAGGAGTCTAGACCTTGTGAGACGATTAACATTGTGGATGTGTTAGATGAAGTGTGTAATGAACACTTTCATGATGCTTGTAAGAATGCTAGTGATGAGATTCCACATGTTGAAACCGTGGCCTCAATTGCTCCCTCTTTAACACCTTTTGGAGAGAGTGATTTCCTCTTGGAGGAATTTGAGTCCAACTTTCTTGGTGATGATGATTCTCCCATTAATTGGGAAGAAGATATTCTTACAATCCAAAAGTTGCTCAATGAGGACCCTATTCCTTCCCCTATTCCACAAGAGATTAGCATTGAGGAACCTTCCATAGTGAAACCTTCCATAGAGAGTCCACCTCCCATTGAACTTAAGGAACTTCCATCCCACTTAGAATATGCTTTCTTAGAAGGAAAAGACCAATTACCGGTGATTATTGCTAAAGAATTGAAAGAGGATGAGAAGGAGCAACTTATTGAAGTCCTTAAGAAACATAAGAAAGCTTTAGCATGGAAAATATCCGACATAAGGGGAATTGATCCACATTTTTGTACTCACAAAATCCTTATGGAGGATGATTATAAACCCGCCATTCAAAACCAAAGGAGAGTTAACCCAAAAATTCATGAGGTTATTAAGAAAGAAGTGATTAAACTCTTAGATGCGGGTATGATTTACCCCATTTCCGACTCTCCATGGGTTAGCCCGGTTCATTGTGTTCCAAAGAAGGGTGGAATCACCGTGGTGCCTAATGAAAACAATGAGCTTATTCCCACGAGACTTGTAACCGGTTGGAGAGTTTGCATTGATTATAGAAAACTTAATGAGGCAACTAGGAAAGACCATTTCCCGCTTCCCTTTATGGATCAAATGCTTGAACGCTTAGCGGGAAATGAGTACTATTGTTTTCTTGATGGCTTTTCGGGTTATTTCCAAATCCCAATTGACCCTAAGGATCAAGAAAAGACCACATTCACTTGTCCATACGGTACATTTGCTTACAAGAGGATGCCTTTTGGCCTATGTAATGCACCGGGGACGTTTCAAAGGTGCATGATGGCAATTTTCCATGATATGATAGAGCAAATCATGGAGGTTTTTATGGATGACTTTTCCGTATTTGGGAACTCCTTTAGCTCGTGTCTCACCAATCTTGAGAGAATGCTTAAGCGTTGTGAGGAAACACGTTTGGTGCTTAATTGGGAGAAATGTCACTTTATGGTAAAAGAGGGGATTGTTTTAGGACACAAGATATCCAATAAGGGATTAGAAGTTGATCGTGCCAAAATTGATGTGATTGCTAAGCTTCCCCCACCCACCTCGGTTAAAGGTGTGAGGAGTTTCTTAGGTCATGCGGGTTTTTATAGGCGCTTTATACAAGATTTCTCTAAGATAGCTAGACCGATGACTCATCTCTTGGAGAAAGAGGCTCCTTTCATTTTTGACCAAGCTTGTTTAGAATCTTTTGAGACACTTAAGGAAAAATTGACTAAGGCTCCCGTTTTGGTTTCTCCAAATTGGGAATTACCTTTTGAGCTTATGTGTGACGCTAGTGATTATGCGGTGGGGGCCGTCTTAGGACAAAGAGTTAATAAGCATTTCCAACCTATACACTATGCGAGTAAAACCATGACCGGTGCACAACTTCATTACACTACCACGGAAAAAGAGTTGCTTGCTATAGTATATGCTTTTGAGAAGTTTAGACCATATCTTGTGCTTTCCAAGACCATAGTGTATACGGATCATTCCGCTCTCAAGTATCTTATGACAAAACAAGATGCTAAGCCTAGGCTTTTGAGATGGGTTTTGTTGCTTCAAGAGTTTAAGATAGAGATTCGTGATAAAAAAGGGGCCGAGAATTTAGCGGCGGATCATTTGAGTAGACTTGAGCATCCTTTTCAAGGAGATTTCCCACATCAAGAAATCAATGAATCCTTTCCATTAGAGGAGCTCATGTCTATCTCTTCCCAAGAGGATGCCACACCTTGGTTTGCGGATATTGCAAACTATCTTGTGGGCAATGTGCTTATTGAGGGTCTTACTTACCAACAAAAGAAAAAGTTTCTTAAGGAAGTTAAGTATTACTTTTGGGATGATCCATATCTTTTTAGGCAATGTGCGGACCAAATCATTAGACGGTGTGTAGATGGGCCCGAGGCATTTAAAATCTTAGAGGCATGTCATAAAGGACCTACGGGTGGACATTTTGGGCCTAACTACACCGCCAAGAAAGTCTTTGATTCGGGTTACTATTGGCCTTCCATTTACAAGGATGCCCAAGAGATGGTGAAATTTTGTGATGTTTGTCAAAGACAAGGAAAAATTACACAACGTGATGAGATGCCACAAAATTTTATCCAAGAGTGTGAGATATTTGATGTATGGGGAATAGATTTCATGGGACCTTTTCCATCCTCTAAGGGAAACAAGTATATACTTGTGGCGGTGGATTATGTGTCCAAGTGGGTGGAGGCTAAAGCCTTACCTACTAATGATGCTAGAGTGGTTGTAAAGTTCTTGAAACAATTGTTTGCTAGATTTGGTGTACCTCGGGCCATCATAAGTGATCGTGGTACGCACTTTTGTAATGATCAATTCACGAGAGTTATGAAGAAATATGGAGTGAATCATAGACTTTCTACCGCGTATCATCCTCAAACAAATGGTCAAACCGAGGTCACAAATCGTGGTTTAAAGAGAATTTTAGAGAGAACGGTGGGAGAGCATAGAGCTTCTTGGTCGGATAAGCTTGATGATGCTTTGTGGGCGTTTAGGACGGCTTTTAAGACACCAATTGGTTGTACTCCTTATAGGCTTGTCTATGGAAAAGCGTGCCACCTTCCATTTGAGTTAGAACATAAGGCATCTTGGGCTCTCAAGTGGGCTAACTTTGATTTAAACCAAGCCGGTTCACATAGGAAAGATCAAATCAATGAGATGGATGAGTTGAGAGCCAATGCCTATGAGAATTCTTTGTTATATAAGGAAAAAACTAAGAAATTGCATGATGCTAAGATTAAGAATCGTGAGTTCAAAGTTGGAGAGCCGGTTCTCCTCTTTAACTCAAGATTGAAGCTTTTTGCGGGCAAGCTTAAGTCGAGATGGTCCGGTCCATTCACTATTGCTCAAGTGTTTCCATATGGAACTCTTGAGTTGTCCCAACCCGATGGTCCAAATTTTAAAGTGAATGGTCACCGTGTTAAGCATTACTTTGGGGAGGACATTTCCGTTGAAATGGTCCAAGAGGTCCCCATTTTCCCCATGAATTAATTCATTGAGGGACGAGTCGAGCTAGAGACTCATTAACTCAAGCATCGTATAACTAGGTTAGAGTGTTGTAGGTTAGAAATAAGGGCATAGATTTGGAGATAAGTGTAGGGGAGACCTTCTTTTGTCTTCATGTTTGTTTGTAGGGTTGCTCACTCATCTCATGCTTTGGAGCTTATGGAGGAGGCCCTTGTATCCGGTTCACTTCGTTACTTTAGTGATTTTTCATTGACACGTTGTGCTTAAACTTGATTTCACTAATAGTAGTCCTTTCCTTAACTTGGGTTAAGCAAAGTCTATTCATTGTCATAAGTGTAGGGGAAGTTTTTATACTTCCATGCTCTTAAACATTGAGGACAATGTTTAGCTTAAGTGTAGGGGGGTCTTCTATCGAAGTGACCTTACCTAAAACTTGTCATTGTCTTGCATGATAACATGGAAAATTGGATTTTCAACATTTTTCAAATTTTTGATCTACTTTGGCCACAAAAATATGCATTCATAATTTTTGCATCAATCATTTTTCATTTGCATAACACATTTGCATTGTATATATTTCTTCTTTTATTTTTCATCAAAAAAATATAAAAAGGAAAAAATATAATAAAACATGGTTTTAACAAATTTAGACTTCTTTGACATATTAGGCCCGCCATGGATATTTTGACTCAACCCGAGTTTGCTTATTTTAGCATTCTCTAGCTAGTATCCTTAACCATGTAGTCCTTCATTGGTCTATTAGGCTAAGCTTCCACCAATTTCATTATTTGAAATTTTAAATTTGTGGAGAATGGGAAATGATAGAGTTGAAGCAAGTATAAAAGGGCTAGATAGACTTCATGGCAATTACTTGTGGCTAAACCCTTCTCTTCTTTATCTCTATTTTCTTCGCTTGTATATAATTGTTAATAAATAATCAAGTACGGTTTTAATTGGTTCGTAATCTCTTATGCATTTTTGGCTAATCATTTATGGTTGGTATGAGTACGTCTTAAGATTCTAAGTTAGCACGTTTTAGGTGTACTAGACTTGTGTCATGCTCCATATTTAGCGGGTGTTTTTCCTTTTTCTTCTTTTCAAATTTCTTTGTGAGGAATAAAGAAAAAAATAAGAGCGGCTTAATAAAAAAAATGAGTGGCTAGAAAAAAAAAAGAAAAGAAAAAGAAAAAAAAAAAAAAAAAAAAATAATGCAAGACTCCCAAGAGGGGCAGTGTGGTGTTAATTATAGTGACTATTGAGTTCCAATATTACCTTGACGGGTTGCGGGGATTCAATAGATTGCTCCAATCCAATATTACCTTGACGGGTTGCGGGGTTGAAGATCCAAAATCTCAAAAAGATGCGGATGTAAATTATTGCGTGAGTTTTATTTTTCTTTCCTTAGCGAGTGTGTAGTTACTTATGAAAGCATGACATGAGGATTTTACACATAAGGCGAATGACTTATTACTCTTAATACGGACTTATATTAATTGTGAGCGGTTTTTCAAGTAATGGATGAGAAGATTACTTAGGATTAAAACCGTCCTTCCTTATTTTTGGATTTTACATTTCTTATATTTCACACTTTAATAATGACAAATTTGCTCACAAGCAATTTGCTCAAATAATAACCGGTTCCACATTTAATTGTCATGAATAAGTTGATGCACTTTTTACTTGTGAATGCAATGATTCCATTTACTAGCTTGGTATGGGGAAAGTGAAACTTGAGGGTGATAAGTGTCCATGGTACCCAAGCCCTAATCCAAGTCATTGAGTTCTTTATGAGTTATTTCCATCAAAACCTTTTCAAGAAAAATCAAAAAGATATAGATAGAATTGTATTTTAATCCATTGCATTGTTAAAAGTCAAAATCATGCATCATTTAGTTTAGAGTAGTATAGATGCATCTCATATGGCCAAGGTGGATTAATTATGAGGGAAATGTAAATTTTTAAGCCTTGAAAGATAATATTGCATGAGGACATGGCAATGCTCAAGTGTAGGGGAATTTGATATGAGCTTAAACTCATATCCTTTTATCAACAAATAACCCTAAAACATGAAGCAAAATACCCATTTATCTTGTAAAAAGCAGTGTTATGTGGTATGTTTGTGTTTGTGTGATCTTATGTAGGTAAAAGGATACAATTTCAAGCAAACAAGGAAAAACCAAGCTCAAAAGGATGAAAAAGACAAGGAAGGATCACAAGTGACAAGTTTTCAAAGCTCAAGGACCTATCTTGACAAGTCTTGAAAGTTGAGGGACTTAAAGTGCAAATACTGCAAAGTCAAGATCCAAGTCAAACCTGGTCAAACTACAAAGTCAATCAAGTCAAAGGGTCAATTTGTTGAAGAATCAAAGTTGAAGGGCCAAAATTGTCAAAGAAATGAAGTTTCTAGCCTAAAAGAGAAATCTGCCAAGTTAAGGGACTTAAATTGCCAAGTTTGGAAAGTTATTCATGTTTAATCCAAGTGAAAGGGCTATTAACCAATCAGAGACAAGGAATCAGTTCACACGGATTGAGCATTTAAATCCCACTCAAGCCGCCACATTTAATAACCCAATCATAACAGTGCAATCCACGTGATACTTTTTCCACCAATAAGAAGCTGCCACGTGTATCTCTCCTTCAACTAAATATTTTTCCAGGATCGCGTTTTTGATAGAGTGCATTTCAGAAGAAGATCAAAACATCAATCTTGCTCGTTTTGATGAGACGAATCCAATGGTGCAACTTAATTAGCATATAATTCATTGGATCAAAAATCCCCAATTCATGTTCATCACCTTCAAAATGGATATGCAGAATTCTTCCACGTGTCAAGCATTGATTGGCCTGAACACGTCACATCTCCAACAAACTCTCAAGTCTAGCCTATAAATACACCACTTGTTCTTCATTTTCAGTAGTAGTTAATTTTCAGAAAACACCTAGTTCTCTCAAATTTCCTTTTCTTCTTTTTCCCTCCTTTTCACCTAACAACTCAAGAGACTGACAACCTCTTGAGTTTGTTAGTTAGTTAGAACCCTTGTAACTACATTTGTAACTGAATTCAGCAATAAAAATTCAAATTCCAGTTTTCCCGCCAAATATTGTTCTTCAATTCCTGCTACTTTCTTGCTGTTATTGGATTCCATTGTTGCTGTTTGAAGTTTGTTATGATCATACATTGATCATAACTGACTTTGTTGAAGAATTGTTGCTGTTTGATCAGAATTTCAGTCCTTTCCATTGTTCTTGAAGTTTTTCATGGCAGAATGATGATTGTAGCTGTTTTGGTGATTGATTTGAGTTGATAGCTAGTGATAGGTGGTGGTATCACTAGGGCAAGAGAGCTCAGCGCTCCTCTTCTACCCAAAGGATAACTACAATAGGTTTCATGCTTCTGTTTTTAAATTCCTCTAAACAGTTCTTGCCTGCTTCATTTTCTAGTGTAAAGCTGATGGCTGCCTGTTCTATTTGATTAGTAGTTGTTCATTAAGTGATCCTAGTGTATTGTAGCTTGTTCTTGTACTTTTGTGTTCAGTTGTGAAGTTTTAAGTTCATTTTCAGTCACTTTTTAATCCTATAGCTTAATTGAGTTCTAGTTGGTTTAGTAGCTTGATTTCAGTCTCATTAGCCTTCATTTGGATCACATAAACTAGTTTGCTAATGCTCTTTGTCCAGTCTTAATCAGAACTCAATAATCCTTTGTAATAGATTGATAAAAATCAGTTAAGGTGTGTTTGGGACTAGTGTTAAATCAGATTTCAAGTTTTGTTAAGTGGTGTTTAAGTGTTCATTTGCAGTCCTTAGAAGTTAACAAGTGTTTTTGAGCCTTTTGTAAGTCAGAATAAAAGTCAAAAAGGCAATTGGTTGATAAAAACTTTGGGTCATATTAGTTTTCAGTTTTAGTTCATGAACTTGCCAAATTCAAGTGCTTATTTCTCCTTCATTACTTGTTCAAAATTGCTCAAACCAGTCTCTAGTTAAAGCTTACATCATAATCTTTTAGTATCTAGGAGGAAACTCTACAGTATCAAGAAATAAGCTAGAAAATAGCTTATTAGTTAAGACCTGAGCAAATTACATTCTCTGATGTGATTTGCATTCTGATTTCCTAGTTCTAATAATCCACTTCATAAAAGTCCTTATTTTCTTTCACAAATCTGATCAGTAAGTGTTGAATATCAAGTTTTGAGAATTTGAGCTTTTTCAAAAATCTGGTCAACGTTTTGGTCAACATAAGCTCATTTGAGCTTATTTTCAGATATCTTGCTTATTAGTGGATGAAATTTGTTCTAGTTTGATTTCCCCTGCTTTATATCAAGTGCTTATTCATTTTCTTTACAAAAATCAAGTTGTGGATGTTTGGATTTTTCTGTAGCTTATTTTGAGCTTATTAATAAGCTCTCTTTTGCTTATCTTTGACTTTTAGGCTAATTCCTTGAATACACGTTTCTTAATCTGAATTAGAAGTTGTTTGCAAGTTGTCTCATTAATTTTGGTTCAGAAATAAGCCAGTTCCAGCTTATGCAAGTGATAAGCCCGTTTTTGGTTTAAACATTTTCAAAAATTGCATTTTAGTCCCTAGAGTTCTATTAAAGTTCTAAACCTAGCTAATCTTTCTAATTTTGTGGAATTTGCAAAAGTTAGTCCCTGGATTTGTTAGTTTGTTACATTTCAGTTTTAGAAGTTTGTTAGTTTGTTAAATTTGGTTAGTTTGTTAGAATTTTTACAAGTTTAGTCCTTGTAGTTAACTGTTTTACATTTTTAGTCCTTATAACTTTTAGAATTTACATTTCAAGCATTTATATTTCATAGAAATTACATTTTCAGTCCTTATACTTTTAAATTTTGCATTTTAATATTTTACTTGAATAAAATTTGGAATTTGCAATTTGTTTTACGTATAAATAGGTTTATATTTTTCATTTTTACTTAGTGTTGTTTGAATTAGCAATAGATTACCAAGCAAGCTTGAACAACCAAAAACAATTAAAAATTTGATATTGATTGGACTTTCTATTAGTTAAGAACTGAGAAAACGAACTTGCATTATACACATTTCAAGTATCCCGACATGCCCACTTATGATGATTTTGATGAGGCCGATACTCTTTCGAGTTATTCTTCTCATGATGAAGATCCTCCGCCAATCATGCTTAATCCTACTTTGGATGACTACTCATTTGAGGAAGACTTTTCTACTTTTCTCAATACATACTTCCCTCATGAGAGTGATGCTCCTCCTTTAGACTTTAATGATTATGGTCTTGATCCTACTTCGGATTTGAAGAAAATTCTTTCAAAGGAGAAGAAACCGGACGACACCAACATCCGCAGCACGTATGTTTTGACACCTCTTTGTCCACCTTCTGAGGACGAGGTTGTGCATTTTCTTAGCGGATCTTCTTCAAATTCTGCTGAGCCTGAGTGCTATTTTCCCCTAAAGGAAAAGGTGTTCGACCCCGGTATTCTACTTTTCAAGCCATCTCAGTATCCATCTGATGAAATAAAAGGAAAAATCTTTGGAACTTTTGAAGATATGCTTGCACCTCGTCACCCTTTCTACCACCGTTCTCCATCTTTGCTTAAGGGAACCTTGCCTACTCTTCTTTGGCTTGCCTTGTTCGCCTTAAGCTTGTGATATTTGATGGACGAAAACTATGTCTTTGATCCCGGTAGATGTGTTTCATGCTTTTTCCTATGCTAATCAAGGTCGAGTCAGGCTCACGACTCGGTGAACAAAAATCAAGCGCTTCTTGTGAGGCAACCCAAGTATCTATCTTTTAGCTATTTCTATCCTAAGTGTAGGGGAGACCCGTTGGTTTTTGTTATTTCCTCTCTTCTCATATTCAGGGATTCGAGCGCTCAATGATCCACTCTTGATGATTTTTGACGACCCGTGATTCCGTGTTCCCATCTTCCCGGTTCTATCCTAAACTCTTTTCGATTCACTATTTTATATTTTACAATATTAAAATAGGAATCTCGTTAGTTGTCTTTTCCTTAGCGAGATTTAAATAACGTGCACAATGTCCTAAGTGTAGGGGAGTTTACTCCCACATGCTTAAACATTAAGGACAATGTTTATATCAAGTGTAGGGGGACTTCTATCGAAGTTAAGTGGTCTTTTCCTTGTATTTGTCCTCATTTTAACCGGAAAATCAATTTTTCAACATTTTTCAAAATTTTTGATCTATTTTGGCCTATTAGTTTTTCCCTTTGCATAGTTATTTTCTTTCTTTGCTAGAATATATTTTGAATAAAGTGGTTTAATTTTCAAACATTGTGAATCTTTTGACTCAACCCGAGTTTACTTATCTAAGTTTACTCTAGCTAGTATCCTTAACGTGTTTAAGTCAAGTTTTGCTAGGCTTTTATGTAGGGAGCTTTAAAACGCAAAAGTCTTAACTCTCACGGGTTAAGAACAAGAACTTTTCGCAAGTTCCTATAAATTGATCCTAGAGAGTCGTTTATCAAGGGAACTTTAAAATGCGATTTCTAAACTTGAAAAAGTCTAAGAAATTGCAAGATCCTATAGATGACTCGAAAACCCAATACTTTGATTTAATTAGCTAAGCATCCACGAGTCTCATTCCTTGAGATTTTAAATTGTGGAGAACGAGAAATGATAGAGTCAATTATAAGTTTGGTATCCTTTCGTGAATTTATGTGAGTTAATTATAAGCCTATTCTCCCATCGCTTGCTAATAAATTTTATCTGCAATAAATAAGGTTGTACGATTTGAAAAGTTACTTAGCTTCTAGCCCAAGATCGTTTAAAAGTTGCTCGGTATGGATTAGAGTTCATAGCCAAGGCATAACTTATTGAAGCGGGATGCGAAGATTGGCGAGTCCAAAAAGGTCCTAACAAGGCATGAGGGCTACATTTTGTTGCTAAAGATCCCAAGTGATGTGAAGAATCATTTATTGAAAATCAATATGAAGGATCGCGACACACGACGAAAAGAAAATACTCCCGTAAAGATCATGGAGAAGTCTATCCGAAAAGACCCTAGCAAGGTATAAGGATAAATAGATCCAAGTCCTAAAGGAAGCGGATCGTTGTATATCAAAGTCCAAAATAAAGATTGGAGAAAAATGAAGAAGTCGTGGTCCAAATATGAAGAATCTCTCAAAACTTAAAGTGAAGAAATTCCTATTATGAAGAGAAGACCATTATTTCATGAACGTCTCTCAAGGTTTGAAGTATGAAGTCGCTGCCAAATATCGGTCCGAGAAAGGTCTTAAATCGTGAAGCGAGTTATGCCAAGATATGAACTTTTTGAGGTCCCGAGAAGCAGTTTTAAAAGATTTTGTCCTTTAGCTAACTATTGATTAAATCGTCCCACTTTATTTTCAGCCTAAATAACTATCGAAATAAGTCAACAATGCATCCTCGTGATCATTCAAGACAACAATAAAATATAAGAGATACACCTAGGAATAAGGGAGTCTAAGTAAATAATTGGCCCACATGAGTTCGTGTTAGTTTGCTAACTTCTAATAACAATGATCTCGTTTTTAAGCTTGGTTTGGAGAATGTGAAAACTTGAGGATGATGATTATTCATGACATTTCCAAAACCCTAAGGTATGTCTTTGATTTCTTTACTTACTTTCTTCCTTTGAATGTTTATAATTTTCTATCTCTTTAATAAAGGCCAATATGGATCGATTATGATGGAAAATGTAAAGCGTGCTTTTTAACTAATGCATTGCATGAGGACATTGCAATAGTCAAGTGTAGGGGATTTGATAGGTGTGTAAACACCCATCCTTTTACCACTTAACTACAATAATAACCAAGCCAAAACGTGTATTTTATGTCATAAATGTCAGAATTATGCGTGGTTTGTGTTTTTGTTGTGATTTAGGACGAAAATCTGAAAAGGGGAGAAAACACGGGCATTCACGGGCTTTTATCGAAGAAAAATACAAAAGACGAAGTCAAGAAATCAAGAGTGCAAAAAGAACGGAAGTCCATGACCAATTCTGAAGATTTATCGAAGAAAAAGTCAAAAGACGGAAGTTTACTAAAAGCCGAAGAACTCAAGTCTAAATTATTGAAGAAATTACAAGACGAGTTTTATTAATCCCGAGACAAAGTCAAAAGTCGAAGAATTAAGAAGACGAAGACTAAAGGATAATTAAAGAAAGAAGAAAGAGGGGAGGAAGCTTCCACTAAGCACCTCCCTAATCCCCTATAAATAGATTTCATTTCATTTTGTTGGCTCAGTGTGACAATTAGTCTTCCATTTTCATTACTTGCTATTTAAATTCATGTCATTTACTTAATTGTCTTGCACCTTAAATTCCTTTAAATTCAAGTAAGTTTCTTTTTTATGTTATTTAATCTTTATCTTTATTGTTAATCTCGTATCTACCTTTATTGTTTGATCTTAATCTTTATGTTTATGCTTATGTTCTTGAAGTTTTTATTGATTTAATCAAGTGGGTTTTGATTTTGTTGGTGTTTGTTTATTAGTTTTAATGATTTAAATTGTTTGTTTATGATTAGTAGATGTTAATTGATTAGTCTTGCTTAATCTTTTGGTTTATTTTGATTGATTTTGTTTAGATTTGTAGTTTTTTGTTTCCCCGTGTTCTTCGCTGTTTGTTGCCCAGGTTATTCCGGATCAACGGTTTATTCCGAACCAAGCAATCATTCCTGATCAAGTGAATATTCCGGATCAGTGGATATTTCGAACGAAGCAATATATTCCGGATCAGTGGATATTCCGAACGAAGGATTCATTGGTTAGTTTTGTGATATATTCTGAACGAGAGGATTTATTCCAGATCAAACGAATATTCCGGATCAAGGGATATCATTCGGAAAAACTTGACATTCCGGCTCAGTGCCATATTCCAAACCAAAGAAATATTCCGGATAAAGGGAATATTCTGAACCAGTGGAATATTCCGGATCACCAAACTTGCATTCCGAATCAAGGGTGTTCATTCGGAATATTCCGAATGAAGCAATTATTCCTCATCAGTCACTTTATTCCGAATAAAGGATCTCAGGCATTTTATTCCGGATAAACGCAGTTATTCCGAATAAGTGACATATTCCGAATCAACTTGTTATTCCGGATGAACAGATATTCCGAATGAAGGTTTTGGTCTTGTTATTCCGAATGAGAGTGTTTTATTCCGCATGAGGTAAATATTCCGAGTGAAGAAGAATTATTCCGAACGAAGGTGACATTCCGGATTAGTGATTATTCTGAATGAGGGTATTTTCCGAATGAGCATTTTTAGTTTCTTTTAAGTTTAAACTTTTAAGTTTCAAGCTTTACTTTTTCCGCCTTTTTACTTAGTCGCACTTTAAGTTTACTTGCCTTAGATTTATTTTAAGCCTTGCCTTAGTTTAAGTTTTAGTTGCGTTTTAAGTTTGCCTTTAGGATAGTTTTAAGTTCGCATTATTTATTTTAAGTGCCTTTTAATTTTTGTCACGCTTTAATTTCTCGTCATTTACTTTAAATTAGATTTAGATTTTAATTATTGCCATTTACTTTAAAGTCTCGCACTTTTTCCTTTTACTACAACGACACAATATTTGTTTCCACCAAAAGACAGCTGAGTCGCACTTAAACCAGTAATCAATTCGATTAGACCACCACAACGAACTGTATATTTTCATACTAGGTAAAAGCCTCGTATCAATGTTCCCATCATGTGCGACAATAAAAGTGCTATAGACCTTAGCAAGAATCCCGTGCAACATTCGCAAACCAAGCACATAGAAATTCGCCACAATTTCCTTAGGGATAATGTTCAAAAGGGGAACATTCAATTGAGAAGGTACCCTCCGAGGATAACTTAGTCGACATCTTCACTAAGCCACTTAAGAGGGAACCCTTTAATTACTTGCGTCTAGGTCTAGGATTAATGGAACATATTCCTTAATTGCTTTCCTTTTATTGAGTCTCTTATTTTCTTTTGAGTCTTTTATCACTTTGAGTCATTGAGTCTCCTAAACTCTTCTTGAAAATCTTCTCTTCTCCTTTTCAAAATCCTCAAAGTCTCTTTCGAAAATGGTCAAGAAATGTTTTAACATTGTTAATTCAATCTAAAAACGTTTTTCATAGATTCTTGCTATTAATCTCGAGCTTACATAATTCATATGTATGATTCTCTCAAACATATCAGGAACAAGATAGAATCATGGAGGATCATTGTGTCGTGACTTAAGGTCTTGTCTTACACACCTCCTACATCGATTTTTATTTTAAAATCCATGTATTTTGGTCAAATCCCTATTTGGTGAGTTAGTATGTGTTCTCTTTGTCTATCTTTGCTTTTAAGCATATCCCTATGATAAGTTAGACTAGAAAAATAAGATTTGCTGAAAAATCTTCCTTCACCACCAAAACACAGCCTCTGTAGGCGGTTCCATATATGAACCGCGGTCCCTTATCAATAAGGAACCGCCGGAAGCAATAAGGAACCGCGTACAGTGCTTCCTTTTTTGGGTATTACTAAAATTCCAAATTTGTTCCAACACTTTTGGGAATCTTTGCTTCAACCCTTTGACCACCCTAAAAATACCTTGAGCCTTCCCTTATTTAACCATAAGCATTTTGTCATACTTCACATCCCAAAATGTCTTACTCTCCTAATGAAAGCCTTGATTCTCCTCCATTTTCCCCAATTGCTTTCAATCCTAACTCACCCAAGAATACTTTCAATCCAAATTTACCCAAGAACACTCTTAATCACATTTCCCCTACCAAGAATGTTGATTGTGGAACATATTTTCTTCCACCACCACCCTTTAGTGTTCTTCCTCCTTCTCATGATAATGTCATGCACCATGGGACATATTGTCATTGTTGTCAATATCAACATCTTGCTATGGCACACATCTATGAGGAGTTGAGCTACATCAAGAGTCTCCTAATTAAGCCTCCTCTTCACTTTGATTATGAGATCTCCACCAAGCCACCACCACCACCTTCCGCCACTACCTTGTCTTTCATATAAGCATTGGTTGCTTATCCAGAAGACACCTTATTCAAGAAAATCTTAGAATTCTAGATTAACTAGGATTAGATTTATGCTTTTGGCTTGTTTCCTCTTTCATACATCTTTGTATGATTCCTTTTATTTTATATGACTTCACTTGGATCTTAGTCTTTTTGTTTTCTTCTCTTTTTATTTTTTTCTTGTGACGTATAGCTATTTTTTGTTGGTTGTCTCTTTTGTTCAACTAACCCTTCTATGTAGCTTGTCACCATATCTCGATTCCTCGGTGCCCCAACCAAGGGGGAGTAAGCACTAAGGGGGAGTCTTTGCAAAGTCCGTCTCTTCAACACCGACTTGTGCAACCTTTTTGCCTCGACAAAGAGGGAGAAATGAATAAACTCGTCTTCGAAAATCTTGTTTTTGTGTGATTGAGTTTATGTATTGTCGGAATCAAAAAGGGGGAGATTGTTAATGCAATAATGCCTAAAAACGTTACTTGCATTCTTCGGTCTCGCTTAGTTTTGATTACGAGTAAAAACAAGCATTTATGAAAACAATGAAAAACGAATTCTTGAGTTCAAGTATTTTTCATTTTACCCATTTTCACTTAAGGTATGAATAAACAAGTACTAACCATAATCAAGTGATCAAGTGATTTAATCTTTTCTTAAAACTCACCTTTTATTAAGTGTGACAAGTTTTTAATTAAACTTTCTTTTTAAGAAAATGTTTTATTAAATTAAATATTTGAAAATTTGAAAATGGCATATTCTTTTTTGATTTGGAATATTCTTTTAGGATATTTTATAATCAGATAAGACCTCCACCACTAAAGGACAAAAAGAGCAGAGTCTACTCCGGCGGTTCCCTAGTGCCTAGGCGGTTCCTTATCGATAAGGTACCGCCGGCTGAGATAAGTGTAAAACCCACAAAAATAAGGTCATTACTTAATCTTACTTTTCAAATAGTTTTGAAGTATTTATGACGTTAAATATTATTATGTTTAACGGTTTAAGTTGAAACCGATATTTAATATTATATTTTAATATTTTGACGAGCAACGAGGACTACTAGTGATCGTGATACCGACGGATGCCTAAAATTTTATATTTTATTATCAATCGTTTCGATATTTAATATTTTCGACGATATCGTTTTAATTACGTATCGAGTCGTTATCTTATTATTTTTCCTGTGTGTTTAAACTTAAAAAAAAGTATTTTTACGAAACCCGAGCCCCGTAAATAATTTCAAAATTGACTAATAGTTATTTCCCGCATTTTTAGCTAACTATTTTCAATTTGAGCCACAACTATTGCAAAATTACGACCAAGGTCCCTCATGCACTATATATAAACCTCAAAATTACACACACACTCATAATTCTCCACTCAAAATTTTCATCATCTCACTTCTTCTCTCTCTATATGCCGTAACATACACCACCACCCTAAACCCATTCAATTTTCAATTTTAACTTGATTTGGTCATTGAGCAAAACTAAAACAAGTCCCTATCTTAGAATTGATCAAGGATCATTTTGGTGTAAGAAAATCATACATGCAAGGCTTTTTATTTTTTTTTTCATGTTGGTAGGTGAAAGCCATGATCATGCATGGTGTTCTTGGCATGATCAATGGTGATTCTTGCAAGAACTTTGTTAAAAACTTTATTTTGATTCAAGGGTTTTGAGTTTGATAATTATTTGGATGTTATGGTTCATATATGTTGATGTTAGGGTATAGGAATGATCATTTTCATGGTTGGTTTTGATCAAAAAGGTGATTTTGTACAAGTTTTTAATGGTCATTTTATAATAGTAAGTAAACTGTAAAATCCGAATTTTTATTTTTTTTAAAATGGCTTAACTTATAGCCTAGGGTTGTAGATAATTTTATTAGCTTCGATTTGATATAAGGTAGAGCTTCTAGCTCCAAACGAGCGCGAAGTTATGATGTTTTGATTGATCGTGTACCGGGAGACGAGTATCGGCACTACATATAGTTGTTGTCGATATTTGGATCGAATCTAGGGGACTATAAATAGAAGTTTCGAAATTTATAACCTACTGATAATGAGGTATTTACCTTAGAGGTTGAGTTTACTTTAAAACCCGAGTGTCGGTTTTGTAAACGGAGTCGTTTAAAGAAGTTAAAACGGTTGTATAAAAAATTAACGCAAATCTGTCCGGATTTTGTAGTTTGAAAATGAGTCGGGTAAAGGACTTTAAAAGTAATTTCATATGATAAACTTGTAGGAGTACTTTCTATATATAGTAAGTTAGTTTATCGAGTCGTTTCATAAACGGTTGACAAGTTTAAAAGGGGTAAATAAGCTATTACATGTAGTATGTGCCGGCGGACTTTGTTAAAAGTGTAAAATGGTAAAGTAAATGTGTAGTAAAGTATAATGAAGTTATTTATATCGTTTTCTCTCGAGTAGTCGTGATTTTATACTTGATTTTGATTTTATTATGTATCATTTATTTCTCGAGTCTATTATTAATGTACGCACCTTATTTGCTAGGTTGCGGTTGTCGTATTTTTCGGGCATCTACTATCGTCGGCGATCGTCTTCAACTACTTCTACTACTTAAGGTGAGTCTATAGCCTCGTTTGCGTAATTATATGATTTTAAAAACCCGCGAGGGGGAATACATGTTTTATAAACTTAGAACATAAGATTTTTATGGTATGCTTGTCCGTCTATGAATGGACCCGTCGTTGCCTTTAAATTGCATTAAGTGATTGCCTTTGTTAAAGCCTCAATTATGGACCGTTAACTAGCTTATGATGGGCTAGCCGCTAGTACAATTAATAGATCTATGGGGGAAGCCGCCATGGTTCAGTTTGTGTAGACTTGTCATAGAAGCTTAGGCCCGACCTCCACACTGTTTGAACATATTGTATTGAGAAGTCAGCTATACGGCAGTGTACTTATAATCTGGAGGTAATGACAATTAATAAATCTCTCGTCTTATTAGACTGATATGGGAGTGTCTAAGGGCTCGGTTCCATGAGTTTATTGCAATTTATGCTATATACAATTGTTATTGTTGATGCAAATCATTATTTGATGCATGTTGCCTTCAAGTCCATAACCTTATAATCTTTGCTTATGTTCAAAATGATTATATAAACCTATAGATTCACTCGGCATTTTTGCTGATGATTTTCTCACATGTATTTCAGGTAATCAAGAAGGGTGAAGCTTGGAAGCCACGGGAAAGATGTTATGCACTACTTTTGTAATATAAACTCTTTGAATGTTTGTCGTTCCTTTTGTTCAAAACAATTTAAATCTTTTGTTTTGGTTGTACTTTGGTTACGATGTCTTAGGACTACGCTACTCTGACAAAAGTTTTAGGAACGATAAATTTGAAACGTCTCTTTTCGAGTCGTTATTTATAAATTATGTGTTGTTGTATCATTGTTTAGCACCCAAAGATGTATTCCGTTGCGTATAAATTTGGGGGTGTTAAAGATTGGTATCAGAGCCATGAGTTATAGAGAACTAGGTCGTTTTCTGAAAACCTAAACTATAACTGTCAGTTTTTATTTTTCAAAGAGTCGGTGCACATGATTTCGCGTGAGTTCAGGTTCAAGCTACTTCTGAGATTACAATTTTAGTATACATTATTATCTATGCCTTATTTCCAAGTATTTATAAATAAATACTATAATCTCTGATCGATATATATTAATATCGTTAAACTTTTTTGATAAAAGTTTATCATTTAATAATGATTTATTTGAATAAGTTTCTGGAATTTTCCTCTACTTATTTTGAAGGATTTTCTATATTTATTTAAATTTTTGGAATTATTCTATTTCATTTTATTATGACCTTATACCTATTTTGTGAATTTACCACCGTCAAATTACGTCTTCGAGGAGGAGGAGCAGGTTCCACTGCTGTAAGCGAGTCACAGTCAAATGAGCCATGTGGATCCCCACGTGATTAGTGTCTATTATTTTGTGTCATTGTACTCTATTTGTCTTTAAGATCATTCCTTGTTGATATATGATAATAGTTTCATTTGATCCTTATAATGATTGTGATACCTTGTATTGAGAATGTGTATGCATTTGATGATTGATTTTGTACACGATATGACTATACCATGATTATAGTTTACTTATTCATTTTATCTTCTCTCTTTGTGATATGACAGAATCATGCCACCTAGGAGAATGACAAATGATGCCATTGCAAGGCTAGTTGCTGAAGAAGTTGCGAAAGCATTGGCTGCGGATAGAGCTGCACGTGTTAACACTGAAGGAGCAGGTGGCTCTAGAGGTGCGGGTGCTGAAGGTGAAGGTGAACCTGCTGGACCAGAAGCTGTTGGAGGAGCAGGTGTAGCTGTGAATCCTGTAGATGAGGTTGCTCAGGCTGCTGCTACGGTTTGTAACACCCTATTTGATAATGGAATGTCACGCGTAATTATGGCATGTCATCAAAGCATACAAGGATAAATGTCTAAACATTACATGACCATAAAAGGGAAATACCGGAATAAAACATCAGTAGTCCAAAAGTAAAGCTCATCACACACAAACATAAGTACTGTAAATGAAAGGACTAAACAATGTCCATAGCAAGAGTATCAAAGTAAAGATAATGCATAAAGTAAAGAAAGGCTAGAAAGCTTCCAGTCCATATGCACGTACGCTTAAAGTCTACGAGCGTCCTTGAGTACCTGCCGTTTTGGGAACATAGAAAAGGAAAACGGCTGAGCAATACGCTTAGTACACGGATGTACAATAAAGCATGAATAGGTTAAGCATATAAGCATATAACAGCGGAAGAAACTAAGTCCCGAATAACCTGGTTAAGTCTTGGTAACACTGTTTTATAGTTTGAAAAGCCTTATGTTTATCTTATAAAAACTGTTTAACATATTCTACCATTAGCCAATTAAATGCTTAAACTCCCTTATTCCTAGGTGTATCTCTTATATTTTATTTTTGTCTTAGAATGATCATGAAGATGCATTTTTGGACTTATTTCGATAGTTTATTTAGGCTGAAAGCAAAGTGGGACGATTTGATCAATAGTTAGCTAAAGGACAAAATCTCTTAAAACTGCTTCTCGGGATATCAAAAAGTTCATATCTTGGCATAACTCGGTTCACGATTTGAAACCTTTCTCGGGCCAATATTTGGCATGTACTTCATACTTCATATCTTCAAGAGACGTTCTTGAGATAATGGTCTTCTCATCATAATAGAGTTTCTTCACTTGGAGACTTTTGAGGGGTACTCCAACTTTGTTGACCATGACTTCATGATTATTTCTTCAATCTCTAATTGGAATTTTGAGATACAACGATCCGCCTCCTTTTCGGACTTGGATCTATTTATCCTCATACCTTGTTAGGGTCTTTTCGGATAGACTTCTCCATGATCTTTATGGGAGTTGATTGCTTGTCGTCGTGAGTCTTGATCCTTCATATTTATTTTGGGAATAATGCTTTTCACATCCCTTTGGATCTTCAGCAATAAAATTGAATCCTCATGCCTTGTTAGGGCCTTTTCGGACTCGCCAATCTTCGCGCCCCGCTTCATAAGTTATGCCTTGGCTATGAACTCTTATCATTACCGAGCAACTTTTAAACGATCTTGGGCTAGAAGCTAAGTAACTTTTCAAATCGTACGACCTTACTTATTGCAGATAAATTATTAGCAAGTGATGGGAGAATAGGCAAATAATTACACCAAGTGAGCTTGCGCAAGAATACCGACTTATAATTGACTCTATCATTTCTCGTCCTCCACAATTTAAAATCTTAAGTAATGAGAATCGTGGACACTTAGCCTAATAAACCAATTAAGGTCTACATGGTTAAGGATACTAGCTAGAATAAACTTGGATAAGTCTATTCGGGTTGAGTCAAAATAAACGCAACGGGCCTAATATGTCAAAGATTTCAAAACTAGCTACACCACTTATTAATATTTTTGACTTTATTGCGGGATATATACATATGAAAGCAACGATAAAAATTTAAAAATTACGACTAAATGGCCAAAGTTAATAAAAAATTTGAAAAATGTTGAAAAATATGATTTTCCGGTTAAATGAAGGCATTTTCATGGAAAAGTCCACTTAAAACTTCGATAGAAGTCCCCCTACACTTAAGATAAACATTGTCCTCAATGTTTAAGCATGTGGGAAAAAATCTCCCCTACACTTATGACATTGTGCACGTTGGTTAACTCAAGTTAAGGAAGAGACGACTAAAGTGATCGATTTCAAATGTGAGTATGAAGAAAATTGAATCACGATAGTTGAGAGATAGAACCGGATTTCGGATAACACGGGAGCACGGTTCTTCAAAGATTCCAAGAGTGCACTTATCCCTGTAATCACATCACCACACAAAGACAAAGACAAAGACTCTATAGAGGCTCCCCTACACTCAGGGGGTTAAAACATAAAAGGATAGATACTCGGGCTGCCTCCCGAGGAGCGCTTGTTTTTGATAACCGAGTAACGAGCCTGACTCGACCCAAAATTAGTTCATGGGGAACGTGGTGAGGGATGGAATCACCTCCTGAGAGGTGTCCTCACCAAAGTACAACTTCACTCGTTGGCCATTCACCTTAAAATTTGGTCCATTAGGTTGAGCGAGCTCGAGAGTACCATATGGAAAAATTTGGGCAATGGTGAATGGGCCGGACCAACGAGATTTCATCTTGCCCGAAAAGATTTTCAACCGAGAGTTAAAAAGTAAGACTTTGTCTCCAACATGGAACTCTCGGTTCTTAATCTTAGAGTCGTGAATGAGCTTAGTCCTTTCCTTATAGATTAAAGAGTTTTCATAAGCCTCATTACGGAGTTCATTCAGCTCATTGAGTTGGATCTTGCGTAGGTCACCGGCTTTGTTGATATCAAAATTGGCCCACTTCAAAGCCCAATAAGCCTTGTGCTCCAACTCAATGGGGAGGTGGCATGCTTTCTCGTACACGAGACGATAAGGCGTACAGCCGATCGGGGTCTTGTATGCAGTACGAAAAGCCCACAAAGCATCATCAAGTTTATCAGCCCATGCGGCACGATGCTCTCCCACGGTTCTTTCCAGAATTCGCTTAAGTCCTCGGTTGGATATTTCAACCTGGCCATTAGTTTGTGGGTGGTAGGTTGTGGAAAGACGATGATTTACACCGTACTTAGCCATGACTCTTGCGAATTGGTCATTGCAAAAATGAGTCCCACGATCACTAATAATGGCACGAGGCACACCGAATCTAGCGAATAGAGCTTTCAAAAAGTTACAAACCACCCTTGCGTCATTAGTGGGTAAAGCTTTGGCTTCAACCCACTTTGAAACGTAGTCAACGGCTACAAGGATGTATTTATTTCCTTTAGAAGAAGGGAATGGCCCCATAAAGTCGATACCCCAAATATCAAAGATTTCACATTCTTGTATGAAATTCTGAGGCATCTCGTCCTTATGTGTGATCTTGCCTTGTTTTTGGCAAGCATCACATTTTTTAACCATATCGTGAGCGTCACGATAAATGGAGGGCCAATAAAATCCCGAGTCAAACACTTTTTTTGCGGTGTAGTTGGGACCAAAGTGACCACCGGTAGGTCCTTTGTGGCAAGCATCAAGGATTTCCAAAGCTGCCGGTCCATCAACACATCAACGAATAATCAGGTCGGCACATTGTTTGAATAGGTAAGGGTCATCCCAAAAGTAAGTCTTAATGTCGGTGAAGAACTTTTTCTTTTGTTGAGACGTCAACCCTTCCTTGAGAATTCCACCCGCCAAGTAGTTTGCAAAGTCCGCAAACCACGGGGTTTCATTCGACTTCGAGTTTATAGACATTAAGGTCTCCAAGGGAAAAGAATCATTGATTTCTTTGTTCGGATGATCCCCTTGGTAAGGATCCTCAAGTCTGGTGAGATGGTCCGTGGCTAGGTTTTCGACTCCTTTTTTATCGCGAATTTCGATTTTAAATTCCTGGAGCAACAAAACCCAGCGAAGAAGTCTTGGTTTGGAATCTTGCTTTGTCAACAAGTACTTCAGCGCAGAATGATCGGTATACACGATGGTGGTGGAAAGGACAAGATAGGGGCGGAATTTTTCAAAAGCATAGACAACAGCTAAAAGCTCTTTTTCGGTTGTCGTATAATGCAATTGTGCCCCTGTCATTGTCTTGCTAGCGTAATCGATCGGTTGGAAGTGTTTGTTCACTCTTTGTCCAAGAACCGCTCCAATAGCAAAATCACTAGCATCGCACAACAACTCAAAGGGAAGCTCCCAATTAGGGGTAACCAAGACGGGTGCCTTAGTTAGCTTATCCTTAAGCGAGTTGAAGGCTTCAAGGCACTCTTTAGAAAAGATAAAAGGAGTATCTTTTTCCAAGAGGTGGGTCATCGGGCGAGCGATTTGAGAAAAATCTTTGATGAATCGACGATAGAAGCCCGCATGACCCAGAAAACTTCTCACACCCTTCACGGTTGAAGGTGGAGGCAACTTGGCGATAACATCGACTTTAGCACGGTCTACTTCAAGACCAGCTTTGGAAATTTTGTGTCCCAGCACGATGCCTTCTTTTACCATAAAATGGCATTTTTCCCAATTCAGAACAAGGCGAGTGTCTTCGCACCGCTTAAGCATACGTTCCAAATTGGCAAGGCAAGAAGAGAAGGAATCCCCGAAGACCGAGAAATCATCCATGAAGACTTCCATGGTTTGTTCAACCATGTCATGGAAGATAGCTAACATGCACCTTTGGAAAGTCCCGGGGGCATTGCATAAGCCAAAAGGCATTATTTTGTAAGCAAAAGTGCCATAGGGACAAGTGAATGTTGTCTTCTCTTGATCTTGGGGATCGATGGGTATTTGAAAATAACCCGAGAAACCATCAAGAAAGCAGTAATATTCATTACCCGCTAAACGTTCAAGCATTTGGTCCATAAAAGGTAGAGGGAAATGATCCTTTCTCGTGGCATCATTGAGTTTGCGGTAGTCTATACAAACTCTCCACCCAGTAATGAGACGAGTGGAAATCAACTCGTTGTGTTCATTGGGAACAACGGTTATTCCGCCCTTCTTGGGCACACAATGGATTGGACTAACCCATGGTGAATCCGAAATAGGGTAAATCATACCCGCATCAAGAAGTTTGATAACCTCTGTTTTGATGACTTCATGGATTTTTGGATTCACCCTTCGTTGGCTTTGAATTGTGGGCTTAAAGTCGTCCTCCATGAGAATTTTGTGTGTGCAGAAGTGAGGATCAATTCCACGAATATCAGAAATCTTCCAAGCAATAGCCGTTTTATGCTTCTTCAACACGGCGACAAGTCGAGTTTTCTCTTCATCCTTTAAATCCTTAGCAATGATGACTGGCGACTTCTTCTCTTCTTCAAGGAATACATACTCAAGATGAGGCGGCAACTCCTTAAGTTCTAAAGCCGGAGGATTGTCGACGGAAGGCGTATTCGAAGTCGGAGTATCGATAGCAATAACCGTGGGAGATGGAGGCGAAGGATTGTCTTCGTTGAGAAGATTGTCAAAGAAATTCATGTCTTCATCCCCATCGGTTGGAGAATCATTAGTAGCTAAATTCACATCTCCCATGGTATCTTCAAGATTGTTCCAAAATAAATCACTATCTCCAAATAGAGACAATGATGAATCAATAGAGGACACGGTCTCAACATTGGGAAGAGAGGTAGGAATACTTTTGCAAGCATCATTAAAGTGTTCTTCACAAGCCTCATCAAGAACGTCAATACAATTAACTCTCTCATATGAATAAGGTTGTTTAGACAACTTTCCCATGTTGAAGACTACTTTATCGTCACCCACTCTCATGATAAGCTCACCGGCTTCAACATCAATGAGAGTGCGACCGGTCCTCAAGAATGGACGACCAACAATTAGTGGCACACGAGGGTCCATCTCGTAGTCGACGACAACAAAATCAGCGGGGAAGGTGAATTTGTCGACTCCTACAATGACGTCTTCGGCTATCCCCACTAGATAAGCAACCGTACGGTTAGCTAATTCCAAAGTCATTTTGGTGGGGACTAGCTCTGGGAGAGATAATTGCTTCCAAACACTTAGAGGCATAAGATTAATACTGGCACCTAGATCGGCTAGGGCCATGCAATTCTCTACTCCCGGGAAATTGCAAGGAATAAGGAAACGACTCGGATCACCAAGCTTGGTTGGCAATTTCCTTAAGAGCACTGCAGAGCAATTCTCATTAAGTTGGGTGTTGGCAATATCGAGGAGCTTTTCCTTGTCGCTCAGAAGATCTTTAAACATTTTTGCATATTTAGGCATGTGAGCGAGAGCCTCAGCGAAGGAGATATTGAAATTCAGTTGTTTAAACATTTTAAGAAAGTTAGAAACCTGAATATCGTCCTTGCTTTTGAGCTTCTCTTTCCTCAACCTAGATGGATAAGGTATATTGGAAGAAGAGGAAGGCTTTGGAATAATAGGATCACTCACATCCTTGGGTGGAGGAGGGGTAGAAGGAAGAGGTGGAGAAATTGGGGAAGGAGAAGGATGAGGAATAGGAGCAGGTGACTCGTTCTCCTTAGTCACAACCACCGGTGGAGGTATAGGAAGCTCGGGTTCCTTGGTACCTTTGCCACTTCGAGTGGTGATTGCTTTCATCTCCCCTCTTGGATTCGCAACGGTGTTACTCGGAAGAGTACCCGAAGAAGAGGGTTGATTACCTTGGAAGAAACTAGCCATCATGTTCTTCAAGTCGTTTGTTTGGCTGTCCAACGTGTTTTTCATGTCAGCTCTCAAATCGTTCCCTTGTTTAACCAAGTCTGCTTTCAATTTGCGCACTTCCTGTTGGAGATTTTCCATGATCACATCATTGGTCCGCATGTAGGTTGCAACCTCTTGGTGTAATGCAGTGGGTTGGTTTGGAGGAGCATTGTATGTGGGTGGTTGATAAGCAGGTTGTTGGTAAACTTGGTTGTTACGTTGAGGTGGTTGTTGCTGCTTGTGAGGAGGGATGTATGGTGTACGAGGTTGTTGTTGTTGTTGAGGAGAGCGGTTGAGGTTTTGTTGTTGGTTTGGGTTGTTTTGGGGAAAACCAGGTGGTGAAAGATAGTTGTTGGAGCGGTAGCTAAGCAAATTACGGTCACCTTGAGGTCGAGCTTGATAAGCAGGTTGAGGATAGGTTCCATATGCCGCATTCACATTCTCAGCAGGGTAGTCTTGGGTGGCGGTACAAGTGATGTAAGAGTGAGGACCACCGCATATCTCACAAGGTTGGCTGGCAGCGTTAACTTGAGCGTTTTTAGCGTTGCTGCTGTTGGTGTTGTTAACGGTGTGGGTGACAAGCGATTCAAGAAGCGTAGTGATTTTGTCAAGTCGCTTGTCGCTGTCATTAGTGCTAGCACTAGCGACATTGGTCCGAACACTCTTGGTTTGTACACGAGATTTATTCTCAATGATGTCCCAAGCAGCATTGGAAGTCTTAGCCAAAAGATTACCTCCTGAGGCACTGTTCAGTAAATCTTGGTCACTCATGCTTAAACCATTGTAAAAAGTATTAATTTGATGTACTTTGATAAAACCATGTTGTGGGCATTTTCTTAAAAGATCTTTAAAACGATCCCAAGATTCACTGAACGACTCATCGTACTTTTGTTCAAAATTTATGATTTCATTCCGCAAAGAGGTAGTACGAGAGGGTGGGAAAAAGTAATTGATAAACTTGGTCTCCAAATCCGTCCACGAGAGAATACTCTGTGGCGGTTCCTTAGCAAGCCAATGTCGGGCTTGTCCCTCTAAAGAAAAGGGAAAAAGTTGTAACCTGATAACCTCTTGTGGAACACCATTGAACTTGACCGTGTTAGTGAGTTGCAAGAATCTCTTGATGTGGTCGTGTGGGTCATCAATGGTACGTCCCAAGAATGGTTGAGCGGAGACCATCTGGATAAAGCCTGATTTTAGCTCAAAGTTGTTGGCAGCAATTGGAGGTATGACAATTGGATCCGTGTTGCCATCCACATGAGCTTGCAGCAATTCAATCATCGGGCGATTATCCGGAAGGGGCTCATTGTTGTTGTTATTGTTCATGTTGTTGAAAGGTGGGTTGTTGTTGTTATTATTGTTGTTTGGAGGTGGTACACCGGCCATGTCTAAGTGATCGAGAGGCTCGGGCTCTTGATAAGACGTGGATCGAGTGCGCATACACCTGCAAAAGAACTAACAAGAGAAAAACAAAGCAAAAATATTTTTGGTTTTTTATGTTTTTTAATTTTTAGGATTTTTTGAAATTTTTTTTTGATGAAAAAGTAACGTTCACGGGGAACGGATCCCAAAATCCAAGTTCTCACAAAAAACTTTTGATCTTAACGAGAAGAGCCGGCAGCGGCGCCATTTGATACTATGATTTTCAATGGTTTGAAAGTTCGATTCTCGGAATCCTCTCGAATTGATCTCAGTTTAAAGTGGAAGGTTTGTTCTTGGTGACAAAAAGTGGTTTTGGTTATCTAATCTACTAAAAAGGGAAATGAATAAAGTAAATTAAGATTTAAACTTAAAACAATTAAAAAGTAAAAATAAGATTAAAAATTTTAGTGAAACAGCAACTGAAAACTGACCTAGCTGAAAATGCTCTAATCGGAATGAAATCCTACTCGGAAAAATAGTCTATTCGGAATATAACTTATGCGGAATAAATGACCCTATTCTGAATAAATGTTATTCGGAATAAACCTCCTATACGGAATTAATATGCAACTCGGAATAAAATCTCTATTCGGAAAAACATGTGCTATTCGGAAAATCTGGCCCTATTCGGAAAACATTGCCTATGCGGAATAAAAGTTTAATTCGGAAAAATAGCTTATGCGGAAAAATAGCTCTATTCGGAAAGCAGATGCTATTCGGAAAGATGACCCTATTCGGAAAGAATTCTTATTCGGAAAATCAAGTTCTATTCGGAATGTCAAAACATTCCGAATAAGGACAAAGAAGAGCGTCTATTCGGAATATATCTGGGAACGAAGAACAGTTACAGCCATGAAACAGGGGACACGAATTTGATCACAAATCGAACCAAATAAGCAAAAAGGTTTTACCAAATTAACCACAAATCATTTAAATATCATAAGTAACAAATCCCAACAATAAAAACACTAAATCAACAACTTTCAAAAGCTTAAAATTAATCAATCAAGAACTTGAAAACTTTGAATAGAAAAGGAGATGAACAAGATGAATGGAAAGATTGGAATTGAAAGATTAATGTAAAAGTTAACAATAGTAATGATCAAACACTCACAAGATTGAAGAAAAATTAAAAATCACCAAACACCCTAATGGTGTTGGTGATGAAACGAACCAAAGAAAACTGGGAAAGAAAAATAAAAAGCTAACTCTCTAAAATGTGAAGGAAAAATCCTTTTATATTCCTAGTGGTTGGTTGGTGAGTGGGCTTTATCCCTTTCTTCTTGTCTTCTCGTCTTTTCAGAAACGTTGACGTTTTTGATTCTGATTCGGGATTTGTCGATGATTAAATTCAACTCGTCTTTTAATTTCTTCGTTTAATAGACTTGAGTTTCTTCGACAAATGTAAATCTTCCGTCTTTGGTCCTTTTCTTCGATAAATCTTCAAATAGGCCCATTGACTTCAAATCGTTTTGCATCTCTTGGACAATAGACTTCGTCTTGAGTCTTTTTCCTTGATAAAACCCGTGCAATCCCATGTTTTCTTTAATATTCATCCGGTTAGCTCTGAAAACACAATAAACACAAAAACCACGCATAATTCCAAACAAATGATATTAAATACGTGTCTTGGTCTCGTTTTAGCTAGAATTAAGTGGTAAAAGGATGGTTGTTTACACACCTATCAATGCTATAGAAAAATCGTCTCTTTCAGGTTGATGGTCGTCAATTTATTTTTCAAGAGATTCCACATATTTCAAATCATCAAACATTTCTTGCTCTATTAACGTTTCAAATTTCAAACCATGTTTCTCTGTTCTTTCCGCAAGCGGAATTAAAATATTTTTCACAAGAACAGTTATATCGTGAGGAATTTCTTTATCGCCTTTCAAAAGTTCACATTTTTCCAGTCATCATCAACAACCTTTTTGAAATTTCTAATGTTACTCTTAAGAATACTAAGTGCTTGCTTACTCTTGGTTATAGAAGCTTGATGCGGGAGGTACCCGATATATTTTGAAACATTAGTTTTCTTAGTGGCAAAAACTTGTCTCCATTTAATTCTTATTTAAGCACATTCGTAAAATATTTTCTCACGAGACTTCTGTTTTTGTGGTTTGAAAATTTCATAATGACTATTTTCATAAACATAATTATATGGTTTCACAAAGTCTTTATTCACTGGTGATCTACTCTCCTCTTCAAAACATAGTGACTCATCACTATCGGGCCTAACAAGAAGACAATCAAGGTCGGTCCATTGGGACTCCTCAACGTATAGGCGCGGGTTCTCAGATTGAGCTTGCTCAAGCTACTTAGGACTAGCAAAACTAGCTTTACCCTTGAAAAACGAACGAGGTGCCAACATTCTCATGGTCTGAATGGATTGATTTGTTTTATAAACAATTTTCTTAAAAAAATCAAATTGAACTTCTGGTTCCACGACTTTATCAATGTCTTTAGCTTGTTTAATTTTGAAATCTTTTTGCAAGTTTGCAACCTCTTCCGTTTTCGCAGTGACTAGTTTAGTTTTATCTTCTTGAAGAAAACCAATCTTTTGAGTTAACTCATTCACTTTGGTGGTAGTAAGATACGTTTTGTTTCGTTCCGTACTTAAAGAGGTGTTATAATTACGTTTCTCGTGTTCTAAAAGTTTAAGAGTTTCATTGTATTTAGTTTCAAAAACATCCTTTACAGTAGTAATGACACCCCCTTTGTACCTTGCAAGCTCTTTGTCTTTTTGAATAAGCTCAGCTCTGCAGCTTGCAAGAAGCTCATTAGATTTTATAACTGCAGCTTTGCTTTCTTCAAAATTTTGAGTGAGTGTAGCGTTTGTCTTCTTTAATTGCTTATGACTCTTTCTAGTTTCTTTGACATCTTTTTGTAAAGTAGCAATTAAATTAGCAAGCGCAATACGCTCCTCATCATCATCATACTCATTTGCATGTTGATCATCGTTAGACTCATTATTGCACATGTCTGATGAGTCGGATGTGGTATTGCTATCAACCGTTTCCATCATACATGTGTCAGTAATGGTTGTAGGTAGCTCACAATGCTCATGAGTATCACCAAACACATTATATTCGTCGTCAGTTTGTACCTTATTGATTGGCTCAATGCTAAAGATAGGACCATTGTCATCTTCAGTGACTTTGAGAACTTCTTCAACCATTGCCATGTACGAGTAATGTGCTTCGAGTTCTTGGTCGAAGACTTCATCATCAGTGTCATCAAGCATTGATCCTTCCTCTGCTGACAATTTGACCCCTGCATCCATCTTCTTGCATAACAACATTTTCTCCTTATGATATGCATAATCCTTAACCCGTTTCGGCTTTCTGCATTCCTTTGCCATATACCCAAATCCGTTGCAATTATAGCACTGGATCCCACTTTGCTGAACCACTTGAGTACCAACTGTTTCCCTATTCCCAGTAACAGTAACAACCCTCTGATTATCATATGTAGCAGGTTATCGATCATAACATGTAGAACCCTCAACATGCGTTGGATTGCGTCGATCATACCTTAAAGGAATCTCCCCATGCCTACGTGTATCAAACGTTAGAGGGATCTCAACATATCGGTTGCGCGTGTTAGATGAAGTTCAGAGGTTGTTGTTGGTGGGTTTGTAAATCTTTTTGTAATATTTCATGATGAAAGCAATTTGTTGCTCCATTTCCCTATCCTTCTAAGCTTTTTCTTCATCACTATCTTCGTCGGTTGAGTGCTCATATTGTGGTGATGGTGCTCTAGGCTCTTTACCTCTTGATCTTGTGGGAGTAGATGTCTTGGATGCAATGGAGTATCTAGGTGATGATGATTGAGTAGAGTATGACTTTGGAGCACGAGAGCGATGATTTGGATAATGTTGAGTAGTAAACACCAAATAAAGTGGATTAGCGGTCTTTGCTACCCGTTCAGCTCGAAGTTCATTTGCCTCATTCTGAATTTGTTTCAAAATGTCAAAGAGCGCGTGATAGTTGACCTCGTCTAACTTATTTTGTTGTTTCACCAACGTTACAAATCGTGTCCACTCTGGTTAAAGTTGCTGTAGAAATTGCACATTGACTTGCATCGTGGAGACTTCTAAGTTGTTTCGTGTCATGTCATTCATCATCTTGTAGAATCTAGAGTAATATAAATCAATTGATTCTCCATCCAATGAAGTAAACTTTCCAAGGTTCCAGAACAAGTTTGTTTTGACATCTTGCTTGTTAAGTAATTCTCCTTGTTGTAAGCGTTCACTGGCAAACCACATTTCTTTTGCTGTAGAGCAGGGATCAACCGTTAAGTAAATATTATCCCCAATCCCACTTAAAATCAAGTATATTTCTTTCTTCTCTGCATCAATCCAAGCACGTTTCGTGTTTGTAGTGTTCTCATATGTTTCCTCAATTGTATGCTCATCGGAACCGGGCGTCGAGTCGGTTGCTGGAGTTGCAGGAATGGTTATTGAAGTGAGAGTATAGGGTCCTTTTTTGATGCAACGGCGTAGAACATCACCATTTGGTTTAGTATCAAGATATCGAATAAAATGTGATTGCCATTGTGCATATCGACCAGACACAAGCATTGGTGGTCTCTCTTTGTTACCCGCCACCATGATGTTGTTCGTCACACGATACTCTGTAGTAGAATCCATCTTGATAAGCTTTGAATTTTGAAATTAATATGTATCTTAAGTAGATGTGGTAGTGATTTTTGTTGTAGAGAAAAGTAGTTGAAATCCCCTAAAAAATGTTTCGAAAAACCAAAAAATTCCCCAACACCAAAAAACACACGAAATTTTTAAGTGTATTTTCGGAATACTCAAAAAATTATCTTCACAATAACCCAAATCCTAAACTTCGCAATGTTCATAAAGCCCAAACTTCACAATGTTATCAAAACAAGTCTTCGCAATGTTCTCAAAACAAGTACATGTCTTCGCGATGTTCACAAATCCCAACCTTCACAATATCTTCGCAATAAGCACATGTCATCTTCGCAATATCCAAAATGTTGTAATCTTTGCAATATCCAAGAGTAATCTTTGCAATATGCAAGAGTAATCTTCGCAATTTCAAATGGCAAACTTCGCAATACTTTCTGCAATACTTGTCGCAATGTATCTTTGCAATACTTGTCGCAATGTATCTTCGTAATACTTGTCGCAATATGAAAACCCCCGTGTATTGCGATGGAAATGAAAGTCTAGATTTCGTAATAAAAAATACTGTTTCGAGATTTGAAGAAAAAATGAGATTTTTTGCAAACAAAATTCGTGATTTTAACCAATCCAAAGCACCCAAATCCCTACCACAACTATGTAGGAGATTTATATCAAGATTTAGAGCACGAAAAACACAAAAAAAAATTCAATTCGAGATGATTAATGGAATAAATCATGCGAATCAAATATAATAAAAACAACCAATTACTAATTTATCCCATGGCGATTGATACGAAATGTTGTCTCATATTTTATGATGATTAAACAAGAAATAAAAAAGAAAAATAGATGAATTCTAGAGAGAGAAAGTAGAGAGAGAAAAGAGAGAGATGTATGAAACTTAGGGAGGATTAGATTTAGAAAATGAACAACCAACACCCTTTCTAACATGCTAGGAAGGGTATTTATAGTCCCCCTACATGTGGGTTTGTTTGTGGACTATATTGTTTGGGTCGGGATTGAATAAATGCTTAGTACCTTGAAATAGGCCTTTTAAGCTAGCCATCAAGCCCGTATTGTCACGACTATTTTACTACCTATTACAATGTTCTAATAATCAATACATAATAAACCTATGATCGATCATTCTTGTTTGACTCAATATTTTGAGGCTAACAGATACTTAGTTGAGTTTTATAATTGGTTGCAAAAGATTAGATCTTAATTCAATGTGAAATGGATTTTAGGTTCTAATCTAGGTTACTAGGTCTTATACTTGTAATCAGCTTTAGATTACTTATACTTAGTGTTTTATAATCATATATCTTTTCTATATGATAGATTATAACTTGTATATTTATATTTGGTATTCATACTTAGGTATTGTGTATTTTTATTGCTTAAAATATTGTTTATCAAGGATTTCTAGGTTTGTGATCTAGACAATTATGTACATTTATTTATACTTAGCTTTGTATGTTTGTTCTTACCATTCTTAGGTATTATTATATCTTCAAAGTATAGTTTATAACTTGTTTAAAATCCATAATTACTTATTCATATGTGTTGTCCATTCATAGTTTATCATTTTTGAGTTTACAACTTATTTAAAGGGATTCTAGGGTTTCTAAGGGAATTTAGGGTATCATAGTTACATTTGAGATGTTCTTATTCATAATGTACTTATTAAATTAATTTTAGATCTTAGACTTGATATATACATTATGTTTACAACATATAGGAATATGTTTATATGACAGTTCAGGTTGTGAGAACTCATTCATCTTACAAAGTAAGGCACAAAAGAAAACATTTCTAGCCAAATTTTCATATTCATTTAATCATAGCACATACACATATGTGAAATTTCAGGATTGTCACAGTCTCTCTCCCCTATAAAAAAATCTCGTCCCGATATTTAGATAAAAATTAATGTCATAGAATAGAGACGAGTAACATGCTCGTGTTTCTAAACATATTCTAACCCTCTCTCAGGGTTCTATTCATACTTCAACAATTATAAATACAATATAAAAACACCATATTACTTAGTTTATCGTTGAGCGGAAAATCTTTCTTTGGGATGATAAGAGATTCATCAGATAATCATTTCTTCAGATTCGTAATGCGATAAGTATCATGAACATTACTGAGTTCTTTGGGAAACTCAAATTATCATGTCACAGTCCAATTCAAAAATATTTTAATGGTCGAATGTACTTTTAATTTTCTTTTCGAATCGAATAAAACCTTTTCAAGGTAATACATAATAATATGACGTAATAACTATATATATTGTAGATTGTCGTAACTTCATCTTGCAGCGCGTAATCTTTATCGGGTTTGAATAATCTTTCCAATAGTTTAATGAACTATTTTAGATCTCGTAAGTTGAAAATCTCCAACTTTAGCCCAACAGATACGTAAATGGCACTTCTTTCCATAGAGTGTTTCAAATAGTATTGATTTGATTCTAGCATGATAACTATTGTAATACGGGAAATTTTACCAATGGTTAGTGTCCTTCCAAAATGTATAATACATACTATGGAGAATGTAGTTTAGTATTTAGATAGTTCTTCCACTTAATACATTAGTATAATTATTTAAAATAATGGACTAAGTACAACATATGAATTTTGAGTATTTTGTATATACTTTTTGGATTAAGATGTGAAACATTCGTCACGATCTTAGATGATAGATATTCATACTCTATGTCGACAGATTATCTCTCATATAACCTTGTCAGAGTTCCCATATTATCGATTTCCTAGATCGGAATAAATCCTTCAGCTCTAGTAAGACAATCTTCAATAACCAGGATGGCATCATGTCTACTTGAAGTAACAAAATCCTCATTCTCCTTTCATATTTCCATGGAGAAAATTCAGGTTGAACTAGTAAGTCGGATGACTTAATATTCTGCTTTAAGAGCATAATATAAGGATTTCAAGGTTTCTTCGAGTTGAATGGAATACTTCATATTCCAAGTATTTAAAAATTCTAAATCTGCGACGAACATTGACGTACTTCCAATAGATCTATTCACCTTATTAGCGCACAAGTAAGTGTTTAATGACTCATGAAATTTTGGTAGCAAGTAACAGTTTAGGCACTCTATGTAATAACATATTTCAGTAAAAGCATACAGTTTAGAAACACAAGTATTCTAACGTTTTATTAAGTCTACACTTGTCTTACTCTTTAAGTCCATTTATAAATTCTTACTAACATAAAGATGCGTCCAACTTTATGTAAGGAAGAAAATCATAAATTTGGTGATTTAAATTTATTTATTTCACTGAAGACGCGTCCTAATTTCCTACATAGAAATTTCCGACATAACACGAAGATGGCCAAATATTCTACCCTTAAGTTTCCTTTTTACGTTAGCGTATGTAAGACGTATTCTAGATAAAGTCTAAGAATACAGTTTCCTAGAGACAAACGATGTTAAAATAGAATATGGTATTTTATTCCGTATAAAATACAGAATAATCCTACCAAACATATGATTTATAAGGCCACTTTCCCTATAAATCCTAGTCAAATGATCTACTATGTTGAAAATCCAACACCAGACGGTGCAAATTTCTGTGTGATGCAGGGTGCATTTCTTATACAGAAGAAAATTTCCATCATATTTACTGTAGATTGGATTTATAATCCTATGTTCTGGTTTACTAGACTCTACGGACGTTCATTCACTGTTGAGTGGTAATATTTCCTTAAAATCTTAAGATTTTTGCACAAGATTGTTCTGATTTTTGCACAAGATTGTGCCTTATTACATTGTTCATTAACTTTTGGAATATGTTAATGATTTCTTCCAATAATTTAGGATTTTTGGAAGTGGTATATTTCCTTAAAATCTTCGATAAAATTCCTAAACTTTCCTAACAAATATGATGGGGTCTTCTTAATAGAATTTCATATGAAATTCCATGACATAATTCCATGATAAAATCTTTGGATGAAGGCTTTTATCATTCTACAGAATAGGATCTAACTCTACTAACTCTTGAAATTTCTTCGTGTATGTCTCGAGGTTAATTCCTTTTATCATTAGATAGCGGGGTTCTTCTTTCATCTTCTCGATCATCTTTCTCAGAAATATTTGAAATTTAATCAAGCGATCTTAAGTAATCCTTTTATCTCAATGGGTTGAGCATAAAGAAATTACCAAGATAACTGATGAAGTGCTATCTTCTTATAACAAACTTCAATTTATAATTTTAAATACGATATGAAACTGAATTGGCTCTTTTAATCCAACGGGTGATACTAATAGCATCTTTCTTCCTTGGATATCAAAAACTAACTAGTCATCGAGTCTTCTTCCGGGTAATACTTCTTATTGACAATTTGTAATTGCAGGATTGCAGCCACATCATCGTCAATTCCTCGTCAAATACTTTTAAGGTTTAGAGAGAAGGGAAAGAATAGAAATAATTCAGGATCCAAGGTACACCTATATCAGAAAACATTCGTCACATATGTATATGGATACATCTAAATGCTTATCGAACACAAGGTATATCTTTTGGGTTTATAGGAAACTTACTATATGATTATCATTCATATCTAAGGATAATAAATCCAACTATGAAATAGAATTTCAAAGTTTACAACGGATTTATAAAGATATGACTCATGCATAATCGTAACATTATTTTTCCATGATATGGAATGGAGGAATATAATGGAAAATGTAAAAACTCGTCTTACAGAACAAGCTTCTCTTTTACATATCTGATAGAAGAATCTTTTGATGGAAAAAAGTCGAGAATATAATATTTCTAGAAAACTTGGGAAGTTTCCTTTCTCTTTCTTCAAACTTGCGTTATGTTCAACTTGATAATTATAATTATCATAGAAGATAATAGAAATTCTAAAGAATATATACTTTATAGAGTATATGCTTTCTTCGAATTAACGCAACTTCATTCATAATCATTTGTGAGAAAACCAAGAAATAGGGGTTTCTTATTTCTCAAAAATAAATATGAAACGACAAGACCAGAAACACAACTTTTATTTATTAACAACATGTCTTGTTTGAACTTACAGGACAAGCTTCTCTGTTAATATAAAAGTAAAGACATAAAGTTGAAAGTATTTACAAAGTTTCTTCGAGTTAAATGGAATACTTCACATTCCAAGTATTTACAAATTCCAAATCTAAGACGAACATTCGAAGGAGTAGGATAACAAATGATATTGACGTACTTTTCCAATATAATATATAGTAATACACGTAATTTCTCACTTAGGATTCGAAGGTTTTATTAAGTCTACACTTGTCTTATATCGAATATCTTTAAGTCCATTTATAAATTCTTACTAACATAAAGATGCGTCCAACTTTATGCAAGAAAGAAATCATAAATTTGGTGATTTAAATTTATTCATAATTCAATCAAACAGAATGTAAATCATTGACTTAGAAATTTCCGACATAATACGAGTATTATCTGAATTTCCATAAATATAAGAAGGATAAGACGAATATTCTAGCATTTGACATTTTTTATTATATCCCTAGATTTCTTTCTTACTTCTGCGTAGGTAAGACGTCCTGTATATAAAATCTAAAAATACGATTTCCTAGAGACGAACGACGCTTAAATAGAAGGCAATATTTTATTTCTTACAACATGTATATAAGATACATGATAATTCTACCGAACATATAGATTATAAGACTACTTGCCCTTAAAATTCCTAGTCCAACGACCTACTATGTTGAAAATGGACACCGGATGGTGCAAATTCCTATGTGATGCAGAGTGCATTTCTTACACAAAAGAAAATTTCCCATATCCACCGTAGCTTGGATTCATAATCCTAAAATCTGGTTTACTAGAATTTATGGACGTTCTTTCATTTCTGAATTTACGCTTAAGATTTTTCCGTTTTTTGCACCGGATTGTGCCTACTTACCTGTTTCATCAACTCTTTGGGTAAAGGTTAATGACTTTTTCTAATATATTGAGATTTTGGAAGTGGTAATATATCTTCAAAATCTTCGATAAAATTCCTTAATAAATTTTCTGACAAAATCTTCTGATGAAGTTTTCTTGACAGAATTTTCAAATGAAATTCCATGACAAAATTCCATGATAAATCTTCTGATGAAGGCTTTTATCATTCTACGAGATAAGATACAACTCTACTAACTCTTGAAATTTCCTCGTGCATGTCTTGAGGTTAATTCCTTTTATCATTAGATAGCGGTGTTCTTCTTTCATTTTCTCGATCATCTTTCAAAGAGATATTGAAATTTAATCAAGCGATCTAATGTACTTCTTTTATCTCAATAGGTTGAGTATAAAGAATTCACCAAGATAACTGACGAAGTGCTATAATCTGGTAGCAAACTTCACTTTACAATTCCAGATACGATTTATACGATAGAAAACTAAATTGGCTCTTTCAATCCAACGGGTGATACTAATAGCATCTTTTCTTCCTTGGATATCAAAACTAACCAGCGATAGAATATTCTTTCGAATAGTACTTCTTATTGACAATTTGTAATGGCTGGATTGCAGCCACATCATCGTCATTCCTTCGTCAAATACTTTTAGGGTTTAGAATGATAGATAGAAAAAATAATTCAGAAAGCATATGTCACGTATGTAATTGGATACATATAAATGCTTTATCGAACACAAGGTATATCTTTTGGGTTTATTTGGTAGGATTTATAGGAAAATTATCATGTTGATTATCATTCATATCTAAGGATAATAAATCTAACTATGAAATAGAATTTCAAAGTTTACAATGTATTTATAAAGATATGACCCTACATAATCATAACATTTTATCCATGATATGGAATGGATGAATATAACAGAAAATGTAAAAGTTCGTCTTATAAAAGGCTAATGAATGGTAGGTACACAAAAGCTTGCCTTCTATCTTTTATGTCGGAATAAAAGAACCTCTTTTGATACACAAAAGCCAAGAATATAATACTTTTAGAAAACTTGGGAAGTTTCCTTAGTCTTTCTTCAAACTTGCAGGTTATATTCAATTGATAATTTATATTATCATAGAAGATAACATAAATTCCAAAAATTTATACTTTATCAAGTATATGCTTTTCTTTTCCAAAATTAACACAATTTCATTTATAATCATTTGTGAGAAAACCAAGAAATAGGGATTTCTTACTTCTCAGAAATAAGTATGGAATAACAAGATTTGATGGGAAACACAACTTTTATTTATTAACAACTTGTCTGTTTATACTTACAGGACAAGCTTCACTATTAATATAAAAGTAAAGACATAATGTTGAAAGTATTTACAACTTTTAATCTAATGCATTCATCTCTTCTTGAGTTCTTTAATGTTATCAAAAAGGCTTCGTACGTTGGCTCGATGTCTAATTTGAATGTCCTCAATGATTAACTCTAGAGTAGAAATCTTTAGTCCAGCTTGAACCATTTCTTCATCGTGTATCATTTTTCTTCTCTGCAACTTGGTCTTATCTTCTTCAAAATCCTCTTCTAACTTCTCAAAATCTCATTGTATGATTCTTTGTCCTTTCCTAAGTCCTTCAACTTTATCTTCAAGGTTTTTAATACGCTCCACAGGGTAGGATATCTTTAAATTGTTGTTCATAGGTATTTTTAGGCAAGTTTTTAGATATAGGTGATGGTATATTAATAGGGTAAGGTGATGGATAAATTTGGTGTTGAGGTGAAAAATCTATTTCTTCATTATATGCTCGTATAACTTGCTTTTGGGGTCGTCATCGAAAGGTAAAACGGATTTTAACGGCTTTTGGGATTTTTAGATCTTTGGATGTATTTTCTGAAGTATCATAAGGATTATTCATTGGAAGATTAGAAATATACTTAGGGAAGTCGTCAGGAATACTTGTAGAATGCTCATCTTGAGAATCCGATAAGATGATAATAGGAGGACGATAGGAATACATATTTCTAGAGACGTCAATAAATCCTAACTTATTATATTATGTACACTTAAACATAATATCATTTACTCATAAGTATAATCTTTTACTTACACATAATTCTGGAGAGTAGAAGTATAGGCATTTACATCACTCTTGTAACAGCACTAGCTTTTGGCACGGAGGACTTTCTTGAAATTATTTTAAAAGTAGTTATACTCAAGATTTTAATTCTTGTTCTCTATAACCATGGCTCTTGGTACCAATCTGTAACACGTCGATTTTTACCTTAACGCAACGGAACATTCATTTGGGCTATTACTTCATAGAACACAAGTCATAATGATAGAAAACAACTCAAAAGAGTGATCAACGCAACTTTCTTTATATATCATTTAAAATCAGAGTTTTATAATATGAGTTTCCCAAAATCTAGGATAATAATTTCAAGCTTGTGCCTCTTCATGCAATCCTTGTGCTGCTCTATGTTATCAGTCACAATTATCTGAAATATATGCTTAAAAGTCAACATAAAGGTTGAGTGAATTCATAGGGTTAAACATATTTTTGAATACAAGGATATCTTCTAGGATACATTGTTATACACCCACATAAAATGGTTATCATATTGCAGTATGCTCATGACCCCGCTGTTGGACAATATCATATTCAACAAACTGCCCTTATAAAAAGGTATTATGCCAGTTAACCTTAGTTTAGCAAACTAAAGTGTGTCTGTTTAGCCTAGGTAGGAACCTTCAGCTACTGGCAAGCGCGACTTGCCAAGATAGGGGATGTCAACCCCCAAATAGTACTATTCATAATATTAGCGCTCATTTTCAAGAAATAATTAGCGGTCCATAATTAAAAAAGGACTTAATGGCAGTAGTAAACATAATGTCAATAATCATATCGGCTAGCATACAAAAGTACTTGTATTCCAGTTTTAGCATATATCCCCCTCACGGGTTTTCAAATCATTTGCAAAGAATTTAAAAGTGATGCTATAAACTCACATTATGTCCGTAGAGTCTGAACTTCAATCAGATATATTTCATTCACAGATAAACAACTTGGTTATACAAACTACAACTTGGTCTCACACAAACCTGGATTAACATATTTTTTTATAGTTTTAAGTCTTTGAACTTTAGTTCAATAATTTTAAGTATTAGTTATGTATTATTTGATTTATGATTTGTTGAAATTATAGCATCATTGTTCAGTCCATCATACTCAGAAGCCATTCTATAAACATTTGAGGAGCGATAGCACTTTAAATCGTAAACCCAACCACTCAGTAATAAGTGTGAAAACACTTATCCTTTTACCACTTAATTATAATAAAAACGAGACCAAAACATGTATTTTATGTCGTAAAAGTCGGAATTATGCGTGGTTTGTGTTTTTATTGTGTTTTAGGACCAAAAGATAAAAAAGGAAGGAAACACGGGATTTCACGGGCTTTTATCAAAGAAAAAGACAAAAGACGAAGTCAAAAGATCAAAAGTGCAAAAAGAACGGAAGTCAAAGGCCTATTCTGAAGACTTATCGAAGAAAAAGTCTAAAGACAGAAGTTTAACGAATTCGAAGAACCAAATCTAATAAAAGAAGAAAATTAGAAGACGAGTTCATTTCATATCGACAAATCCCGAGACAAAGTTAAGAAAGACGAAGAAATTAAAAGACAAGAAGACAAAAAGAAAGAGAGAACCATCAACACATCCCCTCCTCCTATAAATACCCTCCTAATATGTCATTAGGAGCAGTTAGTTAATTTTAGTGATTAGTTTATTTTTCAAGTTTTAGGAGTAGGAGTAGATTAATTACTTTCGCTCTCTAGATTTATTTCATGTTTTTAAGCTTTCATCTTTAATCTTGTAATTTTGGATCTTTAATCTTCATCTTATTTCAAGCTTTTTATTATCATTCTCATTCTACCTTTCTTGTTTTTAAAATCTTAGTTTTTGATTTGGATAATCATGTAGTTTGTTTAATCTTTATGTTTATTGTTTAATTGATGTGCTTGTTTGATTGTTCTTATGGTTTTGATGTTTTTGATCTTTTTAGCTTATTGTGTTTAGTGCTTATTGTGTGATTTTCTTATTTTTAATTAAGTGTCTTTAATAGTTTATTTTTATAAAAAGTTGATTTTTAATATCTAGATTATTTAGTGTTTTTAATATTTTAATTCATGGTTTTTTTTTACTTTTTCCTAAAATCATTTTGGTTAAGTTTTTGGTTAAGTGCTTATTTAGATTTTAGCTTATTTTCATTTTTGCTTATTTTTGTTCTTATCCGGGTTTAGAAACCCTATTTTCCCGAATAAGGTAGAGTTCTCCATATTCCGGATTAGCATCTTTACTTATTCTCATTCTACCTTTCTTGTTTTTAAAATCTTATTTTTTGATTTGGATAATCATGTAGTTTGTTTAATCTTTATGCTTATTGTTTAATTGATGTGCTTGTTTGATTGTTCTTATGGTTTTGATGTTTTTGATCTTTTTAGCTTATTGTGTTTAGTGCTTATTGTGTGATTTTCTTATTTTTAATTAAGTGTCTTTAATAGTTTATTTTTATAAAAAGTTGATTTTTAATATCTAGATTATTTAGTGTTTTTAATATTTTAATTCATGGTTTTTTTTAATTTTTCCTAAAATCATTTTGGTTAAGTTTTTGGTTAAGTGCTTATTTAGATTTTAGCTTATTTTCATTTTTGCTTATTTTTGTTCTTATCCGGGTTTAGAAACCCTATTTTCCCGAATAAGGTAGAGTTCTCCATATTCCGGATTAGCATCTTTACTTATTCAGGACAAGCATGCAAAATTTTATTCCGGATAAGCTCCTTAACGTGATTCTGGATTACATCTTATATTCCGGATAAGCCCACAATTTATTCCAGATAACTTACTTATTCCGGATTACATGTCGAAAGTGGATTCCAGATAAGGTGACAAAACTCATTCCGATCTACATGTACTAATATCCCGATTAAGGTAGTGTTTTAGAATTACGAATTAGATACAAACAATTCCGACTTATATTAAGTAATTACACATTCCGAATAAACATGCAATTCACAACACTCCGAATAACATCAATCAACATTCCGACTAATATTTTCATTTCCCTCCAAAATTCATGTGCAACACTTGTTCCGTAAGTCACATAGTCTTATCCGAAAGTCGTTTTAATTTTTATTCTGAAAGTTAGTTATTTTTAGTTTAATTTTTCCGCAAATTTTAGTATTAATATTTTATCCCAAAGTTTACGTTTTAATTTTTATTAAGTGTCCGCTTTAATATTTGTCTCGTTTATTTTTAAAGTAGCCTTATAGTCCAATTTCCTTCTTTTTCATTAAGTAAGTTTTATTTTTAAGTCGAAAGTTAATTTTTATTTTTAGTTTTATTTTTATGAATTTTTTCTTTAATATTTGTTTTAATATTTGTTTTAATAGTTGTTTTTAATATAAGTTCATTTTAATATTTGTTTCTTTATTGTTTATTATTTGTCTTTAGTTTATTTTTAATATTTTTTTCAATTACTTCTTAAGTAGATTTAGATAATCAACGCACTTTTGTTTTATTCACCAAGAACGACTGAGACACACTTTTAACCGGAGATCAATTCGATTAGACACCGAGAATAATGAACTTTTTAATTAGCAAAAACTTTGTATAAAATGGCGCCACTGCCGGCTCTTTTCGTGAAGATTAACGGTTTTTTGTAAGAGACGCGTTGGATTTTGGGATCCGTTCACTTTTGAATGTTACTTTTCTTGTCAAAATTTTCAAAAATTTTCACAAAAAAAAATCCTAAAAATCAAAATTTTCAAAATCCAAAAACATTTAAAAATCATAAAAAGCATTTCTTTTTCAAAAAGTTTTGCACCAAAAATATTCCTCTTAATCCTCTGTTGTGTTTAATTCTTTTTCTCAACCCTTCTTATTTTTAATTATTCATGGATTCGTATGTCTATTGCATAGGGTGTGGGAGACCATTGTATGGTTTTCAAACATGTCAATGGTGTACATATGAGCAGTGCGGAAATGATATCGACAATACACAATTTGGATTTTTCCCTCGTGCAATTCGATTAACTCATCCTTTGCTTCTAATGCACTTACTCCCCCCTCTTGCATATATTGTGGAAGCGATTCTCATTGGCATGTTTCATATCCGATTCCATACCTGTCTCATGACGAGCAAGAACCGGGTTACAATTATGACAATGATAATAGCTATCCACAAGACGCACCGGGTTTTTCTCAATACCCGTGTTGCAATAGTTGTGGGGGCCCTCACGATACCTTTTCTTGTCAACCGATGAATTATTATGAGCCAAATCCGTGTTCTCATTCTTCTCAACCGATGAATTATTATGAGCCAAATCCGTGTTTTAATTCTTCTCAGCCGATGAATTATTATGAGCCACATCCGTGCTATAATTCCGGTTTACAAAATTTTGAGCCCCCACAATACTCCCTCGATCATCAACCCTCTTTTGAAATTCTTGATGAGTCACTAACGATTGTAATTCCTTCTCTCGATATCCCAAATGCGTCTAAGGATTGTGATACATCGAGTGAGCTTAGTGAATTTGGTCTCGACAACTTATTTGAGGAGGTTTGTGATGTATCGACTTTTACGGAGCTTACGGACGAGGTCGCTCTTAATGATGATTTTTCTCCATGCTATGATAATTTCACTTTTGAAATTTCTCAATTTCCTCCGGGAGATGAGGGCGATGTTGATTTATTCTCTCCAACTTACGAGAAGTTCACCACTGAACTTGGTCTTGTAGATGAGGTGGAAGACGTTATTCTTCGCGACAAATTACTGAAAGTTCATCTTCTTATTGCTAAAATTGAACCGTTGAATTCTACTCCTATTACCGAGTCTTTACCCCTGTCTCTTACTCCAGTTGAGAATAATGATACATTTATGGAGGAAATCGACATTCGCTCAATACCTATGGGTATTGATGATGATGACATGGAGGAGGATATTCTTTTTGATACTTTGATGCTTGAAAATATTGGCCCAAATCCCCCTCCCGAGCACCTTTTATCCCATACTTTGGAGACCATTACGAAGGATGAGTGCTTTTACCAGGGAGGTGACATTGACCATTCTATGATTGATACCTTTACGGCTTTGCCGATCACTGATAATCATATGTCTTTTGGGGATGACATTTTGATTCCTTTACCCACCCCACCTCCCGTGGATCACGACTTCACATACTTTTCGTATGTTGAGAGGACTTTTCTACCCTTTAAGACTTATCCTCCTGCCTCTCACTTATTAATGTCCTCTGGGAACGAGGACAAGATTTTTGATCCCGGTATTACATTAGAGGCTTCCCCATGGACCATTTAATTCGGGGTCGAGTCAGGCTCGTGACTCAGTTAACAAAAACAAGCGCTTCACGGGAGGCAACCCGCTAATGTATCCTTTTTATCTGTTTTTCATCCTAAGTGTAGGGGGAGCCCGATTGTTGTTTGTTGTTTTCTTTCTTATGATGTGCAGGGATTGGCGCTTTCAAATATTCATTTTTGATGACTTTTGACGACCCATGATCCCGTGTACCCGTCTTTCCGGTTCTATCCTAAACTCTTTTGATTCACTATTTTATATTCTTCAATATTAAAATAGGAATCACTTTAGTTGTCTCTTCCTTAGCAAGATTTAAACAACGTGCACAATGTCCTAAGTGTAGGGGAGTTTACTCCCACATGCTTAAACATTGAGGACAATGTTTATATCAAGTGTAATTGTAATTCCTTCTCTCGATATCCCAAATGCGTCTAAGGATTGTGATACAATCGAGTGAGCTTAGTGAATTTGGTCTCGACAACTTATTTGAGGAGGTTTGTGATGTACCGACTTTTGCGGAGCTTACGGACGAGGTCGCTCTTAATGATGATTTTTCTCCATGCTATGAGAATTTCACTTTTGAAATTTCTCAATTTCCTCCGGGAGATGAGGGCGATGTTGATTTATTCTCTCCAACTTACGAGAAGTTCACCACTGAACTTGGTCTTGTAGATGAGGTGGAAGACGTTATTCTTCGCGACAAATTACTGAAAGTTCATCTTCTTATTGCTAAAATTGAAGCGTTGAATGCTACTCCAATTACCGAGTCTTTACCCCCGTCTCTTACTCCAGTTGAGAATAATGATACATTATGGAGGAAATTGACATTCTATCAATACCTCCGGGTATTGATGATGATGACATGGAGGAGGATATTCTTTTTGATACTTTGATGCTTGAAAATATTGGCCCAAATCCCCCTCCCGAGCACCTTTTATCCTATAGTTTGAAGACCATTACGAAGGATGAGTGCTTTGACCCGGGAGGTGACATTGACCATTCTATGATTGATACCTTTACGGCTTTGCCGATCAGTGATAATCATATGTCTTTTGGGGATGACATTTTGATTCCTTTACCCACCCCACCTCCCGTGGATCACGACTTCACATACTTTTCGTATGTTGAGAGGACTTTTCTACCCTTTAAGACTTATCCTCCTGCCTCTCACTTATTAATGTCCTCCGGGAACGAGGACAAGATTTTTGATCCATGTATTACATTAGAGGCTTCCCCATGGACCATTTAATTCGGGGTCAAGTCAGGCTCGTGACTCGGTTAACAAAAACAAGCGCTTCACGGGAGGCAACCCGCTAATCTATCCTTTTTATCTGTTTTTCATCCTAAGTGTAGGGGGAGCCCGGTTTGTTGTTCCTATTTAATCCATAACACAAGATTCTTAGAGAGAGAAAGAGTAGAAAAGTAGAAAGAGAAAGTAGAGAGAGAAGTGGAAGGTTTACACTAAAACTATGTGTTTTATGAAATGAACCAACACCCTCTTTCACATGTGAAAGAGGGTTATATACCCCACGAACCAATGAGCTTTCCATGGGCCGTGGGTTTGTGACTTGGGCCGGGATTGGCTTAGTCTTGGGCTTACGCCCCTAACTTAGACAATATTAGCTTAAAGTTCAAGCCCGGTTTTCCCGACTAACCTATTACTATACAAGACCAATAACGACTAAGATGACCTATTACATTCTTGTTTGACTATATAAAATATACGGCTAACAATCTTCCCCAATGTATCGGTCATCTTAAAAAGCTTAAAAAGCATAAGATGATTGAGTGAATACATTCTTGTAGAGGAGATCTTCCTGCTTTTGTCTTGTATCTTGGTCTTGATCTTGTTTGTAACGACTTTGTTCCTTCATGCTTTCGTGATCTTTATCTTGAGCCTTTGTCATTTGACTTTGAGTGCTTGAGATCTTCACCTGTACTCCTTGTGACTAAGATGACCTATTACATTCTTACATTCTTGGGTATCTTGATTATCGCCATCTTGTGCTCTTGTGATTTCTGAATCGACATTGGTTACACAGCTACGCCGTCTTCTTGATATGCAGCAACATATATAGACACGGATGAAATGGCTTTGAACATTTCACCCTAACTCGGTAGCGTTTTACCTCCGGTCGGTGAAGACCGTTAGACGGTATTAAATACCGTACCTGTGATCAGATAGATTCGATTAAGAACCTCCTTGACAGGGTTTCCCGGCGGTAGTAGCCAGTTCTCTTTACTCGACCGTCTCAAAGCAGACTGCGAACGTAAAGAGTGAATCATAAGGATAAATTATCCGTCTTATTAGAGTCGTCAATTCAAATTTCCTGGAACAAGTTTGATTCTAAACGAATCGCACCATTGTTGCTTTACAGTTTGTCACAAGCTTGATTCATAGAGAATCTTGCGAGTTACCTACCGCAGTGCTGTTTGATGTTGACACTAGAAGGATTTCCATTCGTCACTGTGAACACTAATGAGTGTCACTCTGAATGTTCTGGCAAGATCACATGGATTTTGCGAAGAAACCTAGAATCAAGTTTGAATCAATTAAGAATCCAAACTTAGTTGCTTTCCAGTTCTCACAAGTTTGATTCATGTAGAATCGCACAAGTTACCTACCATGAGCTTGTTTGATGCTGGCTCAAGCAGGATTTCCATCTTCATTGTGAATCGTATCACTCAGATGTTCTGGCAATATCACAAGGATAATGCGTAGGACTCGATTGTGTCCTAATGAGATGATAAATTGATCTCGTTTGGCTCTAGACTCAGTAAGTGCATTTTGGTAATCGGAGGCTGGAGCAGACTGCCACCTTTTCAATATTAACTGACTCGGAGTGAGAAAGTCAATAGATACGTGTTGATCTCCGTGACAATGAGACAAGTTTCTTTTGAGAGAAACTCGAATGGCTGGGGAAGGGTTGTGCATCGCATCACTGGGTCCATGACACTTGTCTTCAAAAGATGTGTTAACCTGGTTTCTACCTAAGTTGCATAGAATATTCAACTCCTTCAATGCTTACCAATACGTCATCATTAGCACCTTGTTGTGATTGTTCTGGTGCTAACTTTAGTAATTGGTCCGCATTCAGCTTCATTCCACTCCATCTTTCCTAAGGACAACTATTTCTAGCTATGGAATGTCCTTGGGTAGATCCCTCCGGTTCTGGTTGGATCATAGGACTTAGTTTCCTATCCTAAACCACCTTTTGACTCCATCGTTCCGTCGTGGATAGTAGGTTGTTTTGGGTATAGATCGTAACCATTAAACCATTGAAAACCATTCAAAGTGTTTGATAAAAATCAAAACTTTTAACACTTGAAAGTTTTACATTTCCGAAAAGCTCCCCCTACACACATGCATCGATATACGAAATAGTTTGGCATGTGAAGGAAAGAGTTGCACTTGAGTCTTTAAGATCACATGTTGCGATATATTACATTTTAATCACATTTTCTCCCCCTATCTCTAATATAAAAACATCATATTAGAGATACTAATTGATTAAAATATGACAATTTCTGAAAACCGATTGGGAGAGAAACATGTGTGCACGTATGAATCATGGAACATTTTCAGTCGGGACGCTCCCCCTCAACAATATATGTGTGTCTTGAGACAAAATTTAACAAAATTTTAGAAAAACGACACCACAAAATATGTTGAGGTACGGAGTTGAGATGCCTTTTCCGATATAATATATTACATTTGACAATTTCATATCATTTTCGGAATGTGTTGGATACATAAAATATGACAATTTTAGAGATGTACCCAACAACATTAAAAGGCTTGATTTTAAAACTCTCCCCCTGATTGTAGGATAAAATACGACTCTTGTTTAGGAAAACAAAAGAACGTATATGAGCGGTAAGTATCGAGTGATGATTTTAGGAAAAATCAACACAAATGACCCAATCACTTAAAAGAGAGAAGAAAGTTCGTTTTCCAAGGAGGTATATGTGTGTGAATTAACTTGTAGTTGTTTGAGATTAATATTAAGAGAATGGGGATGAGAAGATGAAAGACGATTACGTTAAAATTAAACTACGATGAAAAAGACGTAAAACCGTAGAAAAACCACAAAAATTAAAAATTATCTAAAACCAAAAACAAAATTAAGAAAAGATTAAAAAGCTAAAAACAAGTCTAAAATAATATAAATAAAGACAAAAATCCAACAAAGATATTTTAAAACCTTTTATTAATTAAATAATTAATTTTAAATGCTAATTAAAGCCCTAAGATTAAATTTAACTAATTCAAATGTCTAAAATATGATTTTATTGAATAATAACTTAACTTATATTATTAGAAGACTAAAAAGTAATTTTCTAAAAATTAAAACCTATTAAAACTATTTTTAAAACTCTAAAAATGATTAAAACCTAATTAAACTTAAAATAATTATAAAAATAAATCTAAAAGTTATAAAAATATTCTAAAAATAGAAATAGTCCTAATTAATGACAAAGTACCTAGGAAAAATGAAAAAGAAGGAAAAAGAAAATTTTGAAAATTAAATAATAAAATAATATTAAAATATTACTAAAAAATAAAAGTTTCTAAAATTTGAAATAAAAAATTTCTAAAAATCCTAAATAATATAATTAAGAGAAAAACACAAATCTAAGCTTCTAAACCTTTTTTAATAATTTTATAAAAATCCTTAAAGTTTATAAAAAACCTTAAAATATTATAAAATTAAAAATAAATGTTTTTGAAACCAAAATAAGATGTAAACCTCAAAAATATATTTTAAAAACTAAAAACTATTTTTCCTAGAAATAAAAACTCTTTTTGGTATTTTTTATTGATTTAATAAGAAACGGGTATTAAATAAATCCTAATAAATAAACTAATAAAAGGAAAAATATGAAAACTGGCCAGAAAAATCAATAATCTAAATAAGTTCCTAGGAAAATTGAAAAGAACAAAAATGAGCTTAAAAATAAGCTGGAATTGAAGATTTAAGCTACGGCTTTTTAAAAATGATACAAGTTAAAAAACGGGTTAACTTAATTAACCTTGCACCCTTGGTCAGTAAAAGACCCAAGGGCGCAATGGTTAAGTGTTTGGTGTGTGGGAGTGGAGACGGGGGTTCGAATCTGCTAAACCCCTTTTTGCTACTTTTTTTTTATTTTTTTTATTTTTTAACTCTCAAACCAACACTGGTGACACTCAAATGCTTAAACACAATCCAACTTTACTTTTATGCCAATGATTATCCAAGATTGATTCAAACAAAACGTGCTCAGGTTAGTTGAGCACAAGCAGTTTTCTGCTTGTGTCTTTGCTTGAGATTTTTGCCAATAGGAATTGACAAATGCTTGTTTGGTGTTGAGTTATTGGTGACAGGGGCACCCTTGTGCTCATAGAAGCACAAGGAGTCAAGATTACAAGTAGCTAGCACTTTAGAACACACCAAAGATCAAAATCAAAGGCACACCAACACTTATGCACTTCTCTGTGATGTTTGATGAAGTCTGTGGACTTATCAGTTTATTTCTAGCACTCTAGAGAACTTTAAACCACCAAATTTGGCACACAACTACACCAGGTAACACTCAAGCAATAACACTAACAAAACTAACCTAAGACTTCACAGAAATCAAAGATCCAAGCACTCAGATTCATGAAACTTTAAGCAAAAGTGGAACATGCAGATCTTGAGCACACTTTATCCTATTTTAATCACTCAAATTGCTCAAAACTTGTTCCAAATTAACTCACTACTAACTAACAACCTAACACAATCCTATAATCCCTAGCTAACACCTTTTAATATCCAAATCAAAACATTATGCCCTGCTTAAACCTATTGCCAAACACCCTTGTAAATTCTGAAAACCAATTTTTATCAAACCAAAACAATATAAAACTTGATCAAACTGATTCCAATCCTTCTAGCATGCATATTACATCCAAAGAACACAAAATCAACAACTAAAACTCACTTAATCAACCAATCACACAAGATCATGTAACAAGCACTTTTTTCTGAAATTTAAACAAGGTGAAGGGTTTTACCTTAGGACCCTTACATCCAAGGGTCCTAGTGGTTGCTTAACCACCTCCCTACCAGCTGGGGCTGGTGCAGAACCTTGGATCAACACCTTTTTCACCTGCTTGAACACAAAACAAAGAAAAACAACCAATATGCAATAATATATTAAACTGATTTCTTTCTTCCTTCTTAAATCCTTTCCAAAACTTTTTAAACTTTCTTAAAACGTTTTCTATACCCTAAATCAACAAACCAAAACAGCTTCTTAATACCAACAACCTTGGACAGATTTTACCTAAATCTTCCAATTTTTCAGAAACTTAAATACTTTTGAAACACAAATCACTAAACCAAATAACAAGAGTGGAACTCAGAATCAAGCATAAACCCAACACTCAACTTTTTATAAACATTAAAAGGAATTACAATGACTTAAACAAACACCAAACTTTAATTTCATAAAAAAGGGATTACAAGGATTTTATGCTTAAAACTGGAACAAGGGCTCTCCCACAGGTTGGGGCTCCTTTTATAGCACTCTTAGAACATACTAGAATCAAAAATACAAACCCTAATCCTATGAAAATCTCAAAAATACCCTTCACACGTTTTTTGGGGTTTTTGTCCAAATTTGATCTTGGCCTTTAAATTATGCGTTGGGAGCAAGCATTATATCTTGGACGTTCATTTGGGACACGTCAGAGAACTTGGGGACTAAGGTATGATGTGATTGGCTGAGAGGGAATTGGGGGTGGGGTCCTCAAGTGGTGGGATTGGGGTTTTTAGGAGTGGGAAGGCTTTCTGCACATGTGAATCACTCGTGTGTGGGTTTAATTGAGTTTTACCCAAGGGAAGGTCGGGGTAAGTTCTGGGCTGTAAGAATGATGAACAGTAAGAATTTTGATCCTAAAAAGGGGGAAGTAAACATGTTAGGCGCCCTTTTAGGATTTAAATGTTTCAGTTGGCAACTTTGGTCCCTTTCTTTTCAGATTTTTGGCATTAAAGGTTTTTATGCCCTAAAACCCGTTTTACTTTGTAAATAACTTTCCCCACTTGACATTTTTGGCACAAGACTTTGTAAAAGGCTTATCAAGGGTTGTTTTTGACATTTTTGAATATTTCAAGGGCTGTTTCTTGTACAATGATGATCTTCAAAGGTCTTCATTATGTCTTTCACTTCATGAGGGACCATATTTGGCAATTTGAATTTGTTGAGGGACTAATCTTGCCATTTCTTCAAAGTTGAAGGACCTTTTTGCAATTTTGACAAACTTAAGGGACCAAACTTGTAATTATTAATATACAAGGGTTTTAAGTGTCATTTCTTCATAGAATAAGGATCAATCTTGTTTTGTCTTCAAGTCTTCAAGGGTATTTGATTAAGATTCCATGATTAGGGCCCGGTTCTTTGTACGGCTTCGTTTCTCGTGTTCGTTTTTCCTTGTATCTTGTGATCTTTTGTCTTTTTCACGATATCCATACCTAAAATACACAAGTAAACAAACACAAGCATATATATGGTATTTTATGACATTTTTATGCATTTAAAGCCCGAAAAGAACGATGAGATCATGTATAAATGCCATCTCATCACTCCCCCATACTAAGCCATTGCCGTGCCCTCACGCAATGCTAGAATAAAGTATCTAAGCATCACCTTTATTGAAGAGTAAAAGACTTGCAACATACTACGAGAATGTGTAAAGACATAATGTATGATTTTCATCACTAAAATGTGACTTTTAGGGTCTAAGAATAGAAACAAGTTAATGTCCCTTAGAGTAAACTTCGTCATCCTTGATTGTCATACATTCCATGCTAAGTGCAAAAACAAGATCATTGTTGGTACAAGTCACAATGCTAACACTACTCATACGTTCAAATTGTGTAATACTTTTTCTCCCCGCAATCCTAGTTATTATAAAAGGAAATGGGTTACTAGCATTTTTTATCTATTTGTCATGGATCACAAGTGATTCATATTGACTTATTTGAGTAGTTATTAGTCCGAAAGTAAAGTAGCACGATTTGATCAATAGTTAGCCGAAGGACAAAATCTTTTAAAACGGCTTCTCGTGTATCTCCTTAAGTTCATATCTTGGCATAACTTGTTTCATGATTTGAGACCTTTCTCGGACCGATATTTGGCATGTACTTCATACTTCAAATCTTGGGAAGACGTTCTTGAAATTATGGTCTTCTCTTCATATATTTGGAATTTCTTCACTTGACGTTTTTTGAGAGATTCTTCATATAGGACCACGACTTCATCATTTTTCTTCAATCTTTACTTTGGATTTTGATATACAACGATCCACCTCCTTTTCGGACTTGGATATATTTATCCTCATACCTTGTTAGGGTCTTTTTGGATAGACTTTCTCCATTCTTTAGGGGAGTCATTGCCTCTCGTCGTGTGTCTCGATCCTTCATATTGATTTTGGAACAATGATACTTCACATCATCTTTGGATCTTTAGCAAAAATAGAGCTCCTCATGCCTTGTTAGGGCCTTTTTGGATGATCGCCAATCTTCGCGTCCCGCTTCAATAAGTTATGCCTTGGCTATGAACTCTATTCAACCCCGAGCAACTTTTAAACGATCTTGCGCTAGAGGCTAAGTAACCTTTCAAATCGTACGACCTTACTTATTGCAATTATGATTTATTCCTAATGCATTGATCTTATGGGAAGAAAAAGCCACAATTAAAAACATATGAGTTTTTGAAAGAACACTTTCATGTTCTACGTTTAGCATGATCACTTGTCTAACTCTATCATTTCTCGTTCTTCACTATTTAAAGACCTCTAATTAAAGAGACTCGTGAATACTTAGCCATGCAAGTCAAAATTAAGCCAAATTTGGATTAGCTTTCATTAAGACTATATCAAATCAAAGTTTTGGGTTTTCAAGCCACCTATAGGATCTTGCACTTTCTTGGACTTTTTCAAGTTTAGAGAATGCGTTTTAAAGTTCCCTTGATAAGTGACTTTCTAGAATCAATTATAGGAACTTGCGAAAAGTTCTTGTTCTTAACCCGAATGAATTAAGACTTTCGCGTTTTAAAGCTCCCTATATAAAAGTCTAGCAAAACTTGAATTGAGCGGGTTAAGGAATGTAAAGGGCTCCAAATGCCCATCAAGTCAAAAATTAACTCTTATTCTACCCATCGGAAAATATACATTCGTGTCTTAAAAACACTTATGAAAACTAAGAAAAATTTTAAAATTTGGCCATTTTTAGCCTTATTAGCAAAACAAAACATTGAAAGTTGGAAAACGTGAGGGCGTAGCAAAGCAAGTACCTATTCACCCCCCATACTAAAAGTAAACATTGTCCTCAATGTTTCGAGTCTAAAGGTGGAGCACCCCCATACTAGAGACGAAGAATCGAATGCTTAGGATCTAGCATGGAAAGGGTGATCAACAATATATCTAAAGCCGTTTATTAATTATGCTAAAAGATAATTGTTAGAACAATAAAGGATATGTCATGGATTCGTGAAAAACTTCTTCAAACGAACGATGGAGGCTCACGTAAACGAACACGAGAGTCTTCAATCGTAGACGATGATGATGATCTAGATAACACAATCACAAACAACCACGAGACAACGAGTTGGAAGGGTACAAGTCCCCTTATTAGTGAATAAAAAGCATAAAGATAAGCATGGGATCTCCCCCACGAGGCACCTCGTTTTTGATTACCGAGTCATGAGCTCGACTCGATCCCCTCAATGCTAATTATCATTGGGGAAGGTGTCTTGGTCGGGGGCAACCATTGAAGGAATTTCCCCACCAAAGTAGTGCTTAAGCCTATGTCCATTCACCTTGAAATTGGGACCATCATCTTGAGCTAGCTCAATGGTCCCATATGGAAACACTTGTGTAATGGTGAACGGACCCGACCAACGAGATTTCAATTTCCCGGAAAATATCTTAAGACGTGAGTTAAAAAGAAACACTTGATCACCAACGTTAAAAACCCGGTTTTTAATCTTTGAATCATGAAACTTTTTAGTCTTTTCTTTAAAAATTAATGAATTTTCATAAGCATTATCCCTTAATTCATCTAATTCATTCAATTGTATTTTCCGGTGATCTCCCGCGGTCTTCAAGTCAAAATTAGCATGCTTAAGGGCCCAATATGCCTTATGCTCCAATTCAATGGGCAAATGACAATTCTTCCCATAGACTAACTTATAAGGAGTGCAACCGATAGGTGTCTTATAAGCGGTCCTAAAGGCCCATAAAGCGTCATCGAGTTTGTCGGACCATGAAGCACGGTTTTCTCCAATCGACCTTTCTAAAATCCTCTTCAAAGCTCGGTTCGAAACCTCGACTTGCCCACTCGTTTGTGGGTGATAAGCCGTAGAAAGACGATGTGTAACCCCATATTTCTTTAGAACCTTTTCGAATTGGTCATTACAAAAATGGGTTCCACGATCGCTTATAATAGCACGAGGGGTTCTGAACCGAGAGAATAGTTGCTTCAAAAACTTCACTACCACACGAGCATCATTAGTAGGCAAAGCCTTAGCTTCCACCCACTTAGAAAGGTAGTCCACCGCGACGAGGATATATTTGTTGCCATGAGACGATGGGAACGGTCCCATAAAATCTATTCCCCATATGTCGAAAATCTCACACACTTGAATTATATTTTGCGGCATTTCATCACGTTGAGACGATTTTCCTTGACGTTGGCACGAATCACACGACTTCACAAGTGCGTGTGCATCTCGATAGATAGAAGGCCAAAAGAAACCGGCATCGAACACTTTCTTAGCCGTGAGATTAGCACCGTGGTGACCACCCGTGGGTCCCTCGTGACAAGCTCTAAGGATATTAGAAGCTTCGGCACCAAACACACAACGTCGAACGAGTTGATCCGCACAAATCCGAAAGAGATAAGGGTCGTCCCAAAAATAGAACTTGACGTCACGAAAGAATTTTCGTTTTTGTTGTGTCGTCATACCCTTGATTATGAAATTGCCCGCATGGTAATTTGCAATGTCGGCAAACCATGGGGTGGTGTCTTTAGAATTCACTACACCGAGAGTCTCAAGAGGAAATGTTTCGGTAATTTCCTTGTTCTCGAAATCATCTTTGTGAGGATCTTCTAGACGAGAAAGATGATCGGCCGCTAGATTCTCGGCTCCTTTTTTGTCAAGCACGGTGACATCAAATTCTTGGAGGAGGAGCATCCAACGAAGCAATCTCGGCTTAGCATCTTGCTTAGCTAAGAGATACTTGATAGCCGAATGGTCGGTATACACGATGCTTTTAGTTAAGACGAGATAAGGTCGGAATTTCTCAAAAGCATAGACCACGGCAAGGAATTCCTTTTCCGTTGTGGTGTACTTTAATTGAGCCTCGGTCATCGTCTTACTAGCATAGTGGATAGGACGGAAATGCTTGTCGTAACGTTGCCCTAAGACGGCCCCTATAGCATAATCACTTGCATCGCACATGATTTCAAAGGGTAATTCCCAATTAGGAGCAACAAGAATGGGAGCTTCGGTAAGTTTCCTTTTTAGAGTCTCGAAAGCCTTAACACAATCCTCATTAAAGTTAAAAGGAGCATCCTTCTCGAGAAGGTGTGTCATAGGACGAGAAATCTTCGAAAAGTCCTTGATGAAACGACGATAAAAGCCCGCGTGGCCTAGGAAACTACGAACTCCCTTAACGGTTTTGGGATGAGGTAACTTGGCGATGACGTCTACCTTAGCTTTATCGACCTCAATCCCCGCCTTCGACACCTTATGTCCTAAGACGATTCCTTGTTTACACATGAAATGACATTTCTCCCAATTAAGCACAAGATTGGTTTCTTCACAACGTTTTAACATTTGTTCGAGATTAGATAAACATGACGTGAACGAATTACCAAACACCGAGAAGTCATCCATAAACACTTCCATCGACTTCTCGATCATATCGTGAAAAATTGCCATCATACACCGTTGAAACGTACCGGGTGCATTACAAAGTCCGAAAGGCATCCTACGATAAGCGAACGTTCCATAAGGACACGTGAACGTAGTCTTCTCTTGATCACGAGGGTCGATAGGAATTTGAAAGTAACCGGAAAAACCATCTAAAAAGCAATAGAATTCATTTCCCGCAAGTCGCTCCAACATTTGATCCATGAAGGGCAAAGGAAAGTGGTCTTTACGAGTGGCGTCATTTAACTTTCGGTAGTCAATACACACCCTCCAACCGGTCACAACACGAGTGGGAATTAACTCGTTGTTTTCATTAGGCACAACGGTCATTCCTCCCTTTTTAGGGACACAATGGATTGGGCTCACCCATGGGCTATCGGATATAGGATAAATCATTCCCGCGTCAAGGAGTTTAAGGACCTCCTTTTTAATGACATCGTGAATTTTGGGATTCACCCTTCTTTGACTTTGAATTGCGGGTTTGTAGTCCTCCTCCATTAAAATCTTGTGAGTACAAAATTTTGGGTCAATACCCTTAATGTCGGAAATTTTCCACGCAATTGCCCCTTTATGAGCCTTAAGAACTTTCAAGAGCTCGGTTTTTTCATCATTAGCAAGATCTTTTGCAATAATAACCGGCAACTTGTCATCACCTTCCAAGAATGCATATTCAAGGTGAGAAGGAAGATCTTTCAATTCAAGGATAGGCGGTTCCTTGATTGAAGATTTAGGTTCAACACTCATAACTCCCATCGGCGGAAGAAATGGTGGAATAGAAATATCATCACTAATCAACACCTCATCTTCATTGTCGATTTCATTTGAAGTGAAATAGCCTCCTTGGAATGGAGTGAGATTTGGTGTGGAATTAGCAAGAATCGGATCCAAAATAGTGGGATTGCCACTTGACGAGCTATCGGAAAAACCTAACACTTCTTGTGAAAACTCATCGCAAACCACATCAACGATGTCAATGTGATTGATGGTAGCGATTGCATAAACATGAGAAGGTTTCGAGTTTTGAGTAGCGTTTATAACAAGTTCCTCTTCGTTGAATCTCAAAGTGATAGTTCTCGCATGAACATCGATAAGTGATCTCGAAGTATCTAAAAATGAACGTCCTAAAATTAGAGGAACTTGAGGATCCGCGGGGATGTCGACTACTATAAAATCAACGGGATAGTAGAACTTCCCCACTTTCACGAAAACATCTTCGGCTATTCCACATGCCATAATCGTAGAATGATCGGCCATCTCGATGGACATGTTCGAAGGAATAAGAGCCGGAAGCGAAAGCGATTTCCAAATGGAAAATGGCATCAAATTAATGCTCGCACCAAGATCGTCCAAGGCGAGGCATTCTTTCATATCTTGTATGTCACAAGGAATGAGAAACTTTCCGGGATCACCAACTTTTTCCGGTATGCGGTTAAGATAAACCGAAGAACAATTAGCAAGCTTTGAAAGCTTTTCCTTATCGCTCATCATACTTTTAAAAGTGGAAGCGAAACGAGGCATATATAACAACGCGTCGGCTAAACTCACATCAAAATGCACTTGTTGAAACATCTTAATAAAAAGCTCGATTTGTTGTTTGTTACGTTCTTGCATTTTCTCTTTGTTTCGTCTTGAAGGGTAGGGTAAAGGTGGTGTGGGTTGGTCATTAGGCAACGGCCTTGGAATCTCGGGTTCCACAATTGGTATTGGTGTAACCGTAGGTGTGGTTTGAGCGGTACTTCGTGGGATTGTAATATGCTCCTTTTCGACCATCACCTCGGGTTCTTTCTCGATTTCCTTCTCCGTAGAAGTACTTGGACGAGAGATTGGTTCCTTGAAAGTTTTACCACTTCGTGTAGTAATAACCTTCATTTCTCCCTTCGGGTTTGCAATGGTATCACTAGGAAGACCACCCGAAGAAGAGGGTTTACACATGATTGCTTCGAACATCTTAGCCATTCGGTCCTCAAATTTTGATTGCCTAGCATCCGCTTTCAATAACTCTTGCTTAATCTCATGTTGTCCTAATTACATCTTTTGTTGGTTTTGTTGAAGACGTTGGACATTTCCTTCCATTTTGTTAGCATGAGTTTTAAGTTCATTAGCAAGTTCATTTTTAAGCTCGTTTTTCAATTCGGATCTTAAGCTAATCATCTCACGTTGCATATTATCAAATTTAGCATCATTTGCTTTTGCATAATCTAAAAATTCTCCTTGCAAATTTTTCGTGTGAGCATTTTGAAAACCTTGTGTAGTGTTTTGAAAATCACGGTTTTGGTTTTGATTAGAGATTTGTCCATTCCCACTTTGATAATTCCCTTTGTTGTAATTGCGTGTGTTGCCTTGGTAATTACCTTGGTTGTTGTTTCGATAATTGTTAGCATTTTGATTTGGTGGAGCTTGATTTGGGCGGGAACCTTGGCCGTTTTGGTTATAAGTTCCCGTTGCTACATAAGCACTCGAAGTGTTACCATCCGCGGTAATGCACTCGGAAAGATCATGAGCTCCTCCACATGATAAACAACTCTTAGCAACCGCTTTAACCGAAGCGGAATTGGAAGCTTCTTGAGCCTTCCAATGGGACATTAGATTAGCAAATCTATCAAAAAACCGATTTTCTTCATTAGCTTCATCATGTAAGGCATTAATGCTACGAGACGATTGTGACGAAGATGACGAACCCATATTGGCAACACTCGGTGTGTTACGAGGGCTATAAACCTTAGATCGATTTTCAATGATTTGTAAAGCCTCATTTGTCGTCTTGCACAAAAAATTACCACCCGCGGCGGCATTCAAATAATCTCGTTCATGATCATTAAGCCCATTATAAAAGGTATCAATTTGATGCAATTCCGAAAAATCATGATGAGGACATTCATGCAACATCTCTTTAAATCGTTCCCATGCCATTGAAAAACTTTCATTGTTACGTTGCACAAATCGTGAAATCTCATTTTTTAAGTGTGTTGTTTTCGATGGTGGAAAAAACTTGTTCACAAACTTAGAAACGAGATCGGCCCATGTCAAAATCGAATTTGGCGGTTCTTTCTCGAGCCAAATTTTAGCGGGTCCATCCAACGAATATGGAAATAACATCATCTTAATGGCGTCATGCGGAACATCCTTAAATTTGCTAGTGGCGGTGAGACGGTTGAAATTCCTAATATGGTAATGCGGGTTGTCTTTCTCGTGACCTCGAAACTTGTTTGCTTGTAGCATCGACATTAAACCCGTCTTAATCTCGAAATTCTCCGCAAGGATGGCGGGAATAACAATGGCCTCTCCAAAACCCTCGGTGGGTGCTTGTAGCAACTCCATCATAGTACGATTAGCCATTACGACTTCTTGTTCTACAATAGGTTCAACAATTGGAGGTTCTTCAACAATCAACGATCCTTGATTTGCTTGCTTTTGTAGACGTTTACGAGCTCGTTTGGCTTGGTTACGAGTGATCATAAACTTCACGAAGAATGGGAGGTGAGCAAAGAAGATTCTTTTTGGTTGTTTTGTGAATTTTCAATTTTTTTGTGTTTTTGATGATATTTAATTTTTTTTTGGATTTTGGTGTATCTTCGTAGACAACAATCTACAAAATCTCTCCTCGAATCAAACTCTTGATTAAAGAAGCCTCAAAGGAATGAAAACGATCACGTGGAGTGAACGCCTTCGAATGACTTTAGAACTTTGGTGAAAACCAAATTGTTCACGAGGGTTTAATCACAAAGAAAACCAAGCAAATATAGTATACGTATTAATACTTTGGGCGGCAAAACCCTCGATTAGCCTTCAATTTCAAAATACTCACAAGCAAGCGGGGAAACGAGGCGGCGCGAAGCACTTAAGAGCCTTTTTCCTTAGGGTATATTTTATAATACCCGCCTTATACCCACCTTATAGTTCGTATCTTTCAAAATCGAGCTTCACGAAAGTATTTATCTATTTTTGCCTTTTCTTTTTGTTTGAGATTCGAATACAATAATTAGGAGATCAAATCCCAATTAAGGTTGTGTTTTCACACTTTTGGAGATATTGTATATTGATTGTGATACTTAATACAATATATTAATAATATTCACAAAGAAAAACCAAGAAAACCGATAATACGTGTTAAGGGAGTTCCACTTAACACAAATACTATTTATAGATAATATTAAAACAAAATTTTCCAAATTAAGACACGACACACCTCCCCGGCAGCGGCGCCAAAATGATTGTAGGATAAAATACGACTCTTGTTTAGGAAAACAAAAGAACGTATATGAGCGGTAAGTATCGAGTGATGATTTTAGGAAAAATCAACACAAATGACCCAGTCACTTAAAAGAGAGAAGAAAGTTCGTTTTCCAAGGAGGTATATGTGTGTGAATTAACTTGTAGTTGTTTGAGATTAATATTAAGAGAATGGGGATGAGAAGATGAAAGACGATTACGTTAAAATTAAACTACGATGAAAAAGACGTAAAACCGTAGAAAAACCACAAAAATCAAAAATTATCTAAAACCAAAAACAAAATTAAGAAAAGATTAAAAAGCTAAAAACAAGTCTAAAATAATATAAATAAAGACAAAAATCCAACAAAGATATTTTAAAACCTTTTATTAATTAAATAATTAATTTTAAATGCTAATTAAAGCCCTAAGATTAAACTTAACTAATTCAAATGTCTAAAATATGATTTTATTGAATAATCACTTAACTTATATTATTAGAAGACTAAAAAGTAATTTTCTAAAAATTAAAACCTATTAAAACTATTTTTAAATCTCTAAAAATGATTAAAACCTAATTAAACTTAAAATAATTATAAAAATAAATCTAAAAGTTATAAAAATATTCTAAAAATGGAAATAGTCCTAATTAATGACAAAGTACCTAGGAAAAATGAAAAAGAAGGAAAAAGAAAATTTTGAAAATTAAATAATAAAATAATATTAAAATATTACTAAAAAATAAAAGTTTCTAAAATTTGAAATAAAAAATTTCTAAAAATCCTAAATAATATAATTAAGAGAAAAACACAAATCTAAGCTTCTAAACCTTTTTTAATAATTTTATAAAAATCCTTAAAGTTTATAAAAAACCTTAAAATATTATAAAATTAAAAATAAATGTTTTTGAAACCAAAATAAGATGTAAACCTCAAAAATATATTTTAAAAACTAAAAACTATTTTTCCTAGAAATAAAAACTCTTTTTGGTATTTTTTATTGATTTAATAAGAAACGGGTATTAAATAAATCCTAATAAATAAACTAATAAAAGGAAAAATATGAAAACTGGCCAGAAAAATCAATAATCTAAATAAGTTCCTAGGAAAATTGAAAAGAACAAAAATGAGCTTAAAAATAAGCTGGAATTGAAGATTTAAGCTACGGCTTTTTAAAAATGATACAAGTTAAAAAACGGGTTAACTTAATTAACCTTGCACCCTTGGTCAGTAAAAGACCCAAGGGCGCAATGGTTAAGTGTTTGGTGTGTGGGAGTGGAGACGGGGGTTCGAATATGCTAAACCCCTTTTTGCTACTTTTTTTTTATTTTTTTTATTTTTTAACTCTCAAACCAACACTGGTGACACTCAAATGCTTAAACACAATCCAACTTTACTTTTATGCCAATGATTATCCAAGATTGATTCAAACAAAACGTGCTCAGGTTAGTTGAGCACAAGCAGTTTTCTGCTTGTGTCTTTGCTTGAGATTTTTGCCAATAGGAATTGACAAATGCTTGTTTGGTGTTGAGTTATTGGTGACATGGGCACCCTTGTGCTCATAGAAGCACAAGGAGTCAAGATTACAAGTAGCTAGCACTTTAGAACACACCAAAGATCAAAATCAAAGGCACACCAACACTTATGCACTTCTCTGTGATGTTTGATGAAGTCTGTGGACTTATCAGTTTATTTCTAGCACTCTAGAGAACTTTAAACCACCAAATTTGGCACACAACTACACCAGGTAACACTCAAGCAATAACACTAACAAAACTAACCTAAGACTTCACAGAAATCAAAGATCCAAGCACTCAGATTCATGAAACTTTAAGCAAAAGTGGAACATGCAGATCTTGAGCACACTTTATCCTATTTTAATCACTCAAATTGCTCAAAACTTGTTCCAAATTAACTCACTACTAACTAACAACCTAACACAATCCTATAATCCCTAGCTAACACCTTTTAATATCCAAATCAAAACATTATGCCCTGCTTAAACCTATTGCCAAACACCCTTGTAAATTCTGAAAACCAATTTTTATCAAACCAAAACAATATAAAACTTGATCAAACTGATTCCAATCCTTCTAGCATGCATATTACATCCAAAGAACACAAAATCAACAACTAAAACTCACTTAATCAACCAATCACACAAGATCATGTAACAAGCACTTTTTTCTGAAATTTAAACAAGGTGAAGGGTTTTACCTTAGGACCCTTACATCCAAGGGTCCTAGTGGTTGCTTAACCACCTCCCTACCAGCTGGGGCTGGTGCAGAACCTTGGATCAACACCTTTTTCACCTGCTTGAACACAAAACAAAGAAAAACAACCAATATGCAATAATATATTAAACTGATTTCTTTCTTCCTTCTTAAATCCTTTCCAAAACTTTTTAAACTTTCTTAAAACGTTTTCTATACCCTAAATCAACAAACCAAAACAGCTTCTTAATACCAACAACCTTGGACAGATTTTACCAAAATCTTCCAATTTTTCAGAAACTTAAATACTTTTGAAACACAAATCACTAAACCAAATAACAAGAGTGGAACTCAGAATCAAGCATAAACCCAACACTCAACTTTTTATAAACATTAAAAGGAATTACAATGACTTAAACAAACACCAAACTTTAATTTCATAAAAAAGGGATTACAAGGATTTTATGCTTAAAACTGGAACAAGGGCTCTCCCACAGGTTGGGGCTCCTTTTATAGCACTCTTAGAACATACTAGAATCAAAAATACAAACCCTAATCCTATGAAAATCTCACAAATACCCTTCACACGTTTTTTGGGGTTTTTGTCCAAATTTGATCTTGGCCTTTAAATTATGCGTTGGGAGCAAGCATTATATCTTGGACGTTCATTTGGGACACGTCAGAGAACTTGGGGACTAAGGTATGATGTGATTGGCTGAGAGGGAATTGGGGGTGGGGTCCTCAAGTGGTGGGATTGGGGTTTTTAGGAGTGGGAAGGCTTTCTGCACATGTGAATCACTCGTGTGTGGGTTTAATTGAGTTTTACCCAAGGGAAGGTCGGGGTAAGTTCTGGGCTGTAAGAATGATGAACAGTAAGAATTTTGATCCTAAAAAGGGGGAAGTAAACATGTTAGGCGCCCTTTTAGGATTTAAATGTTTCAGTTGGCAACTTTGGTCCCTTTCTTTTCAGATTTTTGGCATTAAAGGTTTTTATGCCCTAAAACCCGTTTTACTTTGTAAATAACTTTCCCCACTTGACATTTTTGGCACAAGACTTTGTAAAAGGCTTATCAAGGGTTGTTTTTGACATTTTTGAATATTTCAAGGGCTGTTCTTGTACAATGATGATCTTCAAAGGTCTTCATTATGTCTTTCACTTCATGAGGGACCATATTTGGCAATTTGAATTTGTTGAGGGACTAATCTTGCCATTTCTTCAAAGTTGAAGGACCTTTTTGCAATTTTGACAAACTTAAGGGACCAAACTTGTAATTATTAATATACAAGGGTTTTAAGTGTCATTTCTTCATAGAATAAGGATCAATCTTGTTTTGTCTTCAAGTCTTCAAGGGTATTTGATTAAGATTCCATGATTAGGGCCCGGTTCTTTGTACGGCTTCGTTTCTCGTGTTCGTTTTTCCTTGTATCTTGTGATCTTTTGTCTTTTTCACGATATCCATACCTAAAATACACAAGTAAACAAACACAAGCATATATATGGTATTTTATGACATTTTTATGCATTTAAAGCCCGAAAAGAACGATGAGATCATGTATAAATGCCATCTCATCACCCCCTCAAAAATTGATCAAAATAACATATGACATTTTTAGATATAAAAACCTATTATGAGGGAGGGAGTGTTGAACACACAATTTTGAAAGATTTAAAAAAACCTTTTGAGAAATTCTTGAAAAATTGTGTTCAACGGTTTTAAAATAATCAGGATAGAAGACTTCTCTTCTATTGTTTAGGGAAAGCGCACTGAAACGTACACTCCCCGTTCGGATCCGTTTTTCATGAGCTCAAAACTTTGATTGTTTTGTGACTAGCTCATGACCGAGAAAAATAAATTTCCCGTTGTGAAGGATAAGTTATCATCCGTGATAAACTTTCCTTAAGTTGAAGTTCGAGTTCTAAGTTGACATTTACTTAGAAATCGTTTTTCATGAACTTAAAAACTTTGAATGTTTTTATGAGAAGCTCATGACCGAGAAATATGAATTTCTCGTTGAGAAGGATAAGCTATCGTCCGAGATAAACTTTCCTTAGTTGAGGTCCGAGTTCTAAGCTGTAATGCACCTAGAAGTCATATACACGAGCTTAAAACTTTCGAATAGTTTGAATGTAAGCTCGTGTCCGAGAAAAATCGAATTTCTCGTTTTGAGGATAAGTCATACTCGGGATGAACTTTCCTTTCTTGTGAGCCCGGGTTACATTCTGTAATTTGACTATAAGCCTTGTACACGAGCATAAAACTTTTGAATAGTTTTAATATAAGCTCGTGACCGAGAAATATGAATTTCTCGTTTTGAGGGTAACTTATCGTTGAAGAGATAAAGTTCCCTTTCTTTGACGTTCGAGTTACAGCCTGAAATGTGACTGTAAGTCATCTTGAATCTTACTTGTGAAACCCTTGAGACACATATTTCTCTGATATCTGCTTCTTCAACAACCAAACTCTGAGAGTGTCTTTTGTTGAACGATATGAATATGGAAAACCTTTGTGTTCTTGTTGAATCTTTACTTTATTACCTGCACTTTTATCAGTAGTTTGTATGCTTGCATGTGGGTTAGTGATATCTTTGTGAGAACCGTGTGGGGGTTCACCTTGAACCTTTGTCGAGCTAGAGGGAAATATCTTTCCAGTAGGAACCCACCTAAGACCTATTGTTTTGAAGGTTCTACCCGTTGGTATCCACCTAAGACAAGGTCGAGGAGACAAAGTTTTCTCATGCACAACGGAAGACTTAGTTGGAGAAAACCTATTTCCTTTAGGGTTCCGTCTCTGAGGTGCTCTAGCTTTTTGGTTCACCTTGTTCAGGACTTTAGTGATACAATCATCATGAATGGCATTGAACACGTATTTGTTACATTTCTTGCAAACAAAGTGCTTAGCATCTGAGAAGGCTCTAGAGTTCCTAGGGTTGGCTGACTTGTGCACATCATAGAAGGGTCTAGAATTCCTAGATGTGTGATTAGTGCTCCTAGGTTGTTGTTTTGTCCTATCTCTAGCTTGTGTCCTTTTCGTAGCATCCTCTTGATAGCTTTTAGGACCCGTGTCATTTGAACTACGCCTTGGCATGTTCTTGGAGCTAGATCTAGAGTTGCTTGAAGCATTCATGTGATCGGGTTTAGTAGATGCAGTCTGGCTTAAGGAGGGTCTAGTTTGTGGAGTGGCTGGTTTTGGCAAATTGCTATGTGTGTCAGCTTGGGAGGCAAACCTCGGGTTCGACGTTTTAGGTCGTTCAGACTTAAACGCATTCGGTTGTCTAGCAACTGAGTGTGGTCTGATTGGTTGATAAGGAGGTTTCCCCAACACAGACTGTTTTGCAAACTTAGTATCCACACTATTTCCTTTCAACTTCCTTAATTCATTTTTCGCAGCTGTAAGTGCAAAAACCTTTTCCTGAATCTGAGCCTTTTCACCCCCTCTATCGATTGATGATTCGCTTCAGCATTTATGATTGAGACTTGATTTATCTAGTTTCCACTGTCAAGGGGTGGATGGTCGACGACATGGACAACTATTACTCAAGGAGTTACGTTGTAGTGCTCAGTGTCACACTCATCTGTAGTTGTGGGTAATTCAAGAGGTGTTTTACATCTTATACTTCTCTCTTCTTTTATGTATAAGGTACTAAGAGACGTTTCTCTGCACCGTTCGTCAATTGACAACAGTGCTAAGCGTAAGTAACAAATTTGGGAGATTGTACTTCAGTTTCAAGTTTGGAATATCAAATTTACTTCACCAGTGGTCACTACAGATAGCCGAAAGAATACGAGATCAGTAAGTTTAGCCAGAGAGTACAAGAGTAGAGATGTGATCAGCAAACAATTCTCACGAGCAACTTGAGCTACAAAATGTCAACAAAGATTTCTACTTCAGACACGAACATCTCGCGATTCTGATTGTACTTGTCAGATGATGCTCCCGAGTGTTCTTAACCACCATACTCTTGACAAGAACATCTCACGATTCTGATTGTACTCGTCAGATGATGCTTCCGAGTGTTCTTAACCTTCTTACTCCTGATAAGAACATCTCGCGATTCTGATCGTACACGTCAGATGATGCTTCTGAGTGTTCGTCACCATCATACTTTCGACAAGAACATCTCGCGATTTTGACCGGGCACGTCAGATGATGCTTCCGAGAGTTCGTAACCATCATGGGGGAAGAACGTGTACTTTTGGGTACTTAGTTCAACTTCCAGGCGGAAGTATTCTACAAGCGTGAGAAGATTTGTTGCTGATTTCTTACATGTTCCCCTAAACACATTATCATGAAGACCAAAAATGTCAAGGTAGCAGTTACTTGCTGGGGTTTACTTCTTCGTCTACAAAATTCCGCTGTGCACTTTAAATGTCAAAGATAGAAGATTGCTCAAGCTACAGGTTCTGCTCAAGACAGGGATATTGGTTTGGGGGGAAGCTGATTCAGAAGCTTCGTCAAAAAGAAGTCTATGAAGAAAGCTTTTCAATACATGTGGTATGAATTGGGGGGAAGTTAATCTAGTTCATACATGATACAATGGTTCCTCAACAAGCAAAGACAAAGAGGATTAAAACTGGGGTATAAGTTTTTCTAGAAGACTTGAAGACAACGGTGTCACCCTCAGCATTGGAAGCAAACTTAATACTGTCATATTTTTGTTGTATTTGCACTTGTTAGGAACATTGTAAGTAATTCCGTATGTCACCACATTGGAGGAAGATTGTTAGCCTTAAAATGTGTGCGACAAACGGAATTACATTAGTTTCATAGCCGGGACTTGCAAGGACTAATATTGTCATATGTAAAGTCCAAGTCCCGTGCTATATAAACCCCTCCATACTTCCATGGAGGGGTGAGGCTTACCATTTCTTGTTTTTCCCTTTCTCTCACTAGAATAAAACACACACTTTTATTCTTACTTGTTTCTCTCTCTAAAATGGCTAAACACCACTTCTATCCTCCCCGACCTCCGGATCATAAACCCGTGTTCTTAGTGAATCCAAGTTAACACGGTTGTTGTTTGTTGTTTTCTTTCTTATGATGTGCAGGGATTGGTGCTTTCAAATATTCATTTTTGATGACTTTTGACGACCCATGATCCTGTGTACCCGTCTTTCCGGTTCTATCCTAAACTCTTTTGATTCGCTATTTTATATTCTTCAATATTAAAATAGGAATCACTTTAGTTGTCTCTTCCTTAGCAAGATTTAAACAACGTGCACAATGTCCTAAGTGTAGGGGAGTTTACTCCCACATGATTAAACATTGAGGACAATGTTTATATCAAGTGTAGGGGGGACTTCTATCGAAGTTAAGTTGGCTTTTCCATGAATTTGTCCTCATTTTAACCGAAAATTGATTTTGCTACATTTTTCAAAAATTTTAATCTATTTTGGCCTAGTAGTATTTTCCTTTGTTATCGTCATTTTCTTTCATTGCTAGAATAAATTTTAATAAAATGGTTTTAATGAGTTTAGATATCTTTGACATATTAGGTCCGTCATGAATCTTTTGCTAGACTTTTATATAGGGAACTTTAAAACGCGAAAGTCTTATCTCATATGGGTTAAGAACAAGAAATTTTCGCAAGTTCCTATAATTGATCCTAGAAAGTCGTTTATCAAGGGAACTTTAAAATGCGAATTCTAAACTTGAAAAAGTCTAAGAAGTTGCAAGATCCTATAGATGACTTGAAAACCCAAAACTTTGATTTAATAGGTGTAATACCCGTGAATGTTCCGTATGATGCTAAGTTATTGTCTCAAGAGTTGTTTAGTATGAGCATCTCTCTTAAGTTGCGACTCACTTGTGGATGTGATATCCCGAGCCCAACGTCGTTTATTTAATCATGTTTTATGAATATTTTAGAAATTTTTAAGAAATTTCGTTTGATATATATTTGACGGTTTAAGTTGAAACCAACGTTTACGGTCGTAATTTTAACATTTGACGATTTAAGAAGAACCGATGACGACTACGATACCGACGGATGCCCAAAATTTACCTTTTATTATCGATTGATCGATATTTGAGTTTTTCTAGATTTTATTTTTATTACGTGTTAAGTCGAGTCGGAACCATATGTATATTCGTTTTGTGTGCGTTTTAATCTTTGGAAAGTAATTTTTACAAATCCCGACTCCCGCAATTTTTCTAAATCAACTAGTAAGACGTTTTCCGCTACTAACTCGTGTCGTTTAAACATGAGGCCAAAAGAATAACAAAATAGCAAAAGGGGTCCCTCAAACTTTACAAAAGGGGAGAAAGTAAAAACACACAACCAAACACTCCATAAAAATTTCTCTCCTTTCTCTCCCACCCCTCTCTTGGCCGTCGGCCATAAACACCACCACCACCACCAATAATTTTTCCCATTTGATTTTGAATAATCCAAGTTTAGACCACCTTCTCTTTATCCATTGTAAGTGTTTTCATACAATCAATTATAACATGCATTAACACAAATTTTCCAAGAATCAAAGGTTTTTCAAAAACATGTTTAGATGTAATTAAATCATGAATTTGTTTAATTAGTGAGTGGGTAATGTTAATTAACCCATAAAACAAGATGGGGATTTATGATTTTGGTGTTCTACAACCCCAAAACCCACGAATTTATGGGGGTTTTTGGGTGTTCATGGTGTTTGATGAAAGTGTCATGGGTTGTGTTTATAATGTTGTTTCTAGTGTTTTTAAATGATTAAAACCTATTGCATGTATGATTTAGGACTTGGGTTTTGATGAAGGTTTTATGTTCTTGATGATATAGGCTGTTTGGGGAGATTAGGAGTGATTACAAGTGGTTAATCTAGGTTTAGATGATGTTTGGATGGATTGGAATCAAGTGTTGAATTGATTTTGGAAGGGTGATTTTAGACCAGACTGTTTAGGGCTTATTTTCGTGGGTTTAATTTTGTAAACAGGTCATAATGATAGGATAGAGATGTAGAGCTTTGTCTTAGCTTCGTTTCGGTATAAGGTAGAGCTTACGACTCCAAACGAGTCAAAAGTTATGCTATTTTGACAGTTCGTGTACCGGGAGATGAGAATCAACATAATCCGAAATTATGTTTGGTTTTGAGTCAAATCCCGGGGACCATAGATAGAGTTTTGTAAATGATTGAAAGTTAATTTTTGGTTTCAAACCTGCATTTGTGAGTCTATTTCTAGACTTAGGTGTTTGATTGGTCAATGGTGTATTTTAAATGGGTCAAACAAGTCCAACATGGTCAAAGTGCAAAATCAGTCCTAAATGTGTACGTCTAGTAATGTGATGTGTAACGAGTCATAGAAGTGAAAACATTTCATGGGATGAAATATGGGTTTTCTACAGGTCATGAGGCATTTTTGTGAATTTTCTTGTAATTTATATAGGTGCTTAAGTCATAGCAAACAGCCCGTACTTTTGGTAAGTACCGGCAAATTTATAAAATGGAAATCAACTTTAATTACGTAAATAAATGGTATAAGTCTAGTAACAACTACTTGTTTGGTTTTGGCGTGAGTTTTCATAAGCATTAAGTGTTTTTATATGCGTGTGTTTAGTACAATAATGTACGCGGAGTGTTGATTTGGTTTTCGCACCTTGATTTTAGGTCAAGTGTTAGATTTTCCCGGGCATCCACCTCGCGGTGATATTTCTCGTTACGTCTTCGCTAGAACCACTACTACTACGCCAGGTGAGTCTATAGCCTCGCTTTTTACTTATTTCAAACGTTTTTACCCGCGAGGGGATGCATGCTATTTAAATGAAAAGAACATAAGTCATGAATGATTGTTGGACCCGAATGTTGCCTTAAATTGTGTTGAGTACCTAGTTGTAAAAGTCCCTAAATTCGTGAACTATTAACTATTGTCTTGCCCTTGTGTGAGTTGGAGATAGCCGCTTATACAATTGATAGTACTATGGGGTTGACGACCCTATCCGAGACGAGAGCTAGTACGTTGAGTACCCTCTGCGGACGGATAACTTGTGATAAGAAATAAGGTATAATTATAACTAATGCCTTTAGAAGGGGCACTGGTTTCATCTTAATCAAGCCGGTCTTTGTACGCGGGTGATTGAGTTAACGGATTAGTGTCACGAGCTTAAACACAATTATTAGCTATTGCTAATTATAATATCCTTGAATAATAGATTGTGAGTACGACAATGCTATTGAACGGTCATGATTGGTTTTAATACTTATGTTCAACTTATGATTTGATAAACCTATAGATTCACTCAACCTTTCTGTTGACGGTTTTAAGCATGTGTTTCAGGTAACCAAGATTGATAGCAGCGGAGCATGCGAGGATGGAAGTTGTTGTGGCTTGGCGGTCTACTTTGTTTTTCCTTCCTTTTAGCACTTAAAAAATTTTATATTATGTCATGTGAACGTAAATGTACTTTTAGGGGTTGAGATTCAATGGGGACCAAAACGTGAATCTGTTTTGTATTATCTTTGGGGTTTGGAAAACAGTAGACTTTGAGGTTTTCAACAATGTTTAATTTATGTTTAAATTCCTACATCTCTTTGAGTCGTTCGAAATAGCTTATGTGTGATGATAACTTCCTAGCACCCAAATGTTGTAGTTCCGCTGCGCATAGCATTTGTTGGGGGTGTTATAGATTGGTAATCAGAGCCATAAGTTATAGAGAACTAGGTCATTTGGAAAAATCCTAAACTATAACTTTTGGTGTCGTAAGAAATTGTCCAAGCACACAACTATCCTGCATGGCTCCGGTAAGATTTCTTTAGCATTGCTTTGTATTTTAGTTGTATCCTTCAAATTGACATGAATTCCCTAGTATTTAGTAAGTATATACTACGATATATATTGAGATATGTTGTTGTGTACGACGAGTACTTATCATCGTAATTTGTAAATTCTTGTAAGATTATCTTATATGTTGCATGTAATTGGCATACGGGCTACATTGCATTACATGGCAACACTGCGTTGTAATCCTACGTGTATGTAGGAATGATTGTATGTATAGGTATGTATATACTATGGTATTTAAAGGCATTGCACGTGAAGCAATGATCCTTGCGTGATTATTGTACATTTAAAATGCGGTCATGTTGAGAATTCGGCCTCACCGCTAATTATCAATCCTGATAATTAATTATTGATCGAATAACCGAGTGTGAACCTCGTTTGATATTCTAGATACGTAAATAATTCTTCTTAACATATTGTATATCGACTAGATTGATCTCGATTGTCGTTATCGCACGGTGGTGTGTCATTTTGGGACATCTTCTTTTTAGAACGTAAATTACTCACGTATTACTATATTTCCTTTATCCCTTATGGGTTTGATATATTAGTTCGTGTAACTATAACATAACCAAAGTATAATCAATGATGCGTACGTTTTAGCGGCGATTACGTGTGTATATTATGAAACGTGGTTGAGGCGCGTCGTCATTTAGTCGTTGTTTACCATTTACTCGAATTTAAAAATGCATTTTAAAAATAGACTAGCGTTGTGATCAAGCGAAATAGCTTGAAGTTTGGATGTTTTGTGTTAATTTTATTTGAATACGATTTCGAGACTCATCCGAGGCCGATAACAATACTTAGTTGACATACGTATTCTCATTCTGTTTATTGCATTTGTCTTGTTGTCTCACTATTTTGAATTCGATATTTTACATGACGAGGTCCGACATTTGTGCCAGTTAAGTAAGCATCGAACTTTGTTGATTGAATGGTTTAAACGTAAAGCGTTTTACATATTAAATATTTGGTGGATGAAACTTTTGGATAAAATGACTTATGATGTGTCTTGTAACTAGTAAAATATGTGTAGAGAATAAATGGACAAAGTGAAATCATTTCTCTTTCAACCTTGGTTGGTAAATCGTAATAAGTAATTTATATTACTCGTGAAATCCTTGTTTTCATACATTAATGATTCGATACTAAAAGCTTGTGATGGAACTGTCAAAAATTTTCCTAATTTAATTTGAAAATGGGAGTTATAATAAAATTTACGATACGAATATCGAGTATAGACGGCTTGAGGTTTGGTGTGAATTAATATTGGGTCAATATAGCAAACTTTTGGCGTATCTTTTAATACAGAAAATGAGTAGAAAAATTGGTCATGTGTTTTGGAGTTAGAGACTTTGTAAAACTGGTTTTATTTTAAACATAAGGTCAAATTATATTTATGAATGCGTTGGTATAAATTGGAACTCATAACTCCTTGTAATGATTAACGTGGGACAAAATCAGAATATACACTTTAAGTGAGAAATTCTAACGCTTGAAACGAATATTAAATATTGATGGAACGTTATTTTATTCCGCTGCGAGATGTGTTAATTTTAAAATCGTTTGATAATTGGATAAAGCTTTAAAATTCGAATTTTCTATATTTTAGAATTAATTGAAAAAAAAAGCACTTTGATTATTTATTTTAATATTATCGAGATTTAAGTGTCGACTAAAATCAGTAAGTTATCCGAAATAATACCACGTGAAACCTCTTTAGCATTTGAGTCAAATTGCGCGAATACGATTTTTAACAAATCAGTTTTAAGGAAGACATGTGTATAATAAAAAGTCAAGGTTGATTTTTAAGAGTTAATTGGACAAATTCGAGTTGTGTTGGATATTTATATATATGTGATAAGATAAGTCGTAATAATAATAACGTAAAACTTTGAGAAATTCTTACTATGTACGTTTTTGGTACTTAAGATATGAATATTATTGAGATTTAGACACAAGTATGGATATTTTCAAACCTAATGATTTGTCGATTATGATAACCGAGTCACCGCATCTACTAATGTTAATAATTTCCGAGAGATTGAAATTTTTTTTCCAGAAATGAAAACTTCGTAAAGATTGAAAAATGAAAGGTATAAATTCTTTAATGGTGTAACACAAATTAAAAATGTGCAGATGTTCGGTTTTACAATATACAAAGTAACATTGATTTGAATATGCAAATAGATTACCCAACACTCGCCTACTTGTATAATATTTTATAAAGATGTATGTATAATGTTTTGAGTCACGATGGTTCGATCGTACGACATCCCTTCTTTGATTTTGCGAGTCTATATCTGAACTTGGGTAGCCCGAAATTGTTCATTTTAGTATTATCTATGGTACAGACCATTATTCTTGTCCTCTTCGTGGACGCCGTGACTTTTCTTCTTTCGGTTAATGGAACCTAGAATTATGTATTTACTTGAATGATGCTATAAATCTTCATTAAAGTGGTTATTTATTTATATTGAACAAAAGCGAGGAGGCGAAACCGCTTTACCGAATAGTAGAGGTGAAAGAACTCGATCTTCCTGGTGAATTTGTTTATATTCGACCAGGTGATTCTTCTCCTCTCCCCGTAAAGCCTTGGTGGAATGTGTGTGCAACTCGAGACGATGGGAATTATGTTCGTTGTTCTATTTTTTACGCTTGTGTTGATATTCAGTTCTTACTCTATGTAACACCCCCAAATTTACACAATTCAATACAGCGGAAGACTCGTTGGTGTTAGGAGATAGCACATTTCTCACATCATAGACAACACATAAAAATCGCGTCGTTTAATAATAAAAGCATTTCCATTCATAAATATCAAAGTTACATAGGTCCCAAGTCATTGTATTTCATACAGGTTTTACAAAGTATTTGAATGGAAAATATTATTTAGGTGCGGGCCATGAATTCTTGTTGTCTTCCCGAGAATTACCTTCAAGTACCTGAGATAAAACATGTTAAAAGAAAAGGTTAGCGATAACGCCGAGTGAATTCATAGAGTTTAATGAAATCCATCAATATAACATCGGTATAAAATTATTACCGAAAATCATTTTGTACAAATCTTTGTAATAGGCCATAAAATAGCCAAAGTCATTTTATACAAATCCTTATAAAAAATCATAATATAGGCTTTCGCCTTCAAAACCATCATACGAACTAATGTCGTAAAAATATCATACAATACGTTTTATAACGTTGTATAGAAATAAAAACCGTTATATGAATATGGTTATTGAAAAACCAAAACACAAACATAATACCGATAGTAAGAGCCCATGTTGCTAGTCAGGCAACATATCGTAATTTAGTGCGTATAGCAGTATTTCGTTATTTTGGATTATTATAAGCCGCATGACATTGTTACCTTACTACAACAAACAACGGGTAGCTAGCCCAAAACTCATTTGCCCATCTAAATTAGTGTGTCGTCACAATAATCACGCTTGTGTAAATCTTCTCATACATAAATTCGCTTACCAATCAATGTGGCACGACGGGGATCAACCGTCAAGGCGCGAACTGGGGTGATCATCCCCAAATAGTACTATTATATGCATAAGCGTCTACCAAATCCCGGTAGTTCACAATTCATGCTAATGGGACTTTTAGTGACATAACCTAACTTTAATAATCCATTTTATCTCATTTATCGGGTCATTTAATCATTCATCGGGTCATACAATCATTCGGGTCCAAATCAATAAACAGACAATCGGGACAACTAGTGTCCTATTTTATAAAAACTAACATGTTATCTCCCTCGCGGGTTTATAAAACATTTCATAAAAACATTTAAAAGAGTGCGAGGCTATGAACTCACGTTGATGTGGGAAAGCGGGTTATCAGCAATTCGGATGTACGGTACGTGCTTCAATCACGGAAACCTAGACAAATAATACTTGTCTTAGACTCTTTTCCAATGACTTTATAAAAATAACAATTATGTATACATATGATGATGATCAAGTGGGTTTATATACTCTTATTTACTCATTTTTGAGTTTATGTGATGGTAACTTCTTACTAGTTTACTAGTTTTACCTATTTACATGTTTTAAGTCCAATAAGCTTATTATAAGTTCTTTAACTTGTATTCATCCATTTTATACTTGTATTATGAGTATTTATACTTTACATGTTGGGCCCAAATGGGTTATGCCCAATAAGTAACTTTCATAAGTGTTTAACTTATTTAGTTAAATTATTAGTCCAAATATGCTAACTTAGCTCGTTAATGTCCGTATGTCCTATAGTTCGGATTTTATCGGTTTTTACTTGTATTAGGTACTTATATATCAGTATATGACTTTTAAAAACTTTACATTAGACGGTTTTGATCGTCTAAGTTTTAATTGGCGAAAAACGTTAATTTTACGGTAATAGCCGAAAAAGTCGTAAAAATCATGTTTATAGTTTTTATGCTTATAAATCTTATTCAACTACCATTTTTATAAAGTGTCCATTTATTTAACCTTATACATATTTATATAAATGAAATTTATAAGTTAGTGGGTTTTATTTCACATTTTATACTATATTAGTTTGAGTGCTTATATAATACTATTAAACATTAATTCTTAAAAATCTGATTTTTAGTTTCATGTTCACCAAAACAGCCATATCTAGAGTTCTATATGGAGATAGAAGCCCAAATGTTTATGGCATAAACTACATGATATGTGATCCATTTTATTACCTTATAGCTACTGATGAATCAACCTCTAATTATTTTATAAAATTCGTCCAAAACAGTGTACTCAGATTTGCACTCTAAACTTGTTTTGATCATATCTCACTCATCCTAATGATTCCATTGCATGGTCAACTCTCACATGTGTACAAGACTCATAGCTTACTGTATATTAATTTATCCAAGCCATTTTATCAGTTCATCATATGGTTATTTACTGTTTTTATACAGCCTACTAAATTAAGCAATATTAACCACTTTTACATATAGTTTTTCATCTTTTTACCCATGTTTATCAACACTTGATCCCCACACAACATTTTTATCATCATATATTCATCATATACATATACAATAAGAAAGAAAGTACATGATTACATAATCAAAATAACAAGAGGATGGGAAGGACAATCCTTATACCACCAAGATGATGTAGGTTGTGATTAAGACATGGATTTTAATAGAGAAACTTGTGATAAACCAAGACCATCTTCAAGACCACCCATCTATATGAACACCTTGATGATAATCAGCCCTTGAATCCTTTGAAAACTCCTTTTTAGATGTTAAAACTTGCACCAATCTTCATATTTTCAAAAGGGCATCATCATATGTAGAAATAACATAAGATTTCATGGGTAATTTTGATCAAAATGGGTGTTTAGGGGGAGAAAGTGGACGGCAATGGAGCTAGAGAGAGAGAGTTTGGTGTGTTGTTGCATGTAAAAATGAAGAAATGGTTTTGAGATGTGTTGTTTTGAGGTAATTTTAGCTTACTTTGTAAGCTTAGGACAAGTGTTAAGCAACTTAGCTTACAACTTGACACCAATGTTGGTGTGGTGGAGTATTGTGGTCGTCCCATGTGTAGGGGGTGAGGCAAAATTTGTTTTTGTCTCATCCCCAATTATTTACGAGTACTCCTCGAATCTAGTTTCCTCAATTTACGTGCCCTCGGGTCGTTTCAAAAAAAACGTTTTTATAAATAATGAATCAACGGCACAAAACGAATCTAATAAAAATTGCCTCATCAAAAACGGAGTTCGAAAACGTAAATACGTAATCCTAAGGTTTCTGATTTAGTCGTAAAGGACGTTAAATTATAATTGCAAGTCCTAATCTCTTCTCGTAAATTTGTGAGTTTATGAACCAACTCAAAATTAAAATCCAAAAATAATATTCACAGATAAATTTATTTACTAAAATGTCAGACTGTCACCAAAAACGGTGTATGTAAACGTAAGCATGCAACGTTGAATCCTCCGGTTTAGACGTAGTCGATGCTACTTCAAGACGTAAATCCAAATTTCTTCCCAAAAATAAGTGAGTTCATAATATAACATTAAAATAATGTTTTCAAATAATACTTGAGAATAAAATATCAATCATAAATTGACGAATTGTCACAGCATTTACCCCTAAACAGGATCTTTGTCCTCAAAGATCATCTTAGTACTCGCTTCTTATAGAGTTAAAGCCATGTGGGTATTTCCTCCACATCCGGTCTTTTCTCACAAGTGTAATTCATTACAATACGCGAGTTTCATCAAACATAACTACGCGAATAAGATTAGGCTTATTGTTGACTTACTTTCTCTATCCATGATGTTCACGGGTTTTTGATGAATGAAACTTTTCGCCGATCTAAACTTCATTAAGGAATAGTCATATTTTCACTTGATAGGCATTTTATCAAGATTAATATACGAAACATAATTCACGCAGCTCTTGAAGTCCTAGGGTAGATCCAGCTTATATGCCTTTCAAACTAATCTTTTACATCATCTCAATGGTCCCATACTACGGGGACTTATATCCCATGATCTTTCAGATCATCAATTCATTTCTTTTTCCATGGTTAAATTTTTTGGCATAACTTCGCTACCCATCTGGCACTTCATGATCTACATTTAATAACCTTCTGCCTACTATCGGCAGTCAATAATCAGATCCTAATTTCAACAATCATTTCAAGTCTCGCGGGTCGGGGATTTGCAAGGTCAGGTTTGTCATCATAGGAAACCTTAAACCTAAAAGACATGTCCAACTCACAATGGGTGTATGTCGGGTGTCTTCACCCCAACTCCTGCTTACAGATGCTCTAATATTTAGATCCTAACAAGATTCGATCTCGATCCTAATACGATAATTATCAATGATAATCTCTCCAAAGGAAAACGATTACACGGTTTATTACCAAAGGTCAATCATTCAAACATAAAACAGCACTTATAGTATTTTGTATCGTTACTTTACCTCGTCCCTTCGATTGGGGTGGTACACAGTACTCTCATCAAGATTCGTTCTCAATGACTTCTGAGCAAATCTCTAGAAATTCTATGCGAAGCGAGGATCTTGATAGAGATGATCGATACATGTATACTATGTTTACACAACTCTTTTAAGTACAAAAGAGTCAATTTCTTCATCGAGAATCTATCATTAACGGAAATGATATTAGCAGATTTGGTCAGTCTGTCGACGATGACCCAATTCGAATCAAATTCAGATGATGACCTTTGCAATAGTTAGACGTTTACTAATGTATGAGGCGATGTCTGCCTTCATAATTTTCCATCAGTACAACTTCTTCTAATAATGATACATTAAATCAGAAATGACAGGAATAGAGTACTTATACTTACAAGATTTCAACATAACTATATCTCACAATCCTCCATATTTAGACAATCACAAGTGGCCTTTATAAGCATTTAACGCCATCGGCTTCTCAATTCTAATAGTTCATATTAACCGCGAACTCCTTTTATTATCTATATTATCCTAATTAATTCTTTATCCTTTCTATATAATGTGTCAGTATCTACATTCACCTCTCCTGACGATATAATTATCATGTCCACAATTCACTCAGAAATTTTTCTTCATATTTTCTAAGTTTTAATTTCGTCTCAACTATCATTTTTATCAGTTTTGCTTAATCCGACGTTTTAAGCGTCGATAATTATTACACGTAAATTAACAATAAATATTAAGTTTTTATGAAACGTAACGTTAAAAGTTTAAATTTCTTAGTTCGACCAATTATAATAAAATGTTCAAAACAAATTTGAATTTAATTAACACGATTTTTGCTGATTTATCAAAAATAATTAATAAGATTCATAAATATATGAAAAATCTTTGTTTATACTTTGATCAAAATTTTCTTAGTTGAAAAGCAAAAATTGTTGCTTCAAATTTCAAGTCATGGTTTAAATGTTTTCCTCAATCCTTCTTAAGTTGTCTTGAGGTATACACAAACATTTACCCCTAAACAGGAGTTTAGTTAAATGATTTGTGTATAAGGGAATAATCCCTTAAAAATCCTTTGTTAAAACATTTGTCTAAACATATTTCCATTTTCTATTAATCACACGGTCAAATAATGTAAAGGATTAAGTCTTTCATCACATGTTCAATGTTCAAGGTACAAGTTTTCACTACTCGGCCGACTCAGGGCATTCTACAAATAATTATTAACTCATTCTTATTCTTATAAATAAACAAATGGTCCTTAATGATCACAAGCAGGAATTTATCAAATTACAGCCTACACACGTGATTCACCAAATTTATGAATGCTACATGTGCATTGGTCAATCCAAACGACATCACGTGAAACTCATAACGTTCATTACAAGTACTGGATGTAGTGATTGGAATAGATAATCTTTTTCGCAGATGTGAAGTTGATGATAACCATGCCATGGATCAAATCTTTAAAACATACGCTAGAACCTTGTAAATGATCGAACAAATCTATCATCTTGGGTAGTGGATATAGAGTTTTAATCGTTAATTTACCTAGTTCATGGTAATTCAGCAAATATAAGGAATGATAACACCATAGCTCTTCATGATGACGAGCTTGGTAGAAAAAAAGTCTTCTCCTACAACTCCCTCAGTTGTAGGGTAATTCTTTTAATTTAGATGGTGCTGACGTACAGTGCACACACCACAGGTGCAGCACCGGGAATATAACCAATTCCAAATTCAACTTTCCTAAATGGAAAAAGTCTAAGTAATTTACCAACAAATCCCTTCTAAAGTTTCAGATAACGGAAACATCTTTTAATAAATTCATATTAGGTTCTTTCTAGATTATAGTATCTATGACTAATTCACAACCATTCACGGTATAATTTCAAGTCTAAATGTAGGATATGGTCATCCATCAAGAATTATTTAGATCACTTTTGATAATCAACATCTTATCATTTAGGGGAATTCTACTCGAGTTCCCATCAATTAAGACAATGTCGTCATGTCATAATCAATCAATCCATTCTACTGGCACTATCAACTTTCCAGTTTTATTGCCGTCGATAAGATGTGAACTTCTCAAAAGAATAATGATAACTCATAATCCTTCACAATTCAAGGATATCTGGAGACATAACTAACCTTAAAAGAGTAAGGTCAACGCATAATCTACGCGAGAGAATTTCAAATCAGATACAGACGAAAACATTTAACGAATATGAATATATCCCATGTTTTCATAATTTGAGTACGCATTCGAAAGCTCCTCGGATCGTTACCCAGGTCATTCAAATGAAATCAAATCAAAAGAAATGATAGGAATGTCGATACATCCAGTCGGGTATCAACACTCGGTAATCAGATACTTTTCCTAAGAATCTCACTACGGGAGAATTGGACAAGAAAGAATTGTCAATTGTCAAATAAGACAATTTCCACAGACGATTAAATTCGACTCAGAAGATTAAATATTACGGGCACATATGTAGGTGTCCCTATCAATATGTCCCTAATTTGCACTTCTTGCAGATCTCATAAAATTTAATCTTTCACTATCTTCAAAGAAAATTCAGTGTTTATTAATAATTTCATGGTGACTACTAATCAGCCTTGCATGGTCCCTTCCAAATTGTATGTAGGCGCGCAACTATATACAATTTCAAGATTAACGATGCAATACTCAGTTCGTCAAAATTTTTTCATCATGTTTAAAATAAAAATATTTTCATGCTTAATTCTTAAATAAGAATCAAAAATAAATTTACAAAGATTTTCTTTGTTATGATAACGATTAAGTTTTTCAAGGTATTTCATAATCAACTTTATTTCAATAATGATTATTTATAATTCTCACTTTAAATAATCCATATAGTGATGAAAATTTAATTTTCTCAAAGGATATAATTTTATCTTATAAAAACAATGAGTGATCTGCAAAAGAGTGATGAATAGTTGTTTACCAAGAACTAATCACGATATGATAGGAAATGAGCTTAGCCAATTTATCATGAGGTTCATGACTTCGATGGCGCTCAAAAAGAATAATTCACAACGTAACATTCGAATAATTCACAAAAAGAATAACTATTGTTGTAAGGAGGTTCATAACTCCTTACAACAATAGTTATCAAATGAGTCACTAGTATGAAATGACTCACACATTCGATTAGACTTCTCGGAAAGGTACTAGTGGCATGAGGCTTTTGGGTAATGGTTCCAATGACAGCCTAAAGTGCAACATTCACCCTTTCGATTTCAATTTAAGAATTGGATGACAACGAATCAGATGACACCTTTCCAGGTGGTAACGTTTTGTTAAACTCCACTCTATAAGGAAAGATCGTCATAACATCGATATCAGTTTTAATCTCGCCAATTCTTCTTCAATATCACAATCAACTAATATCTACATTTCTACGAATATCAACCATTTTGTTGGGATCATAAATATCCACAACTTGGTTTAGATCTAGGATAGCTAGAATTCCTACGAGAATAGCTTCGATTAATTTACTAGGGGATTTAGGGTTTCTTGTGACAATCTACGTCGTATAAATACCTCGTATCAAAATAATCATCAAACAATCATGTAATAAAATTACATCATATATATATATATATATATATATATATATATATATATATATATATATATATATATATATATATATATATATATATATATATATATATATATATATATATATATATATATAATCCAAGTTATATATATATTAAAATAACACTTCTCAGTCTGGTCTTGTCGGTAACTCGGGAATTCTTCGGCACCGTTATAGTCAAATGATTTTTAGACATTTTGAGAAAATGTTTATAGTTAAAAGATTTTAAAATGTTTTATTCAAAACCTTAGTTTTAAAAATCTTTTGTTCTCTATAACGAGAGCTCTGGTACCAAACTATAACACCCCCAAATTTACACAATTCAATACAGCGGAAGACTCGTTGGTGTTACGGGATAGCACATTACTCACATCATAGACAACGCTTAAAAATCGCGTCGTTTAATAATAAAAGCATTTCCATTCATAAATATCAAAGTTACATAGGTCCCAAGTCATTGTATTTCATACAGGTTTTACAAAGTATTTGAATGGAAAATATTATTTAGGTGCGGGCCATGAATTCTTGTTGTCTTCCCGAGAATTACCTTCAAGTACATGAGATAAAACATGTTAAAAGAAAAAGTCAGCGATAACACCGAGTGAATTCATAGAGTTTAATGAAATCCATCAATATAACATCGGTATAAAATTATTACTGAAAATCATTTTGTACAAATCTTTGTAATAGGCCATAAAATAGCCAAAGTCATTTTATACAAATCCTTATCAAAAATCATAATATAGGCTTTCGCTTTCAAAACCATCATACGAACTAATGTCGTAAAAATATCATACAATACGTTTTATAACGTTGTATAGAAATAAAAACCGTTATATGAATATGGTTATTGAAAAACCAAAACACAAACATAATATCAATAGTAAGACCCCGTTTTGCTAGTCAGGCAATATATCGTAATTTAGTGCGTATAGCAGTATTTCGTTATTTTGGATTATTATAAGCCGCATGACATTGTTACCTTACTACAACAAACAACGGGTAGTAGCCCGAAACTCATTTGCCCATCTAAATTAGCGTGTCGTCACAATAATCACGCTTGTGTAAATCTTCTAATACATAAATTCGCTTACCAATCAATGTGGCACGACGGGGATCAACCGTCAAGGCGCGAACTGGGGTGATCGCCCCCAAATAGTACTATTATATGCATAAGCGTCTACCAAATCCCGGTAGTTCACAATTCATGCTAATGGGACTTTTATTGACATAACCTAACTTTAATAATCCATTTTATCTCATTTATCGGGTCATCTAATCATTCATCTGGTCATACAATCATTCGGGTCCAAATCAATAAACAGACAATCGGGACAACTAGTGTCCTATTTTATAAAAACTAACATGTTATCTCCCTCGAGGGTTTATAAAACATTTCATAAAAACATTTAAAATAGTGCGAGGCTATGAACTCACATTGATGTGGGAAAGCGGGTTATCGGCAATTCGGATGTACGGTACGTGTTTCAATCACGGAAACCTAGACAAATAATACTTGTCTTAGACTCTTGTCCAATGACTTTATAAAAATAACAGTTATGTATACATATGATGATTTTATACATATGATGATGATCAAGTGGGTTTATATACTCTTATTTACTCATTTTTGAGTTTATGTGTTGGTAACTTCTTACTAGTTTACTAGTTTTATCTATTTACATGTTTTAAGTCAAATAAGCTTATTATAAGTTCTTTAACTTGTATTAATCCATTTTATACTTGTATTATCAGTATTTCTACTTTACATGTTGGCCCCAAATGGGTTAAGCCCAATAAGTAACTTTCATAAGTGTTTAACTTATTTAGTTAAATTATTAGTCCAAATATGCTAACTTAGCTCGTTAATGTCCGTATGTCCTATAGTTCGGGTTTTATCGGTTTTTACTTGTATTAGGTACTTATATATTAGTATATGACTTTTAAAAACTTTACATTAGACGGGTTTGATCGTCTAAGTTTTAATTGGCGAAAAACGTTAATTTTATGGTAATAGCCGAAAAAGTCGTAAAAATCATGTTTATAGTTTTTATACTTATAAATCTTATTCAACTACCCTTTTTATAAAGTGTCAATTTATTTAACCTTATACATATTTATATAAATAAAATTTATAAGTTAGTGGGTATTAATTCACATTTTATACTATATTAGTTTGAGTGCTTATATAATACTATTAAACATTAATTCTTAAAAATCTGATTTTTAGTTTTATGTTCACCAAAACAGCCATATCTAGAGTTCTATATGGAGATAGATGCCCAAATTTTTATGGCATAAACTAAATGATATGTGCTCTATTTTATTACCTTATAGCTACTGATGAATCAACCTCTAAGTATTTTATAAAATTCGTCCAAAACAGTGTACTCAGATTTGCACTCTAAACTTGTTTTGATCATATCTCACTCATCCTAATGATTCCATTGCATGGCCAACTCTCACATGTGTACAAAACTCATAGCTTAATGTATATTAATTTATCCAAGCCATTTTATCAGTTCATCATATGGTTATTTACTGTTTTTATACAGCCTACTAAATTAAGCAAGATTAACCACTTTTACATATAGTTTTTCATCTTTTTACCCATGTTTATCAACACTTGATCCCCACACAACATTTTTATCATCATATATTCATCATATACATATACAATAAGAAAGAAAATACATGATTACATAATCAAAATAACAAGAGGATGGGAAGGACAATCTTTATACCACCAAGATGATGTAGGTTGTGATTAAGACATGGATTTTGATGGAGAAACTTGTGATAAACCAAGACCATCTTCAAGACCACCCATCTATATGAACACCTTGATGATAATCAGCTCTTGACTCCTTTGAAAACTCATTTTTAGATGTTAAAACTTGCACCAATCTTCATATCTTCAAAAGGGCATCATCATATGTAGAAATAACATAAGATTTCATGGTTAATTTTGATCAAAATGGGTGTTTAGGGGGAGAAAGTGGACGGCAATGGAGCTAGAGATAGAGAGTTTGGTGTGTTGTTGCATGTACAAATGAAGAAATGGTTTTGAGATGTGTTGTTTTGAGGTAATTTTAGCTTACTTTGTAAGCTTAGGACAAGTGTTAAGCAACTTAGCTTACAACTTGACACCAATGTTGGTGTGGTGGAGTATTGTGGCCGTCCCATGTGTAGGGGGTGGGGAAAAACTTGTTTTTGTCTCATCCCCAATTATTTACGGGTACTCCTCGATTCTAGTTTCCTCGATTTGCGTGCCCTCGGGTCGTTTTACGAAAAACGTTTTTATAAATTATGAATCAACGGCACAAAACGAATCTAATAAAAATTGTCTCATAAAAAACGGAGTTCGAAAACGTAAATACGTAATCCTAAGGTTTCTGGTTTAGTCGTAAAGGACGTTAAATTATAATTGCAAGTCCTAATCTCTTCTCGTAAATTTGTGAATTTATGAACCAACTCAAAATTAAAATCCCAAAATAATATTCACGGATAAATTTATTTCCTGAAACGTCGGACTGTCACCAAAAACGGTGTATGTAAACGTAAGCACGTAACGTTGAATCCTCCGGTTTAGACGTAGTCGATGCTACTTCAAGACGTAAATCCAAATTTCTTCCCAAAAATAAGTGAGTTCATAATATAACATTAAAATAATGTTTTCAAATAATACTTGAGAATAAAATATCAATCATAAATTGACGGATTGTCACACTCTATGTAATATTAGGTAGCTGTTGTTATCCAGAGACTTTTGTCATATATTTTAAAGTATCTTCATTTCAAGCGTAGTTAATTTCCGTTAGCAAATATATTGCTCGTTTATCTTAATTGATCTCATTGATTTTTGATTCTATTACTTGGTGTGCTTGCAATGATCTTTAATCTCGGAGCACCTTACCATTATTTGGTGAATAATCTATTTTGAAAATATGTATGAGTGTGTCAAATGTCTCGTTCAACCAAATGTATATAGTGTCAATTTATTTATTTAATGATTTATTTATTTTCCTTATAAACAAGCAAAGCAAAAGTATGTTTCCAAAGTGGAAGAAAAATGTTTGATGTGTTTCTTAAAACAATAGTGACAATATTTTCCCATTTCAAATTCCATTTCAAATGATTTAATTATTTTGAATATTTGGTCGAAAACTTTCATAGTCATATTTGGTATGTAATAATAATATTGTGTCGTCACTTGATCTTCGATTATGCACAGCTTAGCTAACTATGCATAATTCGGGAAGAGTCATGTTTTGTCGGTTGTCGTTGCTTGGTCCTCAAGTATGCATGATCTAGCTAATTATGCATAGTTTAGGAAGAGCACTATTGTGTCAAATAAATTAGTCATCTTGAAACTTGTAGTGTTTTGATAAATGTTTGGATGAGAACGCTTTTAAAAAAAAATGGTGGATCCTTATGCAAGTAATCGTATTCTCTTTAACTCCTAAAGAAATTTTTTGAAATTTTCTTGTGTTCCTTGAAATATTTCTTCCGTTTAGCGTTGACTTGGTAAGTCACCTTGACCGAGTAATATTGGAGAAATGTCTTTATGTGTTGTATGTAACGTGCGAATTCTATCGGAATCACTAGGATGTTGATGAAATACTAAAGGAGCTCGTACCTACACTGAGAAGGAATTTTAACAAAAATAGAAAAATGCCAAAGTAGAGGAAATCTGAGTTCAAGTAACTCCGAGGGAAATAACGAAGACTTCTCTTACATCAAATATATCGTACCTTAATTATTATCTTTTCTTGTTCTTTTGATATGTCAAACGACACGAGATAAACTGTTGAAGTTTACCAACTGTGCATCGGTAGTTGGAAGACAATTCCATTTGCCATCTTCGTTTATCCAAGTGAGGAATCCTCTTTTCTTGACTCGACCATATTTGATCATCGATGGTTAAACGACATATAGCCATAGTTGATGTTTATGTGCTAAAGCCTTGTCTTTTATGTGTTTATGTTGTATGTGATCTAGTCGAGTGATCGAAAGTTGTGAGAACTTAAGACGACATTGTCCAATGAGGTCCGATCATGGAGACCACGTGCCATGTAGTACCTTTTTAACTGTGAACGATGATGCTTATTGATATTTTAACCACGTTTGGGATGGAAGATGAGATGGTGTTCTTGTATTATTATTACATATTTTTTTGGATATGGATCCGTGTGTGAGCACCCTACGATGACATATGTATGTATTTTCTTTCTTTTTATCGATATGCATCCACGGCTAGCAAGCTTGTGAACCTGCTTTAACTTGCAATTTTCTTTTGACTGGACTCATCCGAGAATCATGTCTATCCTTATTTTATCATGGCTTGGCTGATTAGCAAGCATGAGTTAACTTGATTGAACTTATTGACTTGGCATGGTTTGTCTATGTTGCAAACATGTCGTAATGTGGTTGTATGTGTTTTATTATGGCTTTTGTGTTTGATTGGATTGTGATGTTTTCGAGAGAGTTATGTATACGTCGGATGATTTCGTATCAATGAATTCGTTTTTGACGAAATAGGTTTGTATGTACGTAATATTGCAATAAGGTGATTTTATACGACTGGTATTAATTACCTCGTCTTGTATATTTTGAACGTGTTCAATGGGGATATGTGTGGCCCGTGTGATTTTTCTTTATGAATTAATTATTTTTATGAAACCGATGAACCAAGTGAAAGGACGATTCGAACGTTGGAAGACATGCTCCGAGCGTGTGTGGTTGATTTTAGTAGTAGTTGAGATTGACACTTGCCGTTTGTAGTACCATGATTAGCATTGAAGCTGCAACATTTGGAGAATTATGTTGATGTAAATATAGATCGCCAGTTGAATAGAATAAAGTGGGAAAAAGTCAGTTGAATGGACTTGAGATGATTCGAGAGACTAGGAAAGAGATGGTGCAGATTAAGAATCACTTGTTGACCACGAGAAGTTTTGAGGAGGGATGTGTTGATAACCGTAGGAAGAAATTGGGAAATTGAAGTGGAGACCATGGATCGAGATGTTAAGAGATTGAAGCAAGGTATAATACTCATCGTGAAGGTGTGATGGAATTCAAGATGTGAACCGAAGTCCACATCGGAATGTGAAGACCTCTTTAGGAAGTAGTACCCTCATCTTTCTAGTAGTACGGAATGCGAGCATAAGAACCGGAGAGCGCCGGGACGTCGCTCCCTTAAGGAGAGGAGGATGTAATACCCGTGAATGTTCCGTATGATGCTAAGTTATTGTCTCAAGAGTTGTTCAGTATGAGCATCTCTCTTAAGTTGCGACTCACTTGTGGATGTGATATCCCGAGCCCAACGTCGTTTATTTAATCCTATTTTATGAATATTTTAGAAATTTTTAAGAAATTTCGTTTGCTATATATTTGACGGTTTAAGTTGAAACCAACGTTTACGGTCGTAATTTTAACATTTGACGATTTAAGAAGAACCGATGACGACTACGATACCGACAGATGCCCAAAATTTACCTTTTATTATCGATTGATCGATATTTGAGTTTTTCGAGATTTTATTTTTATTATGTGTTACGTCGAGTCGGAACCATATGTATATTCGTTTTGTGTGCGTTTTAATCTTTGGAAAGTAATTTTTACAAATCCAGGCTCCCGCAATTTTTCTAAATCAACTAGTAAGACGTTTTCCGCTACTAACTTGTGTCGTTTAAACATGAGGCCAAAAGAATAACAAAATGGCAAAAGGGGTCCCTCAAACTTTACAAAAGGGGAGAAAGTAAAAACACACAACCAAACACTCCATAAAAATTTCTCTCCTTTCTCTCTCACCCCTCTCTTGGCCGTCGGCCATAAACACCACCACCACCACCAATAATTTTTCCCATTTGATTTTTAATAATCCAAGTTTAGACCACCTTCTCTTTACCATTGTAAGTGTTTTCATACAATCAATTATAACATGCATTAACACAAATTTTCCAAGAATCAAAGGTTTTTCAAAAACATGTTTTGATGTAATTGAATCATGAATTTGTTTAATTAGTGAGTGGGTAATGTTAATTAAACCATATAGCAAGATGGAGATTTATGATTTTGATGTTCTACAGCCCCAAAACCCACGAATTTATGGGGGTTTTTGGGTGTTCATGGTGTTTGATGAAATGTGTCATGGCTTGTGTTTATAATGTTGTTTCTAGTGTTTTTAAATGATTAAAACCTATTGCATGTATGATTTAGGACTTGGGTTTTGATGAAGGTTTGATGTTCTTGATGATATAGGCTGTTTGGGGAGATTAGGAATGATTACAAGTGGTTAATCTAGGTTTAGATGATGTTTGGATGGATTGGAATCAAGTGTTGAATTGATTTTGGAAGGGTGATTTTAGACCAGACTGTTTAGGGCTTATTTTCGTGGGTTTAATTTTGTAAACAGGTCATAATGATAGGATAGAGATGTAGAGCTTTGTCTTAGCTTCGTTTCGGTATAAGGTAGGGCTTACGACTCCAAACAAGTCAAAAGTTATGCTATTTTGAAAGTTCGTGTACCGGGAGATGAGAATCAACATAATCCGAAATTATGTTTGGTTTTGGGTCAAATCCCTGGGGCCATAGATAGAGTTTTGTAAATGATTGAAAGTTAATTTTTAGTTTCAAACCTGCATTTGTGAGTCTATTTCTAGATTTAGGTGTTGGATTGGTCAATGGTGTAATTTAAATGGGTCAAACAAGTCCAACATGGTCAAAGTGCAAAATCAGTCCTAAATGTGTACGTCTAGTAATGTGATGTGTAACGAGTCATAGAAGTGAAAACATTTCATGGGATGAAATATGGGTTTTCTACAGGTCATGAGTCATTTTTGTGAATTTTCTTGAAATTTATATAGGTGCTTAAGTCATAGCAAACAACCCGTACTTTTGGTAAGTACCGGCAAATTTATAAAATGGAAATAAACTTTAATTACGTAAATAAATGGTATAAGTCTAGTAACAACTACTTGTTTGGTTTTGGCGTGAGTTTTCATAAGCATTAAGTGTTTTTATATGCGTGTGTTTAGTACAATAATGTACGTGGAGTGTTGATTTGGTTTTCGCACCTTGATTTTAGATCAAGTGTTAGATTTTCCCGGTCATCCACGTCGTCGGTGATATTTCTCGTTACGTCTTTGCTATAACCACTACTACTACGCCAGGTGAGTCTATAGCCTCGCTGTTTACTTATTTCAAACGTTTTTACCCGCGAGGGGGATGCATGCTATTTAAATGAAAAGAACATAAGTCATGAATGATTGTTGGACCCGAATGTTGCCTTAAATTGTGTTGAGTACCTAGTTGTAAAAGTCCCTAAATTCGTGAACTATTAACTATTGTCTTGCCCTTGTGTGGGTTGGAGATAGCCGCTTATACAATTGATAGTACTATGGGGTTGACGACCCTATCCGAGACGAGAGCTAGTACGTTGAGTACCCTCTACGGACGAATAACTTATGATAAGAAATAAGGTATAATTACAACTAATGCCTTTAGAAGGGGCACTGGTTTCATCTTAATCAAGCCGGTCTTTGTACGCGGGTGATTGAGTTAACGGATTAGTGTCACGAGCTTAAACACAATTATTAGCTATTGCTAATTATAATATCCTTGAATAATAGATTGTGAGTACGACAATGCTATTGAACGGTCATGATTGGTTTTAATACTTATGTTCAACTTATGATTTGGTAAACCTATAGATTCACTCAACCTTTGTGTTGACGGTTTTAAGCATGTGTTTCAGGTAACCAAGATTGATAGCAGCGGAGCATGCGAGGATGGAAGTTGTTGTGGCTTGGCGGTCTACTTTGTTTTTCCTCCCTTTTAGCACTTAAATATTTTATATTATGTCATGTGAACGAAAATGTACTTTTAGGGGTTGAGATTCAATGGGGACCAAAACGTGACTCTGTTTTGTATTATCTTTGGGGTTTGGAAAACAGTAGACTTTGAGGTATTCAACAATGTTTAATTTATGTTTAAATTCCTACGTCTCTTTGAGTCGTTCGAAATAGCTTATGTGTGATGATAACTGCCTAGCACCCAAATGTTGTAGTTCCGTTGCGCATAGCATTTGTTGGGGGTGTTATAATAGTCTAAGCACCCACGAGTCTCATTCCTTGAGATTTTAAATTGTGGAGAACGAGAGATGATAGAGTCAATTATAAGTTTGGTATTCTTTCTTAAATTTATGTGAGTTAATTATGAGCTTTTTCTCCCATCGCTTGTTAATAAATATAATTAAAATAAATAAGGTCGTACGATTTGAAAAGTTACTTAGCTTCTAGCACAAGATCGTAAAAAAGTTGCTCGGTATTAATTAGAGTTCATAGCCAAGGCATAACCTATTGAAGCGGGATGCGAAGATTGGCGAGTCCGAACAGGTCCTAACAAGACATGAGGGCTACATTTTGTTGCTAAAGATCCAAAGTGATGTGAAGAATCATTTATCAAAAATCAATATGAAGGATCGAGACATACGACGAAAGGCAAATACTCCCCTAAAGATCATGGAGAAGTCTATCCTAAAAGGCTCTAACGAGGTAAGAGGATAAATAGATCCAAGTCCTAAAAGGAGGCGGATCGTTGTATATCAAAATCCCAAATAAAGATTGGAGAAAAATGAAGAAGTCGTGGTCCAAGTATGAAGAATCTCTCAAAAAACTTCAAGTGAAGAAATTCCTTTTATGAAGAGAATACCATTATTTCAAGATCATCTCTCAAGACTTGAAGTATGAAGTCAATGCCAAATATCGATCCGAGAAAGGTCTCAAAACGTGAAACGAGTTATGCCAAGATATGAACTTTATGAGGTTTCGAGAAGCAGTTTTAAAAGATTTTGTCCTTTAGCTAACTATTGATTAAATCGTCCTACTTTATTTTCGGCCTAAATAAACAATCGAAATAATTCAACAATGCATCCTCGTGATAATTCAAGACAACAATAAAATATAAGAGATACACCTAGGAATAAGGGAGTATAAGTGAATAATTGGGCCACATGAGTGAGTGTTAGCTTTACTAACTTATAATAACAATGATCTCGTTTTTAAGCTTAGTATGGGGAACGTGAAACTTGAGGGTGATAAACATTCATGACAACCAAAGCCATAATGTAAGTCTTAGATTTCTTTACTTGTTTCGTCTTTTAAATATTTAGTTATTTTCATTCCACTTTATGTCTTGTATTTAATAAAGGCCAAGGTGGGTTAATTATGATGGAAAATGTAAATGTTGCTTTGTAACTAATGCATTGCATGAGGCATTGCAATGGTCAAGTGTAGGGGATTTAATAAGTGTGAAAACACTTATCCTTTTACCACCTAATTATAATAAAAATGAGACCAAAACGTGTATTTTATGTTGTAAAAGTCGGAATTATGCGTGGTTTATGTTTTTATTATGTTATAGGACCAAAAGTGAAAAAGGAAGGAAACACCGGCTTTCACGGGCTTTTATCGAAGAAAAAGACAAAAGACGAAGTCAAAAGATCAAAAGTGCAAAAAGAACGGAAGTCAAAGGCCTATTCTGAAGATTTATCGAAGAAAAAGTCTAAAGAAGGAAGTTTAACGAAGTCGAAGAACCAAATCTAATAAAAGAAGAAAATTAGAAGTCGAGTTCATTTCATATCGACAAATCCCGAGACAAAGTCGAGAAAGAAGAAGAAATTAAAAGACGATAAGACAAAAAGAAAGAGAGAAGCATCAACACATCCTCTCCTACTATAAATACCCTCCTAATATGTCATTAGGAGGAGTTAGTTAATATTAGTGATTAGTTTATTTTTCAAGTTTTAGGAGTAGGAGTAAACTAATTACTTTCTCTCTCTAGATTTATTTCATGTTTTTAAGCTTTCATCTTTAATCTTGTAATTTTGGATCTTTAATCTTCATCTTATTTCAAGCTTTTTATAATCATTCTCATTCTACCTTTCTTGTTTTTAAAATCTTATGTTTTGATTTGGATAATCATGTAGTTTGTTTAATCTTTATGCTTATTGTTTAATTGATGTGCTTGTTTGATTGTTCTTATGGTTTTGATGTTTTTGATCTTTTTAGCTTATTGTGTTTAGTGCTTATTGTGTGATTTTCTTATTTTTAATTAAGTGTCTTTAATAGTTTTTTATAAAAAGTTGATTTTTAATATCTAGATTATTTAGTGTTTTTAAAGTTTTAAATTCATGGTTTATTTGCTTTTTCCTAAAATTATTTTGGTTAAGTTTTTGGTTAAGTGCTTATTTAGATTTTAGCTTATTTTCATTTTTGCTTATTTTTGTTCTTATCCGGATTAGCATCTTTACTTATTCCGGATAAGCATGCAAAATTTTATTCCGGATAAGCTCCTTAACGTGATTCTGGATTACATCTTATATTCCGGATAAGCCCACAATTCATTCCGGATAACATACTTATTCCGGATTACATGTCGAAAGTGGATTCCGGATAAGGTGACAAAACTCATTCCGAACTACATGTACTAATATCCCGATTAAGGTAGTGTTTTAGAATTAAGAATTAGATACAAACAATTCCGACTTATATTAAGTAATTACACATTCCGAATAAACATGCAATTCACAACATTCCGAATAACATCAATCAACATTCCGACTAATATTTTCATTTCCCTCCAAAAGTATTGTTCCCCCATGGGGAACATGCTTCTTCATGTGCAACACTTGTTCCGTAAGTCATTTAGTTTTATCCGAAACTCGTTTTAATTTTTATTCTAAAAGTCAGTTATTTTTAGTTTAATTTTTTCGCAAATTTTAGTATTAGTACTTTATCCCAAAGTTTACGTTTTAATTTTTATTAAGTGTCCGCTTTAATATTTGTCTCGTTTATTTTTAAAGTAGCCTTATAGTCCAATTTCCTTCTTTTTCATTAGGTAAGTTTTATTTTTAAGTCGAAAGTTAATTTTTATTTTTAGTTTTATTTTTATGAATTGTTTCGTTTTAATATTTTTTTTAATATTTGTTTTAATATTAGTTTTAATAGTTGTTTTTAATATAAGTTCGTTTTAATATTTGTTTCTTTATTGTTTATTATTTGTCTTTAGTCTATTTTTAATATTTTTCTCAATTACTTCTTAAGTAGATTTAGATAATCAACGCACTTTCTTTTTATTCACCAAGAAGGACTGAGTCACACTTTTAACTGGAGATCAATTCGATTAGACACCGAGAACAATGAAATTTTTAATTAGCAAAAACTTTGTATAACTCAGTTTGAGCGTAATGTCGAGATGGAACATCTTTGTATAAAGCTCCCTACTAACATGATACCTTTAATATTATCTCATATTTATAATTTATCTTCTTTAGTTTCAAAATTGTCAAAAAATAGCCATTTTAGTTATACTTTAGCTTAATTACACATTTAACCCCTAAAGTATATAGTTTTAATATTTACCTTTTAAACCTTCATATATTAACCTTTGGGTTTTAAACTTTAAAATATTAGTCCTTATAGTTTTAACTTTCATAAAATGAAACTTTTGGCCCAAAATGTTTAGAGTTTCAAAAATGACAGTTTTAGTCCCTATACTTGTTTAATATTACATAACAACCTAAAAAATGTACCAAATGATCTAGGAACTTAAAAAAAAGTTTATGAACACTTTTATAATAATAACAACATTATTATGTCTTTTGAAATGGATTTTAAGTCATTATTTAATGTAAATTACAAAACTAGGGTTTTAAGACATCTTTAGCTTATAACTTCCATATTAAGTGGTCATATGAACTAAGACTTTTTGTAATAGATTATTTAGATTATAAAAAATCTTATTTAAGACTTATAACATAAAAATAACTTACTGAAAAGAGGGGATACTTACAAACAAGAAAACAAGAATTCTAGGGCTCCTAATGGGGCATATTGACTATATCTTCTTCACAACTCTTCAAGAACTCTAGGAACTTCTTCCAAATCTTTCTACTGATCTTAGGGACTTCATAGGGCTTAAATTTTGGTATAGTAAAAGAATGTATAGGTGTTTAGAAGTGAAAGTGAGGAATGAAGAAAATATGAAGCATAAGGCTCATATTTATACTCTTTTCAACCCTTAAGCTCCAAGTTTTTCCCCTAAATGTGTAAGAACAGGAGAGTAATGACTAAGGGATGCTAGGAAAGGTCTATGCAAGTCTACGAATGAGTCATAAAGCCTAAAACAAAAAATATCTATGGTATGTGGCGAGAAAAGCTCACGGCAAGAATTAGATGGGAATGATGATGTGTAAGCCACAAGTAGGTGCGTCACATACTTAGAAGTATATCAAAATATCTATTAGTACTCATACTAAGTTTGAATTTGGGGGGAAAGGTTTTAAATGGGTTTTTGGAGGGAAAAACCTAGCCGGATCATAATCTAGGGCTTGTAACTTTGTAACTTTGTAATTCTTGTAATTAAGGGTTTAGGAATGTGATTAGTGATGGATTAGGGTGTAATTACGGTTTATACATTATAATTAAGAACTTTGAGTCTTTTTTTGAAGTTTAACAAAGGTTTGATGTGAAATTAGGAAGAAAACCTAGCCGGTTTAGGGTTTCTAATGATCTAGGGCTAAATCCTTGTTAAAATTCATTATCCTTGATTTAGCTACTGATGTAAACTCAATTTATACCTCCTACATTGTCCTCAATGTGTTCATGAAGTCTCTACATTGGTTTTAATAAGTTATTCTAAGTAAACATGTCCAAAGGGTGAAAATACTTATTTTGACCTAATTTATAAGCCATGCATTGAAATGTTGTACCTTGTGCTTTAGGGTACTTATACATTGTCTTAATATAATGTTAGAACATAAATGTAATGCAATGAGTGTTTGTAGCAAGGCTGTCAAGATCGCGAGTTTACACGTAAGATCGTACGGTCTTACGTTCCTACTTGATAAAATCGTGTAAGATCGCATCAGAGGTAGGATTGTAAGATCAGTGTAGGATCGCACGTAAGATTGTAAGATCGTTTCTCAATACGATTTTACCAAATTACCAAGTTACTAACTTACTCACTTACATACTCACTAACCCATTACTTTTTAGGCACAAAAAAGATAAATCCGAGTCCGTTGATCTCAGTAAAAAGTATTGTCGTTTCATTTCAAGATTTTCTAATTAGTAAACATAATTATCTGCTTCCTACAATTCTAAATTACATTAAACAAGTTAAGGTTCTTCTCATGTTCTTGTTGCCTAAAGCAAAAAGTTTCTTACATGTAATTATTGTTTTTTCTTTTATTCATTTCATAGTTTTAACTATTAACCTTTAAATATTAATTTAGATAGCTTAATTATAGTGATATTAGTGATGTACTTTGTTTTGAGACGTATATACTGAAGGTTTATAACTATCATAACAATTATATAAAACCCTAAACGAGATCAAAGCACATATAACGGAAGCGATTTAACAAGATCAAAATAATAACACAATTATAATGAATCGAATTAGAGTTTCATAACTTTACGCTAAAGCAAATCCACAAGACGAAGAACGAATCACCAATTCGGGCTTATAACATATATCACCAAGATATAGTCTAAAGTAAGACTATATTACGATCTTGTACACACGTAATACAACGAGCCAACCGTGACTCTAGCACGTGTAAACCGAGCTATAATGCTTGTAAATAATCTACCCAATAACCCTATAGAGGGGATAGGACTAGATTACGTACACAATCGATCAACCAAGAAAAACCAACCGAAACCCTTTGTTGGGTGTGTCCTGCGATCGAAACAAAAGAAGAAGAGGGAAGAGATTATTGTTGTGTGAATTATAAAGGATAGGGAGGTATATTTATAGGTCTAAACTCCTTTTAGCCCAAGATAAATAAAAGGCAACTCCCCCCCCCCCCCCCCCCCCCCCCTTGGAGCCCATAACCGACCGACTACAACACCCCTTAGGGATGTTCCGGAATCTTCCAAACTTCTTTCCTTTTGTTTTACATACTATATATTTATTTAACATTCGCTAATACTTAACTATTAATTAATTAATGATCGTTAAAGTCATATAGTTACTTACTCGGTTAAATTAATAAATACATAAATATATTTATTAAATAAATTAATAAATACAATAAATATATTTATTAATTAAATTAACTCTTTACGTATTATATGCAATCCCGTAATCTCAAGTTTGATTGTAAAACCCGCATGCTTTTAACCTGAACAATACACTTGATAAACATACGTACAGGTTGAAACTTTCCTTTTATAACATGAACACGGGTCATGAATAGTAATTACAATAATTATGTACACGTTATTACACGATAAGTATTAAATACGTGATAGTACACTACATTTATTAACAATAATAATTACAATCACGAACATAAAATCATGAACATGAAATCATGAACATATAATTATGTACTTACGTATATTATTAATACGATGAATATCGTTACGTACAAGTATTTATAATAACATGAATAATTAATAATAACGTAACATGTAAACACAAGCATACAAACAGGTTATATTTTAAACACGGGAAAACTTCGGGTTTTACCTTGTGGGCCCTACAAGTCGCGACAACCAAAGAAGAAAAGGGCCAAGCCCATGTTTAGCTTTTTTAAAAATAACAAAAGGGGAAACAATGCATTTATAGAGTTTTCACAAAAATATTAAAAACCTTAGCTCCCTTTTCCTTCTCTTTGGCCGCCGGCAAGAACACACTAAGGAGGGTGCTTGATTTGATTTTTGGTTAATTTATTCAGGCATTGTGTTCGTGTGATCGTTCTCCTTTTGTTCCACGCGTTGGGTAATCCGTAAAACCTTTTCTTTTTAATTCTTTTTATGTAATTAAGAACATATGATCATGGGTAATTAAAAACAAGATTAAAACATGTTATAAACCATGGTGGGGGAATTAAAAGGTGTTTGGGGTTTTGTTTTGCTCGACCGACACCCAAACCGAGAGGCCATCGCTCTCGGCTTCTTTGGTTCGCACCACCAACAGAGACTTATGTCTCGGTGTGGTTGGTTGTGGTTTAGAAACAGGGTACAAGGGACCCCGACATGAGTCGGGATGTCCTTGTGGTTTGTTTGGGTCACGGCAGCCAGCAGCCACCACCACCGGCACACAGCTGGTGGAAGTCATGGGTCAAGTTGGGGAAACGCAGCGCAGCAGTGGTGTAAAACCCGCATAAAATTTAGTTTATATATATTTTATTTTTTGAAAAGTGCTAATAAGTTAATCTCATCAGCCTCTATATGTTACATATTATTACTATACACCATGATGAGTTATATTGGTCAAGTAAACCAAGTTACTAAGCTAAAAGAAAACGTCCCAAAAGTTTTGGTATTCACTATTTGTTAGCTATCAAAACAAGGAAACTAATTATGGATACTTTTAAAACAAATCAAATCGTAATTGATTTTATTATGGTCATACTCCCATTATTCTCGACATTCGGTTATATAGACAGACGCTCATATTAGTTTTATCAATAACATCAAACCCTATACATAATCCACACAAACACAAAAATAAGCCGCTGGTGCAAAATAAATCTATATATTCTAGTGCAAATCGGAGTCCAGACTAAGTTCACGCCAATGTTGAACAAGTTGGAGTTTTGTTCGCGTTCATTCGCTGGTAACAAGAATTTGCGACTTGTGTGGTTTCGATCTGTCCATACGTATGAGTACGAGTACTGGGGTTCGATGGCATCTCGTTCGACTCTATCGTTCGTGCCTTCGATTCGAATCTTGTTTTTCCTAGAGGTATCTCTAAAATCTGTGTTTAACTATGCATCAGATCATGTTTATTCTATGTACATAGATAGTTATATTATGCATGAGTAAGATGTCGGTAACAATTAAAATACATTGGCTATATATGAATTAAAAGCAACAGATTACTTAAGCATGAATACCAATATTTGATTTAAACGAGCTAATGATATATGTGGAAATTAAGAATGGATATCAACATGGTGGTGGAAAGCAAGCAGAAGTACGATGTGTGATAATGATTTATTCAAATATACAAGTTGATAATTTGATATAGTCACTATTTATAATCAAAATCTCGAACAGAGTTTTACTAGTCTCGTAATACATTGTTTTACTATTAGTTGAAAGTTAAATATAAGCCATGTTTGGAAATAAGTTAGAACACAAACGACATTGTACACGTAAATCAAGAATCCCAGTATTGATACTAAATGATCGCTACTAGTAAAAATGTAAGAAATGGGTTTTTATGCATAATCATACTTTGATCTAATATGAGTATGTTTAAACAGCATGTGAGTTTCTAAATTGCAAATGGCGTCAAACTAAGATGACAACCTACGTCTTTATGGAACTCTAAATACAACAATACAAGATTAGTCATTTATTAATAGTTTCATTTACAAATTATTTGTCTCATATAAATGAAATACTTTTTGATAATTATTAACGAGATAAATTACCTACATAAATTAAAATGAGCTAAGTTACTATTTATAGAAAGTTGCTATTTTTAGAAAGTTACTAATTATAAAAACCTACTATTTATGGAATGTTACTAAATAATGGAAATACCAAGATAATAACACAAGAATTATGAAATACATTAATCAAGAACACATGAAACGTATGAATTAAGGAAAGACACGATAAAGTGTGAACAAGTAACTCAGATGATGAATAAGTAACCAAGACCATGAACAAGTAAATTATTGATGAACAAGCAACTCATTCACGTCCTTTAATCATGTAGCTCACGTGAAGTCAAAGTGGAGTTTCATTTGTTCTCTTTGCAGTCACTTACTGGACACAAGGTACGGATGTTGCGTCCTTTCAGTAAGGACTTCCTTTCTATGCATGATTAGGATTCCCCGTCTTCGGCCAAATGTTTTTCCCCAGTATATGTTTAAGCTTATCAGTAATCATGTTAATAACTAAATAAATTGCCTGAGCATTATATACAAGAATGGACAGTTTATGTACTAGTTACGGAGGTATCGTAACCATGACACTAGAGGCACCGGTGTCGTGACTCAGATGCAGGAGAGTGATATCCTGCATCGTCCCACTCATGTTCAGTTTGGCCATTTTATCAGTATGTTTAGTGGGGCGTATGGATGCATCCTAGGCTTATCAGTTTACAAGTTATCAGGGTGAATGTGGTGTGTGCTCTACATCCTTCACACTGGAGATGATCCCTCAACCCAACACAGTATTTAGAGGTCACCCCTCTACAGTATTTAGAGGTCACCCCTCTACAGCATGAAGAGGTCACCCCTCCAGTTATTCATGCACCGTTGTTACAGCACATGACCTATATAAGCTCTGGCAATTAAAATATAGTAAATGCATATTTTCAGATTTAACAGATAACAGTTCAGCTTTATTATTATAAATCAGACTTTACAGATTATACACAGATTTCCGCTGCAACTTTACTTATCAGTCTTACAGCTCCAGTATTTTATCATCTGTTTCATTTCAGTAATTCCTTATCATGCTTTATATTCGTTCACTGAGCATTATGCTCAGCCGTAGTTCTTTCATGTTCTAACGGCAGGTACACCAGGACGCTCTTAAGATTCTGAGAGCATGTGCATTGAGTGGAAGCTATCCGGACTTCTTACATTATGCACTTCTTACATTATTATGCTTATTTGGACATTGTTTAGTCCTTTCCTTCTGTATTTTTATTTTTCATGTTTTGAGCTTAGGTTGGATTATCGATGTTGGATTCCGGTATTTCCGTTATGGTCAGTTAATGTTTTAGGACATTACCTTATGCTTTGATGACACACCATAAATACACGTAACGGTCCACTTATCCAAGTGGGGTGTTACAATTATGGTATCAGAGCTATAGGTTCGACCTGTAGGCTCTAAAACTTGACCTGTGACTAGTGGGTAGTCACCAAGAACTTCCCAAATTTTGGCATTGTTATCTTTCATGTTTTCATGCATTTATCAGCCAGTTATCAATCGGTTTTCTTAAAGTTTTTGACTAAGTAAAAGGTTGGTACAGGACTGGCCATATTTAGTCGCATGTGCTTTTCAGCGAATTTTGTTTTGGTGAACCGACCCATAGGCGTTCACCATTGCCCGTTCAGATTTTGTATTGGTAAACCGACCCATAGGCGTTTACCCTTACTCATGACAGATTCATGTTTTCAGTCAAATATTACTTGGTGAACCAGCCATAGACGTTCACCACTATTCAGGTCAATTTTTATGCTTTCAGTTGAATATTATTTTGTGAACTGAACCATAGACGTTCACCTTTGCTCATATCATGACATTCTATAAATTTTGACAAGTATGTATTGGACTACAGCCATCCATATTTAGTCACAGGTTGTAAATTCTATACATGACAGTTCTCATGAAATTTTGACAAGTATGGATCGAACCAGAATAGTCCATACCTAGTCACATGTTTTCTTCTTAGAATTTTGTGGATTGAACCATAGCCATCCACATCAGTTGATATTACACCTCAGTTGATTAGACTTTTTATGTTCTTTGTAACAGTAAAATTTTCATACCCTCAAGTGGATGTCGTTTTCATACTGATTAAGTTCATGTCTCCTTATGAGGATTTCATTTTCAGCAAGGTGATGATATTTTCATGTTAAAGAGTTACATTTTTGTTTTCATAATAAATCATGTTTGATCTTCATCAAGCATTTCGTCATGCTGACCATTGTTGAAATTTCGTTTAAACATATTCTTGAACCTCTATACAATCAGCATTAAGTCAATGCAGGAATTACCAGGCTATCACGTTACCCATTTTTGATCAGTCTACTACCGTTTAATTTAATATTTGATCATGTCAGACAAGTGACACCAGTATTGATCAATTCATACAATTTCCACCAGTGCCATGTATGGTATTTCATATGTACCTTTTGTATAGTGTCTCAGTTAGATTCGATGTACAGTATTTCTTGTGCACTTCACGTACAGTGTCTCAAATATGCTCCACATGCAGTATTCATTTTGTACTTCATGTACATAAGTCCAGGTGTACTCCAGGTACCCTACCCTATGGATATTGCTAATCGATCCTCAATCATCTCAGACCACTGTCGATATTCTACCAGATGTTGATGATGCTCGTGAGTTGAAGATTTTACTAAATACTGATGTTGCTAACACTTTGAAGACCTCACAAATGCTGATGCTGCTGATATTTGGAGATTTCTCAAGATGTTTATGTTGCTTATACTACAAAGACTCTACAGAACAAGGACGATCACTATAAATTTTAAATTTCTGACAACAGTAAATTTCAACCATCAGACAATACCATTCCATTCTATGCTTTTACCTTCTCAGCTAGATGTCACACTTCACTCAGCTAACCTTTCATTCAGAAGAGTGAGAACCGGAACCCAACCGGCCACTCAACAAAATAGTTACATGAATCACGATCATGATAATGACCGTCATTATTTGACAAACAAAGCAGTAGTGACTACCACCGTGCTTGATAGGTGTGTAAACACCCATCCTTTTACCACTTAATTCGGGCTAAAACGAGACCAAAACACGTATTTAATATCATTTGTTTGGAATTATGCGTGGTTTTTGTGTTTATTGTGTTTTCAGAGCCAACCAGATGAATATTGAAGAAAACATGGGATTGCACGGGTTTTATCGAAGAAAAAGACTCAAGATAAAGTCTATTGTCCAAGAGATGCAAAAGATTTGAAGTCGCTGGGCCTATTCGAAGATTTATCGAAGAAAAGGACCAAAGATGGAAGATTTATATAAGTCGAAGAAACTCAAGTCTATTAAACGAAGAAATTAAAAGACGAGTTGAATTTAATCGACGACAAATCCCGAATCAGAATCGAAAACGGAAACTTTTCTGAAAAGACGAAAAGACAAGAAGAACGGGAGAAAGCCCACTCACCAACCAAAAGACAAGGCTATAAATAGCCCTCCCCTCACACATTTAGACTAGTTTTTAGTTTTTTTCTTCCCCACTCTTTCTCTCTGTTCCATTTCATCACCATCACCACTAGGGTGATTGGTGATTTTAATCTTTGTTCTTCCAATCTTGTAATTTTAATCTTTGATTTATCTTGTCAAAACATTAATCATTCAATACAAAGTTCTTGTTTAATCTTTCCATTTTATCTTGTTCATCATCATCTTTATCTTCAAGTTTTTAAGTTTTTATTTTCTTGATTTGATCTTCAAAAGTTGTTGGGATTTGTGTTTTTGTTGATGGGATTTGTAGCTTATGGTTAATAGATGTTTTTGTGATTGAGTTATTTTAGTCTTTGGTGAAAAACTTGGTGATTTTTGGATCAAAATCGTGTTTCCTTGTTCTTCGGTACAGTTTCTGTATCTGGGTTTCCCAGAAGTTCCGAATGAATGAACAGTAACTTCCGAATGAGTTGTGTTCTCAAAAGTTCCGAGTCAGTTAAAAGTTCCGAATGAGTTTACCTTTAAAAAGTTCCGAACCAAGTTAAAACTTCCGAACCAAACCAAAGTTCCGAATGAAGCATTAAGTTCCGAATCAGTTTAAAAAGTTCCGAACGAAGCCAAAAACTTCCGAACCAATCACTTCCGAATCAGTAACTTCCGAACCAAGGCATAAGTTCCGAACCGATTTTTTACCAAAAGTTCCGAATCGGAACATAGAAAACTTCTGAATCAGTAAGTTCCGGATGAATGTAAAACTTCCGAATCAGTGAGTTCCGGATGAGTCCAAAAGTTCCGAACCAAGCTCAAAGTTCCGAATGAAGCTCAACTTCCGAATGAACAGTAACTTCCGAATCAGTTATCTTTTGGGTATTTTAAAGTTTTACTGTTTCTTTACTATTTCTTTACTGTTTCCTTATTTTAATTTTAATTTTATTTTAATCTTAATTCTAAGTTAAATTCAAGTTTTTATTAATCATCATTAAATTAATTATCTTTGATTTAAAGTTTCATTTCCACTTTTTATTAGATTAGAAAACCAAACCCTTTTATTTAGTAACCAAGAACAATCATTCCACTTAAGACCGAGATCAATTCGAGAGGATATCGAGAGTAAAATTGAACCATAGCAAAACCCTTGTATCAAATGGCGCCGCTGCCGGCTCTTCTCGTTAAGATCAAAAGTTTTTTGTGAGAACTTGGATTTTGGGATCCGTTCCCCGTGAACGTTACTTTTTCATCAAAAATTTTCAAAAAATCCTAAAAAAATATAAAATTTTCAAAAATACAAAAAAAAAACCATAAAAACCAAAAATATTTTTGCTTTGTTTTTCTTTGTTCGTTCTTTTGCAGGTGTATGCGCACTCGTTCCACGTCATATCAAGAGCCCGAGCCTCTCGATCACTTAGACATGGCCGGTGTACCACCTCCAAACAATAATAACAACAACAACATGAATAATAACAACAACAATGAGCCCCTTCCGGATAATCGCCCGATGATTGAATTGCTGCAAGCTCATGTCCATGGCAACACGGATCCAATTGTCATACCTCCAATTGCCGCCAACAATTTCGAGCTAAAATCAGGCTTTATCCAGATGGTCTCCGCTCAACCGTTCTTGGGACGAACCATTGATGACCCACATGACCATATCAAGAGATTTCTACAACTCACCAACACGGTCAAGTTCAATGGCGTTCCACAAGAGGTTATAAGGTTACAACTTTTTCCCTTTTCTTTAGAGGGACAAGCCCGGCATTGGCTTGCTAAGGAACCGCCACAGAGTATTCTCTCGTGGACAGATTTGGAAACAAAGTTTATCAATTACTTTTTCCCACCCTCTCGTACTACCGCTTTACGGAATGAAATCATAAATTTTGAACAAAAGTACGATGAGTCATTCAGTGAATCTTGGGATCGCTTTAAAGATCTTTTAAGAAAATGCCCACAACATGGTTTTACCAAAGTACATCAAATCAATACTTTTTACAATGGTTTAAGCATGAGTGACCAAGATTCACTGAACAGTGCTTCGGGGGGTAATCTATTGGCTAAGACTTCCAATGCTGCTTGGGACATCATTGAGAATAAATCTCGTGTGCAAACCAAGAGTGTTCGGACCAATTTCGCTAGTGCTAGCACTAATGACAGCGACAAGCGACTTGACAAAATCACCACGCTTCTTGAATCGCTTGTCACCCACACCGTCAGCAACAACAACAGCAACAACGCCAAAAACGGTCAAGTAAACGCTGTCAGCCAACCTTGCGAGATATGCGGTGGTCCTCACTCTTACACCACTTGTACCGCCACCCAAGATTACCCTGTTGAGAATGTGAATGCGGCATATGGCACCTATCCTCAACCTACTTATCAAGCCAGACCTCAAGGTGACCGTAACTTGCTTAGCTATCGATCCAACAACTATCTTTCACCACCTGGTTTCCCTCCTACCAACCCAAACCAACAACAAAACCTTAATCGCCCTCCTCAACAACAACAACCTCGACAACCATACATTCCTCCTCACAAGCAGCAACAACCACCTCAACGTAACAATCAAGTCTACCAACAACCTGCTTACCAACCACCTGCATACAATGCTCCTCCCAACCAAACCACCACTGCATTACACCAAGAGGTTGCAACCTACATGAGAACCAATGATGTGATAGTGGGAAATCTCCAAGAGGAAGTGCGCAATTTGAAAGCAGACTTGGTCAAGCAAGGAAATGATTTGAGAGCCGACATGCAAAATACGTTGGATACCCAAACTAATGATCTAAGGAACATGATGGCTAGTTTCTTCAATGGTAATCAACCCTCTTCTTCGGGTACTCTTTCGAGTAACACCGCTGCGAACCCAAGAGGGGAGATGAAAGCAATCACTACTCGAAGTGGTAAAGGTACCAAGGAACCCGAGCTTCCTATACCTCCACCGGTGGTTGTGACTAAGGAAAATAAGTCGCCTGCTCCTATTCCTCCTCCTTCTCCTTCCCCAATTTCTCCACCTCTTCCTTCTACCCCTCCTCCACCCGTGGTTGTGAGTGATCCTATTCCCCTAAAGCCTTCCTCTTCTTCCAATATACCTTATCCATCTAGGTTGAGGAAAGAGAAGCAAAAGAGCAAGGATGATATTCAAGTTTCGAACTTCCTAAAAATGTTCAAAAAACTGAATTTCAATATCTCCTTCGCTGAGGCTCTCGCTCACATGCCCAAGTATGCAAAAATGTTTAAAGATCTTCTGAGCGACAAGGAAAAGCTCCTCGATATTGCAAACACCCAACTTAATGAGAATTGCTCTGCAGTACTCTTAAGGAAATTGCCAACCAAGCTTGGTGATCCGGGTCGTTTTCTTATCCCTTGCAATTTCCCGGGAGTAGAGAATTGCATGGCCCTAGCCGATCTAGGTGCCATTATTAATCTCATGCCTCTAAGTGTTTGGAAGCAATTATCTCTCCCAGAGCTAGTCCCCACCAAAATGACTTTGGAATTAGCTAACCGTACGGTTGCTTATCTAGTGGGGATAGCCGAAGACGTCATTGTAGGAGTCGACAAATTCACCTTCCCTGCTGATTTTGTTGTTGTCGACTACGAGATGGACCCCCGTGTGCCACTCATTGTTGGTCGTCCATTCTTGAGGACCGGTCGCACTCTCATCGATGTTGAAGCTGGTGAGCTTATCATGAGAGTGGGTGACGATAAAGTAGTCTTCAACATGGGCAAGCTTTCTAAACAGCCTTATTCTTAAGAGAGTGTTAATTGTATTGACGTTCTTGATGAGGCTTGTGAAGAACATTTCAAAGATGCTTGTAAAAATATTCCTACCTCTCTTCCCCATGTTGAGACCGTTTCCTCTATCGACTCATCACTATCTCTATTTGGAGAAAGTGATTTCCTTTGGAAAGTTTTGGAAGCCACCCTGGGAGATGTGAATTTACACAATGACGATTCTTCTACCAATTGGGATGAAGATCTCAACTTCATTGCTAACCTTCTTAAAGAAGACAATCCTTCCCATCCATCTCCCACTGTCATTGCTATCGATACTCTGACTTCGAATACGCCTCCAGTCGACAATCCTCCGGATCTAGAACTTAAGGAGTTGCCGCCCCATCTTGAGTATGTATTCCTCGAAGAAGTCGCCAGTCATCATTGCTAAGGATTTGAAGGATGAAGAGAAAGCCCGACTTGTCGCTGTATTGAAAGATCATAAGAAGGCTATTGCTTGGAAGATTTCGGATATTCGTGGAATTGATCCTCACTTCTGCACACACAAAATTCTCATGGAGGACGACTTTAAGCCCACAATTCAAAGCCAACGAAGGGTGAATCCAAAAATCCATGAAGTCATCAAAACAGAGGTTATCAAACTTCTTGATGCGGGTATGATTTACCCTATTTCGGATTCACCATGGGTTAGTCCAATCCATTATGTGCCCAAGAAGGGCGGAATAACCGTTGTTCCCAATGAACACAACGAGTTGATTCCCACTCGTCTCATTACTGGGTGGAGAGTTTGTATAGACTACCGCAAACTCAATGATGCCACGAGAAAGGATCATTTCCCTCTACCTTTTATGGACCAAATGCTTGAACGCTTAGCAGGTAATGAATATTACTGCTTTCTTGATGGTTTCTCGGGTTATTTTCAAATACCCATCGATCCCTAAGATCAAGAGAAGACTACATTCACTTGTCCCTATGGCACATTTGCTTACAAAAGAATGCCTTTTGGCTTATGTAATGCTCCCGGGACATTCCAAAGGTGCATGTTAGCTATCTTCCATGACATGGTTGAACAAACCATGGAAGTCTTCATGGATGATTTCTCGGTCTTCGGGGATTCCTTCTCTTCTTGCCTTGCCAGTTTAGAACGTATGCTAAAGCGGTGCGAAGACACTCGCCTTGTTCTGAATTGGGAAAAATGCCATTTTATGGTAAAAGAAGGCGTCGTGCTTGGACATAAGATCTCGAAAGCCGGTCTTGAAGTAGACCGTGCTAAAGTCGATGTTATCGCAAAGTTGCCTCCACCTTCAACCGTGAAGGGTGTGAGAAGTTTCCTGGGTCATGCGGGCTTCTACCGTCGATTCATTAAAGATTTTTCTCAAATCGCTCGCCCGATGACCCACCTCTTGGAAAAAGATACTCCTTTTATCTTTTCCAAAGAGTGCCTTGAAGCCTTCAACTCGCTTAAGGATAAGCTAACTAAGGCACCCGTCTTGGTTACCCCTAATTGGGAGCTACCCTTTGAGTTGATGTGCGATGCTAGTGATTTTGCTATTGGAGCGGTTCTTGGACAAAGAGTGAACAAACACTTCCAACCGATCCATTACGCTAGCAAGACAATGACTGGGGCACAATTGCATTATACGACAACCGAAAAAGAGCTTTTAGCTGTTGTCTATGCTTTTGAAAAATTCCGCCCCTATCTTGTCCTTTCTACCACCATTGTGTACACCGATCATTCCGCGCTGAAGTACTTGTTGACAAAGCAAGATTCCAAACCAAGACTTCTTCGCTGGGTTTTGCTGCTCCAGGAATTTAAAATCGAAATTCGCGATAAAAAAGGAGCTGAAAACCTAGCCGCGGACCATCTTAGCAGACTTGAGGATCCTTACCAAGGGGATCATCCGACTAAAGAAATCAATGATTCTTTTCCCTTGGAGACCTTAATGTCTATAAACTAGAAGCCGAATGAAACCCCGTGGTTTGCGGACTTTGCAAACTACTTGGCGGGTGGAATTCTCAATGAAGGGTTGACGTCCCAACAAAAGAAGAAGTTCTTCACCGACATCAAGACTTACTTTTGGGACGACCCTTACCTATTCAAACAATGTGCCGACCTGATTATTCGTCGATGTGTTGATGGACCGGCAGCGTCTGAAATCCTTGATGCTTGCCACAAAGGACCCACCGGTGGTCACTTTGGTCCCAACTACACCGCTAAAAAAGTGTTTGATTCGGGATTTTATTGGCCCTCCATATACCGTGATGCTCACGATATGGTTAAACGATGTGATGTTTGCCAAAAGCAAGGCAAAATCACACATAAAGACGAGATGCCTCAGAATTTCATACAAGAATGTGAAATCTTTGATGTTTGGGGTATCGACTTTATGGGGCCATTCCCTTCTTCTAAAGGAAACAAATACATCCTTGTAGCCGTTGACTACGTCTCCAAATGGGTTGAAGCCAAAGCTTTACCTACTAATGACGCAAGGGTGGTTTGTAACTTTTTGAAAGCTCTTTTCGCTAGATTCGGTGTGCCTCGCGCCATTATTAGTGATCGTGGGACTCATTTTTGCAATGACCAATTTGCTCGAGTCATGGCTAAGTACGGTGTAAATCATCGTCTTTCCACAGCCTACCACCCACAAACTAATGGCCAGGCTGAAATATCCAACCGAGGTCTTAAGCGAATTCTGGAAAGAACCGTGGGAGAGCATCGTGCCTCATGGGCTGATAAACTTGATGATGCTTTGTGGGCTTTCCGTACTGCTTACAAGACCCCGATCGGCTGTACGCCTTATCGTCTTGTGTACGGGAAAGCGTGCCACCTCCCCATTGAGTTGGAGCACAAGGCTTATTGGGCCTTGAAGTGGGCTAATTTTGATATTAACAAAGACGGTGACCTACGCAAGATCCAACTCAATGAGCTCAATGAACTCCGTAATGAGGCTTATGAAAATTCTTTGATCTATAAGGAAAGAACTAAGCTCATTCACGACTCCAAGATCAAAAACCGAGAGTTCCATGTTGGAGACAAGGTCTTACTTTTTAACTCTCGGTTGAAAATCTTCTCGGGAAAGCTCAAATCTCGTTGGTCCGGCCCATTCACCATTGCCCAAATTTTTCCATATGGTACTCTCGAGCTCGCTCAACCTGATGGACCAAATTTTAAGGTGAATGGCCAACGAGTGAAGTTGTACTTTGGTGAGGACACCTCTCAGGAGGTGATTCCATCCCTCACCACGTTCCCCATGAACTAATTTTGGGTCGAGTCAGGCTCGTGACTCGGTTATCAAAAACAAGCGCTCCTCGGGAGGCAGCCCGAGTATCTATCCTTTTATGTTTTAATCCCCTAAGTGTAGGGGGGACTTCTATACGTGTTTGTCTTTGTGTGATGTGATTACAGGGATAAGTGTACTCTTGGAATCTTTGAAGAACCGTGCTCCCGTGTTATCCGAAATCCGGTTCTATCTCTCAACTATCATGATTCAATTTTCTTCATACTCACATTTGAAATTGATCACTTTAGTCGTCTCTTCCTTAACTTGAGTTAACCAACATGCACAATGTCATAAGTGTAGGGGAAACTTTTCCCACATGCTTAAACATTGAGGACAATGTTTATCTTAAGTGTAGGGGGGACTTCTATCGAAGTTTTAAGTGGACTTTTCCATGAAAATGCCTTCAATTAACCGGAAAATCCTATTTTTCAACATTTTTCAAATTTTTTATTAACTTTGGCCATTTAGTTGTAATTTTTAAATTTTTATCGTTGCTTTCATATGTATATATCCCGCAATAAAGTCAAAAATATTAATAAAGTGGTGTAGCTAGTTTAGAAGTCTTTGACATATTAGGCCCGTTGAGTTTATTTTGACTCAACCCGAATAGACTTATCCAAGTTTATTCTAGCTAGTATCCTTAACCATGTAGACCTTAATTGGTTTATTAGGCTAAGTGTCCACGAGTCTCATTACTTGAGATTTTAAATTGTGGAGGACGAGAAATGATAGAGTCAATTATAAGTCGGTATTCTTGCGCAAGCTCACTTGGTGTAATTATCTGCCTATTCTCCCATCACTTGCTAATAATTTATCTGCAATAAGTAAGGTCGTACGATTTGAAAAGTTACTTAGCTTCTAGCCCAAGATCGTTTAAAAGTTGCTCGGTAATGATAAGAGTTCATAGCCAAGGCATAACTTATGAAGCGGGGCGCGAAGATTCGCGAGTCCGAAAAGGCCCTAACAAGGCATGAGGATTCCATTTTATTGCTGAAGATCCAAAGTGATGTGAAAAGCATTATTCCTAAAATCAATATGAAGGATCAAGACTCACGACGAAAAGCAATCAACTCCCATAAAGATCATGGAGAAGTCTATCCGAAAAGACCCTAACAAGGTATGAGGATAAATAGATCCAAGTCCGAAAAGGAGGCGGATCGTTGTATCTCAAAATCCCAATTAGAGATTGAAGAAACAATCATGAAGTCGTGGTCAACAAAGTTGGAGTACCCCTTAAAAGTCTCCAAGTGAAGAAACTCTATTATGATGAGAAGACCATTATCTCAAGAACGTCTCTCGAAGATATGAAGTATGAAGTACATGCCGAATATCGGCCCGAGAAAGATCTCAAATCGTGAACCAAGTTATGCCAAGATATGAACTTTTTGATATCCCGAGAAGCAGTTTTAAGAGATTTTGTCCTTTAGCTAACTATTGATCAAATCGTCCTACTTTGCTTTCAGCCCTAATAAACTATCGAAATAAGTCCAAAAATGCATCTTCATGATCATTCTAAGACAAAAATAAAATATAAGAGATACACCTAGGAATAAGGGAGTTTAAGCATTTAATTAAGCCATGTGTGTAAGTGTTTGAATTGCTAACTTATAATAACAATGATCTCGTTTTTAAGCTTAGTTTGGGGAACGTGAAACTTGAGGGTGATAAATCTTCGCAGCACCAAAGCCCTAATGTAAGTCATCGATCCCTTTGCAAGTTATTTCCATGTAGCTATTTTCATAGTGAAAATGGTTTTCTATCCCTTTGTTATCTTTGAAGTTTTATTTCTTTAATTTTTGTTTAGTAGAACTTAAATAAGGCCAAGGTTGATTAATTATGAGAAAAGTGTAAACTTGCTTTATCACTAAGCATTGCATGAGGGCATGGCAATGGTTAAGTGTAGGGGATTTGATAGGTGTGTAAACACCCATCCTTTTACCACTTAATTCGGGCTAAAACGAGACCAAAACACGTATTTAATATCATTTGTTTGGAATTATGCGTGGTTTTTGTGTTTATTGTGTTTTCAGAGCCAACCGGATGAATATTGAAGAAAACATGGGATTGCACGGGTTTTATCGAAGAAAAAGACTCAAGATAAAGTCTATTGTCCAAGAGATGCAAAAGATTTGAAGTCGATGGGCCTATTCGAAGATTTATCGAAGAAAAGGACCAAAGATGGAAGATTTATATAAGTCGAAGAAACTCAAGTCTATTAAACGAAGAAATTAAAAGACGAGTTGAATTTAATCGACGACAAATCCCGAATCAGAATCGAAAACGGAAACTTTTCTGAAAAGACGAAAAGACAAGAAGAACGGGAGAAAACCCACTCACCAACCAAAAGACAAGGCTATAAATAGCCCTCCCCTCACACATTTAGACTAGTTTTTAGTTTTTTTCTTCCCCACTCTTTCTCTCTATTCCGTTTCATCACCATCACCACTAGGGTGATTGGTGATTTTAATCTTTGTTCTTCCAATCTTGTAATTTTAATCTTTGATTTATCTTGTCAAAACATTAATCATTCAATACAAAGTTCTTGTTTAATCTTTCCATTTTATCTTGTTCATCATCATCTTTATCTTCAAGTTTTTATGTTTTTATTTTCTTGATTTGATCTTTAAAAGTTGTTAGGATTTGTGTTTTTGTTGATGGGATTTGTAGCTTATGGTTAATAGATGTTTTGTGATTGAGTTATTTTAGTCTTTGGTGAAAAACTTGGTGATTTTTGGATCAAAATCGTGTTTCCTTGTTCTTCGGTACAGTTTATGTATCTGGGTTTCCCAGAAGTTCCGAATGAATGAACAGTAACTTCCGAATGAGTTGTGTTCTCAAAAGTTTCGAGTCAGTTAAAAGTTCCGAATGAGTTTACCTTTAAAAAGTTCCGAACCAAGTTAAAACTTCCGAACCAAACCAAAGTTCCGAATGAAGCATTAAGTTCCGAATCAGTTTAAAAAGTTCCGAACGAAGCCAAAAACTTCCTAACCAATCACTTCCGAATCAGTAACTTCCGAACCAAGGCATAAGTTCCGAACCGATTTTTTACCAAAAGTTCCGAATCGGAACATAGAAAACTTCTGAATCAGTAAGTTCCGGATGAATGTAAAACTTCCGAATCAGTGAGTTCTGGATGAGTCCAAAAGTTCCGAACCAAGCACAAAGTTCCGAATGAAGCTCAACTTCCGAATGAACAGTAACTTCCGAATCAGTTATCTTTTGGGTATTTTAAAGTTTTACTGTTTCTTTACTATTTCTTTACTGTTTTCTTATTTTAATTTTAATTTTATTTTAATCTTAATTCTAAGTTAAATTCAAGTTTTTATTAATCATCATTAAATTAATTATCTTTGATTTAAAGTTTCATTTCCACTTTTTATTAGATTAGAAAACCAAACCCTTTTATTTAGTAACCAAGAACAATCATTCCACTTAAGACCGAGATCAATTCGAGAGGATATCGAGAGTAAAATTGAACCATAGCAAAACCCTTGTATCAGTGCTTATAATTAATCATTCAATAACCATCGGAACTCCGGTACGGACGTGACCAGAAATATAGAGCTCATCAGTTTAATCGGTCCGCCAATCCTAGCAGTTACCAAAACTTTTCATCCTTTTCCAGATTCATCCACTAAAACACATGTCAAGACATCAGTCAAGACATAGGTCTCATGTATCATTTCGGAAGACACATATCAGGACACCATTCATGGTAAACGTCATACGAATCTTTTCTCAAAATACCAGTCAGAACTCATAACTCGAGTATGTTTCTAAACCATGCCCTCAGTAATTCAGGGTACCCTTCAGAAAGGGGTATACCCGTTTTGTTATGCCACGCATAAATCAGACCATTAAAATTCAGTTACCACCACTAGAGTATTATTCAGGTTAGACAGGCAGTTTTCATTCTGCGAGGTTGCAGACAAACACATTCAGCGAAAGTCGCCACGCTTACTTCACGTATTATTATGACAAATTTATCTTAAACAGGTATTTACCAACCTCCCAGCTAAAAAAAAGACTCCGCAGTATCACCATATTTTAAAGTCTTACTTCCAACTGAAGACAAGATCCGTCTTACCAACCCTGAACATATTCATTTTACTCCTGCTGGAAAAATCAATACAAATTGTTCCAGCTTTACGAGCACGTGAATTATTATCTTTTAGCTGCGAAGACTTCTGGTCACCATTTATGATACGAATTCTGAAATTCCTTAAATTCATGATCAACAGATTAACCCAAATTCCGGAAGGTTTTCCAGAAATTCATTCTTGACTACAAGACAGAATTTAACATCGAGTTAGTCTCAAGAATGGTACCTGTTTTCAAAACTCTTTATTGCAAGGCTTCAGCTAAGTTAAAGAGTTGCAGAATTTGCTGCAAAAGTTACCGGAACGAGGCCTTATTCGCCCTAGCGCACCACCAGGAAGTGCACCATTTCTGTCTATCAGGAAGAAGGCCGATATCATAAGATCATGTATCGATTTCTGAAAATTTTTACAAGATCACCATTCTTATTCAATGTTCATTCCATAAATAGCAGGTCTATCTGATCTGCTACGATGTCTTTAACCTTTTCCAGAACAAAATTTCCGATCATGCTACCATCAGTGGTAAGAGAAAGAACATGACGTTTCCAGACTGCTGTTGCACATGTTACAGTCTCTCTAAAAAATTTGATTTTATACTTCTGAGCTCCCTAATGCTCCAACTATATTATGAAATCATGAATAAAATTTTTCCATGACTCTCAGACAAAATCGTCAGTATATTCATTGATCACATTCTGATCTGCCTAATACTAGAGAAGAACACGAGACTCATCTTCTCACAATTGTACAAAATCTTCAATAGGAGTAATTTTATACACAACATTCCAGATATAAATTTCACTTGAACAAAGTGGCATTTTTGAGCCATCCTATTTCAGTAGAAAGAAATTTCAAACAATCCTGTGATGGTGAAGGCCATCACCTGATGGTCCCGACCGACGCCTGTGAACGAAGTACAAACTTTTCTAGAACTCAATTGACCGCTACCGCAAAAATTGCTGACAGTTCTCACAAAAAAAATTCTTCCCTAACTATACAACCAGATTTCCACCAGAATGTCCCATAATCCCGGGAAGAATTTTTATAGAAGCAGTATCACACATTGATGCAACTATGTTCATATCTAATGCATGCCATTCCAGTAGGTTTAAGATAGAAGGCCGTCATGCTAGCGAGTTATTACTACTAGTAGAAATTCTGAGCAGAAATGAGACGAAATTCCATGAAATTGTTATCAGTTACATACTCAGAAAAAAGTATGATACTATCTAAGTCATCGTCAACCATGTAATCAACATGCGCGTTTTCTCTCATCCGAAAGGATTACGCAGTAGCGGACCTGCAGAAAATTTAGTAGTAAATTGTACAAATTCAGGGTATTCCATGAAAAATCTTGTCAGATAGAAATTAGCATTCGCGAATCACGCTCACGTTCATGGTCACGATCACGTGTACGTCCGCATTCACGTTTACGTTTATTTTCACTTTCATGTCTACGTCTCTTTCATAGTGCGATGCTATTTCAGTTCATGTTTTGCGCTATCCCCTGATTTATGCTCACGTTAGCGTTCATAACATTGTTCACGTTCAAGTTCGTGTGTCATCTCGTGATTCACATTTCACAGTTTACTACCAAATACGATTACAGAAGCTTAAGAAACCAGACTCAAGTTTAGCACAACTTTTCCATACTCAGGCAGATGTTTAAGTCTCAGGCTGTATCGTCTGGCAATCCTTTCTCAGTCAGCATATGTTCATGATATGTCTAGTATCACGTTCACAGTATGTTCCATAGATCACGTTCACGATATACTTCATGCTCAGCGTTCCTCATATAATCGTGAACCACGTTCACAATTGCTCACGTAGCACGTTCACAATTGTTCACATAGTTCGTCCCTTTATATTTACAGCAACTTGCTCAGAGATATAAATGTTATCTTTCAAGATACTTGTACGTACCGTTTCACATATACTACATGCTATAGCTTCTTCATTCTATCAGATTCAGAAAATCCATCTTAAGTATGGAACCAGAAACTATTCAGCATTCATCAGGACAGGGTCATCAAGACCAAGATTTTTCATTATGTTTAGACCTTTGAAGGAATCGTTTCGAGAGGGAGGCCACTTGAAACGGAGAAGTCCATCCGGATCTTTCATCCTTTTTCTTCAATAATTCAGTTTAGTTCCTTCAGTCGTGTTATGTTCCAGGTTCTTTCAGTCAGGTCATGGTATACTGTTTCAGCAGCATTATGTCCTAAATTCAAGGACGAATTACCTTTCAGCTTATAAGTCCTTTCAGCTTTCATACTCTTCAGCCTATGTGTCGTTCCCCAGCTTTTATAAATTTATCAGCTTAAATTACCTTTAAATTCGAGGACGAATTTTTATTTTAGAGAGGGAGAATTGTAAACCCAGTATAGTCGTATCCTTAATTCGGGGACGAATTATTTTTTTAGAGGAGAAGAGTTGTAAAACCCGCATAAAATTTAGTTTATATATATTTTATTTTTTGAAAAGTGCTAATAAGTTAATTTCATCAGCCTCTATATGTTACATATTATTATTATACACCATGATGAGTTATATTGGTCAAGTAAACCAAGTTACTAAGCTAAAAGAAAACGTCCCAAAAGTTTTGGTATTCACTATTTGTTAGCTATCAAAACAAGGAAACTAATTATGGATACTTTTAAAACAAATCAAATCGTAATTGATTTTATCATGGTCATACTCTCATTATTCTTGACATTCGGTTATATAGACAGACGCTCATATTAGTTTTATCAATCACATCAAACCCTATACATAATCCACACAAACACAAAAATAAGCCGTCGGTGCAAAATAAATCTATATATTCTAGTGCAAATCGGATTCCAGACTAAGTTCACGCCAATGTTGAACAAGTTGGAGTTTTGTTCGCGTTCATTCGCTGGTAACAAGAATCTGCGACTTGTGTGGTTTCGATCTGTCCATACGTATGAGTGCGAGTACTGGGGTTTGATGGCATCTCGTTCGACTCTATCGTTCGTGCCTTCGATTCGAATCTTGTTTTTCCTAGAGGTATCTTTAAAATCTGTGTTTAACTATGCATCATATCATGTTTATTCTATGTACATAGATAGTTATATTATGCATGAGTAAGATGTCGGTAACAATTAAAATACATTGGCTATATATGAATTGAAAGCAAGAGATTACTTAAGCATGGATACCAACATTTGATTTAAACGAGCCAATGATATATGTGGAAATTAAGTATGGATATCAACATGGTGGTGGAAAGGAAGCAGAAGTAAGGTGTGTGATAATGATTTATTCAAATATAGAAGTTGATAATTTGATATAGTCACTATTTATAATCAAAATCTCGAACAGAGTTTTACTAGTCTCGCAATACATTATTTTACTATTAGTCGAAAGTTTAATATATGCCATGTTTGGAAATAAGTTAGAACACAAACGACATTGTACACGTAAATCAAGAATCCCAGTATTGATACTAAATGATCGCTACTAGTAAAAATGTAAGAAATGGGTTTTCATGCATAATCATACTTTGTTCTAATATGAGTATGTTTAAATAGCATGTGAGTTTCTAAATTGCAAATGGCGTCAAACTAAGATGACAACCTACGTCTTCATGGAACTCTAAATACAACAATACAAGATTAGTCATTTATTAATAGTTTCATTTACAAATTATTTGTCTCATATAAAAGAAGTACTTTTTGATAATTATTAACGAGATAAATTACCTACATAAATTAAAATGAGCTAAGTTACTATTTATAGAAAGTTTCTATTTTTAGAAAGTTACTAATTATAAAAACCTACTATTTATGGAATGTTACTAAATTATAGAAATACCAAGATAATAACACAAGAATTTTGAAATACATTAATCAAGAACACATGAAACGTATGACATTAAGGAAAGACACGATAAAGTGTGAACAAGTAACTCAGATGATGAATAAGTAACCAAGACCATGAACAAGTAAATTATTGATGAACAAGCAACTCATTCACGTCCTTTAATCATGTAGCTCACGTGAAGTCAAAGTAGGAGTTTCATTTGTTCTCTTTGCAGTCAGTTACTGGACACAAGGTACGGATGTTGCGTCCTTTCAGTAAGGACTTCCTTTCTATGCATGATTAGGATTCCCTGACTTCAGCCAAATGTTTTTCCCCAGTATATGTTTAAGCTTATCAGTAATCATGTTAATAACTAAATAAATTGCCTGAGCATTATATACAAGCATGACAAGTTTATGTACTAGTTACGGAGGTACCGTAACCATGGCACTAGAGGCACCGATGTGTGCTCTAGGAGAGTGATATCCTGCATCGTCCCACTCATGTTCAGTTTGGCCATTTTATCAGTATGTTTAGTGGGGCGTATGGATGCATCCTAGGCTTATCAGTTTACAAGTTATCAGGGTGAATGTGGTGTGTGCTCTACATCCTTCACATTGGAGCTGATCCTTCCACCCAGCACAGTATTTAGAGGTCACCCCTCTACAGTATTTAGAGGTCACCCCTCTACAGCATGACGAGGTCACCCCTCCAGTTATTCATGCACCGTTGTTACAACACATGACCTATATAAGCTCTGGCAATTAAAATATAGTAAACGCATATTTTCAGATTTAACAGATAACAGTTCAGCTTTATTATTATAAATCAGACTTTACAGATTATACACAGATTTCCGCTGCAACTTTACTTACCAGTCTTACAGCTCCAGTATTTTATCATCTGTTTCATTTCAGTAATTCCTTATCATGCTTTATATCCGTTCACTGAGCGTTATGCTCAGCCGTAGTTCTTTCATGTTCTAACGGAAGGTACACCATGACGCTCTTAAGATTCTGAGAGCATGTGCATTGAGTGGAAGCTATCCGGACTTCTTACATTATGCACTTCTTACATTATTATGCTTATTTGGACATTGTTTAGTCCTTTCTTTCAGTATTTTTATTTTTCATGTTTTGAGCTTAGGTTGGATTACCGATGTTGGATTCTGGTATTTCCGTTATAGTCAGTTAATGTTTTAGGACATTACCTTATGCTTTGATGACACGCCATAAATACACGTAACGGTCCACTTATCCAAGTGGGGTGTTACAAGTGGCAACCACCGGCACACAGCCAGTGGGAACCCGCTGTTGGGAAGCGGCTAGCCAAGACAAGACCACCGGCTTAATCCGGTGGCAGCCTAAGCAGAAACAGTGGCAACCGGCCGAGCCGGTGCGCCACTGTTAACGGGTGTTTAAATTAAATTCATGGGTCCGGTTCATGACTAAAATATGTACAAGTATGTTATTTTTACAAGTATTTATTTTAACAAGATATTAAATTAATTAAACATGACATGTAATTAATTTAATTAAATCATAGACTTAAGTTAATTATTATTTAGTAAATAATACATGTTTTAACCTAAGTATTTATGTATTTAATTTAGACTATAGTATTAATTAATTATTAATACATGAAATATAATTAATTAATAAATGTGACATAGGTTATAATTATATAATATTAATACATGTTTTAACCTAAGTATTTTATACACCTTAATTTAATTAAATCATGCTTATATTTAATTAAATCATATAATCTATAGTTTATTTTATTTAACATGATAGTATTAATAAACTATATTATAATCACATGACTTATGATATTTAACCAGTAAACTTAAACTTATATTATTAGCTTATTAATTCAGCTTAATTCTAAATATGGAGACTTTCTAATTCAGGAAACTTAATATTTTTGGAAACTTTCTATTTTTAGAAACTGGTCTATTTTAATAAGTTAATCTATTTTTGGAAACCTTCTATTTTGGAAACTTTCTATTTTAGGAAACCTGTTATTTTTAGAAAGTTACTTGTTATTACACAACAAGTATAATATTACAAGAAATACAAGTAATACTAAATCAGAATACGTAGAATACATAATAAATACATCAAAACCTTAAAATTAGTAAAACAAGATATGAACATGTAAAACAAGCTAACACACGATATAGAATTAGTTAAATACTCAATAAACAGAACACTTATACATGTACCCTATTTATGTAGCATTATTGAGATTGGAGTAGGATTTCCTTTCGTTCGTCTTTTCCGTTCATTGGACCTAAGGTACGGATTTCCCGTCCTTTTAATATGGACATTCTTTCCTTATTAGGATTCCCCGTCTGCAGCCAACTGTTTTCCTAGTATTTGTTTTATATGTTTGATACTTATGTTAGAATAAATGCCTAAGCCATATACATGCATGACCAGTGTCACCTAGTTATGGAGGTACCATAACCATTACACTAGAGGCACCAGTGTTATGACTTCCCCACATCGATCACATATCAAAAACAAAAAACTCATTACACTTAGTACTATCGTATTAAAACCTAAAAATTTCACGTCTACACGAGATTCGCCAATTTTTACTAAAACCTTTATTTCCCAAAAAATACTATTAAAAAAAAAGAAAAAAAACCCTATACCCCTAGAGCATCGGCGAAGTGATTGCTTGTAGCATCCCTTTTTCAGTTTTGGCCATTATATTATGTTATCAGGTGGGGCGTATGGGTGCATCCTAATTACATGTTTACCAGTATTATCAGAGTGATTGCGAGGTGTACCTTGCATCCTTCACTAGGAGTTGATCCCTCCTACCCAGACTATTTAATTAGAGGCAACCCCTCTAGTTGCATGACGAGGTCTCCTGTAACACCCCACTTGGATAAGTGGACCGTTACGTGTGTTTTATGGCGTGTCATCAAAGCATAAGGTAAATGTCCTAGAACATTAACTGAACATAAAGGAAATACCGGAATCAAACATCGGTAATCCAACATAAGCTCAAAACATGAAAAGTAAAAACTGAAGGAAATGACTAAACAATGTCCAAATAAGCAGAATAATGTAAGAAATGCATAAAGTAAGAAGTCTGGATAGCTTCCATCCAAATGCACATGCTCTGAGAATCCTAAGAGTGTCCTGGTGTACCTGCCGTTAGAACATGAAAGGAACTACGGTTGAGCATAACGCTCAGTGAACGGATATAAAGCATGATAAGGAATTTCTGAAATGAAACAGATGATAAAATATTGGAGTTGTAAGACTGATAAGTAAAGTTGCAGCGGAAATCTGTGTATAATCTGTAAAGTCTGATTTATAAAATAATAAAGCTGAACTGTTATCTATTAAATCTGAAAACATGCATTTACTGTATTTTAATTGCCAGAGCTTATATAGGTCATGTGCTGTAACAACGGTGCATGAATAACTGGAGGGGTGACCTCGTCATGCTGTAGAGGGGTGACCTTTAAATAACTGTAGAGGGGTGACCTCTAAATACTATGCTGGGTGGAGGGATCAGCTCCAATGTGAAGGATGTAGAGCACACACCACATTCACCCTGATAACTTGTAAACTGATAAGCCTAGGATGCATCCATACGCCCCATTAAACATACATATAAAAAATGGCCAAATTGAACATGAGTGGGACGATGCAAGATATCACTCTCCTACATGTGAGTCACGACACCGGTGCCTCTAGTGCCGTGGTTACGGTACCTCCGTAACTAGTACATAAACTGGTCATGCTTGTATATAATGCTCAGGCAATTTATTTAGTTATTAACATGATTACTGATAAGCTTAAACATATACCGGGGAAAACATTTGGCTGAAGACGGGGAATCCTAATCATGCATAAAAAGGAAGTCCTTACTGAAAGGACAGAAAATCCGTACCTCGTGTCTAGTAACCGACCGAGATCAACTAATAGAAAGTCTACTCTGATTTCACGCGAGCTACATGAATAAGGGACGCGAATAAGTAAACGGATATTCGTTTATTTAATTTACTGATCTTATTAGCTTTCATTTATTTATTTTATTTCTGGAAATCTGTATGTATATTAGCTGATGAATCTAAATTTAATAATAGTTCTCTCAATATTAATGACCTAATAATATATACGATATGAACGTATTCTCACATGATATTAATACTATGATAAGTGACTCGTAAATAATACAAGGTTTTCTAACTTATAAAGTTTTCAGAATCATTTAATTCATATAATAAAATTATACCCTTTTAAAATATTAAAACTATTTTAATTTAACTCATTTAAAATACAATTTAAAACATTTATAAAACAATTAAGTAAAAAAGTATAATATAAAAATCTTCGTGTTATATGTATAAAATGTATCCCGAGCCTACCGAGATACCCCCATCTCGGTCGCACTAAACAATTCCACATACTATATTAAATCTGTCTATATGAAATTTACGACAGAAAAACTGTCGCTAAAAACTGTCACTAAAAGCTGAGTTTTAAAAACTGCACATATAACAATTCTGCGACAAAAATTAGCGTCGCTAATCTGTCGCTAATTTCAGACTAAAACTTTTATTTTTTGCTTAAAGTTTGTTTCCACTGCTCCTTATAACATTCCCACTGTTAGTTACTTAGTTCCCACTGTTATTACAAGGTTCCCACTGTTTTCACTACTGTCAAACCCAAACACCCCCTTCTTGTCTGTGCTCACTGTCCAGCAAACCAAACACCCCCTGCTAGCTATTTGTTGCTGTCGTCACACCCACATCCCCATTTGGGGTTTGTTTTCGGCCTGATCACCAAAAGAAAACCACCGAGACCATATAGGTCTCGGCTGTGTACACTCAAAACCCACCGAGAGTTAATACAACTCTCGGTTTTCGTGCAAAACATAAAACCCGACTGATTTAAATGGTTTACAGCATTCGTGATCAAAGGAAAAAAGAAAGAGAACGGGTTATTACCTTGCACCTGATGTTAGGACGAATGAAGTTCACTAATCACTTGCTAGCAGTTTAATCGAAACCCCTTTTTTTCTTTGTTCTTTCTGTCGGCAACCACAAGATGGAAAAACCCGCAACCCTAATTTTTCTGTGTTTTCAGTAGTGACAAAAAGGGGTGGGGGTTTTACCCCGTTTTTTTAGTACCCAAAATAGGCTTAAGCCCAACTTCTTCCTTTTTTTTTTAAAACAACCCGCCTACCATTTTTGTTATTTATATAACTTTTCATTTTTTTTTGCCTAAAGTATTATTTACGTGCCTTCGTATTTCATTCTCGCGATATTTCTGAATTCCCGCCTTTTATTTCTGTCTGTTAACTAATACTTATATAGTTTATTAAAATCAAAACTGCGTATTTTATTTGAAATCTTAAATACGGGTTTTACAATTCTTTCCCTCTAAAAAAAGTAATTCGTCCTCGAATTAAGGATGCGATTATACTGGGTTTTACAATTCTTCCCGTCTAAAAAGGAGAAATTCGTCCTCGAATTAAAGGTAATAAGCTGATGAAGTTATAGGAACTGAAAGAACACGTAAACTGAAAAGACAATTAAGCTGAATAATAATTTGTCTTCTAATTAAGACATAATGCTGCTGATAGGTATAAATATGACATGACTGAAGTGATCATGTAACTTGACATGGCTGAAGAGAACATATAATGTGACGTGACTAAAGGGACTTAACTGGATATTAAAGGAAAAGTAATGAGAGGTCCGGATGGACTCCTCCATTTCAAATGGCCTCCCGCTCGAAACGATTCCTTCAACGATCTAACATAATAAAAAAAATCTTGGTCCTGATGACCCTGTCCTGATAAATGCTGAATAGTTTCTGATTCCATACCTAAGATGGATTTTCTGAATCTGATGGAATGCATAAGCTATAACATGTAGTATACATGAACTGGTACGTACAAATATCCTGACAATATAACATTTATATCTCTATGCAAGCTGCGGAAACATATAGGGACGAACTACGTGAACAATTGTGAACGTGCTACGAGAGCAATTATGAACGTGGTTCGCGATTAAATGAGGAACGTTGTGCATGAAGTATACCGTGAATGTAATACGTGAAACATACTGTGGACGTGATACTACAACATACCATGAACGTATGCTGGTTAAGGAAAGAATGCCAACCGATACGGCCTGCCTGGTTATGGAATAGCTATGCTAAACTTGAGTCTGGTTTATTAAGTTTTCTGTAACCGTATTCGGTAATAGACTGTGAAACGTGTATCGTAAAATGGCACACGAACTTGAACGTGAACAATGTTATGAATGCTAATGTGAGCTTTAATCATGAGATAGCACGAAACATGAATTGGAACAGCATCATACTATGAATGAGACGTAAACGTGAAAGTGAAAATAAACGTGAACGTGAATGTGAACGTACAAGTGATCATGAATATGAACGTGAGCGCGATTCGCGAACACGAATTTCCATCTGACAAGACTATTGATGGAATAACTTGGAATCATACGGTCTATTGCTGAATTTCCTGCGGATTTGTTACTACGTAATCATCTCGGATAAAAGAAGACGTGTAGGTTGGGTTAACTGGTTAACACCGACTTAGATAGCATCATGCTTCGTTTGAGTCTGTGGTAACTGACAATAACCTCCATGGAATCTTATCTCATTTATATTCAGAAATTTCTAATCGTCGTAATAACTCATTAGCATGTCGGTGTCCTACCTTGAACCTGATGGAATGGCAGGCATTAGGTATGAACATAGCTGCCTCAACGTGTTATACTGTTTATTCTGCATGGAATTTTGGTACATTCTGGTGGAACCTGAGTGAATATTCACGGAAAAGTATACATAATTTAGTGTAGGTTCCCTTCTTTATGCGTAAGCTTAGTCATGGAAGGCTGATCGTGAGAACTATCGGGGATTTCTGCGGTAGTAGTTTTCTGAGTTCTAGAAATTTTGTATGTTTGTCACCGACGTCGGTCTTGACCACTTGGTGATGGGCTTCACCTTCGCATGACTGTCTGAAATTTTTTACTTCTGAAATAGGGTGGCTTAGAAATGCCACATTGTTCATCTGGAACTCACATCTAGGAAGCTGTGTATATAATTTCCTCTTATCGGAGAATCTGCATGGCCGTGAGAAGATAAATCTCACGTTCTTCTTTAGGATTTAGTGGATCAGAATGTGATCAATGAATATACTGACGATTTTGTCTGAGAATTCATGGGAAAATTTTTATTTATAAGTTTCATAACATAGATGGAGCATTAGGGAGCTCTGGAGTATGGATCAAAATTTTTGAGAGGCTATGGTATGTGTAACAGCAGTCTGGAGAACATCACATTCTTCCTCTCACCACTTATGGCAGTATGATCGGGAATTTTTCTGAAAATATTTAAGACATCGTAGCAGGTCAGGTATACCTTTTATACGTGGAATGAACATCGATTAAGAATGGGGATCTGGAAATTTTCCGGTGGTTGATACATGATCTCATGTTACCGGCCTTCTTTCTGATAGATAGGAATGGTGCACTTTCTAGTGGTGCGCCAGGGCGAATAAAGCCTCATTCAGGTAATTCTTGCAGCAATTGCTACAACACTTTTAACTTAGCTGCAGTCCAACAACAAGAGGTTTTGAAAACATGTTCTGTTCTTAAGGCAAACTCAATGTAGAATTTTGTTTCGTGGCTAGAAAGGAATTTCTGAAAAACTTTCTGAAATTATGTCTGGGAACTCTAGAGTAATCTGTTGGTCATGAGTTTAAGGAATTTCAGAAGTGAATTTATAACAGGTAGTTAGACAGTCTTCGTAGCTACGGTCTGCTAAGTCACGCGCTTGTAAGGCAGAAACAATTTGTACTGATTTTTTCTGCAGAAATATAATGAATATATTTGGGATCTAGTAAGACGGATCTTGTCGTTAACTGAAAGAAGGACCTTAATAAACATGGGTGGTACTGTGGAGTCTTTTCTGGCTGAGATGCAGGGGACTACCTGATCTAAGATAAAGCTGACATAGGAATACGTGAAGTAAACATGGCTACTTTTCGCTGAATGTTTTTTTTGTCTGTAACCTCAGAGAATGAATACTGTGTGTTTAAACTAAATAATACTCTAGTGGTGGTGACTGGATTTTTGAATGATCTGGTTCATGTGTGGCATAATAGAACGGGTATACCCCCATTGGAGGGTACCCTGAATTTCTGAGAGCCTGATTTAACAATATACGGAGTTATGAGTTCTGAATCGTACTCTGAGAAGATATTCGTATGACGTGTACCATGACTGGTGCCCTGATATGTGTCTTCCGAAATGATACCTGAGACCTATGTCTTGACTGATGTCTTGGCACGTGTTTTAGTAGATGAATCTGAACAAGACTGAAGAATTTTCGGTAATTGCTAGGATTAGCGGACCGGTTAGGCTACTGACCTCTGTATTTCTGGTCACGTCCGTTCCGGAGTTCTGATGGTACTGACTGGTTAATTATAAGCACGGTGGTTGTCACTACTACTTTGTCTGTCAGTTTCCTGACGGTCGTTATCATGACCGTGATTCATGTAATTAAATCTGCTGAGTGGCCGTCTGGTTACCGGTTCCTACTCTTCTGACAGAAAGATTAGCTGAGTGAAGTGTGACATCTAACTAGGGAAGTAAAAGCATGAAATAGGATTGTAGTGTCTGATGGTTGAAATTTATTCTTGTCAAGAATTTCAAATTTATATTTTTTTCGTCCTTGTTCTGCAGAGTCTTCATAGTATAAACGGCATCAGCATCTTGAGAAATCTCCAAAGTATCAGCAGCATCAACATTTGTGAGGTCTTCAAAGTGTTAGCAGCATCAACATCTTGTACAATCTTCAACTCACAAGCAGCATCAGCACCTGGTGGAATATCGACAAGTGGCAACGCCTGAGATGATTGAGGATCGATTAGCAATATCCATGCAGTAGGGTACCTGGAGTACACCTGTACTACTGAATACTGCACATGGAACATATCTAAGGCACTGTACGTGGAGTACTCATGAAATACTATTCATGGAGTATGCTGAGACACTGTACATGGGGTATATATGGAATACGGTACATGGCACTGGTGGAAATTTTATGGGATGATCGGTACTGGTGTCGCTTGTCTGACATGATCAAAGAAATAAATGGATTTAAACGGTAGTAAACTGATCTGAAATAAGTAACATGATAGGCTGACAATTCCTGCATCGACTTACTACTGGTTGTATCGAGGCTGAAAGTATGATATAATCAAAATCCCAACAGTGGTCAGCATGAAGCATGATTAATGAAGGCCAATCATGATTTATCATGAAAACGGCTTTTACTGACATTCTTGTGTATCTCAACATGAAAACATCTTTACTTTGCTGAAAATATAATCCTCGTAAGGAGACATGAATCTGAACGGGCAAGGGTGAACGCCTATGGGTCGGTTCACCAAAACAAAATTCGAATGAAAAGCACATGCGACTAAATATGGCCAGTCCTGTACCAACCTTTTACTTAGTCAAAAACTTTAAGAAAACCGGTTGATAACTGAAGAAAACTGACTCATAAATGCATGAGAAACATGAAAGATAACAACGCCAAAATCTGGAAAGTTCGTGGTGACTACCCACTAGTCACATGTCAAGTTTTAGAGCCTACAGGTCGAACCTATAGCTCTGATACCATAATTGTAACACCCCACTTGGATAAGTGGACCGTTACGTGTGTTTTATGGCGTGTCATCAAAGCATAAGGTAAATGTCCTAGAACATTAACTGACCATAAAGGAAATACCGGAATCAAACATCGGTAATCCAACATAAGCTCAAAACACGAAAAGTAAAAACTGAAGGAAATGACTAAACAATGTCCAAATAAGCAGAATAATGTAAGAAATGCATAAAGTAAGAAGTCTGGATAGCTTCCATCCAAATGCACATGCTCTCAGAATCCTAAGAGTGTCCTGGTGTACCTGTCGTTAGAACATAAAAGGAACTACGACTGAGCATAACGCTCAGTGAACGGATATAAAGCATGATAAGGAATTTCTGAAATGAAACAAATGATAAAATACTGGAGTTGTAAGACTGATAAGTAAAGTTGCAGCGGAAATCTGTGTATAATCTGTAAAGTCTGATTTATAAAATAATAAATCTGAACTGTTATCTGTTAAATCTGAAAACATGCATTTACTGTATTTTAATTGCCAGAGCTTATATAGGTCATGTGCTGTAACAACGGTGCATGAATAACTGGAGGGGTGACCTCGTCATGCTGTAGAGGGGTGACCTCTAAATAACTGTAGAGGGGTGACCTCTAAATACTGTGCTGGGTGGAGGGATCAGCTCCAATGTGAAGGATGTAGAGCACACACCACATTCACCCTGATAACTTGTAAACTGATAAGCCTAGGATGCATCCATACGCCCCACTAAACATACATATAAAAAATGTCCAAACTGAACATGAGTGGGACGATGCAAGATATCACTCTCCTACATGTGAGTCACGACACCGGTGCCTCTAGTGCCGTGGTTACGGTACCTCCGTAACTAGTACATAAACTGGTCATGCTTGTATATAATGCTCAGGCAGTTTATTTAGTTATTAACATGATTACTGATAAGCTTAAACATATACCAGGGAAAACATTTGGCTGAAGACGGGGAATCCTAATCATGCATAAAAAGGAAGTCCTTACTGAAAGGACAGAAAATCCGTACCTCATGTCTAGTAACCGACCGAGATCAACTGATAGAAAGTCTACTCTGATTTCACGCGAGCTACATGAATAAGGGACGCGAATAAGTAAACTGATATTCGTTTATTTAATTTACTGATCTTATTAGCTTTTCATTTATTTATTTTATTTCTGGAAATCTGTATGTATATTAGCTGATGAATCTAAATTTAATAATAATTCTCTCAATATTAATGACCTAATAATATATACGATATGAACGTATTCTCACATGATATTAATACTATAATAAGTGACTCGTAAATAATACAAGGTTTTCTAACTTATAAAGTTTTCAGAATCATTTAATTCATATAATAAAATTATACCCTTTTAAAATATTAAAACTATTTTAATTTAACTCATTTAAAATACAATTTAAAACATTTATAAAACAATTAAGTAAAAAAGTATAATATAAAAATCTTCGTGTTATATGTATAAAATGTATCCCGAGCCTACCGAGATACCCCCATCTCGGTCGCACTAAACAATTCCACATACTATATTAAATCTGTCTATATGAAATTTACGACAGAAAAACTGTCGCTAAAAACTGTCACTAAAAGCTGAGTTTTAAAAACTGTACATATAACAATTCTGCGACAGAAATTAGCTTCGCTAATCTGTCGCTAATTTCAGACTAAAACTTTTATTTTCTGCTTAAAGTTTGTTTCCACTGCTCCTTATAACATTCCCACTGTTAGTTACTTAGTTCCCACTGTTATTACAAGGTTCCCACTGTTTTCACTACTGTCAAACCCAAACACCCCCTTATTGTCTGTGCTCACTGTCCAGCAAACCAAACACCCCCTGCTAGCTGTTTGTTGCTGTCGTCACACCCACATCCCCATTTGGGGTTTGTTTTCGGCCTGATCACCAAAAGAAAACCACCGAGACCATATAGGTCTCGGCTGTGTACACTCAAAACCCACCGAGAGTTAATACAACTCTCGGTTTTCGTGCAAAACATAAAACCCGACTGATTTGAATGGTTTACAGCATTCGTGATCAAAGGAAAAAGAAAGAGAACGGGTTATTACCTTGTACCTGATGTTAGGACGAATGAAGTACACTAATCACTTGCTAACGGTTTAATCGAAACCCCTTTTTTTCTTTGTTCTTTCTGTCGGCAACCACAAGATGGAAAAACCCGCAACCCTAATTTTTCTGTGTTTTCAGTAGTGACAAAAAGGGGTGGGGGTTTTACCCCATTTTTTTTAGTACCCAAAATGGGATTAAGCCCAACTTCTTCCTTTTTTTTAAAACAACCCGCCTACCATTTTTGTTATTTATATAACTTTTCATTTTTTTTGCCTAAAGTATTATTTACGTGCCTTCGTATTTCATTCTCGCGATATTTCTGAATTCCCGCCTTTTATTTCTGTCTGTTAAATAATACTTATATAGTTTATTAAAATCAAAACTGCGTATTTTATTTGAAATCTTAAATACGGGTTTTACAATACTTCCCCTCTAAAAAATATAATTCGTCCTCGAATTAAGGATGCGATTATACTGGGTTTTACATCTCCCCTCCAAGTATTCATGCACAGTGGAACCTCATGACCTGTATGGGCTATTTGGCTAATAAATACATATTTTCATAGAAACATAGGTCTTTTCAAACTATAAAACCAGTTTTATGAATACGTTCGAAGTTTACCAGGACTTATACATTTCCGCTACTATTAGTCTCATTTATGTTCAGCCTTTCATACTATGTCGTATATCCGTTCACTGAGCCTATTGCTCAGCCGTTACTTTCCTTTCCATGTCCCAAAACGGCAGGTACCCAAGGACGGACTCGAGCATTCGGAGGAAGTGCATAGGATGGAAGCTGCCATAGAATTCTTCTCCTTTTTGCCCATATACTTATGCTTGTTTAGTCTTTCCTAGTTCATTTACTTTGTTTATGTTTTGGGCTTATGTTGGGAACCGATGTTTAATTCTGGTCTTCCCTATGGTCATGTATGTTTTAGTACATATTTCCGTGCATGCTTTGATGACATGCCATAATTACGCGTAACGGTCCACTTATCAAAGTGAGGTGTTATAATTATGGTATCAGAGCCTGGTTCGACCTGTAGGCTCTAAAGCTCGACCTGTGACTAGCGGGTAGTCACCAGAAACTTCCCAAGTCAACGCTTGTTATTCCATGTATTGATGTTTTCAGCACTTTGTTGTTTTAACCATGATGTTTTCATCGGTATTGTTTTACTAATATGGATGAACAACCATCATCCATACTTAGTTATGTGTCATTGTTTCACGCATGATGTTCATTGTGAACTCTGGCTAATGTGAACTAAACCCAAGTAGTTCATAACTGGTCACATAATTTTTTTTCTATTAATTTTTTACAGCTGAGTTTCACTCATTTATTCCATGTATCATTGTCGCAGGTTTATAACTAAGTAACGGTTGGTACAGGACTGGCCCTATTTAGTCGCATGTGCTTTTATCGAACTTTTAACTTTGGGACCGACCCATAGGCGTCCCCTCGCCATGTATTTTGTATTGGGTAAACTGACCATAGGCGTTTACCCTCGTGCATATAAAGGTTTTCATAAACTGCATCATGCATTACACACTGTTTTCATGCATAAAATTTTTCTCATGATTTATTGGCATAAATATTTTTTCATGTCCACTCATAAGTTACTATGTCTTTATGTCAAGTGTGTTTTCATACTATCATGGTTAACTTCATTTTCATGCTGATCATGTTGTATACTCCTTCATGTTAAGTTGTTTCATGCTTCTTCATGATGATTTCGTCTTCATGTTGATTACGTCTTACGTCTCTTTTGTTGTATATGCTTTCATGCAAGACATTGTTGGTTTTCATTTAATTCTGCTTTCAACCAGAATGATGTATATGCTGGCATTGCGAGGTTATCATGATGGTTTTCTAATCGTTCAACCGATTATGTTTATTTTAAAAACATGTCAGATGATCGACCTCATACCGATCATTTCATGTACATTCCATGTGTACTCCATGCACTGTATCACATGTGTATTATACGTACCTTAATCCATGTGTACCTTACTTGTAATGCTCCACGAGTATTCGCTAGTCAATCCTAGATCATCTAAGGCGTATTCCACTTGCAGATATTCCACAAATTGCTGATGCCGCTCATAGCTTGGAGATGATTACTAAAGGTTGATGCTGTGGATTTTAAAGACTCTACGAGATGTTGATGTTGTTCACAACCTGTAGATCTTACAAGACGAAGACAAAGGCGTTAGATCAAACCGATCGGACGAGAAGATGCTTCACCACCAGACGATTTCCATCAATCATTGTCCCTAATTCTTAGTTACATGTCACATGTCATTCAGTTGTCATTTCAGTCATATGAGTGAGAACCGGTACCAGCCGGCCACTCAGCTGAATAGTTACATGAATCACAGTCATAAGAATGACTGTCATGGAACTGACAGACAAGACGATAGTAACCACTACTGTGACAGCAACTATCCTAGCAATCAAAACGGAAGCTTCGACCACGGACGTGACCAGAAATACAAGGGTCAACGGTCCAACCGATCCGCCAATTTTGGCATAATAACCTACGAGTTTAAATTTTATTCGTTTTACACCGAGGGACACATGTCAAGACACCAGTCAAGACACATGTCTCACGTACCTTGCTGAAGACACATGTCAAGACATCAGTCAAGACACATGTCATAAGCACTTTTTCTCAAGACATGAGTCAAGACACATGACCCACGTCTTTTTTGGAACATCCCTAAGAAATCCAGGGTGCCCTCCAAGGGGTATATCCATTTTGTTGTGCCATGTATTAATCAGGCCACAAGAATTTCAGTACCTTCATATTAGTCGCGTTTAGACATGTAGGGTTCGTCCTGCATGAGACAGGCAACACACATCCAGTGAGATCTGTCACAACACTTTCAATTCTTGAACCCATATTTCATATACCCATGACCATAAAGGATGCCATTCGCATAACCAATTTATACGAAGGTTTTCCTTCAGTCTAATGATAAGATCAAATCTGTTAACGCACTTACCTCGAATAGGTGCGAGTTGAATTTAATTATGGGCTATGAATAGCACATTCTGCTACGATTCATGATTATGGACAGTAATGTTCATGCTCCTGAATACATTCAACATGGTTTTCCATCAGGAAAATATGTACAAATTATTTATGCTTTACAACCACGTGTTTTTGTTAGCCATCACTGCGAAAACTTTCTAGCTGTTAGTTAAGACACAACCATTGAAGTTCTTTTACGTATAACCAGCCGATTATTCAAAAATCTTCCCATACATTCCAGAAGAACCTTCAAGGAGAAGGACGGTAACATGAGATTATGTGTCGACTACGTTGATTTAAACAAATCACCATTCAAAACCATTATTCTCCTCCACGTATTGACAACATGTCCAATCGACTTTAGGGTATTAAGTAGTTTTCCAAGATCGGATTCATGATCATGCTGTCAACAGTGACGAGTGAAAGAGCAACACATTTCCATGACTTCTATTCGTACACGACGCGGTCATGCTAGATTCATGATTTTGTAATAGTCTCATTAATGCTCCAACAGCATTATGGACTTAATAAATTGAGTTTCTATGAAATCATAAACAAATTCATCAGTGTTTTCATCGAGGAAAACCTGATTTTCTCTAGGTCTAGAGAAGAGCAGGAAGACCATATTTACACTATGTAGCAAATTCTACGACAGGAAGAATTTCACCCTGAAATTTTCCAATATAAATTCTGGTTGATTACAATGACACGCTGAATCACATGGATTCTCACGGTTAATCCTACCATGACTTAGCTTATGCGTAAAGGTGACAACCCTACACTACGTTAGGTGTTCCAAGAAAATCCTACGCTAAGAAAAGACTAATTTAGGAGACTCATAGTTTTGCAAACTTCTACGTATCCAGTTTCTATGAAGCAAGATACAGTTACGTTCATATCTAAGTAACTGTCACCAATAGGCTAAGATAGAACACCAACAGACTGGGATGTTTATCCACCATCATAAATTGTGAACACAAATAGGACAAGATCTCCATGGATTTTGGTTACCAGATTACCGTAAACTCAGAAGAAGCATGAGGCTATCTGGGTTACAGTAAAAAGTTTAACCAAGTCTGCAGAATCCTTACATCTGCAAAGGTTTTTAGAGTCAGCAGATTTTCAGACATTTTCCAACCAAGGATCATCCGATCACTTGGTAGTCCCTCAGCTATCGGACCAGACAAAGATTCACATTGTGTTCCAAATTTACGTTCATGTCCTTTGTCCAAATTTTACGACTTGCTTTCACACTCACGTTTAATTCACGTTCATGATCGTATCCTGGCTTACGATTGTATGTTCATATTCGTCCTGGGAAGTTTTGAAAGAACTTGAGAGACCAGACTAAAGTTTAGTATAACTCTCTATCCTCAGACAGACGTTTCACGTCACATTCCACGTCTCACCTTATAGTGTTTGGTGTTACCACCGCCGTATTCCATGTTCACAATATGTTTCACATGTCATGTTCATTCCACGTTTATCATATCACGTTCATGATATGTTACACGTATCATTGATCACCATATGTTTTTCTTATATTACACTCACCATATCTCCATGTACCACGTTCACAATTGTTCACGTATCACGTTCACAATTGTTCACGGTATGTCTCGTGCATCATTGCACGTTAATTCTTATTCCCTCGATAAAATTTAGGGGAGATATCTTACGCTGATAACCATGAAGTTTTACGTATTTTCAAGTCAAGGTCAGGAGGACCAAGATTTATCATTTGTGTCAAGATCTTGTGGAGGAACCATTCCGAGAGGGAAGCCACTTGGAAACGGACGAGTCCATCTAGATTTTATCCTCTCATCATTCCGTAATTCAGTTATGTTCTTTTCAGGCACGTCACGTTCCATGGCCTTGTTAGTCATGTCGCGTTCATGTTCTTTCAGTTTAGTTTATCTATAATTCGGGGACGAATTATTCTTTTTAGGGGGGAAGAGTTGTAAAACCCGCATGCTTTTACCATGAACAGTACACTTGATAAACATACGTACAGGTTGAAACTTTCCTTTTATATAACATGAACACGTGTCATGAATAGTAATTAGAAGAATTACGTACGTGTTATTACACGATAAGTATTAAATACGTGATAGTACACGATAATTATTAACAATAATAATTACAATCACGAACATAAAATCATGAACGCGCCAAGCAAGACCGCCCTTGTCCCTTTCCTTTATCCATTCCGCCTCCTTCTTTGCTTTGTTCCAATAGAGTCATGAAATCACGAACATGAAATCACGAACATATAATTATGTACTTGCGTATATTATTAATACGATGAATATCGCTACATACAAGTATTTATAATAACATGAAAAATTAATAATAACGTAACACGTAAACACGAGCATACGAACACGTAATATTTTAAACACGAGAAAACTTCAGGTTTTCCCTTGTGGGGCCTACAAGCATCGGCAACCAAAGAAGAAAAGGGCCAAGCCCATGTTTAGCTTTATTAAAAATAACAAAAGGGGAAACAATGCATTTACAGAGTTTTCACAAAAATATTAAAAACCCTAGCTCCCTTTTCCTTCTCTTTGGCCGCCGGCAAGAACATACCAAGGAGGGTGTTTGATTTGATTTTTTGTTAAGTTATTCAACCATTGTGTTCGTGTGATCGTTCTCCTTTTGTTCCACGCGTTGGGTAATCCGTAAAACCTTTTCTTTTTAATTCTTTTTATGTAATTAAGAACATGTGATCAAGGGTTATTAAAAACAAGATTAAAAACATGTTATAAATCATGGTGGGGGAATTAAAAGGTGTTTGGGGTTTTGTTTTGCTTGACCGACACCAAAACTGAGAGCCCATGGCTCTTGGCGTCTTTGGTTCGCACCACCAACCGAGACTTATGTCTCGGTGTGGTTGGTTGTGGCTCGGCAGCAGGGTACAAGGGACCCCGACATGAGTCGGGGTGTCCTTGTGTTTTTTTTGGGTCACGTTAGCCAACAGCCACCACCACCGGCACACAGCCGGTGGTAGTCGTGGGTCAAGCGAGGGAAACGCTGCGCATCAGTGGAAACCATCGGTACACAGCCGGTGGGAACCCGTTGTTGGGCAGCGACTAGCCAAGACAAGACCACTGGCTTAAGTTGGTGGCAGCCTAAGCAAAAACAGTGGCAACCGGCCGAGCCGGTTTGCCACTGTTAAGGGGTGTTTGGTTCAGACCGGTTCAAGGGGGTTCCAGGTCCGGTTGACGACATGTCTAAATTAAATTCATTGGTCCGGTTCATGACTAAAATATGTACAAGTATGTTATTTTTACAGGTATTTATTTTAACAAGATATTAATTAATTAAACATGACATGTAATTAATTTAATTAAATCATATACTTAGGTTAATTATTATTTAGTAAATAATACATGTTTTAACATAAGTATTTATGTATTTAATTTAGACTATAGTATTAATTAATTATTAAGACATGAAATATAATTAATTAATAAATGTGACTTAGGTTATAATTAACATAATATTAATATATGTTTTAACCTAAGTATTTTATACACCTTAATTTAATTAAATCATGCTTATATTTAATTAAACCATATAACCTATAGTTTATTAATTAACATGATAGTATTAATAAACTATACTATAATCACATGACTTATGATATTTAACCAGTAAACTTAAGCTTATATTATTAGCTTATTAATTCAGCTTAATTCTAAGTATGGAAACTTTCTAATTTAGGAAACTTACTATTTTTGGAAACTTTCCATTTTAAAAACTGATCTATTTTAAGAAGTTAATCTATTTTTGAAAACTTTCTATTTTTGAAACTTTATATTTTAAGAAACCTGCTATTTTTAGAAAGTTACTTGTTATTACACAACAAGTATAATAATACAAGAAATACAAGTAATACTAAATCAGAATACGCAGAATACGTAAAATACATGATAAATACAACATAACCTTAAAATCAGTAAAACAAGACATGAACACGTAAAACAAGCTAAGACACGATATAGAATCAGTTAAGTACTCAGTAAACAGAATACTTATACATGTACCCTATTTATGTAGCATTAGTGAGATCGGAGTAGGACTTCCTTTCGTTCGTCTTTTCCGTTCACTGGACATAAGGTACGGATTTCCCGTCCTTTCAGTATGGACATTCTTTCCTTATTAGGATTCCCCGTCTGCAGCCTACTATTTTCCCAATATTTGTTTTATATGTTTGATACTTATGTTAGAATAAGAGCCTAAGCCATATACATGCATGACCAGTGTCACCTAGTTATGGAGGTACCATAACCATAACACTGGAGGCACCAGTATTATGACTTCCCTACAACGAAGTGATTGGTCATGGCGTCCCTTTTTTAGTTTTAGCCATTATATTATGTTATCAGGTGGGACGTATGGGTGTATCCTAGTTACATGTTTATTAGTATTATCAGAGTGATTGCGATGTGTGCCTTGCATCCTTCACTAGGAGTTGATCCCTCCTACCCAGACTATTTAATTAGAGGCAACCCCTCTAATTGCATGACGAGGTCTCCCCTCCAAGTATTCATGCACGGTAGAACTTCATGACCTATATGGGCTATTTGTCTAATATATACATATTTTCATAGAAACATAAGTCTTTTCAAACTATGAAACCAGTTTTATGAATACGTTCCAGGTTTTCCAGGACTTATACATTTCCGCTGCTATTAGTCTCATTTATGTTTCATTCATTCATACTATGTAATATATCCGTTCACTGAGCATATTTTTCATCCGTTACTTTCCTTTCCAGGTCCCAAAATGGCAGGTACCCAAGGACGGACTCGAGCATTTGGAGGAAGTGCATAGGATGGAAGCTGCCATAGACTTCTTCTCCTTTTTGCCCATATACTTACGCTTGTTTAGTCTTTCCTAGTTCATTTACTTTATTTATGTTTTGGGCTTATGTTGGGAACCGATGTTTGATTACGGTCTCCCCTATGGTCATGGATGTTTTAGTACATATTTCCTTGCATGCTTTGATGACACGCCATAACAACGCGTAACGTCCACTTATCAAAGTGGGGTGTTACATCGATCCTATCACACGACTATTAAAAATAAGTCCATAAACTTATAGCTCCCACTTGGACATATTTTGAATATCATGATTACATTTACTAGCGTCTAGTTACACTTAACAATGTCACTAGTATAACTCGAGTAAGGTCTCCTAGACAAAACCTTTTAATGATTCTGCATCATTATTATTATTATCCTTTTATTTCTAATAAAACGTTAATAAGGATATGGATCTCAGTCATTCCTTTCATTAACCATTCTGTTTCTCGTTCACAGATTCAGCAAGTTTACCAAAACAAATTTAGGTGTGGCCACAAGCATCTTACTAATCCCACGAGGGGCCAAGCTGTATTAAACTCCAAAACAATATTGGAGGAAATAAATTCCATTTTGACTACGAGCAAAACTTATGAATTCTGCAACACTTTCGAATATAATCCTTATAGCTACCAGTTACGTTTAGCGTTAGATTATTCCACAGAGATGCACTAGATTCACAATAGTTTCTTGGTATCTCAAGTCTAAGGATAACTATTTATGTTTTACTTGATGACAAAGATCTATAAAGTAAAATCATATAGTTGGGATAAGTCCAATATTCAATTCGTCGAATATCATCTAAAGTCGATCAATATACTTTCAAGTATACTCTGTCGCTTATTTTGATTTGTCTTAATTTAATAATATTCTCATATTATTAATTGACAATGGACATTTAGCATAACATTTATTCATAGATTAAAACATGTAAAATAGGATACACTTATTAAATAATAGAAATAAACGAAACCTAATCTTTATTTCATTATATAATAGTCATAACATCCTTTATCCAAATACTAATCATAGATTTATTGCATGAATTCGCTAGCTAGTTGTAGCCCAATCGTTTTGGCATGCTTAACTACCTTTGGTCTAGGAAAAGCCTTAATTAAAGGATCAGCTACGTTATCATTTGTGTGAACTTTTATCAATTTGATTTCACGAGCTTCAACTTGTTCTCGTACGTAGTGATGTCTAGCATAAAGTGTCTGGCGCCTTTCATGACTCCAGGGTCATTGGCAAATATTATTGCGGCAGAATTGTCACAATACATATCTATAGGTTCTTTAATTGAAGGCATCACTCCAAGATCTTCAATAAATTTCCTAATCCAAACAGCTTCCATTGTAGCTTCTGAAGCAGCCATGTAGTCAGATTGAGTAGCATGCATTGCAATCGTTGTCTGTTTCTTGCTCTTCCAGTCAACTACTCCTCCATTGATAACAAAAGTGTAACCCGTCTGAGACTTCGTATCGTCTTTATCACTTTGCCAAGATGCATCACAGAAACCTGTAACATTCAGTTATGTGTCTTGTTTCCCTCCAAATACCAAAAACATATCTTTCGTACTCCTCAAATACATTAGAATATGTTAGACAGCAGTCCAGTGGAGCTTCCCTGGATTCTATTGGTATCTACTGACCAAGTTCTGAGCAAACGCCACATTAGGCCTTGTGCGTCTAACAACATACATTATAGATCCTACAGCCGAAGCATAAGGCATCTTATGCATGTATGCCTCTTCTTCAGGAGTTGATGCATCTATCTCATGACTCAGATTATGCTTAACTTCCATAGGTTGAAAACCTTTCTTGTAATTACGCATATTATACATCTTCAAAATCTTATCTATATAAGCATCTTGACTTAGACCAATTAACCGTCTTTTCCTATCTCGATAGATCTTAATTCCCAGAATGTATGCAGCTTCTCCTAAATTCTTCATAGAAAAACATCTACCAAGATAATCCTTAACATCTTTAAGTCTTGGAATGTTCCTTCCCATGATTGATATATCATCAACATATAGGACTAGGAATACTACATCACTCCCACTAGCTTTGCGATATACACATGGCTCATTACGATTCTGAATAAATCCAAACTTTTTAATTTCTTTGTCAAATCTTTTATTTCATTGACGTGATGCTTGCTTCAAACCATAAATGGAACTTTGAAGTTTGCACATGTGTCTTGGATTCTCAGGATCAACATACCCTTCTGGTTGCTGCATATAGATGTCTTCATCTAAGCGACCGTTCAAGAAGGCAGTTTTTAACATCCATTTGCCATATCTCGTAGTCATAGTATGCTACTATAGCTATGAGAATCCTAATAGCTCTTAAGTCTGCTACAGGAGAAAATGTCTCCCCGTAGTCTACGCCAAAAGATTAAGTAAAACTTTTAGCTACTAAAAGAGCTTTATAGGATTGTACTTTTCCGCCCATGTCGGTTTTTTTCTTGTATATCCACTTATGTCTCACTACTTTAGCATTCGATGGTGGTTTTACAAGAATCCAAACATCATTTACTTTCATGGATTTCATTTCCTCATTCATAGCAACCATCCACTTATCCTTTTCAGGATCAAGTATGACGGATTTATAATTAGCAGGTTCACCAAGATCCCCTAACTCATCATCATCCTCTATGTTAAGACATATATTGCTATTCGTGTTTTTAATCCTTGCGGATCTACGCATAGGAACTAATTCCGATGGAACCGCCAGACTTTCTAGTTCTACAAGAATTATTTTGCTAGTGTTTTCAAAAGGCAATGTATCTATATGACTCTCTTCTAGATCATAATTTCTCCCACTGAATTCTTGATTTACAAGATCAGATTCAAGGAAGTCTCCATACCTAGCAGCAATTACTTTGTTCTCAGGTAGATAATAAAAGTAGTAACCCATAGTTTCCTTAGGGTATCCTATAAAGATACATTTTATAGATCGTTGTTGGAGTTTGTCACTTGAGTCACGTTTCACATACGCCTCGCAACCCCATACCTTTAAATAACACAAATATGTCTTCTTGCCATGCTATAGTTCATATGGTGTCTTATCGACCTTCTTTGTGGGAACCATATTTAAAATGCGAACAACAGATTCTAGAGCATAATCCAAAAATGATAAAGATAAAGTTGTAAGATTAAACATAGATCGTACCATATCTAATAATATACGATTTATCCTTTCAGATACACCATTTTGTTGTGGAGTATAGGGAGAAGTAAGATGCTGAACAATTCCATTCTCACTTAGTTAATCTATAAACTCTTGACTTAAATATTCACCACCTCTATCAGAACGAAGAGCTTTAATCTTCTTCCCTAGTTTTAGTATTACTTTTACCTTAAACACTTTGAATATTTCAAATACCTCATGTTTATGTTTAAGTAAATAAACATAACCATAACAGCTATAATCATCCGTAAATGTTAAGAAGTAGCTAGCACCTTTCCTTGACACATGTCTAAGTGGTCCACACACATATCAGTCTGTATTAGTCCAAGTAGATCAGTAGCTCTTTCAATATTGCTATTAAAAGGTTTCTTGGTCATCTTTCCAGAGATACAAGACTCACATTTATCAAATGATTCATCATTGATATTTTCCAAAAGACCTTCACATTGAAGCTTTTATATACAAGTCTTCCCAATATGGGCAAGTCTACAATGCCAAAGATAAGAAGAGTTCTTGTCAAACTTTCTCTTATTACTCATGCTAAACACAGATTTATTGTTCTTGGATTCATTATTATGCATGTCTAATTCAAACACACCATTCACAAAAATTGCATTAAAATAGAAAATACTATTTTTCCAAACAGAAATTCCATTATTATCAATCGTGTGAACAAATCCATCATTTAACAAACAAGAAAAGGAAATGACACCCCTAACAATTGTAGGTGCATAATGACAATCATTTAATATCAGTACTAAACCCGAAGGTAAAACTAGATCAAAAGTTCCTATAGCTTCAACCGCTGCTTGTGCGCCATTGCCCACTTGCAGATATTGTTCCTCATAGGAAAGCTTCCTTTCCAGATTAAATCCCGGCAGCGTATTACAAACGTTAATACCGCATTCCGTATCATATACCCAGGAATTTAATTTGTATGCTAAATTGAACAATTCAATCATAAATAAAGTACCTGAAGCTGTAGCGCTCTGCTTAGACTTCTTCTTTATTTATCGCAATTCTTCGAGGTAAAGAGGGCAATTCCTCTTCCAGTGACCACTTGCCTTGCAACGGTGACAAGTCTCATCTTTCTGAGATTTATTCCTCTTGACAAAGTTCTGCTTAGGTTTTGAATAAGTCGCAACTAGTTTGCCCTTATCACCCTTGCCTTTACCTTTCTTCTTATTCGCTTACAGTTTTGGCTTACTCACTCTACCCTTTTGTATGGTTAGTACATAAGGCGTAGCGGTAGATGCCTTGTCTTTCAACCCTTTCTCATAGTCAATGAGCATTGCATGCAAATCATTAACTGTCTTCCCCGTGCAATGCATATTATAGTTTTGAACGAAATCATTGAAGTCCTTGTTAAGGGACCTATCACTCAAGTTGATATCCATATTATGGTCATTGGGTTGTCCTAGTGCAATGAGTTGTTCTATATAACCCCTTATCTCCATATAATGGGCACTTACAGACTTTCCAGGAGCTTGCTTGCAACTATGCAAAGCATCTACCAAATCGTAGATCTCCACAGCTTGTGGCTTCTCGAACATAGCCTTGAGCTCATCAAACATTCACTTAGTTGAAAATAGCTCATACTTCTGTTGAAGTAGAGGAGCCATTTTTCCTAACATTAAAGCAGCCACCTTAGAGTGCTTCTTAACGTTAGCAGCGTGCTCAAGCCTTTGCGCATCAGATGCTCCTTCAGCAAGATCCTCCGGAAAAGGAGTAGTCAAGATATCGATAGTACCCGCTACTCTCAAGACAATTATTAGTGAGCGATACCAATCATTCAAGTTTGTGCCAGTAAGTTCAGGACGATCAAAGAAAGCTTTGAACGCAGAACTTATAGTCATATTGTTTTCGGGTTGAGCCATTTCTACAAAAATTTAGTTCAAATATTAGTATTTTCGATAACAAAATACTTTCAAGAAAATAAAATTACCATGGTTTAAAAGCCATATTAATGAATGTACTCAACATAGCGACTTGTCGAACAATTCAATTGACAAACAATTTTCAATTTCTAGATATTTAAAGGATTTACATTGCCAAAAAAAGTTTTGCATTGTAAACATGTTTCATCCCTTCTGAATGCATTAAGTTTCCAGATCTCACTAAGTAACTTAATTAAGTCATCTAATCTGAGTAACGTAAAATCATCATACGAATTCTCATTCTACAAATGGTTTTCTCTCCATCACAACATCACCCAAAAATCTCATTTGATGACGAAGTAATTTCAAGTGTTCGTCAATTAGGAGCATTCGACTTTAATTTTAAGGGTATAAATTTTGATGTCAAAATCAATGTACGGAGAAGCATGCATACAATCTCCATAGCATAAGTTTAATAAAAATTTTAGTAAACTTCTTCACGAGACTAAATTTCTATATAAATTATGTTGCGGTATTGGTTAAACCAATTAGAGAATTTATCCACAACTATTCACAACGTACTTTTGCTAGAAATCGGCTACGCACAAAGCAATACCCTTATTCATTGTGTTTCGGATGGGAATTTGTGATAAATCACCCTTAAGGTATATTCAATTAATAATCGTATGTAATTTCAATTTGACGCATAGGCGAGCCGGGAATTTGGTAAGCGACTAATGGCATAACACCTCCTTCCTTAACCGGGTATATGACCAGCGTTGCGTTATACCCACTTTATAGTTTGTCAAAAGGAGTAGGCCGTTAGATTATTATTGCAGTTAACCAATCAATCTAATCTTATGTAATTTAGATCTCTTTACAAATTATTATTTTCATATGATTTAGTCCCAATTATTTCTTTTCATAAAAAAACCCTTGTTTACAACAATTCAACAATTTTATACATAAACAAGTAAAAAAAACTCAATCATAAACACATAATAACAATTTATATCTGCAACAAATAAATCAAATAGCCACATGCATACGATTTATTCAATAATTACAAAATCTAGGTCTTTATATTCATATAAAAGTCTTCCCTAATTCGAGATTTATTGAATCAAATAATTACGTAGCACATAAAATCATATAAACATATAATTTTATAATCCATGAAAACATGCACGTAATTATGGACTCCCCACAAATCTTAACAATTAAATCTCTATGGATCATAACCATACTTGACATAACAATTAATCATGCAATTCAATCTAAAATTATCCCACATGTAATTTAGGGTTTCAAAACAATTCACTTTTTTATTAAAAATTCGGCCAAAAACCTTAATTTTTAAAAAACAAAACCCTAATTTTATGAAAACCTAAAAAACATGTAGTTTTAACTCAAAACAATTTATAGTTAAAAAACTTAGATTTTCGATAATTATAACATGTTAAAACGGCTCTCGATGCCACTGAAGGTTTATTACTATCATAACAATTATATAAAACCCTAAACAAGATCAAAGCACATATAGCGGAAGCGATTTAACAAGATCATAATAATAACACAATTATAATTAATCGAATTAGGGTTAGATACCTTTACGCTAAAGCAAATCCACAAGATGAAGAACGAATCACCAATTTGGGCTTATAACATATATCACCAGGATATAGTCTAAAGTAAGACTATATTACGATCTTGTACACACGTAATACAACGAGCTAACCGTGATTCTAGCACGTGAAAACCAAGCTACAATGCTTGTATATAATCTACCCAACAACCCTAGAGAGGGGCTAGGACTAGATTACATACACAATCGATCAACCAAGAAAAACCAACTGAAACACTTTGTTGGGTGTGTCTTGCGATCGAACCAAAAGAAGAAGAGGGAAGAGATTATTGTTGTGTGAATTATGAGGGATAGGGAGGTGTAATTATAGGCCTAAACTCCTTATAGCCCAAGATAAATAAAAGGAAACCCCCCCCCCCCCTGGAGCCCATAACCGACCGACTACAACACCCTTTAGGGGTGTTCCGGAATCTTCCAAACTTCTTTCCTTTTGTTTTACATACTATATATTTATTTAACATTCGTTAATACTTAACTATTAATTAGTTAACGATCGTTAAAGTCATATAGTTACTTGCTCGATTAAATTAAAAAATACATAAATATATTTTTTAAATAAAATAATAAATATAATAAATATTTTTATTAATTAAATTAACTCTTTACGTATTGTGCGCAATCCCGTAATCTCGAGTTCGATCTTATCACACGACTATTAAATATAAGTCCATAAACTTACATATACGTATGTTACGTATCCATGAATGTGACGATTGAGACTTGACTTTTTGTGTTTTACTTTTACTTTGGTATTCTAAATTTGAACTTTAACATTTTCAAGTGGATATTATATAAACTTATCTTTAATGATGAGAAAAGACAAAAAAAGTTTGACTCATTTATCAATTGCTTACAGAACATGATAAGTTGGTAGGATCTTACGATCTCGATTCGATCTTACGATATCGATCTTGTAAAGACAAAAATGATCTCATATGGGATCGCGATCTTGACAGCCTTGGTTTGTAGGCTTGTCCTAAAAGACTAGGTATTGATTCTAAGTGAAATGCTTAATATATGGGTTTTTAGGTCATTAAGCCTAATGACTTTGTACTTTGGATAATTAGTGTTTATCTCTTCATATAAACTTATTTTAGGGCTTATATGATGTGTTAAGGTTTCTAAAGATTCTACACACTTTGTTTAATGGTTTGTATAGGTTAATCATATCCTAGGAAGTAATAGGTTTAATTAGAATCATATGCTTCAATAACTTATACATTGTGCTTTAATAATTTGTAACTTATATTGAGATAAATGTATGAGTTTATTATGATACTTAGTTGAGTTTTATAATTGGTTGCAAAAGATTAGATCTTAATTATGAAATGGATTTTAGGTGCTAATCTAGGTTACTAGGTCTTATAATTGTAATTAGCTTTAGATTACTTAAACTTAGTGTTTTATAATCATATATCTCTTCTATATGATAGATTATAACTTGTATATTTGTATTTGGTATTCACACTTAGGTATTGTGTATTTGTATTGCTGGAAATATTGTTTACCAAGGATTTCTAGGTGGTGTTCTGGACTTTTATGTACATTTATTTGTACTTAGCTTTGTAGGTTTGTTCTTACCATTCTTAGGTATTATTATGTCTTCAAAGTATAGTTTACAACATGTTTATAATCCTTTATTACTTGTTCATATGTGTTGTCCATTAATAGTTTACCATTCTGGAGTTTACACCTCATTTAAAGGGATTCTAGGGTTTCGAAGGGAATTTAGGGTATCATAGTTACATTTAAGATGTTCTTATTCATAATATACTTATTAAATTACTTTTTAGATCTTAGACTTGATATATACATTGAGTTTAAAACATATAGGAATATGTTTATATGGCAGTTCAGGTTGTGAGGACTCATTCATCTTACCAAGTAAGGCACAAAAGCAAAAATTTCCAGCCAAAATTTCATATTCATTTAATCATAGCACATAACACATATGTAAAATTTGAGGATTGTCACACATGATGCTTGCGTCCACCAACTTCTTTACTTCTTCAAGTATTACTTGGCTTCGTTCTAGGGCTTGCCCGCGCTTCTTTTGTTTCACTAGGGGATATCCCAGACGGAATAGGCAACTTATGTTCCGCAATAGATCGAGGCACGCCTGTCATGTCTTTTGGCTCCCACGCCGAACACGTCAAGGTTTGCTTTAAGGAGGGTACACATAGCATCCCTTCCTTTATCAAACAAAGTCTCCCTGTTGCAATCTCTTGTTCTGGATAGTCTGGATGAATTGCTACGTTCTAGTTTGCTGGTGGTGATTCTTTTCTTTTAGGGATCTACTGGAATTTTGTCATTTAGACGTCAGATTAATTCCTGGTCCGTTATTGCATGCATGTAGTCGGAGATTTTTAGGACTTCAGGGCATCCCTTGATTTTGATGCATTTTTACTTGAAGCGCTCCGTGAAATCTTCCCTGGATTCCCCGTGCAGTGGCTTCACCATGGCAAGCGAGACTCGATCCCTGCTATACTTCTTTCTCTGAGTAAAATATTTCCTAAATGCTCTTCGCAACTCTTCAAAACTGCCTATGCTCCGTCGTGGGAGTTTTTTGAACCAGTCTCGAGCGTTACCAACCAATGTTGAGTTGAACATCTGGAACCATAGGGGCATCAACCATCGTTCGATTTTTTCCTGTGTTTCAAAAACTTTTAGATGGTCATCTGGATCACGAGATCCATCATAGGTTTTAACACATGCAGGCATACACCGTTTCTTGTCTTTGAAGTATCCCCGAATACGACTTGTGAATGCATCTTCCCTTTCTCGGCACCATGGGAGAGAAAGGTCTTCATCATCACGTAGGGAGCGCGCGACGCGAGCGTCTCTGGTGTCCCCTCTCGCTATCTAAAGATTTAGAAGAGGTATATCTTGGCATGCGACGCCTGGGATGGTGGTCATCACAATCAGATCTAGATGAGTCATAGCTTGGTGAGCGCTTTCCCCGTCTCGACCGGCTGCGATGAATGCTCATCCGTAGAGGGGGGAGTGGCATCTGTCCCTCCTCTTGGCGGATCAATTCTTTGGAAAACACTAGCCATGCGAGTGTTTTCTTGTGGTGTTTCTAGAGTTTCGCTCCCTACAGACCCATTAGAGAGATCCGCGTCTCCTTGATTTGCTTCTAGGTCTTCGAGTATCCGATCCCCGATACGCTCGAAAACTTTCTGTGGTCGAGGGTGTTCCTCCTTTTAGGGTGGTTCTTCTGTTTGACGTCTTCTCCATATTTTCCGGGAGCGTTGTGGCGTATCGCCTGCGACGCTGTAAAAGTTAAGCCTGGCTTGGAGGTTCCTCCCCAAGTTTAGTCTTGTCGTGATGGCTGGAATAATGGTTTCGAAGTTCTTTGTGACGTAGTATTTGATGATTCCGTCATTGATCGGAGTAGTCATTTCGACCTCCGCCTCTGTGACGGGTGGTCTTTGCGTATCCCTATTAGGAGGAACAGGTGTCGACCTTGGATCTGGGTTGTCCATGGCCAGGGTTGGTGCAGGAGTGGTGAACAGTGCACCTGTTCCCCCTGAGGATTGGTTCACTGCATTACGGTTAGCCGCTCCTCTTGTCGACCCAATAGGAGGCTGAGTAGAGGTCGCGGGCACCTTCGGCAATGGCTTTCTGGCGACATTCTTTAGGTTTCCTGCGTTAGGATTGCCTTTCGTCATTAGTAGAGTTTAGTGTAGGGTCCCACGGATGACGTCAACTTGTTGATACAAAAGTTGGATGGACCTTGACTAACCTGAATTAGGATTAATTTGGATATCCTGGGGCTCCGGCTCTTGCACCAAGTGAACTTCTAGTTAATACCATGCGCACTAAAAGACAACACGCTGTTAAACTTCCCATGGGAATGTTTCCCACGATTAGACTCCGACATGAGAGTAAGTAATCGATTTAGGGTTAATAATCGGTAAGAGTTGTGAATATGATGTAGATCTTACTTTTATGGAACCCTTACAGGTTCCTTATATAGGTGGTAGAGTCCATGGCGGGCCTTACCAAATCTTGAGCCCTAAGCAAGAGATAACTACCATATAGGCGTTGATCCTTATCTTCTAATTAAGGACAGTGAATATCTTCTTGCTTTAGGTGAATCACAATCCTATTTAGATTGTGATTATGTCTAACCCTTTCCTCGTGCAGCAGGGAAATGGTACGTACGACACCGCGTGCGACCATTACTATTCGGGGCCCATAAGCCCAAAGAAATATTGATCCAACCCATACGTCTGGATTGGATACGGGTAGTACCCGTGGGCCGGCTGGGGACTATACGTCATCAAACGTTAAGCTTAGCCATTTAATTTATAACTCTTTCAAAGTTTCTAACAATACCTAAAACAAGGGTGACATAAGGCTGAAAATATAAAATTAACGTATTCAAATATATCAATCTACGTAACCTATTATATTTATTGCAGATCTACGCAATCTACTTTTAAATACTTATCAATATATGTAATATCGACTAAAATCTAACTTGTTTGACTGGTTACCATTAAGAAGAGTTATCGTATGGTCCCTGACGTTTGTACGGACTTCCAGCGTTAATCCTTTGGTATTTTTACAATAGTTTAAGTTATAATAGAGATATATTAACTTTTGGAATTACTTTGATCGTCAGTCCCTCGACTTTTATATCTGATATTTTCATAATAATTTATAAATGTTTTAAACACATATTTTTACATGTAAATTTTTATACACCCAAGTTACTATACACACATTTTCAAAAAAGAAACATTAATTGAAAAAAATTGTTATATTCTTTTTGAAAAAAACTTAAAAAACTACAAAATTAAAAAAGATTAAAAAAATTACGTTTTTATTCGACAATTATTTAAAAACTTATAACTAAATATTTTCTCCCAAATAAAAAAAAGAACTTAAGAAAACATAAATATTTAAAATATTTTCAATTTTTAATTTTTAAATTTTAAAATATTTATAAAAAGTAAAAAAGATCACTGTGACAATTATTTATAAAAGTAAAAAAAATGTATAAAAAAGTAAAAAAATTAAAATATTTTTACATTTTAGTTTTTTTAGTAAAAAATATTACCTTTTATCTTAAGAAAGCAAATGTTTAAAAAAATTCCGAAAATTTTAATCTTTCCAGAAGAAAATGTTTAGCCTTGTTAAAAAAACTCGTAAAAACTTAAAAAAATAAAATTTATTAGCTTAATTTTTTTATTTATCTTACAAAATGTTAAAAAAACATTTATAAAAATTTAAGATTTTTTATTTTCTATAAGGAAAACATTTAGTTTTAAAAAGAAATTAGTAATTCGAAGAAAAAAGCAAAAATAGTAAATCTTTAACTCTTGTTTAGAATTATTTTAAAGAATATATTGAAGATAAATAAAAATATATTAAATTTTTTAAATTAAATGTTTTTTGAAGAAAATAGTTTAAAAAATGGAGCTTTTGAAAAAAACAAAACTTTTTTTTCGAAAAAATTAAACCTGTTTTTTTTAAAATAGAAAAAAATCAAAACCTTTTTCCTAAAAAAAGGATTTTTTTTTTCAAACATAAAAAGAGATTTTTTTTTATAAGACAATGTATTTTAAAAGACTAATGATGAAAGTTAATGCAAAAGTTATTTTATTTTTATTATCACTTGAACTGGTGTAAAAATGTTAAAAAAACTAACGCTGGAAGTTCATGCAAACGTCAGGAATCAAACGATAATTTTTCTTAATGGTAATCGGTCAAACAAGTTAGATTTTGATCAATATTATGTACATTGATAGGTGTTAATAAGTAGATTGCGTAGATTTGTAATAAATAGTAAATTGCGTAGATTGATATTTTTAGATAAGTTAGTTACTTTCACCATTCACCCAAAAATTAATTCAAAAAAATATTTATTTTAAATGTAAATTTTTATTTTGAGAGAAAAAAATGCAGATAAAGGTGCCTACACCCAAATAATACCAAACCCACACTAACTAACATGAATTTGTTTTTTAAAAAACCCCCTCAAAATTTATTTTGTTCATTTAACAAACTACCCATTTCATTAATAAAATAAAAATACAAATTATATTATAAAATTAAAAAAAAACATTACAAATTATAAAAAACCGTATGAAATTAACAAAAAACATTGCCAAATTTCAAACTAGCCTTATTAGAAAATTTTTGACTTTTTTTTTTTTGCGCTATATCATTTTATTCGTGGGCTTCACATTTTTTTTGGCTATAGAAAAACTAATAGGGTTTTCCTTCTTCTTATTCTCGACCAAACCTGCAACTCTCTCAAAAAGAAGAAAAAAAAACTCGCTGTTGAAAGGGGATAAATGACATCAACTGAAAAACACTAGTAAAAAATGACAAACACCAAACAAGAGGGAGGCAAACATATATTGTTGGAAAGCGATAAATGAAAATTTTCTTTTCAAAACCACCCTCTAACGGGCGTTAGCCAGCCAACGTGAGGCGAAACGACGTTGGCCTAAATGCATGTGAGGTGTAGTAACGCCCAACAACGCGGAGCAACACCCGTTGGCGCGTTACTACACCTAAGACTCTTATATCACAAAATACCTCACACAAAATGAAATACAATTTTAATCCATGTTCATTAAAATCATTTTTAGTTAATTAAAACACCAAAATTTTAATTTTACATCTCTAAAAGAGAGATCAACATCTAATTTGGGACAGGAAGGAATTTTTTAAAGCACATGCTAGGCTGGCTATCATACACCAGTTGGGTGAGCGGCGGATTCAGACTGGACCAGACCGATTGACAAGGATCGAATTGGGCCAAAACTTCGGACCGAGATCGAATCGAAATGGTCCGGTCCGAGTCGGTCCAGTCTTGTTCGATCGTCGATCCGATCCCAATTAAGCAAAACAAATGAATTTTTGATAAGACCGAATTTGCTCGGTCCGGTCCGGTTCGGTTTTCTGGTCCCGTCTGGTCCGCACTTCATTATCTCACTTTCATTTCATTGTACTCATCTCAGCTTATATGACATCTTCGCAAAAGTTACTTACAAACAGTTACCTTGGATTTGCTTAAAAACGTTTTACTTCTGTTTTACCAAAACTTTTTCAAGTGGGATTATGGTCCATTATGTTCTTTTATGTCTTGTCCGCCAATGTAAAAAGTTTCATAGGTTTGCTTTCACCATCCTAATTATGCAGTGGAGGATTATGGGGAGTTTTTTAAGAAACTTCAATAATCATACAGTTGACGAGAAATTTGAATCAGTAAGAATGTAAGGTGCAGTTTCTTGTGTTTTTGTACAGAGGGTCTGCCGCTCAAGTTACTAAAAATTCATCAAATTTGGAGCATGCCAAATATCTTTATTGTTGCCCCTGACAGCTTGGCTAGTCTCATTGGGGATACGGGAACGATACGGGAACGGGAATCGGCAAAAATAAAAAAAATCAAGATACGGGATCGGCATGGGTACGGCAATAAAAATATATAAAAAAATAAATATATTATAAAAAATTCAAAATAAATATTTATTGATGTAAATTCCAAATTTCAAATTACCGACGTCGATTGACTGGTGAATCATTGATGTTGAATAATATGATATTGTCGTTATGTATTTATACTAATTAGCAGCCCATACAAACCTTACAAAAAAAAACAGGCCAATAAATGGGCTATCCGTTCCAGAATCGGTCAAGATTCGATCCCATGATTTGGGAGTCGGTCAAGATTCGATCTTCAGCTGAATCGCCAGCGATCCCGCTCCCGAGGCGATCCCAAACGGGCACGGCACCCTTAGAGGCGATCCCGTGCTTCATAGATAAGACATGCCCATTTCATTTTGTGTATATATTTCTGTAAGATATAAAAAGAGCAAATGAAAGAAATGTTCAAACAAATACTACTGTAGTAAATAAGCTGCAGTAACACAATGGTAGTTTTCAGAACTGGCAATTAAACAAGAGTCATCATGGCAGTTTTTGTGAAATAGTTCTGTTTTTTTACTGATTTTAAGTTCGTTCAGCATAAAGACGACCACTACAGCAGCGCAAAGCTAGTGATCCAAGATCCATTAAGTTTGAATGACAACAGAAATTAGTGATTGTGCCAAAAATGGGTGTATTGAGGGGATTTTGACCCGTTGAGTCGTTGACACAGAAGGACACATCATTTTGTGCAATTGATATACTAGTCAATAAACAAATACTGTAACATGTTTTCCACCAACAATACAAATTAAATAAGAAGCTTTTAGGGTTATTACTGCAAGAAGAACTTACTAAAGTATATTATAGGAAAAAATAATACAGCACTACGTATTCACTAAACATGTACGTATACTTTAAAGATTGAGTGTAGTATAAACAACAGAGACAATCAAGTGTTAAACTGGAACTACTCATCAAAGCCCATTGGGGTCTATCTTGTAAAGCGCTTGCTCGTCGACTTCATTAATTGACAATCTGGGGGAAGAAACTTGCTGACTTCCGAGAAGGGTAACAACTTGACGTGTCTTGTTTTCTCACAGAGTTTGGTAGATTTTCGTAACATGAACGTTGCTGCTTCGAGTTTTCGTTCCAGAGGTGCGTTTAAATTGATGAGTCGAGCCCTATGAGGCGCCTTTGGTTTTTGTTCTGAATTGACCTGCTGCTGCTTCTTCTTTAACAAGTCAGTGCTGCATCCAAACTGATCTCTACTGCGCTTCCCAAGAACCACTTTACTAGTGGTATGTTGTTTATTTGCAGCAGTTGGAACGTAGTGGAAAAGAATGGTTCTTGGAGATTGGCCTTGAGGAGCGTAGTTGGTGAACAACTTAATTCGCATCTTGAGTACTTTTCTGGGTTCTCCAACTCCATTCTCAGACGACAGAGCGCTCTTGTGAAATACTAACTTCAACTCTTCCATCATTAATTAATTGATTACTATCAAAAAGATCGAGATGATGAACCCTAGATAGATGAGATGAGATTGAATTTGATCAAGAAAAGAAAAGACTGAGAATTAAGGAATCTATGTTGCTCTTAAATAAGCTAAAAATTATTAGGTTTTGTTGCCTCAACGGTTAGATTTTGATTTTGGATTTCAGTCGGTTTCATCTCATTGCCGTGTTTTTGTTTTTTCTCCCGCGCTTTTTGCTCCCATCGCAAGGAATCTCATCATGCCATTTCTTTCAATTACTGTTTCTCGGTCTCTAAATAACACTTTATTTAATTAATTAAAAAGATTTACTATTTTTAATTAATTTTATCTAATTTTATTTTATAAAGTTTTTTTATATTAATAAAATTATAAAAAGCTTTTCGAGATTATATTGATGTTTCTTTCTATTAAAAGATAAGAATATTGTCGCCTCGTTGCATTAACTTTTTTCGGTTGATAATTTGTCGTTTCAAGATATTTTTACATTATCAGAAATATTATTAGACATTTAAAATATCCAAATAAAATTCATAAATAAAATTAACCAAAGCTAAAATAAAATATTGTCAAATTTTAAACATAAACTTGAAGAAAAAGTTTTCGTGTAATTGTACATAATTTTAAAAAAAAAATCGATTAGATTTTGAATTTGATTTGGTTTCATCTCATTGCTGTGTTTTTTCTCTCACACTTTTTGCCCCATCGAAATATGCCCATTTCAGTTAATTATGTCTCTACTTTAATTAAAATATTTATTATTTTTCATTTATTCTATCTATTGGTAAATTCGATTTTATGATCTATTTTTATATTCACAAAGTCAATTAAATTTTATTCTGTATTTGTAAAAGCCTAAATTATATGAAACAAAATTGACGTAAATTTTCCACACTCCAATAATACAAATATCACATTCAAAATAACGGACAAATGAACTCAATATTGCAATTATTTTGACTCGCATACGATTTTATAAAAATATTTGAGTTTTTTTTGCAACAAAAATATTCTAAAACACACCCTTTAGCTATATAATAAATTTAACATATTATTTACAACAATTTTTTTTAAAAAAAAACTCTAAGAGCATACGAAGCGATGGCATAATAATAGGCTACGCTAGGGACGCCTGCACTCTGTCCATGAAAATGTGTTTCTACTTTTTGTCTTAATTCACATATTATCTCATATGTTTCACACTAAACTTGAATCAACTACCTCCTGGTTCTTAGGCCAATGGCATGTTTCTTCTTAAAAACCTATTTATTCTTAACGATTACTCATTGGAGTTTCTAGAAAGTTGGTTCGGTACAATGATAAATATTATGGTCAACGTTTAACCGGCACAAACAAACTAACTTAAACGAAGCTGCTGAATTATTCAATGATGATGAGTGAAAATTATTGTTTGATAATTGTCTTAAATGAGCAATCTGAATTAACTGAAATTACCAATTTAACCATCTGTCTACTTTTAGAAAAAATATAGACTTTCATAAAAAGATTATCGACGTAAGTTCAAGAAGTCTTTATTGTTCGTCACATATTATCTAATGAAAGCTTGAACCATGATAAAATGATATATCGTAAAATACAGAATAGTTATTATGTTATATTTGTATATAATGCGGTATATAAAAAAAAGTTATAAAACGATAGGTAAAAGAAATTCATTTAGCAAAAAGATCAAATAATTTAAAGTTTAGAAGTTTATTATAAAAATAATGTTTGGATTTTATAATAACAAGGTTGGTGTACCCACGCTTCGCTGCGGGCTGGTAATTTTAGTGTCTATGTACGGAATGGGTTTGATAATTTTAGGCTCAGATACGTAAGCAATAGGATATGAAACTACGATCGTCACGACTGCAAGCAAAAAACTTTCCTTTCCAAGTCACACATAATATGAGTCCCACTGGATTTCACTTGGAATGCTAAGGTATTATTGATGTAGTAAAATAGGTACGTATTAAATTCAACGTTTTAGAAAAAACGTCAAATAAGACCCAAGTGAGTTCTTTCACGGTGGAGGTATGGATGTTGTGTCAAAATCAATTGTCTTTGATTTAATTATTTCTCGGAAAGATAAAATAATGAAAGAAAAAAGACGGATTACGCAAAAAAAGTAAAATAAAAAGAAACGCGTTTTCACGCAAATCGAGGCGAAAAATGGAAATCTTCTAAAAAATAATTAAAAATTGCAAATAAATCCTAAAAAATATAACTAAAGATAAAAAAATTAACAAAACTTCTTTTAAACTTTTTATTTAATTATTATTAAATTTTAAAATCTAATTAAAGACATAAAACTCAAAATAATTAATAAAAAGTCCAAACAAAATTTTTATTAATTGTAAACCTCAATTATATTTATCTAAAGCTAAAAAGTATTTTTCAAAAATTTTAAAAAGAAAATTACTGTTTTTAATGACTTTTCGAAAACAGGAAATAAATAAAAGATTAAAAACCAGAAAAAGAAAAGGGAAAAATCTTAAACTTTGCTAGAAAATCTAAAACATATACTCCCCCATCCCAAAATTATAGTCCCACTTTGACTTTTTCGGTCTTTCTTTTCCAACTTTGGCCTTAAATATTTTTTTTTTGTGTTATATAATACTTAATAAAAATAATAATAATAAAAATAGATTTAAAAAATAATCAATTCATATATTTTTTATTAAGTATTATATAACACAAACAAAACTATTTAAGTTCAAAGTTGGAAGAAAAAGACCGAAAAAGTCAAAATGAGACTATTATTTTGGGACGGAAGGAGTATTAGTTAAAGGGAAAAATGAAACAAACGGGTAAGCTAATCAAAATAATCTAGAAAAGCTGTGATAAGCTCTCGGCTTATTAATCTACAAAGGAACCAAAGAGTTAATAAATAAAAGAGTTTTGCAAACGTTAATCAAGAAAGAGCTCTAGTACACCGGCAAGACCACTGACTCCCACACGATGGCTCAAGTGTTCGAATCTGGGCTAGGTAAGTTTTTTGTTATTATTTTTTTTCTTTGGACAAAATACAACCCAATAAGTTGTGGCTTATTGGGAGGTAACAATAAGCAAGTAAACATTAGCAACAAGCATAATATAAGCCCACAAAGTCCCAGTTAAGCACATACAAAAAGCAGTTCAATCAGTCCTATGTCCAATATCTGACAAGACATGAGCTTTGATGTTAGATATCAGATACAACTACAAAAAAATATTAGACATGTGCCTATAGCAGACTTTTAGGTGAACTTTGATTAAGCAATAAGCTATGAAAAATCTTTCAAACTTGAAACTAACCACAAGAATACACGAAACACCCCTACGACTAATAGTACACCAAATATTATAACCTAAAACAAAGTCTAACTCTAGAAATCACAGTCTAATAGTTTTTGACTGTTTATATGGAAATATTTAACAAGAAATGTGCACAGACAGTTCAACAAAACAACATAAACAACACCTCATGCATACATAATAGATACCACATCTATTTGTTAGTTAATATTTCGACCTATTATAATTAGGCCTTAAGCCCGTTTGTGTTATTTCTAGATCCTTTCAATATAGCTTATATATTGTAATCTCTTTGATTGAATGAGACAAGGAAATTCATAAAACTTACATGGTAATCACATCCATTTATTTTTCTCCTAATTCTTCGACGTTCCCATTAAAACCCTTAAAAAATCTCATCCTTTCGCAGAAGGTTGAATCCTTCAAGGTACATCAATCATTTGTCATTATTGTTTTTTTATTACGTGACATAAAGAGTCACGTTCATATCTTATATCCCATTCATAATGGTTTAATGGAAGTATTATAATAGCTAAAGTAATATCAAAGATTGAGTATACTATACAAGCCGATGGTTCGTAGTCATTCTTCATATTCTTGGTTTTGGGATTTATTTTTTTGTAGAAAAACAGTATGATTCATAATGAAAATACCAATAGTGGTATGTACATCAGTGGGAATGGACTAAATTATTTTGTGCCTCCTGGCTCGTACGTTAATGGACAACAACAACCTACAGTTTTTTCTACTATGTCACTCGAGGATTCAACCTGGAACATGGACACAGGTGCATCTTCACATCTTAATTCTGATATAAGTAACTTAAGTACTATTTTTAATTCATGCTTATATCCATATGTTCGTGTTTGTGGCGGCAAAACTATACCTATCAGAAACACGGGTTATAGCATTCTTTCAACTCTTAGTCGCCCTTTACATCTTAATAATAACTTGTCACCCCCAATATTATTAAAAATATTATTTTTGTGCGCCAGTTTACTAGGGACAATAATTGTACTTTTGAATTTGACGCTTTCGGTTTCTCTGTGAAGGATTTCCTAACTCGTTATATCTTGCTAAGATGTGACAACTCAGGTGATCTCTATCAGGTAACCAAACCGTCGCCCCTTCCAAGTGCTTTGATGTCTCTCAGTCCTTCTACGTGGCACCAACGCCTCGGTCACCCGGGTGATGCCGTGTTACACTCTCTTGTTACTCGTAATTTTATTGTAATAAGGAGAAGTCTCCTAATGTTTGTGATGCTTGTCAGCTTGGCAAACATGTTAAACTTCCCTTTTCAAATTCTACTTCTATTGTTTCTGGATGTTTTGAGATAATTCATTCTGATATTTGGACATCCCTTATTGTTATTACGGGTGGTTTTAAGTATTACGTGATTTTTGTTGATCACTTTTCTCATTATTTGTGGATTTACCCTCTTCGAAATAAATTTGAAGTGTTTTCTAAGTTTATAAACTTTCGTTCTTATGTTAAAAATCAATTTAAGTGTGACATTCTTAACTTTCAATTTGATCATGGTGGTGAATTTGATAACACCCAACTTCGTGACCTTTTCTCTACAAATGGATTCAAATGAGATTTTCCTGTCCTAAAACCTCCCACCAAAATGGAAAATCAGAACGTATGATTCGTACTATAAATAATATGATTCGCACATTACTTTTCCAAGCTCACCTTCCGCCTACATTTTGGGTCGAGGAACTTCACATGGACGCCTACCTTCAAAATCTCCTCCCCTCATCAGCCATTCAAAATGAGATGCCGCTTACCAAATTGTTCAACAAACAACCAAACTATTCCAAACTTCGCACTTTAGGATGCTTGTGTTATCCCCATTTGTTTCCACCTAACAAACTTGCTCCACGAGCCACACCATGTATATTTCTAGGTTACTCAGCCTATCACGAAGGTTAACGATGTCTTGACCTAACTTCACAAAAAATTATTATCTCTAGACATGTAACCTTTGACGAACAACAATTTCACTACAGAACTATAACACCTCCCACCGCATCTGAATTCCTTGACAATTTTCCTTTGCTGATTACTTGTCATGTAATACATAATCCTCCGCTCCATACTCCGCTACCAACACCAATTGTTGACCCGCCAACACCTCAAACACTAACTCGTACCCAAGTTACTACTGAACCAAACCATTATAGTGCCCCACCACCTAGTTTCTCTCCACTTACCTCGACCCACTCCACCCATCACCTTACACCACCCACGACCTAAAACCAACCTACATTTAATTTAACACCTACAACCCAAACTCAGGCTCAAGCCCAAGCCCAATCTACAGCCTCATTTCCAATAGAGACTCAAACCAACACCACCTCTCAACCCATCACTAGTAATCCACCAACTAGAACTCACCTATAGTCACTAGAAATCAAGATGGCACACGTAAGACCACCCAACGTCTAAACCTTCATGTTTCTCATACCTCTTCCATACCAAATCCCTATATCTTTCTTTATCAGATCTGCACTGTCAGGATGTTATGTATGATGAATATAACGCTTTAATTAAAAATAGTACTTGGGTTCTCATTCTAAGACCTCCTGGTGCCAATATTGTGCGGTGTTTGTGGTTATTTCGGCATAAATTTAATGCAGATGGTTCGTTGAGTCGGTATAAAGCTCGTTTGTTTGCAAACGGTAGTAGTCAGCAAATTGGTATTAATTGTGATGAGACTTTTATTCAGTTTCACGTTTGACATATCGGGTTTACTCCATCAGTGGTCACTTCAAATTGCCTATAAAGGGGCTGGTAAATATAGCCATGGAGAGTTTATGAGTAGAGAATTTCGATCAGCAACTAAATCTCGCCGAAATAATTAAGCTTATTTATTATTCTCATGATATTTTCAGGTACATGTGCGTACGATTTTATTGCTGGTTCCGAGGTTTTGAAACCATCAAGGGGGAAGAAGAAGAAATATTGAACGTACAACGAGTACACGTGATGAACTTTACACCTTCTTTTTATTTGAAGGCATTCCGGGAGACAAATGTCATAACCACAGAGAAAAATCAGTGTTAACTCGTGGCGTTTAGTGCATCTTTCAACTTACATAGGGGAAGAGATGAAAGAAATAGTCTCTAATGGTTAAAAGAGGTACACTATTGTTCGATGTTTAATTGTTTTGATGTTGTAATTATTCATCATCATTATCCTATATGGAGAGATATGCATTTCCGAGACTTAATTGACTCTGGTGCTTCTCCGGAAGAAGATATGTGCATTTCTGGGACTTAATTGACTCTGGTGTTACGATGTCAACTTCATGAATGGGATAAAGTGTCTACTCCAGTATTTGGGCTTCATACATGGGATCGGTTTACTTTCTTCAACTATGTGGGGGAAGAAATGTCTTGATTCTTTCTAATATGCATAACTTGAACTTTCAGGGGGAAGAAAAATTCAGAAGAATTATTCAAGTGCGAGAAGAGAAGTTGTTGATTTACTTGGTGTGCCCCAAACTTTCAATCACTCATAGCAACATTATCATTTCATATGATGAGGTTTGCTTGTTAAATTCTGATGTGCGCTTAATTATTCTAAGCTTTATTGAAAGCTTTGAAACTGTTCATGAGGATTGTCGGTTTAGGGGTAAGCTATTTAAAAGATTCTACATCAAGATTATATGGCATGAATTAGGGGGAAGTTAATTCAGAAGCTTCTCCTTGACCAGAAGTATATGAATTACTTAGCTCGTGTCGTTAGAGTATTTCTACTACAAGTTACAACAAAGATGAGTCACTCTGGAGTGAAGACTTGAAGTCAAATGCCTCAGAAGACTTCATCAACGTTGGACACTTCATGGAAGCTTTTGTTCTTAATCATTATGTACTTGTTAGGAAAAATATTGTAAGGAATTCTACACGTCGTACCATGAGGGAAGATTGTTGGAAATTCACTTTATGTGACGACGTTTATGAATTCCCATTAGTTATCATAGTCACTCACGCAAAGACTAGACTAGGAAACAATGTATAGTATGTATGCGTGAGTGACTAGATATACCCCTCCAAGGCTTCCAAGGAGGGGTTGTTGTTTGTGTTTTATCTTTTCCAATTATACATTTGCCTTTCTCTCTCTAGAACACCTTCAACCTCTCTCTCTAACTCAACAATGGCTACCACCACCATCTACCACCCTACTAGACCACCGGATCATATATTACAGCAAACCCACAAAATAACATACCATTCATTTCATCCTTCAATCCAACCTATCATATAAAAAGCAAGAAACCTCAAAATCTCAATAGGATGGTAAAATATATTTTTAACTTGTAATTATTCTTTGTCTGATTGTAGCATCACCATAACACGACCGTCGCCAACCCACCAAACGTTAGGGGCAAATATCGTGGTGGGCCATCGCCAACCCATCATAGATTGGGGGTGACAACCCTAGGCGAAACACCATCATAAAGAAAGAAGCCATACATCTGATTTATGAGAGAGAGGAAATCACAGATTTGGTTTGTGAAAGAAATAGATATTTGTGTGTGAGAGAGAGAATCTGGTTTGAGAGATAGAATCTGGTTTTTGAGAGAGAGAGAGAGAGAGAGAGAGAGAGAGAGAGAGAGAGAGAGAGAGAGAGAGAGAGAGAGAGAGAGAGAGAGAGAGAGAGAGAGAGAGAGAGATTTGTGTGTGAGAGAGAGACAACAAATATGGAGGCGAGGTTAAAAACTCGTATGTTAATATTGGGAGAGTCAAGTGGACGCGTGCACTAGTTTGAATATAAAATTTGAGAAAATAATATATAAATAAAACAAACTTCATAAGCTGTTCATAAACTATATATAGTTATAATTGAAGGTAGGAATGTGTATTAACAAAAATAGTCAAAATTTCGATTATAAGAAAATATGAAAGAAATGAATAACACTTTATAGATATATTAAAAGGACAATATTGACAAATTTTGATTGTCGAATCACTTTGCATCTTTACTATTCAAAATGATTAAGAAGCAAGTGGAATCGCTCAACATCATTATTGTGACTTTCAAACACCAAAACCTTTGATCGAATAAGAGGTGGGGACTGAATCATTCGATTTAGAATTTAGCAAACAAAGCTTTACATACCGCTAAAAGAACTTTGAAAATATATTAGTACTCTACAATAGGATTGAGCGTGACAGATTCAAAACCAACCTAAATTGGACCGGATAGTTTCGGTCTTATCTACGGTCCAGGGTCTTAGATCATTTCATTCAAGGGTTTTGGATCATTTCAGTCATTGGTTTGGTCTGTCCAGTTCGATCCGGTTCAGTCTTACCAGATATCTCGTCGATATGAGAAGGTGATATGCATATCAAACAAAGTGACGTGTTACAATGTGCACATCACTTTCTATGGTATGCATATCATCTTCTTAAAATAATATAGATAAACATGGAGTTGATATGAAAATAAATCCTCTTTTTAGCATAAACCGCATCAACAAATCATATTCATACAAACTAATTTTCCACCTTTTTCTTAAAAACTAAATATCTCACAAACAGTAAATCGTCGAGTGACAAAAAATACACCATTAAAACCATAATTAAATCATTTTTCTATCGACGGACACATGTATATACTTTCGAAGAATTATTTTTTCTGAGAAAATCATATATGATCCGTGATACAAATCATATATGATTTTTCAAAATCATATATGATTTTCCATAATAATATATGATTCATGATACGAATCATATATGTTTTTTTCACAAAAAAATTGATCGAAAGTATATACATGTGTCACTCGATAGAAAGATGATTTAATTCTCTTTATGATGGTATGTTTTGTTTTGTGTAACGATTAACGGTTTGTAAAATTAATTTTTAAAAATTTGATTTTTTTAGTTATATGAAAAAAATGGTTGGTTGAGATTGGTTGATTGGATATATGCTAAAGAGAGGGCCTACACTGAACTATTCCCCATAAACATGTTGTTTCGTTTTAAACGTTTAGTTACAAGCTCTTGCTAAAGTATATACTCATTTTGGTCCACCTAGAATTGAAAGGTTAGTTTTTGTTACAACGACAATAAACTGAAAGATTAGTTTAAACGTGATGTAAAAAGAAATTTGAAATTGACGACGACTTCTTTTTGAATTTGGAGTAATGTTTGCTTCATTGCGTGAGTGTTTTTTTTAACAAACTTGTCAATAACTATGTTGATGATTAGGAGTCAAAAAAAAATAATACGATTAAAAAAAAAGTTGGTTTCTAAAACAACCGGTTTTTCTAAAATCGTATTTTCTCAAATCGATCCGGCAGTTCACAGCCGGTTTAATGAAATGGCTGAACTAATTTAATGACTAGTGAAAAAATGGTTAAAACTGAACCGATCCGATTAAAAACCGGTTTAAATCACTCTGGTTTAAGCCAAAACGAATTGGCTCAAACCGAATCGATTTTACAAAACAATCTTGTTTGCCCATCTCATTAAAATGATGGCGCGAAATTAAACTTGAACCAATCAAATCCGTATCAAAGTACATTGTATCGGAAAAAAAATCCGTATGATATTGATTTGTTCAAAAAACCCCATGGTAAACTAGTAAGTAGTAACAGGTAGTATTAGTTTTCTTATTTTAACCAGTCCAGCATTGGAGACTATTGGAGCATCTAAGGGGGTTTTGTCTCTCCTTCAGCTACTTTAACGAACTCAACTGGTCTTCTAACTGTGGTAGTAGGAACTATCCCATCCTTTGTCATAGATTTGGTTTGATGCAGGTTCTTACAGAAAACAAAAAACAGACGCAAAGAAAATATATGCTTCACTTTTATGGGCTAGCATAGAACGAAGCAAACTTAACATCTAAACATTTTGCTAACTTAACTACACATCGTGTTGCAGAATGACAACAAGGCACAAAATCTAATTAATGGTTCGGAGAATGCAAGTCTGTGACAGAATAATGCCATATTGCTAAGGTGTGCAAATGAAAAGAATATGTTTGTTATAAATATGGCTTTATAATACAAAATGGAGAAGGATCCAATATCAGGTTACCCGAGAACTCGCCTTTTTTGCTAATGATATGAACAGCCTAACCGATATTCCGGTGGCCATTTTCGGACTTCTCCCTTGCTATCCCAAGATGTTCACCTAACAAGGATTGAACCATGGCCGATTCAGAGACTTTTGAGACTCCTTACCACTAGTCCACCTTGGTGATGGTTACAGTTTTATAATATCTCTCTTCAAAACTGTATCTCATTCGGATCTGCTGCATTTGGGTACCCTTTATACTCCAATTTCAAATTCAGTGTCGCACAAATAGCCTGAAACTTCAACCTTATTGAGCCCATAATATATGTTATGGTCTTGTTTTCTGGATCTATGATATGATACTTAGACACCAACTCATCCATCTCTCTGGTATTCTTTTGAACCCTGGTCGAGAAGCATGTTGGTTCAACTCGAATAACAGAGTTCTAAACATCGATGCATTCTCTGTAAAACCCCAACTCTTCACCATTTATGAAACCTATTTTTAAACCAACTTCGCGCCCCTCATTTTTTCCAAAAGGAAAACCGGCTTTATAGCCTTCTTGAAAACCATCTTTCAAGTGGATGTCTTCTAAATTTACTGACCCACCAAATATGTCATCGAGAAGATCCATGCAGCCAACTATAGCATAAATAAGAGATAATTGATGAGAAAGAACAAATGAAACTAGATGTGGCAAATTGTGGGGTTTGTCGGGTTGAGTTAATGGTAAAAATGGTAGAGGGAAAGACTCCACCACCACTGTTATTGCAGGGACATACGGATACTTTGAAATTTTATGGACTTAAAAATCAATTGTCGTGTGATAGGATCGAACTCGAGATCACGGGATTACACATATTACATGAAGGGTTAATTTGTTTATTAAATATATATTTATTAAATCAAACCGTAGCTAACGATCGTTAAGTAATTAAAAGTTAAGTATTAAACGACCGTTATAGAATGTTAAAGAAGCTAAAAGAAGGAGTCGGAAAAGTTCCGGAAACCTCTTTTGGAGGTGATGTATATCCGGCCTAAAGAGGAGACAAAAGAAGAGGGAAAAAGATTTTGTGGCTTTATTTTGTTTAACCTTGGAAGAGAAGTTTTCCAAGGTGTATATAAACAAACCAAAAGCCTTATAATTTTCACCTCATATCTCTCTTTCTCTTGCTCTAAAAACCGGCCAAACAAACACCCTATTAGGGTTCTTCTTTAATTTTTGTCAAGCTATTCTAGATCTAGTCCTAGCCCCTCTCTAGGGTTGTTGGGTAGATCTTCCATAGACTTGGAAGCTCGGTTTGTTCGTGCTAGACTCACGGTTAACTCGCCGTATCACGTGTGTACAAGATCGTGGTGTAATCTAAAGTTTTTTTAACTAATATTGATTGGTGTTAATAATTACATGTTGTTTTTAGGTTTTATAAAAATTAGGTTTTTTGTTTTTTGTTTTTTAATTCGGATCTGCCGAATTATTATAAATTTTTTTTAGTAAACCCTAAAATTACATGGTAATTAAACTTTAGATATTTTGCATGAATTAATTGTTATGACATGCATGGTTACGATCCATAATTTTTAATTGTTAAGAGAATGTGGGAGATCCGTAATAAACATGCATGTTTTTTTACGGATCATTTAATTTTGATTGCTATTTGCTTTATTTGATTCAAATTTTTAAAATTAGGGAAGACTTTTTATGTTCATAAAAAACCTAGATTTAATGTTCTTTGAATAAATTATTATGCATGTGGCTATTTGATTTAGTTTTTTTTTGTACTACTTGTTTTCATGCGTTTTATTGTATGTTGTAAACAAAGGTAGTTTTTTTTAAGAAAAATAATATGGACTAAATCCTATCAAAATTAATGAACTGTTTTGAGATCTAAATTACATATGATTTGTATTGATTAGAATTGCAATAGCAACTTAACGGCCTACTCAATTTTGACAAACTATAAAGTGGGTATAACGCACCGCTGGTCAAGTACCCGGTTAAGGAAGGAGGTGTTATGCTTCAGCGCTGACCAAATTCCTGGCTCACCTGTGCGTCAAAATTGGAATTACCTACGGTTGTTATTGGTATAATTCTTTAAGGTTGATTTTAACTACATTAATTCACATCCGAAACACAATGAATAAGGTTATTGCTTTGTCTTTAGCTTCGTTCTAGAAAAAGTACGGCGTGAATTTAGTTGTGTGTAAAATCTTTAATTGGTTTAACCAATACCTCAACTTGCAAATATATGATGAACTTTTAGTCTCACCAAAAAGTTTACTAAACGTTTTATTAAACTTATGTTATGGAGATGTATGCATGATTATCCATACATGATTTTGACACTAAAATCTATACCCTAAATTTAAGTCATATGCCCTCTAATTGACGAACACTTGAAGTTACAATTGTCGCCATATAAGATATCGGACGATGTTGTAATGGAGAGTAAACTTCATGACTGAATAAGATTGCACATGAAGATTTTACACTCTGTAGATTAGTCGACTTAATTGAGTTACTCAGTGAGAACTGGAAACTTAAGGCATAAAATAGGGATAAAACATGTTTACAATGCAAATGATTTTGGCAATGTAAATCCCTAACATATCTAGAAATTGCAAATTTGTTTGTCAATTATTGTTCGACAAGTTACTGTGTTGAATACATTTGTCACTAGCAGATCAACTGATGTGATAAATCTATGTCAATATAGATTCTAGTTTTTGAAGGAAAATACTATGGTTTTATTACCGGGGTAATTTTATTTTCTTGAATTGTATTATCGAAAATACTAATGTTTGAACTTATTTCTGTAGAAATGGCTCAACCCGAAAACAATCTGACAATAAGCTCGGCGTTCAAAGCTTTTTTTGAACGGCCTGAACTTACTGGCCCTAATTTCAATGACTGGTACCGCTCACTAAGAATTGTTCTGAGAGCAGCGGGTACTATCAATATCTTGGAAACTCCTTTTCCGGAGGATCTTGCTGAAGGAGCAACTAATGCGGAAAAGCTTCAACACGCTGCTAACGTTAAAAAGCACCATGAGGTGGCTGTTGTAATGTTAGGGAGAATGGCTCCATCACTTCAAAGGAAGTATGAGCTAGCTTCACCTCAGCAAATGCTTGATGAACTCAAGGCAGTGTATGAAACGCCGCAAGCTGTAGAGATCTATGATCTAGTTGATGCTCTACATAGTTACAAGCAAGCTCCTGGAAAGTCCGTAAGTGGTCATTATATGGAGATGAGGGGCTATATGGAACAACTCATAGCACTAGGACAACCCTTTGATCATAATATGGCTATTAACTTGATCAATAGGTCCCTTAATAAGGACTTCAATGATTTCGTTCGTAACTATAATATGCATTGCACGGGGAAGACAGTTAATGATTTGCATGCAATGCTCATTGACTTTGAAAAGGGTTTGAAAGATAAGGCATCTACTGTTACTCCTCAAGTACTTCATGTAAAAAATGGTAGAGTGTCGAAACCAAAACCGCAAGTGAATAAGAAGCAGGAAGGCAAAGGCAAGGTTGATAAGAGCAAGCAAGTTGCGACTACATCAAAACCAAAGCAGAACTTTGCTAAGAAATCTCTGAAAGATGAGACTTGTCACTACTGCAAGATGACTGGACACTGGAAGAGGAATTGCTCTCTCTATCTCCATGAAATGGCAGAACATAAGAAGAAGGCTGAGCAAGCTGCTGCATCACCATCTTCTGGTAACTTTTTTATGATAGAGTTATTTAAATTTTCATACAAATCAAACTCCTGGGTATATGATACGGGATGTGGTATTAATATTTGTAATACCCTGCAGGGATTTTAGTTGAAAAGGAGGCTTACCTACGGGGAACAATTTCTGCATGTGGTCAATGGCGCAGAAGCAACGGTTGAAGCTATAGGAATATTTAAATTAGTTTTACCTTCGGGTTTAGTACTTTTTTTAAATCATTGTCATTATGCACCTACAATTGTTAAGGGTGTCATTTCCTTTTCTTGTATGTTGGATCTTGGATTTACTCACACGATTGATAATAATAGAATTTCTGTTTTCAAAGATGGTTTATTCTATTTTGATACAATTTCTGTGAATGGTGTTTTTGAAATAAACATGCATGATAAAAATTCCAAGAGGAAAAATAATTCTGTTTTTAGCATGAATAAGAAGAGTAAGTTAGACAAGAACTCTTCTTATCTTTGGCATTGTAGGCTTGCCCATATTGGGAAGACTCGCATACAAAAGCTTCAACGTGATGGGCTTTTGGAAAGTATCAATGATGAATCATTTGATAAATGTGAATCTTGTATCTCTGGAAAGATGACCAAGAAACCTTTTAATAGCAATATTGAAAGGGCTACTGAACTACTTGGTTTGATACATACTGATGTGTGTAGACCACTTAGACATGTGTCAAGGAAAGGTGCTAGCTACTTCTTGACGTTTACGGATGATTATAGCCGTTATGGTTATGTTTATTTACTTAAGCATACACATGAGGTATTTGAAACATTCAAAATGTTTAAAGCCGAAGTAGAGTTACAACTAGGAAAGAAGATTAAAGCCCTTCGTTCTTATCGTGGTGGTGAATATTTAAGTCAAGAGTTTAAAGATTATTTAAGTGAGAATGGAATTGTTCAGAAACTTACTTCTCCGTATACTCCACAACAAAATGGTGTATCTGAAAGGATAAATCGTACATGATTGGATATGGTACGATCTATGTTTAATCTTACAACTTTACCATTATCCTTTTGGGATTATGCTCTTGAATCTGCTGTTCGTATTCTAAATATGGTTCCCACAAAGAAGGTTGATAAGACACCATATGAACTATGGCATGGGAAGAAGCCATACTTGTCTTATTTGAAAATCTGGGGTTGTGAGGCGTATGTGAAACGTGACTCTGGAGATAAACTCCAAAAACGCTCAGTAAAATGTATCTTTGTAGGTTACCCTAAGGAAACTATGGGTTACTACTTTTATTATCCGGCTGAGAACAAAATATTTGTGGCTCGGTATGGAGACTTCCTTGAAAATGATCTTGTAAATCAAGAATTCAGTGGGAGAAATTATGATCTTGAAGAAATTCAAGAAGATACATTGCCTTCTGAAAATACTAGCGAAGAAATTCCTGAAGAACCAGAAAGTCTGAGTGTTCCACCGGAATTAATTCCTCCACGTAGGTCTCAAAGGACCATACGTGCGCCGGACAAACTATGTCTTTACATAGAGGATGATGAGGAGGAAGTAGGGGATCTTGGTGAACCTGCTAACTATCGATCCGCAATGTCTGATCCATAAAAGTCAAAATGGATAGTTGCGATGAATGAGGAAATGAAATCCATGGAAATCAATGATGTTTGGATTCTGGTAGATGCACCTAAAAATGCTAAAGTAGTGAAAAATAGGTGGATCTATAAGAAGAAAACTGACATGGATGGTGATGTACAATCCTATAAAGCGCGTTTAGTGGCTAAATGTTTTACTCAAACATTTAGCATAGACTACGAGGAGACATTTTCTCCTGTAGCAGACTTACGAGCTATTAGGATTCTCATAGCTATAGCAGCATACTATGACTATGAGATATGGCAAATGGATGTTAAAACTGCCTTCTTGAACGGTCGCTTAGATGAAGACATCTATATGCAACAACCGGAAGGGTATGTTGATTGATACAATTGGTTTTGCATGGGTTCAATTTTAATTCTAGGAATCTACTCGAATCGATCACGGCTCAAAGTGGAATAGTTGTTCTTGGTTACTAAAAAGGGATTGGTTTTCTATTCTACTAAAAGGATTTAAAAGTGCTAAGATATAAAATTTAACTAAAAGCAGTTAATAAAAACAATTAAATATAAAGCTTGAATATTAAAATTAAACACTTAAACAGTAACTGTAAAATATACTAAAACAAAAGGCTCATTCGGAATAACCTTGATGCGGAATAAATATGCTCATTCGGAATACCTTGAAATTCAATTCATCGGGAATAAACAACTGATCCGGAATCTTTTGCTGAAAAATCCTTTCGTTCGGAATATCTTAACTCATGCGGAATAACTAACAACTCATGCTTCATTCGGAATATTGCTTGCTCATTCGGAAGATTGGCTTCATCCGGAATAAATGGTGATTCGGAACATTTGCTTCACCCGGAATAAAACTCATCCGGAATAAATAACAAAAAGGCTTGATTCGGAATATCAAAAAGTTCTGATTCGGAATAAATTTTGAAAACTTTGATTCGGAATAAATTGAATGAAAAATGCTGATCGGGAATCTTTTGATTGATTCGGAATAAAAACTGAAATCCTTGATTCGGAATATTTCAACTCATCCGGAATATTGATTATTCCGGATGAATGGATTGATTCGGAATAAATTGAAAAACTCTGATGCGGAATAATGGAACTGACTCGGAATAATAAGAACTAAAGCTTTATTCGGAATGATTTATGCTCATCCGGAATATTGATTATTCCGGATAAAGGCACTGATTCAGAATAAAATTCTAAAAGCCTTGATTCGAAAAACTTGTTGATCCGGAATAAATGGGAAATTTGGTTGACTCGGAATCTGGGTTCATGAAGAACAGTAACGAACCAGAGAAAGTTTGGCAATACGATTTTAATCAAATCAACCAAAATAAACCAAAAGATTTAAAACAAACTAACCAATAATCATTTGCTGACCATAAACATCAAATTCCAACAACAAAAACACAAAACACACTTACTTTTTAAGATCAAACTCAACAACATAAAACTTTAAGACTTTGAATCAAAAAGAAAGATGAACAAGATTAAAATGGAAGATGATATTGATTGATTAATGTAGAGTAAACAAAAGGGAAGATTAAAAACTTACATGATTAAAGATTGAATCAAGAAAAATAAAAATCACCAACACCTTAGTCGTGTTGGCTTCTTCCCTACGAAACAAAAAGAAAGAAAGAAAAAAATAAAAGCTGGCCTCCAAAGTTGTGAGGAGATCCCTATATATAGTCCTTGTGGGTGTTTGGTGAGTGGGCTTTCCTTCTCTCTTTTCGTCTTCTCGTCTTTTCAGTAAAGTTGACGTTTTCGACTCAGATTCGGGATTTGTCGATGAATAAATTCAACTCGTCTTTTAATTTCTTCGTTTAATAGACTTGAGTTCTTCGACATATATAAAGCTTCCATCTTTGGTCCTTTTCTTCGATAAATCTTCAAATAGGCACATTGACTTCAAATCTTTTGCATCTCTTGAACAATATACTTCGTCTTGAGTCTTTTTCTTCGATAAAACCCGTGCAATCCCATGTTTTCTTCAATATTTATCCGGTTGGCTCTGAAAAACACAACAAACACACAAACCACGCATAATTCCAAACAAATGACAGTAAATACGCGTTTTGGTCTTGTTTTAGCAAGAAATAAGTGGTAAAAGGATGGGTGTTTTCACACCTATCAAATCCCCTACACTTAACCATTGCCATTCCCTCATGCAATGATTAGTGATAAAGCAAGTTTACACTTTTCTCATAATCAATCAACCTTGGCCTTATTAACATACTACTAAAACAAAAATTAGAGTACTAAGAGAAATTGAAACTTTAAAGGAAACCAAAGGATAGAAAACCATTTTCACTTAAAAATAGCTACATGGAAATAACTTGCAAAGAGATCTAAGACTTACATTAGGGCTTCGGTGCTGCGAAGATTCATCACCCTCAAGTTTCACGTTCCCCAAACTAAGCTTAAAAACGAGATCATTGTTATTATAAGTTAGCAAATCAAACACTTACACACATGGCTTAATTATATGCTTAAACTCCCTTATTCCTAGGTGTATCTCTTATATTTTAGTTTTGTCTTAGAATGATCATGAAGATGCATTTTTAGACTTATTGCGATAGTTTATTTAGGCTGAAAGCAAAGTAGGACGATTTGATTAATAGTTAGCTAAAGGACAAAATCTCTTAAAACTGCTTCTCGGGATATCAAAAAGTTCATATCTTGGCATAACTCGCTTCACGATTTGAGACCTTTCTCGGGCCGATATTTGGCATGTACTTCATACTTCATATCTTGAGAGACGTTCTTGATATAATGGTCTTCTCTTCGTTAATAGAGTTTCTTCACTTGGAGACTTTTGAGGGATACTCCAACTTTGTTGACCACGACTTCATCATTATTTCTTCAATCGTTAATAGGGATTTTGAGATACAACGATCCGCCTCCTTTTCGGACTTGGATCTATTTATCCTCATACCTTGTTAGGGTCTTTTCGGATAGACTTCTCTATGATCTTTATGGGAGTTGATTGCTTTTCGTCGTGAGTCTTGATCTTTCATATTGATTTTGGGAATAATGCTTTTCACATCACCTTAGATCTTTAGCAATAAAATGGAATCCTCATGCCTTGTTAGGGCCTTTTCGGACTCACCAATCTTCGTGCCCCGCTTCATAAGTTATGCCTTGGCTATGAACTCTTATCATTACCGAGCAACTTTTAAACGATCTTGGGCTAGAAGCTAAGTAACTTTTCAAATCGTACGACCTTACTTATTGCAGATAAATTATTAGCAAGTGATGGGAGAATAGGCAAATAATCACACCAAGTGTGCTTGTGCAAGAATACCGACTTATAATTGACTCTATCATTTCTCGTTCTCCACAATTTAAAATCTCAAGTAATGAGACTCGTGTATGCTTAGCCTAATAAACCAATAAAAGGTCTACATGGTTAAGGATAGTTGCTAGAATAAACTTGGATAAGTCTATTCGGGTTGAGTCAAAATAATCGCAACGGGCCTAATATGTCAAAGACTTCAAAACTAGCTACACCACTTTATTAATACTTTTGACTTTATTGTGGGATATATACATATGAAAGCAACGAAAAAAATTTAAAAATTATGACTATATGGCCAAAGTTAAATAAAAATTTGAAAAATGATGAAAAATATGACTTTCCGGTTAAATAAAGGCATTTTAATGGAAAAATCCACTTAAAACTTTGATAGAAGTCTCCCCTACACTTAATATAAACATTGTCCTCAATGTTTAAGCATGTGGGAAAAGTCTCCCTACACTTATGACATTGTGCACGTTGGTTAAATCAAGCTAAGGAAGAGACAACTAACGTGATCAATTTCAAATGTGAGTATGAAGAAAATTGAAACGATAGTTGAGAGATAGAACCGGATTGCAGATAACACGGGAGCACGGTTCTTCAAAGGTTCCAAAAGTGCATTCATCCCTGTAATCACATCACCACACAAACACGAACAACCTATATAGGTCCCCCTACACTTAGGAGGTAAAACAGAAAAGGATAGATACTCGGGCTGCCTCCCGAGGAGCGCTTGTTTTTTATAACCGAGACACGAGCCTGACTCGGCCCAAAACTAGTTCATGGGAAACGTGGTGAGGGATGGAATCATCTCATGAGAGATGTCCTCACCAAAGTACAACTTCACTCGTTGGCCATTCACCTTAAAATTAGGTCCATTAGGTTGAGCGAGCTCGAGAGTACCATATGGAAAAATTTGGGCAATGGTGAATGGGCCGGACCAACGAGATTTCAGCTTGCCCCAAAAGATTTTCAACCGAGAGTTGAAGAGTAAAACTTTGTCTCCAACTTGGAACTCTCGGTTTTTAATCTTAGAGTCGTTAATGAGCTTAGTCTTTTCCTTATAGATCATAGAATTTTCATAAGCCTCATTCCGGAGTTCATTGAGTTGGATTTTGCGTAGGTCACCGGCTTTGTTGATATCGAAATTAGCCCACTTCAAGGCCCAGTAAGCCTTGTGCTCCAACTCAATGGGGAGGTGGCATGCTTTCCCGTACACGAGACGATATGGTGTACAACCAATCGGAGTCTTGTATGCGGTACAGAAAGCCCACAGAGCATCATCAAGTTTATCGGCCCATGAGGCACGATGCTCTCCCACGGTTCGTTCAAGAATTCGCTTTAATCCTCGGTTAGAGATTTCAGCCTGGCCATTAGTTTGTGGGTGGTATGTGGTGGAAAGACGATGATTTACACCATACTTAGCCATGACTCTTGCAAATTGATCATTACAAAAATGAGTCCCGCGATCACTAATAATGGCACGAGGCACACCGAATCTAGCGAACAACGATTTCAAAAAGTTACAAACCACCCTTGCGTCATTAGTGGGTAAAGCTTTGGCTTCAACCCATTTAGAAACGTAGTCAACGGCTACAAGGATGTATTTGTTTCCTTTAGATGAGGGGAATGGCCCCATAAAGTCGATACCCCAAACATCAAAGATTTCACATTCTTGTATGAAATTTTGAGGCATCTCATCTCTATGTGTGATCTTGCCTTGTTTTTGGGAAGCATCACAATGTTTAACCATCTCGTGAGCATCACGATAAATGGTGGGCCAATAAAATCCCGAGTCAAACACTCTTTTAGCGGTGTAGTTGGGACCAAAGTGACCACCGGTGGGTCCTTTATGGCAAGCGTCAAGGATTTGTACCGCTTCCGGCCCATCAACACATCGGCGAATAATTAAATCAGCGCATTGTTTGAAGAGATACGGGTCATCCCAAAAGTAAGTCTTAATATCTTTGAAGAACTTTTTCTTTTGTTGGGATGTTAGCCCGTCGATGAGGATTCCACCCGCCAAGTAGTTTGCAATGTCCGCAAACCACGGGGCTTCATCATTATTCGAGTTGATAGACATTAAGGTCTCAAGGGGAAAAGAGTCATTGATCTCGTTGTTCGGATGATCCCCTTGATGAGGATCCTCAAGTCTACTGAGATGATCCGCGGCTAGGTTTTCAGCTCCCTTCTTATCACGAATTTTGATGTTAAATTCTTGAAGTAGCAAAACCCAGCGAAGACGTCTTGGTTTAGAATCTTGTTTAGTTAACAAGTACTTCAATGCGGAATGATCGGTGTACACGATGGTGGTAGAAAGGACAAGGGGGCGGAACTTTTCAAAAGTATAGACAACAGCTAAAAGTTCTTTTTCGGTTGTCGTGTAATGTAACTGAGCCCCTGTCATTGTCTTGCTAGCGTAATGGATCGGTTGGAAGTGTTTATTCACTCTTTGGCCCAAAACCGCTCCAATATCAAAGTCGCTAGCATCGCACATCAACTCGAAAGGTAGCTCCCAGTTAGGGGTAATCAAGACCGGTGCCTTAGTTAGCTTATCCTTAAGAAGGTTGAAGGCTTCAATACACTCGTTGGAAAAGATAAAAGGAGTATCTTTTTCCAAGAGGTGGGTCATCGGGCGAGCGATTTTAGAAAAATCTTTGATGAATCGATGGTAGAAGCCCGTATGACCAAGGAAACTTCTCACACCCTTCACGGTTGAAGGTGGAGGAAATTTAGCAATAACATCGACTTTAGCACGGTCCACTTCAAGACCGGCTTTGGAGATTTTGTGTCCTAGCACGATGCCCTCTTTTACCATGAAATGACATTTTTCCCAATTAAGAACAAGGCGAGTGTCTTCACACCGCTTAAGCATACGTTCTAAATTGGCAAGGCAAGCAGAGAATGAATCACCATAAACCGAGAAATCATCCATGAAGACTTCCATAGTTTCTTCAACCATGTCATGGAAGATAGCCATCATACACCTTTGGAACGTCCCAGGAGCATTGCATAAACCGAAAGGCATGCGTTTGTAAGCAAATGTTCCATAGGGACAAGTGAATGTGGTTTTCTCTTGGTATTTGGGATCGATGGGAATTTGAAAATACCCGGAGAAACCGTCGAAGAAGCAGTAATAGTCATTACCCGCTAGACGCTCGAGCATTTGATCCATGAAAGGAAGAGGAAAATGATCTTTTCTCGTGGCATCATTGAGTTTGTGATAGTCGATACAAACTCTCCACCCGGTAACGAGACGAGTAGGAATCAACTCGTTGTGTTCATTGCGAACAACGGTTATTCCACCCTTCTTGGGCACACAATGGACGGGACTTACCCATGGCGAATCCGAAATAGGGTAAATCTAGCCGGCATCTAGAAGTTTGATAACCTCTTGTTTGATGACGTCATGAATGCGAGGATTAACCCTTCTTTGGCTTTGGATTGCGGGTTTAAATTCATCTTCCATGAGAATCTTGTGAGTATAAAAGTTTGGATCAAATCCGCGGATATCGGAAATTTTCCAAGCAATTGCCTTCTTATGATCTTTAAGCACGGCGATAAGGCGAGATTTTTCTTCTTCTTTCAAGTCCTTCGCGATAATGACGGGCGACTTCTTCTTGTCTTCAAGGAACACGTACTCGAGATGGGACGGTAACTCCTTAAGCTCTAAATCTGGAGGATTTTCGATGGGAGGCGTATTCAAAGTAGGTTCATCGATAGCAATAGCCTTGGGAGATGGTGGAGAAATATGGTCCTCTTTGAGAAGTTTCTCAATGAGACGAATGTCTTCATCCCAATCAGTGGGAGAATCGTCATATTCTAAGTTCACATCTCCTATGGTTGCTTCAAAATCTTTCCAAAGGAAATCACTTTCTCCAAATAGAGTTAGTGATGAATCAATAGAGGCAACGGTCTCAACATTGGGAGGAGAGGTAGGAATACTTTTACAAGCATCTTTAAAGTGTTCTTCACAAGCCTCATCAAGAACGTCGATACAATTAACACTCTCGTAGGAATAAGGCTGTTTAGAAATCTTACCCATGTTGAAGACAATTTGATCGTCACCAACTCTCATGATAAGCTCACCCGCTTCTACATCGATGAGAGTGCGACCGGTCCTCAAGAATGGACTTCCAACGATTAATGGCATACGAGGGTCCATATCATAGTCGACTACGCCGAAATTGGCGGGAAAAGTGAATTTGTCGACTCCTACAAAAACGTCTTCGGCTATCCCCACTGGATAAGCAACCGTACGGTTAGCTAATTCCAAAGTCATTTTGGTGGGGACTAGCTCAGGGAAAGATAATTGCTTCCAAACACTTAATGGCATTAAGTTAATACTAGCACCTAGATCGGCTAGGGCCATGCAATTCTCTACTCATGGGAAGTTGCAAGGGATTAAGAAGTGACCCGGATCACCAAGTTTGGTTGGCAATTTCCTTAAGAGCACTGTAGAGCAATTCTCATTAAGTTGGGTGTTAGCAATATCAAGAAGCTTTTCTTTGTCACTAAGAAGATCTTTGAACATTCTCGCATATTTAGGCATGTGAGCGAGAGCCTCAGCGAAGGAGATGTTGAAATTCAATTGTTTAAAAATTTTGAGAAAGTTCGAAACTTGAATATCGTCCTTGCTTTTGAGCTTCTCTTTCCTCAACCTTGAGGGATAAGGTATATCGGAAGAAGAGGAAGGCTTTAGAGTAGTAGGATCACTCACATCCTTGGGTGGAGGAGGGGTAGAAGTAAGAGGTGGAGGAATTGGGGAAGTAGAAGGTTGAGGAATATGAGTAGGTGACTCGTTTTCCTTAGTCACAATCACCGATAGAGGTATAGGAAGCTCGAGTTCCTTGGTACCTTTGCCACTGCGAGTGGTGATTGCTTTCATCTCCCCTCTTGGATTAGCCACGGTGTTACTCGGAAGAGTACCCGAAGAAGAGGTTTGATTACCTTGGAAGAAACCAGCCATCATGTTCCGTAAGTCATTCGTTTGACTTGCCAAAGTGTTTCGCATATCAGCTCGAAGCTCATTCCCTTGCTTCACTATATCTGCTTTCATGTTGGCCATTTCCCGCTGGAGATTTTACACGATCACATCATTAGTCCTCATGTAGGTTTCAACATCTTGGTGTAATGCGGTGGGTTGGTTGGGAGGAGGAGCATGGTAGGCGGGTGGTTGATAAGCAGGTTGTTGGTAAACATGGTTGTTTCTTTGAGGTGGATATGGATTTCTTTTGTTTTGATATGGAGTTGGAGCACGTGGTTGGTTTTGATTGGTTCGGTTAAGGTTTTGTTGTTGGTTTTGATTGATTGGAGGAAAACCGGGCGGGGAAAGAAAGTTGTTTGAGCGATAGCTGAGCAAGTTGCGGTCTCCTTGAGGACGAGCTTGATAACCGGCCGGAGGATAGGTACCGTATGCTGCGTTAACATTCTCAAGAGGATAGTCTTGGGTGGAAGTACAAGTAGTGTAAGAGTGAGGACCCCCGCATATTTCACATGGTTGGCTTACAGCATTGACTTGAGCGTTTTGAGCGTTGATGCTTTTGGTGTTGCTAGCGGTTTGGGTAGCAAGCGATTCAAGAAGCGACGTAATTTTGTCAAGTCTTTTGTCGTTGTCACTAGTACTAGCACTAGCGGCATTGGTCCGAACACTCTTGGTTTGCACTCTAGACTTATTCTCAATAATATCCCAAGCGGCATTAGAACTCTTAACCTAAATATTACCCCCCGAGGCACTATTTAGTGAATCTTGGTCATTCATGCTTAAACCATTGTAAAAAATATTAATTTGGTGCACTTTGGTAAAACCATGTTGTGGGCACTTTCTTAAAAGTTCTTTAAAACGGTCCCAAGATTCACTAAAAGTCTCATCGTACTTTTGTTCAAAATTAATAATTTCATTCTGCAAAGCGGTAGTACGAGAGGGTGGGAAAAAGTAGTTTATGAATTTGGTCTCCAAGTCTGTCCACGTCAGAATACTTTGTGGCGGTTCCTTTGCAAGCCAATGCCGGGCTTGTCCCTCTAAGGAGAAAGGAAAAAGTTGTAAGCGGATTACCTCTTGTAGAACACCATTGAATTTGACCGTATTCGTGAGTTGCAGGAACCTTTTGATGTGGTCATGAGGATCATCAATGGTACGCCCCAAGAATGGTTGAGCAGAGACCATTTGAATAAAGCTGGATTTGAGCTCAAAGTTGTTGGCTGCAATCGCGGGTATGACAATTGGATCGTTGTTGCCCTCTACATGTGCTTGCAAAAGTTCAATCATAGGGCGATTGTCCGGTAGAGGTTCATTATTGTTGTTATTCATGTTGTTTTGAGGTGGATTGTTATTGTTGTTTTGTACACCGGCCATGTCTAAGTGATCAAGAGTCTCGGGCTCTTGATAAGACGTTGATCGAGTGCGCATACACCTGCAAAAGAACTAACAAAGAAAGAAATATATTTTTTTTGGTTTTTTATATTTTTTGAAAATTTTATATTTTTTAGGATTTTTGAAAATTTTTATGAAAAAGTAACGTTCACGGTGAACGGATCCCAAAATCCAATTTCTCACAAAAAAACTGTTAATCTTTACGAGAAGAGCCGGAATATTTCAACTCATCCGGAATATTGATTATTCCGGATGAATGGATTGATTCGGAATAAATTGAAAAACTCTGATGCGGAATAATGGAACTGACTCAGAATAATAAGAACTAAGGCTTTATTCGAAATAATTTATGCTCATCCGGAATATTGATTATTCTGGATAAAGGCACTGATTCGGAATAAATTTCTAAAAGCCTTGATTCGGAAAACTTGTTGATCCGGAATAAATGGGAAATTTGGTTGACTCGGAATCTGGGTTCATGAAGAACAGTAACGAACCAGAGAAAGTTTGGCAATACGATTTTTAATCAAATCAACCAAAATAAACCAAAAGATTTAAAACAAACTAACCAATAATCTTTTGCTAACCATAAACATCAAATCCCAACAACAAAAACACAAAACCCACTTACGTTTTAAGATCAAACTCAACAACATAAACCTTTAAAACTTTGAATCAAAAAGAAAGATGAACAAGATTAAAATGGAAGATGATATTGATTGATTAATGTAGAGTAAACAAAAGGAAAGATTAAAAACTTACAAGATTAAAGATTGAATCAAGAAAAATAAAAATCACCAACACCTTAGTGGTGTTGGCTTCTTCCCTACGAAACAAAAAGAAAGAAAGAAAAAAATAAAAGCTGGCCTCCAAAGTTGTGAGGAGATCCCTATATATAGTCCTTGTGGGTGTTTGGTGAGTGGGCTTTCCTTCTCTCTTTTCGTCTTCTCGTCTTTTCAGTAAAGTTGACGTTTTCGACTCAGATTCGGGATTTGTCGATGAATAAATTCAACTCGTCTTTTAATTTCTTCGTTTAATAGACTTGAGTTCTTCGACATATATAAATCTTCCATCTTTGGTCCTTTTCTTCGATAAATCTTCAAATAGGCCCATTGACTTCAAATCTTTTGGATCTCTTGAACAATAGACTTCGTCTTGAGTCTTTTTCTTCGATAAAACCCGTGCAATCCCATGTTTTCTTCAATATTTATCCGGTTGGCTCTGAAAACACAACAAACACACAAACCACGCATAATTCCAAACAAATGACATTAAATACGCGTTTTGGTCTTGTTTTAGCAAGAAATAAGTGGTAAAAGGATGGGTGTTTTCACACCTATCATTGATTCTAAATATCCAAAGCGCGTGTGCAAACTTCAAAGATCTATTTATGGTTTGAAGCAAGCATCACGTCAATGGAATAAGCGATTTGATGAAGAAATCAAAAAGTTCGGATTTATTCAAAATCGTGATGAGCCATGTGTATACCACAAAGCTAGTGGGAGTAATGTAGTGTTCCTAATTCTATATGTCGATGACATATTAATCATGGGAAGTAACATTCCAAGACTTAAGGAAGTTAAGGATTATCTTGGTAAATGTTTTTCTATGAAGGATTTGGGAGATGCTACGTATATTCTGGGAATTAAAATCTATCGAGATAGGAGTAGACGGTTAATTGGTCTTAGCCAAGATGCTTATATTGATAAGATATTAAAGAAGTATAACATGCATATCTCTAAGAAAGGTTTTCTACCGATGGAGGTTAAGCATGAGTTAAGTCATGAGAAAGATGCATCATCACCTGAAGAGGTGGCTTACATGCGGAAGGTGCCTTATGCTTCGGCAGTAGGATCTATTATGTATGCTGTAAGATGTACAAGGCCTGATGTGGCGTTTGCTCAGAACTTGGTCAGTGGATACCAACAGAATCCAGGAAAGTTCCAATGGACTGCTGTTAAGCATATTCTAAAGTATTTGAGAAGTACGAAAGATATGTTTTTGGTATTCGGGGGTAAACCAGACACATAATTGAATGTAACAGGATTCTGTGATGCGTCCTGGTAATGTGATAAAGACGATACGAAGTCTCAGACGGGTTACGTGTTTGTCATCAATGGAGGAGCAGTTGACTGGAAGAGCAGTAAGCAGAAAACCATTGCTATGCATGCGACTCAATCCGAGTACATGGCTGCTTCAGAAGCTGCAATGGAAGCTGTTTGGATTAGGAAGTTTATTGGAGATCATGGAGTGATGCCTTCAATTAAAGAACGTATTGATATATATTGCGACAATTCTGCTGCAATAATATTCGCTAATGACCCTGGAGTTATGAAAGGCGCCAAACACTTTAAACGTAGATATCACTACGTTCGAGAACAAGTGGAAGCTCGAGAAATAAAATTAATAAAAGTTCACACAGATGATAACGTAGCTGAGCCTTTTACTAAGGCTTTATCTAATCCAAAGGTAGTTAAGCATGCCAAGGCAATTGGGCTGCAACTAGCTAGCGAATTCATGCAATAAATATGTTGATTAGTATTTGGATAAATGATGTAAGACATTATTGAATTGATGAAATAAAGATTGGATTTCGTTTATTTTTCTGTTATTTGATTTTGTATCCTATTTTACATGTTTTAATCCGTGAGCATTATGATGTTTCTAAATGTCCGTTGTCGATTAATAATATGGGAGTATTATTAAACTAAGACAATTCAAAATAGTGACAGAGTATACTTGAAAGTATATTGGTCAATTTTGGATGATATTTGATGGATCAAATATTAGACTTATCCCAACTATGTGATTTTACTTTATGGATATTTGTCATTAAGTAAAACATAAATAGTTATCCTTAGACCTGAGATGCCAGAAAACTGCATTGAATATAGTGCATTTCTGTAAGGTAACCTAACGCTAAACATAACTGGTAGTCATAAGGGTTATTTTCAGAAGTGTTGCAAAGTTAATGTGTTTTGCTTGTAGTCGAAATGGGATTCGTTTCCTTCAAATTATTATTTAAAGTATAAATACAACTGGGCCCCTCAGGGGAATAGTAAGATGTTTGTGTGGCCACACCCAAATTTGTTTTGGTAATCTTGCTATATCCGTAAAGGAGAAACAGAATAGTTAATAAAGGAATGACTAAGATCCATATCCTTATTAACGATGTATTTGAAATGAAAGGATAATAATAATGATATAATCATTAAAAGGTTCTTGTGCAGGAGGCCTTACTTGAGTTGTACTAGTGACATTGTTAGTGTAACTAGACGCTAATCAATGTGATCACGATATTCGAATTCTATCCAAGTGGGAGCTGGAAGTTTATGGACTTAAAAATCGATTGTCGTGTGATAGGATCGAACTCGAGATCACGGGATTGTACATATTACATGAAGGGTTAATTTGTTTATTAAATATATATTTATTAAATCAAACCGTAGCTAACGATCGTTAAGTAATTAAAAGTTAAGTATTAAACGACCGTTATAGAATGTTAAAGAAGCTAAAAGAAGGAGTCGGAAAAGTTCCGGAAAACCTCTTTTGGAGGTGATGTATATCCGGCCTAAAGAGGAGACAAAAGAAAAGGGAAAAAGATTTTGTGGCTTTATTTTGTTTAACCTTGGAAGAGAAGTTTTCCAAGGTATATAAACAAACCAAAAGCCTCATAATTTTCACATCATATCTCTCCTTCTCTTGTTCTAAAAACCGGCCAAACAAACACCCTATTAGGGTTCTTCTTTAATTTTTGTTAAGCTATTCTAGATCTAGTCCTAGCCCCTCTCTAGGGTTGTTGGGTAGATCTTCCATAGACTTGGAATCTCGGTTTGTTCGTGCTAGACTCACGGTTAACTCGCCGTATCACGTGTGTACAAGATCGTGGTGTAATCTTGCTTTAGATTACATCCTGGTGGTGTTCGTGATCTATCTCTACCGGTGACCGTTCCGTCAACTTGTAAATCTTGCTAGGATAAAGGTATGTAACCCTAGCCTTGATTAATTAGAATCGTGTTAATTAAAGATCTTGTTAATTTGCTTCCACTGTGTGTGTTCTTTGATCCATATTAGGGTTTTTATAATTGTTATGATAAACATAAACCATCATACTTAGCACCAGGAAATTATTCTTAACATACTACTGATCTTAAGACGCACCATTGTTCCAGTTAACACCTCCCAGGCAGATTCTATATCCCATTACACCATTGTTCCAGAAAACAACGTGGTGGGTCATGGAGGATCCAGAATGGTTTACAAAGTTGATTTGAGCAACGGACAAGTCATAGCTGCGAAGCAATTTTGGAGTCAGAAACTAAAAGACGGATCTTCTGATGATAACCTTATGTTGGACAAAGAACTGAAGAGTGAGATCGAGACTCTAGGAAGTATAAGGCAAAAAGAAAAGACTCTAGGAAGTATATCTGATTTTGTGTTAATCAGATATCAGATTTGTTTTTGCGCATTTGTCAAATATGGAGTATTTAAAATAAAAAAAAAGATCATTATCTGCACTTGCAGCAACAAAAACTTCTGGTATTCGTCTTATCCATTATTTCCAAGTACCACAGGCGGTAACTAAAGCTACTTCCTTTTTTCATCATACCCCTGTGCATATGTTTTCTAAATACTACCTTACAAGTATGTCTTTCCCAACTAGCTCAACTCTACAAATTAGCTCTACCTATATACGATCTAAAGGGACGATAGATATTCGATTAGACCCAACAAGTTCTAGCTAATAACAGAATTACTATAAGGTGATGATAACGGAAAAAAATATACTCCCACCATCAGACCATCCTTATTTGATCCCCTGGAATACATAGAAATGAATAGATGAGAGCTTATTTTTACTATAGTGAATAATAGAAGGCTCGACAGATTGCCAAACTTCATAGCTTTTTTATCTTCTTCTCTGAAGTATGTCAATCTAATTTCAACCAAGGCACAGTACACAAACAACAAATTAATAAAAGGTTCGAAATGAAGGTTTATATAGTTCATAACAATTATTTAAAACCCTAATATGGATCAAAGCACATACAACGGAAGCAAATTAACAAGATCATTAATTTAACGCAATTATAATTAATCAAGATTAGGGTTACATACCTTTATCCTAGCAAGATCCACAAGACGAAGGAACAAACGGCAACTAGGGTTGATCACGAACACCACCAAGAATATAGTCTAAAGTAAGACTATATCACGTTCTTGTACACACGTAATACGGCGAGTTAACCGTGAGTCTAGCACGAACAAAACGAGCTTTAACGCTTATGGAATATCTACCCAACAACCCTAGAGAGGGGCTAGGACTAGATAAAAATAGACTTGATCGAAAACCAAACGAAACCCTAAGTTGGGGTGTGAGTGGCCGACGATCAAAGCAAAGAAAAGAGAGAGGGATTAAAAAATTATGAGGCTAGGGTTTGTTTATATAGGCTTGGCAATCCTTGGGCTCCAAGTTATAAACGAAAAAGGAAACAAAATCTTTCACTTTGCCCCCTCTTGTAGCCGCCGATTAACACCCTCCTAAAGGGGTGTTTGTGTAATTTTTCCTTCTTTTTTAGCTTCTATTTAATTCCATAACGATCGTTTAAACTTAACATTTATTTATTAACGATCATTAGTTAAGCTTTGGTTTGATTTAATAAATATATATAAAATATATATAATAAATAAATTAACCCTTTACGTTATGTGTGCAATCACGTGATCCCGAGTTCGATCCTATCTCACGACTATTAATTTTTACTATAGTGAATAATAGAAGGCTCGACAGATTGCCAAACTTCATAGCTTTTTTATCTTCTTCTCTGAAGTATGTCAATCTAATTTCCACCAAGGCACAGTACACAAACAACAAATTAATAAAAGGTTCGAAATACCAACAAGTAACGATAGATAAACTCCACATTTTATCAATACCATATGAAATGGAAAATATCTAGTGATGCCTATCCAGTTGCAGCAACTAGAAGATTCTAAAGACGGTAAATTTGTAAACACCCATCCATCAATTGGCGATTCCAAAGCTTTCATGAAACCCGTTAGAAAAGGGTGGTAATGGAATATTCTAGGAGAAACATATATCTCTATTAACATATATCCTATTTTGTGTAAGAAATAAAAAGAGAAAATGAAAGAAATGTTCAAACAAATACTACTGTAGTAACTAAGCTGTAGTAACACAATGGTAGTTTTCAGAACTCGTAATTAAACAAGAGTCATCATGGCAGTTATTGTTAAATAGTTGTTATGTTTTTTTAATTGATTTTAGGTTAGTTCAACATAAAGACGACTACAGCAGCGCAAAGCTAGTAATCCAAGCTCCATAAGTTTGGATGACAACAGAAATTAGTAATCGTGCAAAAAATGGGTGTATTTTGACCCGTTGACAGAAGGACACATATTTTTGTGCAATTGATATACTACTTAATAAACAAATACTGTAACATATTTTCGACAAACAAGAAAGAAGCTTTTATAGGAAAAAATAATACAACACTACGTATTCACTAAACATGTACGTACACTTTAAAGATTGAGTGTAGTATATATAAACAACAGAGACAATCAAGTGTTAAACTGGAACTACTCATCAAAGCCCATTGGGGTCTATCTTCTAAAGCGCTTGCTAGTCGACTTCATTAATTGACAATCTGGGGGAAGAAACTTGCTGACTTCCGAGAAGGGTAACAACTTGACGTGTCTTGTTTTCTCACAAAGTTTGGTAGATTTTCGTAACATGAACGTTGGTGCTTCGAGTTTTCGTTCCAGAGGTGTGTTTAAATTGATGAGTCGAGCCCTATGAGGCGCCTTTGGTTTTTGTTCTGAATTGACCTGCTGCTGCTTCTTCTTTAACAAGTCAGTGCTGCATCCAAACTGATCTCTACTACGCTTCCCAAGAACCACTATACTAGTGGTATGTTGTTTATTTGCAGCAGTTGGAACGTAGTGGAAAAGAATGGTTCTTGGAGATTGGCCTTGAGGAGCGTACTTGGTGAACAACTTAATTCGCATCTTGAGTACTTTTCTGGGTTCTCCAACTCCAGACGACAGAGCGCTCTTGTGAAATACTAACTTCAACTCTTCCATCATTAATTAATTGATTACTATCAAAAAGATCGAGATGATGAACCTGATGAGGTATAGTCTCACCCCCATGCTTAAGGTGAGACAAAGTTCAACTAATCCCTAATGCTCCATGAGCAAAACTATCTTAAGCTAGAACAACTCACTGGAGTAGCTAGGGTGATGAGGATCACTCTATATCCAGAGACAAGACTAGCTCCAGACAATGCTAGCCCCAGACAAGGCTAGCATCCCCAGACAAGGCTAGCAGTCTCAGACAAGGCTAGCAGCCCTAGACAAGGCTAGCAGCCCCAGACAAGGCTAGCAACCCCAGATAAGGCTAGCAACCCCAGACAAGGCTAGCAGCCCCAGACAAGGCTAGCTGCCCCAGACAATGCTAGCCCAAGCAAGGCTAGACCCAGGCAAGGCTAGCCCTACGCACATGGAGCACAGGCTCCATCGGAGGAAGGACGATTGCACCTAGCCTACGTAGTACCATAATGTACGAATGGTACAGACACCTGGACCACGACGAGTACTAGAGGAGCATGAGGACAAGTCTGACCACGAAGGACAGACCTGGTGCTCATCAGCTATTTAGGCGCTGCTCCTACAAGACAACCTCGACTCCACAATTCGTGTGTCTTGGAGCCACCTCCAAGTAGTATAAAAGGAGAGGTTCCTCCAGGAACAAAGGTTAAGTTTTCACACACACACTTCACTACTTACTCTCTCTCTCTAGAATTACCTCTCACTAGAACCACATACTTACTCTCACGCCGGAGTTGGTCTCGGATTCAAACCCCGAGGCGAGCTAACGGTGTTCTTTCTTATTTCAGCCTAAGAGACTAAGGGCTAGACTAAGGAACTCTGAAGAAGAAAGTTGAGGCTTCACAAGGAAGGAGTAGCCACAAGATACTCTTAAGGAGCAAGCCAAGGCTTCATTAGAAGGAGTAGCCTTAAGATACCCGAAGGATCAGGGCTGACGAAGCTTCTCCAGAAATTTGCTTCAAAATCTGGCGCTATCCGTGGGACCGGGAATACCAATCTACCAAAAAACTAAGTGATAGAAGACGGTGACCAAGGTCTTACACTGGGGCTAGGCCTAAGCCTGAACTCGGGGACACCTGGGAGCGGGAGGGCTCCTCCGGAGGTAACCCCTCCTCCTCCCAGACCTGATCAAGGACGCCTCACCCCAACGTATGTCCAACAACACATTGAAACACTAAAAACTATGATGAAGGAAATTGATGAGCAAAATCGTGAGAAGATGACGCCCCGAAAGATTTTCAACAAAGAGGCTGAAGAGATAGGGTCAGGAAACTCGCGTGGAAGCCCCTTAGTGAGGGAAGGAAGAGGATACTCCTCAGACAGCTCGTCCAAGTCTTGAAACCAAGGTCGGTCGAGGTCTACTCGAAAACGTCATAGAAGTCCTTCACGTAGGAAATCTATCACTAAGTCACATCGCTCCAATAGGATGAGCAAAGCCAGGAGTGCTAGGACCAAGTCACGATCAGCTAGGTCTTCCCATAGGAAGGAAAGCTCAGAGTCTGGGTATGACTCAAGGTCAGATAGTGATTCGGAGGATTTGAGCACACCGTATAGGCGACCTAAGCCCATGCCTTTCACCTCTAGGATCACGCGTTTCAGATATCATAGGCGAGCCAAGCTCCCTGCTAATGTCCGTGTCTATGAGGGAAGCAAAGACCCAGAAGATCACCTCAGTATCTTCTCTGCTGCTGCTGAACAAGAAGAGTGGCCCATGCCAGTGTGGTGCAAGATGTTTTGTCAGACTTTAAGTGGCTCAACAAGGAACTGGTTCGATAGCCTAGACCCAAAAAGTGTAGATGGGTTTGAAGAATTGAGCAGCAAGTTTTTAGAGGAGTTCTCGCAGCAGAAGCGATATGATAAAGATCCCACCGAGGTACATGGGATCAAACGGAAGCCTAATGAGAGCCTCCGGGCATTCATGGATCTCTTCAAAGCTGAAAGCTCACTCATCAAGGGTGTGCCCCCGGTGCTAAGGATTTCCGCATTCATGCACGGGCATGGACACCCAGAACTAGCCAAGAAACTCAACGATAAGATCCCAAAAGCAGTGGATGAAATGTGGGAAAGAGTCAGAGCCTTTATCAGGGGAGAGACAGTTGCTGACACCACAACCATTGTCAAGGCTCCACAATGGGATAGGGGGAATAACAAAGCTGGCTGGACAGGGAACCCAGGTGGATCTAGGAACAGAAACCAAAGGAGGAGCCAAGGAAGAGACATGGGGACATGTCCTCCCTACGCTAGGAAGGAATCGTGCACACTATTGACAAAGACTCCAAAAGAAACCCTAACCACGGAGAACATAAATTTCCCACCCCACCTCCCATAGTAGGAACTCCTGAAAAGAGAAACATGAACAAGTTCTGTGACTTTCACCAAGATCGGGGTCACGACACGAACAATTGCTTTAACCTCAAAAAGCGAATTGAAGAAGCAGTAGCCTCAGGGAGACTAGCACACTTGGTGAAAGATATCAGACAATGGGTCCAGAAAGACAAAGGACCAGCCAAAGGGAAGGAAAAGAACATAAACATGATGAGATCTCAAGGATATCGAAAGAGACCTTATGAGAGAGTAGAGAATTGGATGGACAACGCCATAACATTCCCGTCGGTACCGCGCTATCAGCTGAGGGATTGCCCAATGATAGTGGATGCCATGATCGAAGGATGCGTGGTAAGAAGAGTATACGTCGACGGGGGCTCCTCATCAGAAATAATGTACGAGCATTGCTTCAAAAACCTAAGCTACCAAACAAGGTCAAGGCTAAGGGAATCTAGGATACCTCTGGTGGGCTTCTCAGGTGAAGTTCATTACCCTCTAGGCGTCATTGACCTAGAAGTCACGATGGGAGAATACGGGAGAACCAGAACGGTGATGATGGAATTCGCCATAGTCAAAAGTCCCTCACCGTACAATGCTTTGCTCGGAAGAACGGGATTGAGAAGCTTAGGAGCTGTAGCCTCCACCATACATTCAATGGTTAAATTCCCAACGTCAAGTGGGATATCGACTTTGATCACAAGCAGAGAGACCTTGAAAGAATGCAGACTCATGGAGGAGGCGCAATCGCGAGTTTTGAGAGCTCGCACAGAAGAGCTAGCCCAGAGGGGTGCTCCAGGAAGGCTAGCCCACGGTGCTCCTCCCCCACCACCACTAGATGAAACCTACACCAGAAGGCCAGGGAAGGAGCCCATGGAGCAAAGGGAGGAGGAGGAACCACAACCCACTAAGAGAATGAAGCCATCTAGGCCAGGGTCAGCATCCAAACTAAAGCCTGATGAAAAGATAGTGGTGAACGATGACTACCCTGACCAGCTAGTCACCATAGGAGGAAACCTCTCCCCAGAATGTCGAATAGCACTCATAAGGACTCTCAAGAACAATGCTGATGTTTTTGCATGGACACCAGCCGATATGACGGGCATACCCCGAGCAATCACAGAGCATCGCTTAGACACCTATCCTCACATTGAGCCTAAGGTACAGAAGAAGTGAAGTCTGGCACCGGATAGAAGGAAGGTAGTTACAGACGAGGTCAACGAGTGGCTCAAGGCTGGGATCGTGAAGCGAGTGCGATACCCTTCATGGGTCGCTAACCCAGTCCTAGTAAAGAAAGTCGACGGAAGTTGGAGAATGTGCATTGATTAAAAGGATCTTAACAAAGCCTGCTCTAAATACCTGTACCCTTTACCAGAGATTGACTAGAAGATTGAATCTTTGTTAGGATATAAATACAAGAGCTTCTTGGATGCTTACAAGGGATATCATCAGATCCAGATGAGCAAGAAAGATGAAGAAAAGACAACCTTTCACACAGAAGAAGGAGTCTTTTGCTACACCAAGATGTCGTTCGGTCTTAAAAATGCGGGGGCTACATACCAAAGGTTAGTCGACTCTGCCTTCAAGGATCAGATCGGCGTAAACCTCGAAGCATATGTGGATGACATGGTAATCAAAAGCCGGACCGAGCAAGACATCATTAGAGACGTGGAGCAAACCTTTTCCACCCTCAGGAGGATAAACATGAAGCTCAATCCCAAAAAGTGCTCTTTTGGAGTAGAAGAAGGAAAGTTCTTGGGCTACATAGTCACCTCTGAAGGAATACGGGCTAACCCTGAGAAGACGAAAGCGGTCACAGACATGTCTTCACCCAAGACCCTGAAGCAAATGCAATCCCTCAGCGGGAAGCTGGCAGCATTGAACCGTTTCTTGTCCAAGTCGGCTGAACGATCCTTGCCCTTCCTTGACACCCTAAAGAAATGCACCAACAAGAAGGATTTCAAGTGGACGGAGGCTGCAGAAGCAGCATTCCAAGAAATGAAAGAGCTAGTATCACAGCTGCCTACGCTCACCACCCCGAGGAAGGGAGAAACCTTGATGATGTATCTATCAGCTATTGAGGAAGCCGTGAGTGCAGTCCTCCTAACAGAAAGACAGGGAAAGCAGATGCCTATCCACTATGTCAGCAGGTCCTTGCAAGGAGCAGAAGTAAATTATGCCCCGATTGAGAAACTCACCCTAGCCTTGGTTCACACTGCCAGGCGGCTGAGGAGATATTTTCAGGCTCACCCAATAAAAGTCATAACTGACAGCCCAATCAAGCAAGTGTTGAGCAAATCTGAAGCATCAGGGAGACTCGCAAAATGGTCGGTTGAGCTAGGGACATATGACATAACTTACATACCAAGGGTAGCCGTAAAAGGGCAGGTACTAGCAGACTTCCTAGCAGAGTCACCAGTGGAGAGAGCGCTGGTCCCAGCAGCGGCTCCAACACTCATGGTGGAAGACATCCCAGATTCCTCCAACTCCAAGGAAGATCTAACTCCAGGCCCGAAAGCATGGAGGTTGTATACTGATGGAGCATCAAATAGTGGAGGATCAGGGGCAGGACTCATCCTGATCGCCCCGGACGATATAGAATACTCCTATGCACTCAGGCTAAACTTTCCCAACTCAAACAATGAAGCAGAATATGAAGCATTGTTAGCAGGGCTGCGAATAGCAACCGAAATGCGAGTAAAGGACATACATGCCTTCGTAGACTCCAAGTTGGTAGCTAGCCAGGTAGAGGGCTCACACGAAGCTAGAGGGGAGAAGATGATAAAGTACTTAGAGAAAGTCCTAGAATTGGCTGGCACATTCAACAGATTCCGGATATCACACATCCCGATAGCCGAGAATAGGAAGGCAGACGCTCTTAGCAAGCTAGCTGCAGTGCAATTCGATTACCTATCCAAAGAAGTGCTAGTGGAAGTGCTAAATGAGCGCTCAGTTGAAATGCAAGAAGTAAACATGGTGGTTGAAGAGAAAGGCCCAACATGGATGACTCCTATCAGGGACTACTTGGAGACGGGAAGGTTACCAGAAGACCCGGCGGAAGCTAGGTCACTAATGGAAAAAATTGAGAACTACACTATTGAAGACGATGTCTTGTACAAGAAATCTTACCTAGTGCCGCTGATGACGTGTGTTGGGCCGCTACAAGCTGATTATGTCATGAGAGAAGTACACATGGGCTCGTGTGGGATGCACGATGGAACTAAGCAAGTAGTAGCTAAGGCCATGAATTTGGGATACTACTGGCCCTCCATGCATAGGGATGCCAGAAAGCTCATCTAGGCATGTGAAAACTGTCAGGCACATGCTTCCGTACCCAAGCTACCCAAGGCAGACATGATCTCGGTGATGTCAGCATGGCCATTCATGAAGTGGGGAATGGACATAGTAGGACCTCTCCCATTGGGACCTGGAAAAGTGAAGTTTATGATAGTAGCAATCGACTACTTCACAAAATGGATGGAAGCAAAACCAGTAGCAACCATCACTGGGAAGCAAGTACTAAATTACGTGTGGGACAACATTGTGTGCAGGTTTGGGATCCCAGCCACTATAGTCACAGACAATGGCACTCAATTCATAAATGACCCCCTCAAAAGTGGGCTGAGAAACTGAAAATAAAGCTAGTCTCCACCTCAGTGTACCATCCACAAGGGAATGGAGCAGTGGAAAGAGCGAATCGAAGCTTGCTAGAAGGAATCAAGAAACGACTTGAAAAAGGAAAGTCAGCATTGGTTGAAGAAGTTCCTAATGTTCTATGGGCTCATCGAACAATGAAAAAGACTAGCAATGGGGAAACACCTTTTAGCCTAACCTATGGCACGGAAGCAGTCATCCCAGCAGAAATTGGCATGCCAACACACAGAGTCTCCAGCATAGACGAAGCAACAAATGACAGAGAACTCCGCCTGAACCTAGATCTGCTAGAAGAGCGAAGAGAGATAGCAGCTATTAGAGAAGCCAGGTACAAACAACAGGTGGAGAAATACTACAACAAAAGGGTGCGACATGTGCAATTCAAAGTAGGAGAGTTTGTCCTTAGAAAGAACGAGGCCTCAAGGGTAGAGAACACAGGCAAGCTCGGGCCCAACTGGGAAGGACCTTACAAAGTCATCAAAGCTTTCCAAAGCGGAGCCTACAAGCTAAGCACCATGGAAGGAAAAGAGATACCTAGGACCTGGCATGCCAGCAACCTAAGGAAGTGCTACATGTAGAGCACAAAACTATGTTAGCAAGTTATTATGTATTTCCTCCAGAGAAGCAATTTTCAAAGTGTAACCTCGCTCCGGAGATGACTATAGCCAGAACTAATGTATTGTTTCTTCTCTATGTAATATGAATGAAACAAATTTTTCCTCATATTTTCTGTTAAGACTATACACTTAAAAGACTGAGCTATAAAACAAAGCACACGGCAATGGATGGTTCGCTACCTCCAGCTGCAAAGGGTAACTCCTGACAAATTAGTTCCCCATGGTGAAAATAATACCATGATCGTTAGGCTGAGCAACCTTTGCAAATTGACTCCATAGAAGAATAGGAACAAGCCTTCCTACTCTTCTCACGTAAAAATTACCCTCCGGTGAGTAGCTACACCTGGAAGGAGGAGTAGCATGAGCCTACAAGGAAAATTTTACACCTATACCACACGAACAAATAATTGAGTTTCACAAAATAGGGAGTAAATGGGAATTAGCACGCTAAACTGGCTAAGGAAAGCTGAAATATCATCACAGGTACTTGTGAAGATACTAGGCAACGAATATAAGTCACACGTGATACACCTCAACCCTAGCTCAATGAGGCTAACGCGTCGTCGGCCAAACATAAAGGACAACGACTAACAAAATATGTTAGAGGCATAAAAATTTAGACACTATCTTAATAAATTACAACAAAGTAAAGCATGAATCACTTTAAATGAGATAATGAAGCGTACATGCACATAAGGGGCCATCATACATACGATGGAAAATTGACAACAAAGTCATGGTAGCATACAGAGAAATATAAAGTACTCAAAAGCCCAAAACAGGGAGGGCTAACAATACAAATAAAAGCAAAGTACAAAACACAAGATACATCAAACAGCTGAAGAGGATCCTGGTCTCGATGACTTCTTCTTCTGGCGGTAGGAAACGGTATGGCCGAAGGTTGGAGGAGCTGGAACAGCGAGAGACTGGCTAGGAGGATCCACGGGATCAGGCCTAATATGAGCAATCTCTGAAAGAGTAGCATCAACACTCCGCTTCACCTTACCAAAAAAGGGGAAGCGACAACCAGGGAAAGCTTCTGAAGCAGCAACAAGTTGAGCCTTCGCGTCAAGGATAAATTTCTCAACCCTTTGAGAAATATCCATAAATTCCTCCTCAGACCTTTCCATACGCAAACCTCGCTCGAGGCCAGTGCTAACAGCTAAATCCAACACTCGGGCAAACTCTTGGTTGAACTCCGAACTACCAAGAAAACCTCTAACCAATGGCTCAAAGCTAGACTGAAAAAAGGTGACCCCATCCTGAACCGATCGAAGCCGCACATCCATATCAGCAATCGTGTCATTCTTCGAAAGTATGTCATTATCACGGAGAGTCAGCAGATGATCCAAGTCTTTCACCTTAGCAGCATGTTGTGATCTAGCAGTCACAAGCTCACCCTTAAGACTTCTCACCTCAGCTCTAAGAGCATCCCTCTCTGACCTGTACCTCTTTAACTTCTTCTCCTAATCAACAAGACCCTGACTCATACCCTTAGCTGACTCTTCAGCACGTTTGGTAAGCTGAATCTGACGCCTAAGAGCTTCACCTCTCTCAGAAAGAATGCTTTCCAAATACTTGTACCTAGTAAGGAGCTGCTTATGGTTCCTGTCAAGAACTATGTATCGGTTTGATAACTCGTTCCCGCGCGACATCATCTGACACTGAAGCACACTCATCTGCTCCACCAGCCGGCGTGAGGAAAGCTGTGATGTCCGGTAATTCTCGTCTGCGGTAGGAAAGTGATCTCGCATACTCCTGCAAACCTGAGGATTCTAAAACACCTCATCTGAACAAATACCAAAGTTAACAATATGCCTCTTTTCCCAGTCCTCTCAAGTACATGGAGGAATAGGAACAACATCCTCATCATAAGGGTAGGACAAGCGACAAGCCTCAGCCTGTGATGAGCAATCTCCCCTATGAAACTCACCAGCAGTAGCTTCACCATAAGCTACGCTATTAGGAAGAGCGGTATTATCCTCAACATCATCTTCACCAAGACTAAGTCATCATGGTGGCCAGCACCATCCTGATGGTCATCCTCGTCAATATCAGCATGATCATCCATAGCAACATGAGCATCAGGATCAGCTAGGTCAGTAGAAGGTACCTGAGCGGCTGCCCCAACAAAAAGATGTGTGTCATCAGTAGTACCTGCAAAACCCAAAGAAAATAAAGTCAAATAAGAGATTACATGCATAAAAAGGGAGTCCAATGACAAAAATTTACCATGAGACACATGAGAACTAGCCCTAGTCGACACCTCACGGACTCCTGACACCTCAGCACTAAAGGTAGCAGGAACTTCCCTGCCTGGAAGAACAATAGGAGGATAAGACACATCTAGTCCAGTCCCTGAGTCAAAAGATCGAAGGGATATAACGGTTAAAAACTCACTAGGAGAGACACGACCAGACTGCTCGATCACATCATCAAGATCATCAGCCGCGACATCATGATCGACATCGCCACCATCATCAATAGCTAACTCATACTCACCTTCAGCTATTTGATCACTAGACCCTACACCAGCCCGCTCCTTACGTGCCTTGGTCTTCTTAGCTCCTCCGGTGGGGGCGTCTGCTGAAGTAGAGGCTTTGCGCTTCGCAGCACCCTTAGCCTTCTGGAGGACCTGAAGCTCTGGGCGAGTAGCAGCGATCTCCTCATCAGTAGCAAGAGGAATGCTGGCACCAGCAGGCGCAGGCACCGTAGTGCGAGCAGCAACTCGTTGCAAGATAGACGTATCCTGCTCATAAGGCTCAACTACAACAACAGCTTCCTTCAGAACGGGCAAGCGAAGAAAATCAAATATACTTATAACTGCAAAAAAGAAGCAAGGGTTAGAGATATACAAAAACAGTGGAAGAGAAAAAAGGGCTAAACAAGAATGTATCAAGTAAAGGAAGCCCCTCGTACCGGTGCCATCACGATGCCTAATAACCGGATCACACGAGGAGTCACCCCACACTCTGCTAATACCAGAACGGACCAACACTCCCTCAGGAATGTCACGAAGTCTAATAATATGGGAACTCAGTCGGTTCACATGATCCTGATTAAACCGCGCAGGAACCGTGTCCGTAATACGAGAATCCGGATGCCTCCAAGGCATATGGAAGGGAATAGCCCTACGATCTATCAAGAAAAATTTGTTCTTCCACTCCTTAAGGGAAGTCTTAGAATCTTCCATAATCGACAAATCACCCCTACGCTTCGTAAAGGAAAACCAATCTCCTTGCTTGGAAAGCGTTAAAAATACCCGAAATAATGTAACTGTAGGCTCTATATCCAGGCTACGGCAAAGAACCTCAAAAGTGGTGACCTTGCATAAACCTAAGGGAACCAGCTGGGATATATGAACCTTATAATGTCTAATAACATCTAGAAGGAAAGTGGAGAAAGGGATCCTAACGCCCGATAAATCAAAAATCTTATGATAAATGCCAATAGCGGTATCCCCAGCAGGAAGGTTTATCATCCGAAAGTTGGGATCAGGCAAACGAGGGTGCAAACTCAAAGGGATTTTATACATAATAACTAAGTCTGTAAAATCTTTTTCCCTAACTCAGAAGTATGAAGGTGCATATCCTTTTTGGCCATATATAAAGAGAAAAAGGAATGAATATAATACCTAGGAGAAGTTCTCCTGTCGGAATAGCAAGGAGGAATGAAAGCCGGACGAGCAAGCGGCTATACTCCCGAAACCGGAGGAGCAAAATGCCTCACCGGACGAGCAACAAGCAACTCCACCAAACGAGCAAACAAACTGCGTAGCACCGACACTAGCCTCAAAATACCGGACGAAGCTCAAATAACGGACGAAGCTCAAAATACCGGACAAAGCCTACCACTGGATGAACCAAATACCGGATGAAGCACAAATACCGGATGAAGACAAATACCGGAAGAAGCTAAAATACCGGACGAAAACCAAATACCAAACGAATCTCAATACCGGACGAAACCTCCACCGGACGAAACCCCTTACCGGACGAAACCCCTTACCGGACGAAACCCCCCTACCGGACGAAAACACTCACTGGACGAAAACACTCACCGGACGAAACCCCTCGCCGGACGAAACCCCCCGCCGGACGAAACCCCTAGCCGAAAGAAACACCCCACCGAACGAAACACCCACCAAACGAAACCTACAACCAAACGAAACCCAATACCGGGCTAGACCACCGGACGAGTCGCTGCCGGAAAACCCCCGCCGGAAGAGCAGCCGCCGGAGGAGCAAAGAAAAAAGGGGAAAAGGGATAGAGGCTAGGTTTGGTGAAACAAGTATGTGTAAAATGAAAATGAATGCTTGTATTTATAAAGAAAAAGATGGATGGTTAAAATGGGCTAGGGGGCCCACGAAGAGGAGTTAGCCGTTATAAATTTCTTACAAACTAGAAGAAAAAGACGAAGCTCGATAAAATAAAAAATAATATATATATATATATATATATATATATAATAAGAAAAAAAATATATAATATGTTTTTACTGTGAGTCTAGCATTAACTAAAGTTAATACTAGACTGGGGGGACATGATGAGGTATAGTCTTACCCCCATGCTTAAGGTGAGACAAAGTTCAACTAATCCCTAATGCTTCATGAGCAAAACTATCTTAATCTAGAACAACTCACTGGAGTAGCTAGGGTGATGATGATCACTCTAGGTCCAGAGACAAGACTAGCTCCAAACAATGCTAGCCCTAGACAAGGCTAGCAGCCCCAGACAAGGCTAGCAGTCCCAGACAAGGCTAGCAGCCCCAGACAAGGCTAGCAGCCCCAGACAAGGCTAGCAACCCCAGACAAGGCTAGCAACCCCAGACAAGGCTAGCAGCCCCAGACAAGGCTAGCAGCCCCAGAAAATGCTAGCCCAGGCAAGGCTAGACCCAGGCAAGGATAGCCCTACGCACATGGAGCACAGGCTCCATCGGAGGAAGGACGATTACACCTAGCCTACGTAGTACCATAATGTACGAATGGTACAGACACCTGGACCACGACGAGTACTAGAGGAGCATGAGGACAAGTCTGACCACGAAGGACAGACCTGGTGCTCATCAGCTATTTAGGCGCTGCTCCTACAAGACAACCTTGAATCCACAATTCGTGTGTCTTGGAGCCACCTCCAAGTAGTATAAAAGGAGAGGTTCCTCCAGGAACAAAGGTTAAGTTTTCACACAAACACTTCACTACTTACTCTCTCTCTAGAATTACCTCTCACTAGAACCACATACTTACTCTCACGCCAGAGTTGGTCTCGGATTAAAACCCCGAGGCGAGCTAATGGTGTTTTTTCTTATTTCAGCCTAAGAGACTAAGGGCTAGACTATGGAACTCTGAAGAAGGAAGTTGAGGCTTCACAAGGAAGGAGTAGCCACAAGATACTCTGAAGGAGCAAGCCAAGGCTTCATTAGAAGGAGTAGCCTTAAGATACCCGAAGGATCAGGGCTGACGAAGCTTCTCCGGAAATTTGCTTCAACAGAACCCTAGATAGATGAGATGAGATTGAATTGGATCAAGAAAAGAAAAGACTGTGAGAATTAAGGAATCTCTGTTGCTCATTAAATAAGCTAAAAATTATTAGGTTTTGTTGCCTCAACGGTTAGATTTTGATTTTGGATTTCAGTCGGTTTCATCTCATTGCCGTGTCTTTTTTTCTCCCGCGCTTTTTGCTCCCATCGCAAGGAATCTCACATCATGCCATTTCTTTAAAGGGATAATTACATATATACCCAATATGAAACTCAAAATACCATATTATAACTAACACTTTCTATATTTAATTAAAAAGATTTACTATTTTTAATTAATTTTATCTAATTTTATTTTATAAAGTTTTTTTATATTAATAAAATTATAAAAAGTTTTGCGAGATTATATTGATGTGTCTTTCTATTAAAAGATAAGAATATTATCGCCTCATTGCATTAATTTTTTTCGATTGATAATTAATCATTTCAAGATATTTTTACATTATCAGAAATATTATAAAACATTTCAAATATCCAAATAAAATTCATAAATAAAATTAACCAAAACTAAAATAAAAAATTTTCAAATTTTAAACATAAACTAGAAGAAAAAGTTTCCGTGTAATTTTTACATAATTAAAAAAAAAACGATTAGATTTTGAATTTGATTCGGTTTCATCTCATTGCTGTGTTTTTTCTCTCACACTTTTTGCCCCATCGAAATATGCCCATTTCAGTTAATTCTGTCTCTACTTTAATTAAAATATTTAGTATTTTTCATTTATTCTATCTATTGGTTAATTCGATTTTATAATCTCTTTTTATATTCACAAAATCAATTAAATTATATTCCGTGTTTGTAAAAGCCTAAATTATATGAAACAAAATTGACGCAAAATTTTCGACACTCCGATAATACAAATATCACATTCAAAATAACGGACAAATAAACTGAATATTTCATTTATTTTAACTTGCATACGATTTTACAAAAATATTTGATCTTTTTTGCAACAAAAATATTCTAAAACACACCCTTTAGCTAACTAATAAATTTAACATCTTATTTACAACAAATTAAAAAAAAACTCTAAGAGCATACGAAGCGATGGTGCGATAGTAGGCTACGCTAGGGACGCTTACACTCTGTCCATGAAAATGTTTGACAACCCCGGTTTTTGAGGTTCGTCACTTAGTCTTATTTTTGGGGTATTTTGTATGACTATGTGATTTATGTGATTTATGTGTTTATATGTGTGATTTTTTGGATGAGAATGGACGAAATGAGGTACATGATTTGTAAATCATGGTACGGGTTGGAAATGAAATGAAATAAAATGAAATGAGTTCAGAAATGAACTGCGTGAAAGTTCGGATATCATTTTTACAAGGTTTCGCGTACGCATCGTATGTTTTATGTATGTATTAAGTACATATTATATGGTTAGGATAAGTTTTAGAGATACTTTCCATAATTAGAAACTTTTGGAAATGACGGTTAGTTCGGAAATTACGTAGAAAGCCGATAAATTAGCGAATAGGTGTCCGGTTTTGATCCAGAAGGGTCTAGATGTTAACTAATGGTAATTATAAGTTAATAGCAATTAAATTAATAAAATAATGAAGGGGAAGTCGGAATTGTGGGCCCCATAGCAAAATATTTTAATAAAAAAAAGATAATTACCATATATGAGTCCTAATTGGGCATAAACTTGATCAGGAGGTTACCAAAGCAAATATAAACACCCCAAGACCCCAAAAACGACCCATAAACCTTAAATTAAACTCTAAGTCAGTCAAATAGAAATGGATGATCAAGAAGAGTCAAATTTATGCTCAGGATTTAAAGGTACGTAATTAAACTAGGTTGATTAACGTTAATTTACGTATTTGTAACCTACTATGATGGATTAGGGTTTGAGATTGATAATTTTTTATTAGGGTTTGGTAATGATCTGTAATTAATAATGTAATTAATGGGTTTTTATCATTGCAAATCGTTTTTAGGTTTTAATTAGAGTTTATGTATGATTAATTAGATTAATTATGAGAAAATCGTTTTTAAAAAAACTGGGCAGAATTTTGATCCATTGTTTTGATCATATCTAGGGTTCTAGGAACATTCATGATGCGATCCAAGTACCCCTTAAAAGGTAATTGAGTTGGCTTTCTAATGCAAGAAACTAGAATTAAATTGGAGGTCGGGATGTGGGTCAAAAACAGGTTACAACAGGCGGAGGTCAAAACAGTTTTTGGGACAGCGGGTTTTCAATTTGTGTTTTATGGTGATCGGGGTACTTAGAAGTACAATTGAACCCTCTAATAAAAGTGGGAGTTGTTTTATATATTAATTAAGAGACCTGGAGGAGGGCTAAGCAAATGGGTTAGGGTACGACCCCCTAATCATAATGAAATTTTTGTATGTTCAAAATCAGTAAAATCTGAATAGACAGAAGTATATATATATATATATATATATATATATATATATATATATATATATATATATATATATATATATATATATATATATATATATATATATATATATATATATATATATATATATATATATATATATATATATATATATATATATATATATATATATATATATATATATATATATATATATATATATATATATATATATATATATATATATATATATATATATATATATATATATATATATATATATATATATATATATATATATATATATATATATCGAGGCCTTAACAATAGTTTTAAGTTTGGGTCAAAAGGGAGGAGTTAGCTAAAACATGTAAGGGAATAGGGTTTCTTTTACAGAGAGCATGGGTTTGGTTAGGTTGGAATTTGGCTAATAGTTTGATGACTAAAAACCGGGACTGTTTTGGGAGAAAAGTAAACGGGATAGGTATCAAGTTTAACTAAGTTAAGGACATGTTAGGGACGGGAAATGGAATGCTTAGAGCATATAAACGTGGTATATATATGGGATAATGTTATATATTGATGGTTGAGTTTTTGTATACCCTTTAGGAAAAATGTACCAAAATAGGGTAAGCACGACGATTTAGGAAAACCATGTGTAAATGACCCTAAAGTGAGTTCTTTTTAAGGAGGCAAGTGCGTTGTGTTAAGAGATGATTATCTTTGTGATTTTATTTGTGAAAAAGAAAAAATAGAAATGAGATTAGAAGAGAATGACGGTTACGAAGACGGATTAAACTAAGTCGAAAAGGGTGTACACGTAAAACCGTAAAAAGCTCCAAATTAAAAATTAAACCTAAAAATTAATTAAAAGTTAAAACTAAGTCTAAAATAATATCAGTAAGAATAAAAAATTCAACAAAAATATTTTAAAACCTTTTATTAATTAAATATTTAATTTTTAATGCTAATTAAAGCCCTAAAATTAAATATAATTAACAAAATGTCCAAAATATTATTTTATTGAACAAATAACTCACTTATATTATTTAAAGACTAAAAAGTATTTTTCCAAAATTTTAAAAACTATTTTTCTATTTTTAAAACACTTAAAACTATTTTTAAGCTAAAATAATCATAAAAAATAATAAAATAATGCTAAAAATGATTTAACAAGATTAAAAATCCTAAATTATACTAATGAACAGTAGAAAATTGAAAAAGTTTGAAAAATGTAAAAATTTTCACTAAAAGACAAAATAGTTTGAAATTAAACCTTAATTAAGCTAAATTAATTATAAAAATTAATTAACAAGTGAACAGTAAAAACTTTTTAAACTAAAAATCTTAAACTATGAAAAATCTTAAAACTGAAAAATATTAGTTTTTTTCACTTAAAGACAAAAATAGAATAATAAAAAGTAATTAAAATAGCAATTAAATCTAAAAAATATTAAATGAACAGTAACTGAAAAACTAATTAAACTGAAAAATCAAAAATTAAATAAGAAAAATATAGAAACAAAAATCAAAGCTTAAAACCTATTTTTGCCCACAAAAGACAAAAAAACAAGTTACTGATGTTGACACCTAATTTCCTTTTGTCTGTATGTGAAGCAGGGGAAACTTTAATACTAGCAGTGGGAACTTGGTTCCCACTGACAATGAAAAAAAAGGTCTGGTGACTGAATAGCTTAGGAAAGCTATGTGTGTTGCTTTTCTTTGGACAATGGGGCACCCCTACACTCAGTGGAGTGTAGGGAGTCTAGTAGAGCAATAAAACACACAAGCTTCTTCACAAAATCAAATACAAAAGGCACAAAAAGGTGACTGTTTAAGCTTTTATGTTTCTGATGAACAATAAGCTGGTATGTTATGCACAAAAACGGATTTCACTTGGCCATATCTTGCACAAATCTCTACCAAATAACATGTAAGCTATCTAAAAACCTGTGGTGACCTAATATCTAACATATAGCAAAGATTTGGGCCAAATTATACTAAAACAAGATGGTTATGACACTTACTAAATTTTAGACAAGTTTCACTAAAAATGAGCATGCATCTCCTTACAAACCTGTCCAATTTTTAACACCAAATACTAATACAATAGAAACCTACTGAGACTGATGTGTCTAAACAGATTTGAAGAAAAAATATTTCAATAATCAAGCTATAAACCCAAATCCAAACACCCCCTTAAAACTGGAAAATCAAATTTATCAAATCAATAGCTTACAAATCTAAGCTAAACTGATTAAGACTATCCTAAACATGCATACAAACATCAAATGAACATAAACAAACCATAAACAACAATGAAAACACAGATTCATGCAAATTCACCAAATCACATAAAAAGCTTAAGAAAAAAGTGACAAATAGGGTTCAAGCCTTGATTACCTTGGCAGAGTGCCTTCTATTTGGACTTTTGAGGGCTTTTTAGAACTCATGAACATGTAGAGAACCCCGTTGGTGGAATCTTAAAGGAAAGACCAAGGGGTGACAATTTCTTTACCAAATAAATTGAAATGAAATGGATGGAGTATGATGAGGTCTTGTTACTTGTTCCTGCACATCACCACCAAACCAAGAAGATAGAGCTACAAGCTATAGAAGTTTACCATAAGCTGTTGTCAGCAGCTTATGGTGAATTTTATAACAGAAAGTATCACCAAAAACAGAAATATAAGAATTTTGTGTAAAATCCTTTAAGACCTAAAACCTTTTGAAACAACCTTTGAAAATAAAACTACTTCAAAAACACCATGCCAAGAATCAAGTTTCCACTTTCACTTCCACATGATCTTGGCCAAAAGTTTTGAAAAATCTTAAAAAAAACAGTTACTTGAAAAATTCTTGAACAAACGTTAACTTTGTGGAACTCAGATTAACTCTCAAATAAATACACTAACTTTTAAACAAGAAAAGGAATTACAGTTAAATAAAAACACCAACTTTCATTTAATTTAAAAAGGCATTACAACTTAATGAGAAAAAATCTGGAACAAAAAATAACAGTTACAAGCCAACTGCTATTTATAATGGATTGAAGACTATTCTAGAATGCATAATAAAATAATACATAGAAAAGAAAACCCTAAACCCTAGTACTGGAATTTCTAGTCTTGCCCTTGATCTTGACTGATTTGAAAATGGTCAAATGGGAATCTCGTGAGTGACAGGTGTGTAATATGATCTTGAGCGTTAATCCATCCTTTGGGAGCAAGAAAACGTGTGAGAGGTGTTGATTTCCTGAAGGATTCCCTTTTTTCCAAAAATAGTGAAGCAGGGGAAAGACGGGGGCCCATTGAGTCACGGGGTGAAGGAGTTTGTTGGTGGGTTTGGGTGAGATAGTTATCAATCAATGATCTGGAGAGAATCAGTCATTAACCCCTTGGTTTGTGGTCAATTGATCCTGGGGTAAACTAGGGTTCATGGGGTAATTAGGGTGGATTTAATCTGTTTGGGGGTTAATTACTTTTTAAATTTGGTGTTTAGAGGGAAAGAAATGGGTTTATTAAATTCGTTGGTGGAAAGTAGACGTGGATGGGTGATTGAGGTGGTGGTGGGTGATTGGTGGAGTGGTGACGTGGCAGTGGGTGATTGGTGGTGGTATGTTTGTTTGTCTGGGCAAAAACTGTCCTCCTATTCCCAAATACTTGTCAAATGTAATCTTTGCAGCACAAACCAATTTTCCTTTGTAAACAAGTTTCCATAACTTGTCAATTTTGGCATGTTGTTTTCCCAAACTTGCAAAAGGACTATAAATGTAATTTTGATCATTCTTCAAGGCCCAATCTTGTACATACTTGATATTTTAGGGACCCACAAGTAATTTTGAGGATTTACATGGGTATAAAATGACAAGTCTTCAATTCTTGAGGGACCAATATTGAAAATCTTCAAACTTCAAGGACCATTTTGGAAAATCATCGTTCGGGTCCGGTTCTTTGTGCGGCTTCGTTTCCCGTGTTTGTTTTTGCTTGATTCTTGTGATCTTTTTGTCATTTCCTCAATATCCGTACCTAAAATACACAAGCAACAAACACAAGCATATATTGAGGTATTTTAATGATATTTAATGCATTTTAAGCCCATTTTGGACGATGAGACTATGTATAAAAGCAGTCTCATCACTCCCCCATACTAAACCATTACCGTGCCCTCACGCAGTGCTAGAATAAAGTATCATAGCACCTCCAAAATTTATTTTTATTCACTTTATTGAATGATAAACGAGCTACACTACTACTATTACTACTTGTGTTTTAGACATAATGTATGATTTTCATCGCAAAATGGGATGTTTAGGTTCATAGAATAAGAACACGTGAATGCTTCGTTAGAAATAATTTCATCGTCATCGATTTTCACCCCAATTCCATGCCAAGCGTGCAACGAGATCATTGTCATTATAAGTTAGTAATGCTAACACTACTCATATGCCCTAATCACGTACTTATCCTCCCATTATTCTTAAGTTGTATCTCTTATATTTTATTTTGTCTTGAATGTTTCACGAGGATACATTGTTTGACTTATGCGATAATAGAGATTTAGGTCTAAAAATAGAGTCCTAACGGTGTAACCAAGACCATTAAATCAATAACCCCTCCCAATAGACAACGATGTTAAAAAATTAAGTCAACAAGAAGAATCGATAAACACGGTTTTATAACGGTTTTGAACATGAGACTTATTACCAAGACTTTTATACGCCCCCTAAAGGAAGGGCCTTATTATCTTTGGTTTACCTCCATCTTTTATTCAACTTCGCCATGAAGCTTTTATTATGACTTCGGTCTTGCCTTGCCTTTTATTATCCGCCTCATCGGTGGTTTTATTAGCCAAAGACGTATATCCTCACGCTAAGGCGAATTTTGGATCTTTAATGCTTCGAAGATTAAGGCTTGATTCACTTTCAATTTTGCATAGATTTTTCGGCCTTGTGGGGCTTCAAATTGTTTGCTTGATTCAGGTGAGCACTTGAAATCTTATTATTGGGTGAAGCTTTTGATTATTAGGGTGCCAATACTTCAAAACCGTGACGCTGGCGATACCTTAATGTCTTCCCAATTTAATTACACGGAAGCTACTAGAAAAGACTAGAAACCCAACAATCCCAACTAAACCGCTATGTCAATATTTATTAAGAAAAAAATATTTACATGCGAAGGGAGAATAAGCAAATAACGAGAACACATGAGTTTTTGAAAGAATACGAGTACTCTACGTTTAGCATAGTAACTTATAATTAACCCTATCATTTCTCGTCCTCATTTAAGAGACTTAGCCTAATGTGTAGTTAAGGAATCAAAGCTAAGTGCTCAACACGCACGGTCGAGTCAAAAATTACTCTTATTCTCGCCATCGGAGAATCTACATTCGTGTCTTCAGACACTTATAAAATATGAGAAAAATTTTAAAATTTGGCCATTTTAGCCTTATTTTGAAACAAAAAGATAAACTTTGGAAAGCGTGAAGGTTTGGCAAGGCAAGTATCTATTCACCCCCATACTAAAGTTAAACATTGTCCTCAATGTTTCGAGTCTAGGGGTGCAAACACCCCCATACTAGAGACGTAGTCGAATGCCTAATCTAGCATGGAAAGGGTGTAACCGTTAAATTTAAAGCCGTTTATGAAGTGTGCTATAAACCTAAGGTTAGAACATCAAAGGATATATCATTTGGATATTGATAAAGTCTTCTAAGGAATCGATCGAGTGCTCCCATAAAATGAACACGAGAGGCTCCAATCGTGAAGATAATGATCTAAAAACCACAATTCACAAACAACCACGGAACAAAGGTTGGAAGGGCATAAATCCCCTCACATTAAACTAATTAGAAAGCAATAATATGTACATGGATAAGCATGGGTTTCCCCCATGAGGCACCTTGTTTTTGATAACCGAGTCAAAAGCTCGACTCGAATCCCCATAAATGTGATCATTTAGGGATTATCATGGTATGGTCAATTTTTAGTGGGGCTTACATGATAAACAAGGCCCAAAAACAACCGGTATTAAGGACCAAGTCCTTTGATGGTGCAAAATACCGGGATCGAAGATGGCGTTCTCGTTTTCATTGGAAAAACAAATCAACGCCACTTCATCATGTGTCAACAAAAACCCAAAGGGTTTCAAGAAAATAGATGAGAAGAAATAGAAGGGTGGGACAATGGATAAGTCACAAAAAACATGAGCTACTCGAGGTAGACTCGCACCAATCAAATATAAAGATTTTCCATTTATTGCATCGGTGGAAGACCGAGATTTCCCTTTATAAGCAATTCCGGGATCAAATATATCGTCCTCGGTGGGGAAAGGGGAGGGAACATAAGGGGCTTACCCCACACTAAGTCCACACAAAGCATCGTCAAAAGGAGAAGACGAGCTTGTAGCACTCAAAACACGAGGTGATGACGGAGTTAGCATTGTAGAAAAATCTTTTAAATCCAATTTAAAATCTTTCCCTTTTTCATCTTTTAAACTCTCCTTATGAAAACCCGACTTAATTATGTCAAAAATATTTGGTGTTTCTAAAGCAATGTTAGTCACACTAAAAATTCTCACATTTGAAAACCGTTTTGGTTTAGGTGGTGGTAAGTTCTCAAAATGTTTGTCAACAAAGAAAACTTCCCCATCGGGGTCAACATATTCATCATCCGAAGAATCATTCATGATTGGAAAAGTAGGCTTAACACTCTTAACCTCCACCGGCGGAGGGGACGGAAAATCGTTTTTATCATCAACTTCTAAAACTATTTTTGAAATCCTTTTACAATGTTTTTGGTGGGATTAACATTGTTCAAAGACGTGATAGAATACACATGAGAAAGTGTGGAGTTTTGAGTTGCATTTATGACGAGTTCTTCCTCATTGAAACGAAGAGTGATTTTCCTAGCATGCACATCGATAAGTGCTCTCGAGGTGTCCAAAAATGATCGACCTAAAATTAGAGGAACTTTAGGATCGATGGGAATGTCAACAACGATAAAGTCTACGGGATAGTAGAACTTTCCAACTTTCACGAAGACGTCCTCGGCTACTCCACAAGCTAGAATCGTAGAATGATCGGCCATCTCGATTGACATTCTTGAAGGAGTGAGATTTGGAAGACCGAGTGACTTAAAAATCTTAAGAGGCATCAAATTAATACTAGAACCAAGATCGGCCAACGCGTAGCATTCTTCCATATCTTGTATTGCACATGGGATTAAAAACTTGCCGGGATCACCGACTTTTTGAGGTATGCGGCTAAGAAAAACCGAAGAACAACTAGACGACTTTTGCAATTTCTCTTTGTTATTCAACATACTTTTAAAGTTCACGGCAAATCAAGGCATCATAACCAAGGCGTCGGCAAAACTTATATTAAAATGCAAGTCACGAAACATTTTCATAAAAAGTTCAAATTGATAATTATTTCGTTCTTGTGCCTTTTCCTTGTTTCGTCTTGAAGGGTAAGGTAAGGGTGGTGTGGGTTGGGGCATAGGCAACGGCCTTGGAATCTCGGGTTCCACTATTGGTGTTGGTTCACCCGTAGGTGTGGTTTGAGCGGTACTTCGTGGGCTTGGAATTTGCTCCTTTTCTACCACACCTCAGGTTCTTTCTCTTTTTCCTTCTCCGTAGAAGTACTTGGACGAGAAATAGGTTCTTTGAAAGTTTTACCACTACGAGTAGTAATAACCTTCAATTCCCCTTTCGGGTTTACGATGGTATCACTAGGAAGACCACCCGAAGAAGAAGGTATACACATGATAGCTTCAAACATTTTTCCCATTTGATCTTCAAACTTAGATTGCCTAGCATCCGCTTTTAACAATTCTTGCTTAATATCATGTTGACCTTGCTCCATTTTTTGTTGATTTTGTTGGAGGCGTTGAACATTTCCTTCCATTTTATTAGCATCAGTCTTAAGTTCATTAGCAAGTTCGTTTTTAAGCTCGTTTTTCAACTCGGATCTTAAGCTAACCATTTCACGTTGCATAGTATCAAACTTAGCATCGTTTGCTTTATAATAATTCAAAAATTCTCTTTGAAGATTTTTGGTGTTATCATTTTGAAAACCTTGTGTGGTAGTTTGAAAATCACGGTTTTGGTTTTGGTTTGAAATTTGCCCATTTCAACTTTGATAATTACCCTTGTTGTAGTTACGTTGATTTCCTTGATAAGCACCACTTTGATTGTTGTTTCGATAGTTGTTAGCATTTTGATTTTGTGGAGCTTGATTTTGGCGGGAACCTTGACCGTTTTGGTTATAAGTTCCCATGGCTACATAAGCATTCGAAGTGTTACCATCCGCGGTAAAGCACTCGGAAAAATCATGACCTCCACAACATGAAATACAACTCTTGGAAACCGCCTTAACCGATGCGGAATTCAAAGCATCTTGTGCTTTCCAATGAGTCATAAACCTTAGACCTATTCTCAATGATTTTTAAAACTTAGACCTATTCTCAATGATTTTTAAAGCCTCTTCGGTTGTTTTGCACAAAAAATTACACCCGCGGCGGCATTTAAGTAATCTCGTTCATGATCATTAAGCCCATTATAAAAAGTGTCAATTTGATGCAATTCAGAAAAATCATTGTGACAACCGTGGTTTTGAGGTTCGTCACTTGGTCTTACTTTTAGGTTATTTTATGTGTGACTACTTGATTTTTGTGCTTACGTGTTTATTTTGTGTGAACGAGGTTGGTGTGATTATCGTTTATGAATATAGAGTACTCATAAGTAAATCGAGGAACGGTTATTCATGTTCATGAGATCACAATTAGTGACTATGAAATGAAATGGTGATATTTTGGTGGTTACGTATACGTATAAGTATTATAGTAATAGTGTATTTTTTTTAGGATTTACTGTTTAGCATTTAGAGGTCTCGGAAGAGGTAATTAGTCATATGAATATTTTTCGGGATGGTTTTAAGTCATTTAGGACTTAAATATAAAGTTTATTTCAAAATTTGAGATTTTTTATAAAAGTGTATATTTTACGACTTTTACGGTAAAACGCGTAAATTTGACTAGTTTTACGGTTTTGAGGTTTTGGGAGCTTTAGGAGCTGAAATAAATTAAGGTAAATTAAGGTAATATTATTAATACATATATTAATAATAAAAATAAATAAAAAACGAATTTTGAGGGGTATGGTCGGTTTAAAAAAAAAGAAAGAAAAAGGAAAAAAAGGAAAAAAGGAAACAAGTGTTATACTTGGACAAGGATTGTTTTGCTATATAAGAAACCCCCACACTTATACCAAACGAATTATATTCATTCCCTGGAGTTTATAGTCGACTTACAGAAGAGAAAAATTAGGGTTCTTCATAAAATTAGGGTTTTCTCATCTTCCATTAATTTAAAGGTAAATCTTCAAAACCCTTTTCATATTAAATTATTTTTATGTTTAATTAATCATTCTTATGATGGATTAGGGTTAGGTTTTATATAAAATCAGTAAATTATGATGTTATAATCATAATATGATGATCATATAATCTAGGGCTTGTATTAGATGGGGTTATGGGTAATTAATTAGTTCAACTTGTTTAAACCCGTTTTTAAAAACTGGGCAGATTTTGAGTCAATTGTTTTGATCATATCGGGAGTTCTATAAACTCTTATTTTACGATCCAAGTACCCCTGGAAAGATATTTGAAGTGGCTTTCCAATGAAAGAAACGAGAACTAAATTGGAGGTCGGGAAGTTCGGTCAAAAACAGGTTACAACATTCGGAGGTCAAAACAGTTTTGAATTCAGCCTGTTTTCTTTTTAAGTTTTGGGTTGTTTGGGGTACTTAGGGTTGCATTGGGATCATCTCACGAACGTGAGAGATGTTTTATATATTGTAGTAAGTATCTGCACTTGGGCTAAGGTTGTGGTTTAGAGTAAGACCCCTTAACTGTAACAAACTTTTAGTATGTTTAAAATCAGGAAATCTGGAATGACAAAAGTATATATATATAAATCGGGGCCTTAACAGTAGTTTTAAGGTTAGGGCAAGTGGGAGGTATTAGCTAACATATGTAAGGGTATGAATATTCCTTTTACAGAAACCATGGGTATATTTAAGTGGACGTTTGACTTAAAGTTTTGAGACCTAAAACTGGGACTGTTTTGTGTAAAATTATGAACGAGATAGCTATTAAACTTAACCAAGTTAGGGACTTGTTAAGGAAGGGTAATGGGGTGATTAGAACTTAACAATGAGGTAATTATATGGGAATAGGCTAGATGTCCATCATAGGTTGATGAGCCATCTTGGTGGTTGGTTCGGGTATTGATTGTGTGTTTTTGGTTTGTTAGCTCGTTGCTAAGTGCGAGGACTTGTGAAGAAGCAATCAAGTGAGTTTCATAGTCCCATGTTTACAATTGATTTTGACTTCCAGATGGGATGGAAGAGACACTGTGTTGAGTTATTTATAAATTGTTGCTGTGAATGTTTTTATGGTTGTGATGGACTTGTGTGTACATTATGTGATTAACTGCTATGTGATTCTTGATTGTGTATGATTTGGATCGGGGGACACGTGCCGTCTCAGTTCTTGTGGTTTGACAAGGTAGTGGCCTTGTGGTTTGACAAGGTAGTGGCCTTGTGGTTTGACAAGGTAGTGGCCTTGTTGTTTGGCAAGGTAGGAGCCTTGGATTTTGGTTTGGTATGATTAATCTTGAATGTTAGTTGTTAATGCATATTTGTAACACATTGTCCATATGTTCTTTTGTTGATGGTGGTTATTCACAGCTTATAACTGTTTTGGCGTTGGAGTCTAAACCTCTGACTCTCACCAACTTTATGTTGACGTGTTTTAGTGTCTCTTTTAGGTGAGAATGTGGTTAAGCTTGAGGATAGAAGTGGCTAGACTTGGATGCCTTAGGATTGCATATAGAAGGAGATCCCCGTTCCTTCTTAGTTTACCTTTATGTTTTTTTTGAATTAGTGATACTGTTGGAACCTATATGTTTGTTTTGTTTATGTTTATTGTTTGTCTTGGGTAAGTGGTAGGACTGTTACCTACTTACCTAGACTCCTGCATTGTTGAGATATTGTCATGACATTTGTGTCGCCATTTATGACATTATATTTGCATTTTAGTCTTCTCTATAGAGACACCATTTGTTGTGATGATATCCATACGTCGCGCCCCATATTCCGCCATTGGTGGGGTGTGACAGAATGGTATCAGAGACCAATGGTTATAGAGAATTAGGTTGCCTAGTCGCGTAGCCTAGTCTATAGCTTGGGTCCCTGCATATAGGCGTCATAGGAGTATGTGTGCATTTTATTATAATTGATGTGTTTGAATGTTATTTATTGTGATGTTTTTACTGGTATGAATTGAACCATAGTAAATTCATACTTAGCCACATGTTATTTTCTTTTCGAGTTGTGAGTAGTGCGGGTTTATCCATGATCGTCCACGCTAGTCATTGTCATATTTTACTTATAATGTACATTATAGTACATAATTTGGTACATAGTAGTTTCTATCTTTTGTTGGGTTATTTTATGTACCTGAGGGGTATTATTTTCTTTTGATGTTTAAGTCATGTTCCCTAAGAATCATGTGGTGGTTCGAGTTATTAGGAGTAGGTGAATATGAAGGACCTTATGCTATTTCCACTCTTATGGGCGACATGACTTATAACTGATTATGTTTTCGTTTTAGATTTAGTCTAGGCTGTTTTAGCTAGACTATGGATTTCTGTATTCCAAGAGTTTTATTATGTTATTTTATAGATGGAGTTTTGGACCTTATTGGTTATGTGGTTATGAGCTTATGTGAGTAGATAGATTTATGTGTTATATGTTGTATTGATTCTTATAAGTGTCATCATAGGAGGGAGTGCATTGGGGAAAGGGTAATTGTATAAGTATGGTGGCCAACATAGTTATACAAGTACCACAACTTCAATGGGTTCTCAAGTATGATTGCATGAAAGAGGATTAGTACCTGCTTGTATATGGTGAGATGTAGATATTGGGTATACGTATAATATATGGGTTTATGTAACAGCTGCCTACGATATGGCTATTTTTATTAGTGTGTTATATGTTTTGGGTTATAGTTGTGTTGTGTGATTTTGGGGTCACACGATATGGTTTGGTTTTGGAGGTGGGTTTTATGCTTTGTTGTGGCACGGTGAGATGGTGATTACTCGTGTGGAAAAACGAGTGTATGACGTGATTGGTTGATCCGACATGTATGGTAACGAGTATGTTTTGGGTGATTTAATAGGTATATATATGCGGATATATATATATATACTACTATGTGTTAAGTTATGGTATATGGTCGTTCACTAGTTATTATAACTTGAACGTACCTTGTGTTTGTTCGTGTTTTATGGTGCTGGAGTTGATGGAGTTTCAACAACGTTTCGATTGTTTTTGAACTGTGTCTTGTAGCGTATTCTTTGAGTTCATATTTCACGTGTACATTTTAAAATTTTTTCTGGGTTTTAAGTCCGTTGAAATAAATAGAGATTTCTTTTGGGATAATGAAATCTTTTGGGTTGAGTCTTACATTTCTTTTGGTTGGTATATGGAAAAAGGGGGGACTTGGAAATCTACTATAGAGTTAGATAGTTGGTTGTATTCGGTAAAATAATGGTAAGGTGTTGGAGTCATGTTTGAAACAAGATGTAACATAAGTTTTTTTTTTATCAACACTTATTTATTTCAAATTCTAAAAGACTTTCTTTAAAATAAAGCGAAGTAAAATTTCTTTCTACTTACATAGTTTATATAATCGGATTTAACTGATTCATGGCATTTATAGTTATTGATACAAGGTTAAAAGGAGTTTATGAATATTTCACATACAATTATATCTTTCATTGAAAAGGATTGCATTGATCACTAAGTCTATTCTTTAGTTTTTAAAACAACTAGCATAAAATTGTTTTGGTCATAACTTGTTCGTTTTTAGAGCTTTTTCAGGGATTCAAAAGCCAAAAACTATGTACTCGGAACGTACTTTTCAAATATTCAGAATGTATAGTCATGGGAGGTCAGTGGACTGGTCGGAATTGTTGTACAAGTGTCGGGTTCAAGGTTGAGTTTGAATAGTAGTTTTATTTTTTTTATGATTTGGGATGCACGGGATACCTAGTCTTTGAGTTGAGTTTTGAGATCGTCTAGAAGGTTGTTTGTAGATGGTTTGAGTCACATAGATGTGGGGAGGTAAGGAATTTTTTTAAAAAAAAAAAAACAAAATATATATATATTCTTTTGGAAAGTCGATCTTTGCACGGTTTAAATAATATATGGCGGGGCGTAATATGTTTTGGTTGCCATTGGGTGTTTCTTGGATTATTTTTCGTTGTCATGGGTCATTTGGAAATTGATACATGTTTTGGGTTTGAGTTTTCTGTGGAGTCTCGTGGTTTTCTTTATTTGTTTTAATTGGTGCACGTGAAATGTCGTTAGTTATCCGTGGGTTTAATTCGTCGATCGTATCAGGTGTATTCAGGATGTAGTTTTGGTTTTGTAGGGTTTAGGAGCGTTGAGGTAGAACCATGAATAGAGCAAGTAGGAGAAGTGAGAGGAGTTGTAGCTAGTGTCATCCAAGGCAAATCGTTGATGGAGTGAATTAAGAACAAGAGCTGTTAGAAATTGCAAGGAATTTATTTGTATTACCGCTAAGAGAGGGTGTGAGGAGGACATAGTTGAAATTGCTAAGGATGTTGTATGAACGCTTTGGGTTTACGGTTATGCATTTGGCTTCGCCAAAGCAATAGCGGTTTTCATGGAGTCAATGAATCGAGTGTGCATGAACGTCTATAAACGAGTTGTCATCGGGAGCATCGACGACATCTTGATCTACTCAAATCTTAGAAGGAGGATGAGGCGAATTATGTGTTGGTTTTGGAGTTGTTAGTAAAGAGAATGAAACGTGAGATTTTCAAGTGTGAGTTTTAGGATTTAGTTGGCCAGGACTAGTAGTCAGAGATGATGGCATATCGTGGAACCAGCAAGGGGCGAAGTGAAGAAGGACGAGGAAGCATTTTGGAGGCTGAAGAGGTGGATTGGATGATGAGCAGATCTTGGCATTATCGGAAGGACGGGATGATTTCGCGAAGCATGACGAGACGTGGAGCAGGGATTTGGACGTGTACGAGGACGACAAAGAAAGGCGATCGCTTAAACGTTGCAGGAACTGAAGATTTGGAAGAACTGGATAGACTTAGTTAGTGGAGCTGGACTGTTATATCTGCCTAGAATGCTAGAGGTATTTGGTGTACGAGACGTGGAGAATGATCTATACGGATCATGAACGTCTCCAACACACATTCAATCATCTTGATTGAACATTTGGCAAAGGTGATGGGTGGAGTTAATTGATGAAAGAAAATTGCAAGGCCAAGTACCATCTGGGAAAGGCAAGCATGGTCGATGAGACATGGAATAAGAAGGATGAGGTGAAGCTGAGACGAACTTGAACTATAGGGATGATGTATTAGAGTGGTTTGGATGAAGGATGTGGGTTGCACGAGTTGAGTTGTCTAAAGTAGTGAACGCATCAACATTTATGTTGCGTGGCTTGGACAATCGTAAGGAGGAAAGGGACGTAGACTATACTTCCTACATGGATAGGAGTAGTTTAGAAAGGGCGATGTAAGGACGAAGTTGGTGGAAGGGATACATAATGCGGTGGGGGATTAAGTACGATGAGAGTTGGGTGATAGTCGATAGACTGACTAATTCATCACCTATTTCAAGAGGAATGAGAAGTCACGTAGTTGGGAAGTTGGAAGAATTAATGGATATGTGAAAGACCGTCATAGGTCACTTTGTAAGAAAATTGGAATTTAAAGTATTTTGGGATACGGACTGAAGGGAGTTGATGAACATAATTGGACATGGGTGATTGATTTAGAGGTAGTTTGGAAACTCGTTAGCGATGGCTGAGTTTTCATATAATGATAGTTATCGTACTAGAAGTCGATAAATGCAATTTGAGGCACGATATGAAAGGATAGGGTGAGTTGTCCTCATTGTGGACTAGAATTGGTAAAAGAGGCTACTAATGTGGTAATGGTGTTTGTGGACAGAATGAGAGCAACAAGGGATGCTATGTAGAAAAGGAGGAAACCACTAGATTTAGTGACAAAGTTATGTATGGAGTTTCACCCATAGTAACGGGTGGTATGATTTGGAAAGATGCAAGTGTTGATGTAGAGTTTTGTAGGTCCATTTATGATCTTTGGGAAGATCAGACCATTAGCTTATGAGCATAGAATTACCTGGGGGAAATGAGTTGTATACATGATACATTTCATGTATTGGGGTTGGTAAATGTTGTTTGAGGGTGCATATTTGCATGTCCGGTTATTCGAGTTTTGTGCTAATAAGGGTCTTTGTTTTATCGAAGAGTCATTTGCGAGATTTATTGACTGTGAGGTCAAGAGTTTGGCAATGGGTTTAATTATTTTTGGTTTGTACATGTGGTATCTTGAAACTTGAACTGAAGTTCACGTGGAAATGAGAGGAGTTCATTTAGAACAAGTATCCTCGTGTGATTTGTTGTCTGTGTGTTGATCCTAAGGAGTAAATCTCAGGACGAGATTTCTATTAGGAGGGAGTGATGTGACAACCGTGGTTTTAAGGTTCGTCAATTGGTCTTACTTTTAGGTTATTTTATGTGTGACTACTTGATTTTTGTGCTTACGTGTTTATTTTGTGTGAACGAGGTTGGTGTGATTATCGTTTATGAGTATAGAGTACTCATAAGTAAATCGAGGAACGGTTAATTCATGTTCATGAGATCACAATTAGTGACTATGAAATGAAATGGTGATATTTTGGTGGTTACGTATACGTATAAGTATTATAGTAATAGTGTATTTTTTTTAGGATTTACGGTTTAGCATTTAGAGGTCTCGGAAGAGGTAATTAGTCATATGAATATTTTTCGGGATGGTTTTAAGTCATTTAGGACTTAAATATAAAGTTTATTTCAAAATTTGAGATTTTTTATAAAAGTGTATATTTTACGACTTTTACGGTAAAACGCGTAAATTTGACTAGTTTTACGGTTTTGAGGTTTTGGGAGCTTTAGGAGCTGAAATAAATTAAGGTAAATTAAGGTAATATTATTAATACATATATTAATAATAAAAATAAAAAAAAAACGAATTTTGAGGGGTATGGTCGGTTTAAAAAAAAAGAAAGAAAAAGGAAAAAAAGGAAAAAAGGAAACAAGTGTTATACTTGGACAAGGATTGTTTTGCTATATAAGAAACCCCCACACTTATACCAAACGAATTATATTCATTCCCTGGAGTTTATAGTCGACTTATAGAAGAGAAAAATTAGGATTCTTCATAAAATTAGGGTTTTCTCATCTTCCATTAATTTAAAGGTAAATCTTCAAAACTCTTTTCATATTAAATTGTTTTTATGTTTAATTAATCATTCTTATGATGGATTAGGGTTAGGTTTTATATAAAATCAGTAAATTAATGATGTTATAATCATAATATGATGATCATATAATCTACGGCTTGTATTAGATGGGGTTATGGGTAATTAATTAGTTCAACTTGTTTAAACCCGTTTTTTAAAACTGGGCAGATTTTGAGTCAATTGTTTTGATCATATCGGGAGTTATATAAACTCTTATTTTACGATCCAAGTACCCCTGGAAAGATATTTGAAGTGGCTTTCCAATGCAAGAAACGAGAACTATATTGGAGCTAGGGAAGTGGGTCAAAAACAGGTTACAACAGTCGGAGGTCAAAACAGTTTTGAATTCAGCCTGTTTTCTTTTTAAGTTTTGGGTTGTTTGGGTACTTAGGGTTGCATTGGGATCTTCTCACGAACGTGAGAGATGGTTTATATATTGTAGTAAGTATCTGCACTTGGGCTAAGGTTGTGGTTTAGGGTAAGACCCCTTAATTGTAACAAACGTTTAGTATGTTTAAAATCAGGAAATCTGGAATGACAAAAGTATATATATATATATATCGGGGCCTTTACAGTAGCTTTAAGGTTAGGGCAAGTGGGACGTATTAGCTAACATATGTAAGGGTATGAATATTCCTTTTACAGAAACCATGGGTATATTTAAGTGGACGTTCGACTTAAAGTTTTGAGACCTAAAACTAGGACTGTTTTGTGTAAAATTATGAACGAGATAGCTATTAAACTTAACCAAGTTAGGGACTTGTTAAGGAAGGGTAATGGGGTGATTAGAACTTAACAATGAGGTAATTATATGGGAATAGGCTAGATGTCCATCATAGGTTGATGATCCATCTTGGTGGTTGGTTCGGGTATTGATTGTGTGTTTTTGGTTTGTTAGCTCGTTGCTAAGTGCGAGGACTTGTGAAGAAGCAATCAGGTGAGTTTCATAGTCCCATGTTTACAATTGATTTTGACTTCCAGATGGGATGGAAGAGACACTGTGTTGAGTTATGTATAAATTATTGCTGTGAATGTTTTTATGGTTGTGATGGACTTGTGTGTACATTATGTGATTAACTGCTATGTGATTCTTGATTGTGTATGATTTGGATCAGGGGACACGTGCCGTCTCAGTTCTTGTGGTTTGACAAGGTAGTGGCCTTGTGGTTTGACAAGGTAGTGGCCTTGTGGTTTGACAAGGTAGTGGCCTTGTTGTTTGGCAAGGTAGGAGCCTTGGATTTTGGTTTGGTATGATTAATCTTGAATGTTAGTTGTTAATGCATATTTGTAACACATTGTCCATATGTTCTTTTGTTGATGGTGGTTATTCACAGCTTATAACTGTTTTGGCGTTGGAGTCTAAACCTATGAATCTCACCAACTTTATGTTGACGTGTTTTAGTGTCTCTTTCAGGTGATAATGTGGTTAAGCTTGAGGATAGAAGTGGTTAGACTTGGATGCTTTAGGATTGCATATAGAAGGAGATCCTCGTTCCTTCTTAGTTTACCTTTATGTTTTTTTTGAATTAGTGATACTGTTGGAACCTATATGTTTGTTTTGTTTATGTTTATTGTTTGTCTTGGGTAAGTGGTAGGACTGTTACCTACTTACCTAGACTCCTGCATTGTTGAGATATTGTCATGACATTTGTGTCGCCATTTATGACATTATATTTGCATTTTAGTCTTCTCTATAGAGACACCATTTGTTGTGATGATATCCATACGTCGCGCCCCATATTCCGCCATTGGTGGGGTGTGACAATCATGGTGTGGACATTCATGTAACATTTCTTTAAACCTTTCCCAAGCCATTGATAAACTTTCATTAGATCTTTGTGTAAATCGTGATATCTCGTTTTTCAAATGTGTTGTTTTAGATGGTGGAAAAAATTGATTCACAAATTTCAAAACGAGATCACCCCACGTCAAAATCGAATTTGGGGGTTCTTTCTCGAGCCATATCTTGGCGGGTCCATCTAACGAGTATGGAAACAACATCATCTTAATGGCATCGTGTGGTACATCCATAAACTTGCTTGTCGCGGTGAGACGGTTAAATTGCCTAATGTGATAATGTGGGTTGTCTTTCTCGTGTCCGCGAAACTTGTTGGCTTGAAGCATAGACATTAAACATGTCTTGATCTCGAAGTTCTCCGCAAGGATGGCGGGAATCACAATGGCCTCTCCAAAACCCTCGGTGGGTGCTTGAAGCAACTCCATCATAGTACGATTAGCCATGATAGCTTCTTGTTCTACAATAGGTTCCTCACTTGGAGTCTCTTCACTAGAAAGATTAGTAGTAGGTGTTGCCTCCTTTTTGTTTTTTCGTTTACGTGCACGTCTTGCTTGATTGCGAGTAAGCATAAACATCACGTACAACATGGGGATGAGCAAAGAAGATTCTTTTTGGTGTTTTTAACTTTTTCAATTTTTTGGATTTTTGATTGTTTTTACTTTTTTATTGATTTTGGAATTGTATTAAGTAGACAATAATCTACAAATCTCCTCCTTAATCAAATCTCTTGATTAAATAAGCCTCAAGGAATGAAAACGATCACGTGAAGTGAACGCCTTCGATGACTTTAGAACGTTGGTGGAACACCAAAACGTTCAAGAGGGTTTAATCAATGAAACCAAGAAAATATATATGATAGTTAATAATACTTTGGGCGGCAAAACCCTCGATTAGCTCTCAAAATCAAATACTCACAAGCAAGCGGGGAAACGAGGCGGCGCGAAGCACTTAAGAGCCTTTTTCCTTAGAATATATTTTATAATATCCGCCTTATACCCACCTTATAGTTTGTATTTTCAAAATCGAGCTTCTCGAAAGTATTTATCTATTTTTGCCTTTTTTCTTTGGTTTGAGATTCGAATACAATGATTGGGTAATGACCTCCCAAGTCAAGGTTGTGATTTCTCACGTATTTGGAGTACTTGTGAATTTATTGTTCAACGTATACAATATAGTAATTGTATTCACAAAAAACGAAAAACCGATAATACGTATTAGTAGAGTGCTACTAATACAAATACTTATTATGGCTATATAAAAACAACAATTGTTCAAATCAAAACACAACACGCCTCCCTGGCAGCGGCGCCAAAAATTTGATGGTTGAGTTTTTGTATACCCTTTAGGAAAAAGGTACCAAAATAGGGTAAGCACGACGATTTAGGAAAACCGTGTGTAAATGACCCTAAAGTGAGTTCGTTCTCAAGGAGGCAAGTGCGTTGTGTTAAGAGATGATTATCTTTGTGATTTTATTTGTGAAAAAGAAAAAATAGAAATGAGATTAGAAGAGAATGACGGTTACGAAGACGGATTAAACTAAGTCGAAAAGGGTGTACACGTAAAACCGTAAAAAGCTCCAAATTAAAAATTACCTAAAAATTAATTAAAAGTTAAAACTAAGTCTAAAATAATATAAATAAGAATAAAAAATTCAACAAAAATATTTTAAAACCTTTTATTAATTAAATATTCAATTTTTAATGCTAATTAAAGCCCTAAAATTAAATATAATTAACAAAATGTCCAAAATATTATTTTATTGAACAAATAACTCACTTATATTATTTAAAGACTAAAAAGTATTTTTCCTAAATTTTAAAAACTATTTTTCTATTTTTAAAACACTTAAAACTATTTTTAAGCTAAAATAGTCATAAAAAAATAATAAAATAATGCTAAAAATGATTTGACAATTTTAAAAATCCTAAATTATACTAATGAACAGTAGAAAATTGAAAAAGTTTGAAAAATGTAAAATTTTTCACTAAAAGACAAAACAGTTTGTAATTAAACCTTAATTAAGCTAAATTAATTATAAAAATTAATAAAAAAGTGAACAGTAAAAACTTTTTAAACTAAAAATCTTAAACTATTTTTCTAAGTCTATGAAAAATTTTAAAACTGAAAAATATTAGTTTTTGTCACTAAAAGACAAAAACAAAATAATAAAAAGTAATTAAAATAGCAATTAAATCTAAAAAATATTAAATGAACAGTAACTGAAAAACTAATTAAACTGAAAAATCAAAAATTAAATAAGAAAAATATAGAAACAAAAATCAACGCTTAAAACCTATTTTTGCCCACAAAAGAGAAAAAAAACAAGTTACTGATGTTGACACCTAATTTCCTTTTGTCTGTACGTGAAGCAGGGGAAACTTTAATACTAGCAGTGGGAACTTGGTTCCCACTGACAATGAAAAAAAAGGTCTGGTGACTGAATAGCTTAGGAAAGCTATGTGTGTTGCTTTTCTTTGGACAATGGGGCACCCCTACACTCAGTGGAGTGTAGGGAGTCTAGTAGAGCAATAAAACACACAAGCTTCTTCACAAAATCAAATACAAAAGGCACAAAAAGGTGACTGTTTAAGCTTTTATGTTTCTGATGAACAGTAAGCTGGTATGTTATGCATAAAAACGGATTTCACTTGGCCATATCTTGCACAAATCTCTACCAAATAACATGTAAGCTATCTAAAACCCTGTGGTGACCTAATATCTAACATATAGCAAAGATTTGGGCCAAATTATACTAAAACAAGATGGTTATGACACTTACTGAATTTTCGACAAGTTTCACTAAAAATGAGCATGCATCTCCTTACAAACCTGTCCAATTTTTAACACCAAATACTAATACAATAGAAACCTACTGAGACTGATGTGTCTAAGAAGCAAAAATATTTCAATAATCAAGCTATAAACCCAAATCCAAACACCCCCTTAAAACTGGAAAATCAAATTTATCAAATCAATAGCTTACAAATCTAAGCTAAACTGATTAAGACTATCCTAAACATGCATACAAACATCAAATGAACATAAACAAACCATAAACAACAATGAAAACACAGATTCATGCAAATTCACCAAATCACATAAAAACCTTAAGAAAAAATGACAAATAGGGTTCAAGCCTTGATTACCTTGGCTGAGTGCCTTCTATTTGGACTTTTGAGGGCTTTTTAGAACTCATGAACATGTAGAGAACCCCGTTGGTGGAATCTTAAAGGAAAGACCCAGGGGTGACAAGTTCTTTACCAAATAAATTGAAATGAAATGGATGGAGTATGATGAGGTCTTGTTACCTGTTCCTGCACATCACCACCAAACCAAGAAGATAGAGCTACAAGCTATAGAAGTTTACCATAAGCTGTTGTTAGTAGCTTATGGTGAACTTTTATAACAGAAAGTATCACCAAAAACAGAAATATAAGAATTTTGTGTAAAATCCTTGAAGACCTTAAACCTTTTGAAACAACCTTTGAAAATAAAACTACTTCAAAAACACCAAGCCAAGAATCAAGTTTTCACTTTCACTTCCACATGATCTTGGCCAAAAGTTTTGAAAAATCTTTAAAAAAACAGTTACTTGAAAAATTCTTGAACAAACGTTAACTTTGTGGAACTCAGATTAACTCTCAAATAAATACACCAACTTTTAAACAAGAAAAGGAATTAAATTTAAATAAAAACACCAACTTTCATTTAATTTAAAAAGGCATTATAACTTAATGAGAAAAAATCTGGAACAAAAAATAACAGTTACAAGCCAACTGCTATTTATAATGGATTGAAGACTATTCTAGAATGCATAATAAAATAATACATAGAAAAGAAAACCCTAAACCCTAATACTGGAATTTCCAGTCTTGCCTTTGATCTTGACTGATTTGAAAATGGTCAAATGGGAATCTCGTGAGTGACAGCTGTGTTATACGATCTTGAGCGTTAATCCATTCTTTAGGAGCAAGAAAACATGTGAGAGGTGTTGATTTCCTGAAGGATTCCCTTTTTGCCAAAATAGTGAAGCAGGGGAAAGACGGAGGCCCATTTGAGTCACGGGGTGAAGGAGTTTGTTGGTGGGTTTGGGTGAGATAGTTATCAATCAATGATCTGGAGAGAATCATTCATTAACCCCTTGGTTTGTGGTCAATTGATCATGGGGTAAACTAGGGTTCATGGGGTAATTAGGGTGGATTTAATCTGTTTGGGGGTTAATTACTTTTTAAATTTGGTGTTTAGAGGGAAAGAAATGGGTTTATTAAATTCGTTGGTGGAAAGTAGACGTGGATGGGTGATTGAGGTGGTGGTGGGTGATTGGTGGAGTGGTGACGTGGGAGTGGGTGATTGGTGGTGGTGTGTATGTTTGTCTGGGCAAAAACAGTCCTCCTATTCCCAAATACTTGTCAAATGTAATCTTTGCAGCACAAACCAATTTTCCTTTGTAAACAAGTTTCCATAACTTGTCAAATTTGGCATGTTGTTTTCCCAAACTTGCAAAAGGACTATAAATGTAATTTTGATCATTCTTCAAGGCCCAATCTTGTACATACTTGATATTTTAGGGACCCACAAGTAATTTTGAGGATTTACAGGGGTATAAAATGACAAGTCTTCAATTCTTGAGGGACCAATATTGACAAATCTTCAAACTTCAAGGACCATTTTGGAAAATAATCGTTCGGGTCCGGTTCTTTGTGCGGCTTCGTTTCCTGTGTTCGTTTTTGCTTGATTCTTGTGATCTTTTTGTCATTTCCTCAATATCCGTACCTAAAATACACAAGCAACAAACACAAGCATATATTGGGGTATTTTAATGATATTTAATGCATTTTAAGCCCATTTTGGACGATGAGACTATGTATAAAAGCAGTCTCATCAGATATCCATCATAGGTTGATGAATCATTTTAGTATTTGGTTCATGTATTGATTGGGTGCATTTGTTTGTTAGCTTTTTGCTAGTGCGTGGATTGGTGGAGAAGCTCAATCAGGTGAGTTTCATAGTCCCATATCTTTTTATGTTTTTTTACTTCCAGATGGGATGGAAGAGACACTGTATGGTTTTGTAACTATTGTTGTAAATGTTTTTATGGTTTGCGATGGACTTGTGTGTACACTTATGTGATTAACTGCTATATGATTCTTGATTGTGTTTATGATTTGGATCGGGGGACACGTACCGTCTCAGTTATTGTGGTTTTACTTGGTACCAAGGGGATGTTGACAAGGTGGGGCCTTGGGATGGTTCATAGGTGTATGGGCGCCTATGGGACCATGGTGATTGGTAAGGCTGGGAGCCTTGGAATTTTGGTGAATGGTTAATCTTGAATGTTAGTTGTTAATACATAATTGTAGCATATTGTCCATATGTTCTTTGGTTGATGGTTGTTATTCACAGCTTATAACTTGATTTTGGCGGTGGAGTCTAAAACTATGACTCTCACCAACATTATTGTTGACGTGTTTTAGTGTCTCTTTCAGGTGTTAATGTGGTTAAGCGTGAGAACATAAGTGGCTAGGATTGGAGTCACGTAGGAATGCATTTAGAAGGAGATCCTCGTTCCTTCATAGATTTCTTTTGTTTGATTGAATAAGTGATACTACGAGTTCGTTTATGTTGATGTTTGTTTTATTTGTTTGTCTTTCGTAAGAGGTGGGACTTATATCTACTTACCTAGAGTCCTGCATTATTGAGATATTGTCATGACATTTGTGTCACCTTTTATGACATTTCTAGTTCATATAGTTCTCTCTATAGACACGCTATTGTTGTGATGATATCCATAAGTCGCGCCTCATATTCCGCCATAGTGGGGTGTGACAGAATGGTATCAGAGACAATGGTTATAGAGAATTAGGTTGCCTAGTCTTGTAGCCTAGTCTATAGCTTAAGGGTCCTCACATATAGGCGTCGTAGGAGTATGTGTGTATTTGATATTAATTGAAGTTTTTCTTGATGTTATTGGTTTTTACTTGCGATGTGTGTTAAATCTTTACTAGTATGGGTTGAACCATAGTAGTTCATACTTAGCCACATGTTATTTTCTTTTCGGGTTGTGACTAGTGCGGGTTGAACCATAATCGTCCACGCTAGTCATTGTTGTATTTTGCTTAAATTGTACATTATAGTGATCAATTTGGTACAAGGTAGTTTCTTCTTTTGTTGAGTTATTTTATGTACCTGAGGTATATTAGTTTTTCTTTTGATGTTTAAGTCATGTTCCCTAAGAATCATGTGGTGGTTAGAGTTACTAGGAGTACATGGGTAGGAAGGATTTTATGGTGTTTCCCTTCTGATGGGCGACATGACTTATAATTGATTATGTTTTTGTTTTGGATTTGTCTATGCTGTTTTAGCTAGACTATGGATTTCTGTATTCCAAGAGTTTGACTATGTTATTTTATTAGTTGGAGTTTTTGACCTTATTGTTTATGTGGTTATGTGCTTAGGTGAGTTGATGGATTTATGTGTTATGTGTTGTATTGATTCTTATAAGTGTCATCAAAGGAGGGAGTGCATTGGAGAAAGGGTAATTGTATAAGTATGGTAGCCAACATAGCTATTCAAGTACCATAACTTCAATGGATTCCTAAGTATAATTTCATGAAAGAGGATTAATACATGCTTGTATAGTAGATGTTGGACGGATTTGAGTATATGTATCCTAATATGCCTATATTGTATGATCCCCTACAATTAACGACTGTATCCTTAGGAGGGTGGCTAGCTCGCTTCATTTTAGATATCCAACCTCCGTTGTAGCGTATTCTTCGAGTTTCCTATTTCACATGTCCGTTTTAAAATGATGTTTTTGGTTTTAAGTCTATTGAAATAACTTGGGATCTCTTTTGGGATAATGAAATCTTTTATGTTGAGTCTTACATTTCTTTTGGTCGGTATATATATTGAAAAAGGACTTGGAAATCTAATATATAGTTAGATAGTTGGTTGTATTCGATAAAATGAGGGTAGGGTGTAGGAGTCGTGTTTGCAACAAGATATAAAATAAGTTTTTTTTATGTAATCAACACTTATTTATTTCAAATTCTAAAAGACGTTCTTTAAAATAAAGCAAAATAAAAATGTTCCTACTTAAATATTTCATATAAGTGAGTTTAAACGATATACGTCATTTATAATTATTTATACAAGACTAAACAAAGTTCATGAAAATTTCACATACATTTATTTCTTTTCATTTAAGAATGATTACGTTAATTACTAAGACGATTCTTTAGTTTTTAAAACAACTAGTATAAAATTGTTTTGGTCATAACTTGTTTATTTTTAAAGCTTTATGGGCGATTCAGAAGCCTAAAATTATGTACTCGGCACGTACTTTTAAAATATTCAGAATGTATAGTCATGGGAGGTCATTAGCCTGGTCGAATTTGTTGTACAAGTGTCGGGTTCAAGGTTGAGTTTCGAATAGTAGTTTTTAAACTTAAGATTTGGGATGTTCGGAGTACCTAGTCTTTGAGTTGAGTCTTGTGATCGTATAGAGTGTTGTTTGTTGATCGTTTGAGTCACATAGATGTGGAGAGGTAAAGAAAAATATTCTTTTATGAAAAGTCGATGTCGTGCAAGTTTAAAAAAAATATGTCGCGGGGCGTAATATGTTTTGGTTGCCATTGGGTGTTTCTTGGATTATTTTTCGTTGTCATGGGTCATTTTGAATTGATACATGTTTTGGGTTTGAGTATTCTTTTGATTCTCATGGTTTTTGACTTGTTTTAACTGGTTCACGTGAAATGTTGTTAGTTATCCATAGTTTTGATTCGTTGGTCGTGTCTAGTGGGTTCCAGATGTAGTTTTGGTTTTGTATTGATTGAGAGCATGTATATAGTCATATGAGAGAATAGTTGGAATGCCCTTTGTGATGGGGAAGGAGTTAGAAGTTCGTAGAAAGACGAACTAATTTGGTCATGAGGTCTCTTAGGAGTGCCAAGGGAGACGAATAGAGATTTGTATAAAGTATGGATATTGGCACAAGTAACGCATCATATAGAATGTTGGAAGGGGATGTGATATTTCAAAGGTACTTGTGATATTCGTTAGGTATGTAAAATTTTCCGAAAATTTCTTAAGATTTAGTAGGTTTACCTATTATCTTGAAGTAGAACCATGAACAGAGCCAATAGAAGGAGCCAGATGAGTTGTAGTTAGTGCCTTTCCAAGGCAATTGTTGATGGAATGATTTTAAAGACAGGAGTTGTTAGAAATTGCAGGGGATTCAAGATAAAGGTTGAGTTGCCTGGTAGTAAGATGTGAAAGCGGTTGGATAAGTTGATAAGAAGGAGTATCGATCTTTTTGAATGTGTGTAGAATTTCGCGAGTAGAAAGAGGTAGAAATTTGTTTGTGTTGCTACCAAGAGAGGATGTAGGGATGATGTTAAGAATGTTGAATGGACGCTTTTGGGTTTACGGTTATGCATTTGGCTTCACCAAAGCACTGGCGATTTTCATGGAGTCAATGAAGCGAGTGTGCATGAACGTATGTAAACGAGTTGTCATCAGGAGTATCGACTACATCTTGATCTACTCAAAGTCTAAGAAGGAGAGTGAGGCAAATTATGTGTTGGTTTTGGAGTGGAATTATACGTGAGATTTTCAAGTGTGAGTTTTAGTATTAAGTTTACCATGATGAGTAGTTAGAGATGATGGCATAGCATGAAACTAGCAAGGGGCGTAGTGAAGAAGGATGAGGAAGCATTTTGGAGGCTGTAGAGGTGGATTCGATAATGAGCCGATCTTGGCATTATCGAAAGGACTAGATGAATTCGCGAAGCATGACGATACGTGGAGCAAGGATTCGGATGTGTACGAGAAAGACAAAGAAAGGCGATTGCTTATACATTGCAAGAACTGAAGATTTGGAAGAACTAGATAAGACTTAGTTAGTGGAGCTGGATTGTTATATCTGCCTAGAATGCTAGAGGCATTTGGGGTATGAGACGTAGAGAATGATCTATACGGATCATGAACGTCTCCAAAACATATTCAATCCTCTTGATTGAACATTTGGCAAAGGTGATGGGTGGAGTTAATTGATGAAAGAAAATTGCAAGGCCAAGTACCATCTGGGTGTGGAAACCTTGGTTTCCTCGAATCTTTTAGCTACTAGGCATAGCCATTGGTCATATGATTATACAATCAAAGCAGAAAAGAACAATAACTATGTAACAAGGTGTTTAGGCACAAAGAACATGAATTAAAACAAATGGATTGTCCATTATATTAATAACAAACAACCACTAGACGTGTATGCATTGAATCCCACGTCTAGTCAACACACGCTTTTAGGTTTACATCATGAATGAATGATATGAATAAACCTAATACCCTTGGTTCCTTTTATAGTGTAAGGAATAGGGTTTACAAGAGATAAGAATGAATAAACATGTAAATCTTCTATTTAAATAACTAATACATAATATATTCAGCATACTTATCTAAATAAAAGCTTCCAATAACACTTGTCTACGTTTCTGTCAATGCTTGGATTGCATGTGACAATGCTTGGATTGCACATGACAATGCTTGTCAATGTTGACTTCTGTCAACGCCCGATTTGCTCTTGACAACGCCTGATTTGCTCTTGACAACGCCCAGACAAATGCCTTCATATTTTTTTCGTTTTTGAGTTTCTGCCACATCAACTTTTTGACCCAACAATCTTCCCCTAGTTGATGTCGGCAAAACTCTTTGTGTATCTCTTGTAAGTTGTACATCATCTTCAAATTGCTTCCCCTTAATTGTTCCATGTATGCCTTCCCCTTTTTTTCACATCAACATGGAAGTAAACAATGTATGCAATCTTTAAGATTCTCCAAATGTAGGCTCTGTGTAATGATCTTGAAGAAAAATAAATAAAGTAATCTTGATGTAGAAGTAGAATAACACAACCTTTTGTTCCATGTCTTGCACTATCCATGTGATGAAGAACTTATACTAATGATTAAATATAAGTAGACCTCGATCCCTTGTCAATATTCTCATCCTTTGTGAGACACTGAGCACGATAATGTAACTCCTTCAAGTGTTATGACAAGTCTTCGTCACCAACCATGTAAGCACGAACAAGTTATTGTTAAGTCAATGGCTGTCGTCCACAACTTAACAATATGATAAAACACAAGGCTACCCCGATTACATAATCTAATATCCATCAAATTCCCATGAATAGTTGCTAACTCGCATTAAAATCATTAATCCCTTTTAAAAATATCTGATCCATAAATATCAACCTGATATTCTAAATAAAAACGGAGATTCCATGTACCTTTGCGTGTAAATACCTTCTTTTTGTGTGCCAAAATCGTATCAATTTTCTCAAACAGCAGTTATCCTTTTGTTACCCGAGAACCTTCATTGTCCAATATCTCTGTCATGTGTATTGCCCAATATCGGACAAAACGTATCAGCGCTTGAATAAAACTTTTCTCGGACAACTCATGTCAACGCTTTCTAACAGCGTTTGACTTATTCTTGTCAGCATCAAATTAACATATGTCAGCGTCTACTTCGATCTGTGGCTTGTTTAACATGGTTGTGGCTAGAAAGTACAATATGACTCATGTCACTTCCTTTGTTTTGCTAGAAGTCACGAACCAATCATGTCACTTTCTTATATGACTGTGATAAACCTATCACGTTAAGTTCTTGACTATATAAGTCAACCACCATTGTTGACCAGAATAAAACATACCTATTTTTCATTCTTGTGTCACATGAAGCCAAATAACCAAGTTAATCATCACGTGATTCCAATCTTTGTAGTGAATTCTTCAATCCTACGTATAACTTTCACATGAGTTATTCAAACAGCTTTTGGCAAAACAGCATCACGTGATATCCTTTCTAAAACCAATCTCTGACTCATATGTATATCCCATGTTCATAATAGGGCTTATATTCTCCTTCTTTGTCTTACGTAAGATATAGAAGTCAAATATTTACCAAATCATATGGAAGATATTTATAAGAAGATATGCATATCCCTTAAAACTAGGGAATTCACCACTGTAACCAATTCTTTCCAAAGATCACGTAATACTTTTCTTATGTCACATGATCTGCACATTCATATGCTGCCTTTTCTTTTTCTCTTGATCACGTCTGTTTTAAATCTCACCAATCAGGAAGCCATCATCGTACCTTAACCAGTGTATAACGAATCACGATCCCTGAACATATGTATTAATGAATCATATCATTCCATATACACCAGCCTGCTGCTCTTACACCTTTTTCCAAACTCAAACATCACAATAGCAGCTTTTTTGTTTTAAACTCAATCTAGGGTTTATAGCTTTATTCATCGAAAACCTAACTTAGGATTTTTAAATAAACCTTAGATCGTGTATTATCTTGAATCACAACAGACACAAACCTCATAATATTCAGCTTTTTATGTCGATCTAGGGTTTGTGTAACCCTAGTTCATGATTTCATGTGAAAAAGCAAAAATATCAATACCTTAATCAGCGAACTTTGACCTTGAATAATGTCTTCATTAGGGCTCAAATAAAAAATCCATTCGGTGGGATTCTAGACACAAGTTCCAAGAATCTACAGTTCAACAATCACGAAGATCCAACGGTTAACGAAGGAGAAAACGTGTTTTGAACATGGCTCTTTACAGAAAACTACGTATACTCACTGCTGACTTTGACACCTAATAACTTTTGATTGGGGATAAAACTTGACAATCCCTCTGGTGGATGTCTAGATATATGTGTATAGAACAAACACAAGAAATTTTGTGACGATCCAACGGTCCAATCAAAAGTTATGACCTTCTGAATACTGCTGCGCACACAAAAACGTCCAGAAAAACCCTAGACGGATTTTTCTTCTTCTTCACGATACACGAACACCTTGTTGGTCCTAGCATCATGAGCCACGAGGCTCTGATACCAACTGTGGAAACCTTAGTTTCCTCGAATCTTTTAGCTACTAGGCATAGACATTGTTCATATGATTATACAATCAAAGCGGAAAAGAACAATAACTATGTAACAAGGTGTTTAGGCACAAAGAACATGAATTAAAACAAACGGATTGCTCATTATAATAATAACAAACAACCACTAGACGTGTATGTATTGAATCCCACGTCTAGTCAACACACGCTTTTAGGTTTACATTGTGAATGAATGATATGAATAAACCTAATACCCTTGGTTCCTTTTATAGTGTAAGGAATATGGTTTACAAGAGATAAGAATGAATAAACATGTAAATCTTCTATTCAAATAACTAATACATAATATATTCTGCATACTTATCTAAATAAAAGCTTCCAACAACACTTGTCTACGTTTCTGTCAATGCTTGGATTGCATGTGACAATGCTTGGATTGCACATGACAATGCTTGTCAATGTTGACTTCTGTCAACGCCCGATTTGCTCTTGACAACGCCTGATTTGCTCTTGACAACGCCCAGACAAATGCCTTCATATTTTCTTTGTTTTTGAGTTTCTGCCACATCAACTTTTTGACCCAACACTGGGAAAGGCAAGCATGATTGATGAGACATGGAATAAGAAGAAGGAAGTGAAGCTGAGACGAACTTGAACTATATGTATGACGTATTAGGGTGGTTTGGATGAATGATGTAGGTTGCACGAGTTGAGTTGTCTAAAGCAGAGAACGCGACAACATTTATGTTACGTGGCTTGGACAATCGTATGGAGAAAAGGGATGTAGACTATACTTCCTACATAGATAGGAGTAGCTTAGAAAGGGCGATGTAAGGACGAAGTTGGTGGAAGGGATACATAATGGGGTGAGGAATAAGTACGATGCGAGTTGGGTGATAGTCGATAGACTGTCTATTTCATCCTATATTTCAGGAGGAATGAGAAGTCACGTAGCTGAGAAGTTGGAAGGATTGCATACAAATGTGATGGAATAGGCGGTTTTGTGTAAAAGTTAACCTAATAGGTATGGAATCCCTTATGAAGGATTATGGTAAGGGAAGAAACGATGGGAAGCAAGCGTAGTATACCGTTGATAGACTTATGGTTGGTATGAGCATACTATAGGGGTAACAGAGAAAGATGCCTAGAGCTTTGGCGTGCGGTTTGGAGATAGTTGGAGAATGCATTTTATTTAGTAAGAATTCTTCTACAAAGAGAGTCACTAGTGAGAGGGGCGTATTCCTCACTGATGAGAATGTAGGGAATAAAAGAGGATCGCCTAAATTATTGGCTGAAGATGAGATAAAAGAGGGTACGAAAATTAAGATTATGGAGAGACAAGCGAGAAGTAGTATGGAGGAAGCACGGCTTGAGGGAGCAAAGGGTTGTCAAGATAGTGTAGTGATATATAAGGGAAAACCTTTAGGTCCGGTGATAAGAAATGTAGTAGAAACTGATGGAGTTAATCCATAGAAGATGAGGTGGATCACCGTTACTATGGGGTGAAGTTAGAAGCAGTCAACATATTGGATCGGAGTTAGAACGGAAAACTACAAGAGGTGGTGGCAGTGCTTAAGTAGAGGTTGAAAATGGCAAAGGACTGACAAGAGAGCTGTGTGGAAAAGAGGCGTAAGCCGTTGGGATTTGAGATGGGGGATAAGGTTATGCTATAGGTTTTACCATGGAAAGAAGTGACGTGGTTTGGGATGAAAGGGAAGTTAACACCTTGAATCATGGGTCCATTCGAAATCCTTGAAAGGATTGGACCAGTGGCTTATAGGTTGAGGAATTACTGGGAGAATTTAGTAGTGTGCATTCGTGTATCAAGCTTGAGGAGATGCTTAGCAAGAACCGAATTAAAAGTACCGTTAGATGATATTAGTATGGATACGAGTCTTCGTTTCATCGAAGAACCGGTAGAGATTTTAGGTCGTGAAGCTAAGACGTTGGAAAAAAGGGCAATATACCGTAGTTATGGTTAGATGGAATTTGGAACGTGGACTAGAGTTCACGTGGGAACGGGAAGGATTTATGAGAACAAGTATCCTTAGATATTTGCTAATGATGATCCTAAGTACATCTCAGGACGAGATTTCTATTAGGAGGGAGTGATGTGACAACCCCAGTTTTTGAGGTTCGTCACTTAGTCTTATTTTTGGGGTATTTTGTGTGACTATGTGATTTATGTGATTTATGTGTTTATATGTGTGATTTTTTGGATTAGAATGGACGAAATGAGGTACATGATTTGTAAATCATGGTACGGGTTGGAAATGAAATGAAATGAAATGAAATGAGTTCAGAAATGAACTGCGGGAAAGTTCAGATATCATTTTTACAAGGTTTCGTGTACGTGTCGTATGTTGTATGTATGTATTAAGTACATATTATATGGTTAGGATAAGTTTTAGAGATACTTTCCATAATTAGAAACTTTTGGAAATGACGGTTAGTTCGGAAATTACGTAGAAAGTCGAAAAATTAGCGAATAGGTGTCCGGTTTTGATCCGGAAGGGTCTAGATGTCAACTAATGGTAATTATAAGTTAATAGCAATTATAGTAATAAAATAATTAAGGGGGAGTCGGAATTTCCGGGGGGGGGGGGGGGGGGTAGCAGAATATTTTAATAAAAAAAAGATAATTACCATATATGAGTCCTAATTGGGCATAAACTTGATCAGGAGGTTACCAAAGCATATATAAACACCCCAAGACCCCAAAAACGACCCATAAACCTTAAATTAAACTCTAAGTCAGTCAAATAGAAATGGATGATCAACAAGAGTCGAATTTATGCTCAGGATTTAAAGGTACGTAATTAAACTAGGTTGATTAACGTTAATTTACGTATTTGTAACCTACTATGATGGATTAGGGTTTGAGATTCATAATTTTTTATTAGGGTTTGTTAATGATCTGTAATTAGTAGTGTAATTAGTTGGTTTTTATCATTGGAAATTGTTTTAAGGTTTTAATTAGGGTTTATGTATGATTAATTAGATTAATTATGAGAAAATCGTTTTTAAAAAAACTGGGCAGAATTTTGGTCCATTGTTTTGATCATATCCAGAGTTCTAGGAACACTCATGATGCGATCCAAGTACCCCTGAAAAGGTAATTGAGTTTGTTTTCTAATTCAAGAAACGAGAACTAAATTAGAGGTCGGGATGTGGGTCAAAAACAGGTTACAACAGGCGGAGGTCAAAACAGTTTTTAGGACAGCGGGTTTTCAATTTGTGTTTTAAGGTGATCGAGGTACTTAGAAGTACAATTGAACCCTATAATAAACGTGGGAGTTGTTTTATATATTAAATAAGAGACCTGAGGAGGGCTAAGCAAATGGGTTAGGGTACGACCCCTTAATCGTAACGAACTTTTTGTATGTTCAAAATTAGTAAAATCTTGATAGACAGAAGTATATATATATATATATATATATATATATATATATATATATATATATATATATATATATATATATATATATATATATATATATATATATATATATATATATATATATATATATATATATATATATATATATATATATATATATCGAGGCCTTAACAGTAGCTTTAAGGTTGGGTCAAAAGGGAGGAGTTAGCTAAAACATGTAAGGGAATAGGGTTTCTTTTACAGTGAGCATGGGTTTGGTTAGGTTGGAATTTGGCTAATAGTTTGATGACTAAAAACCGGGACTGTTTTGGGAGAAAAGTAAACGGGATAGGTATCAAGTTTAACTAAGTTAAGGACTTATTAGGGACGGGAAATGGAATGCTTAGAGCATATAAACGGGGTATATATATATGGGATAATGTTAGATATCCATCATAGGTTGATGAATCATTTTAGTATTTGGTTCATGTATTGATTGGGTGCATTTGTTTGTTAGCTTTTTGTTAGTGCGTGGATTGATGGAGAAGCTCAATCAGGTGAGTTTCATAGTCCCATATCTTTTTATGTTTTTTTTACTTCCAGATGGGATGGAAGAGACACTGTATGGTTTTGTAACTATTGTTGTGAATGTTTTTATGGTTTGCGATGGACTTGTGTGTATACTTATGTGATTAACTACTATATGATTCTTGATTGTGTTTATGATTTGGATCGGGGGACACGTACCGTCTCAGTTATTGTGGTTTGACTTGGTACCAAGGGGATGTTGACAAGGCGGGGCCTTGGGATTGGTTCATAGGTGTTTGGGCGCCTATGGGACCATGGTGATTGGTAAGGCTGGGAGCCTTGGAATTGTGGTGAATGGTTAATCTTTAATGTTAGTTGTTAATACATAATTGTAGCATATTGTCCATATGTTCTTTGGTTGATGGTTATTATTCATAGCTCATAACTTGATTTTAGCGTTGGAGTCTAAACCTATGACTCTCACCAACATTATTGTTGACGTGTTTTAGTGTCTCTTTCAGGTGTTAATGTGGTTAAGCGTGAGAACATAAGTGGCTAGGATTGGAGTCGCGTAGGAATGCATTTAGAAGGAGATCCTCGTTCCTTCATAGATTTCTTTTGTTTGATTGAATAAGTGATACTACGAGTTGGTTTATGTTGATGTTTGTTTTATTTGTTTGTCTTTGGTAAGAGGTGAGACGTTTATCTACTTACCCAGACTCTTGCATTGTTGAGATATTGTCATGACATTTGTGTCACCTTTTATGACATTTCTAGTTCATATAGTTCTCTCTATTGACACGCTATTGTTGTGATGATATCCATATGTCGCGCCTCATATTCCGCCATAGTGGGGTGTGACAAAATGTGTTTCTACTTTTTGTCTTAATTCACATATTATCTCATATGTTTTACACTAAACTTGAATCAACTACCTCTTAGTTCTTAGGCCAATGGGATGTTTCTTCTTGAAAACCTATTTATTCTTAACGATTAGTCAATGGAGTTTCTAGAAAGTTGGTTCGGTACAATGATAAATATTATGGCTAACGTCTAACCGGCACAAGCAAACTAACTTAACGAAGCTGCTGAATTATTCAATGATGCTGAGTGAAAATGATTGTTTGATAATTGTCTTAAATGAGCAATCTGAATTAACTGAAATTACCAATTTAACCATCTGTCTACGTTTAGAAAAAATATAGACTTTCACAAAAAGATTATTAAATCAACGTAATTTCAAGAAGTCTTTATTGTTCGTCACATATTATCTAATGAAAGCTTGAACCATGATAAAATGATATATCGTAAAATACAAATAGTAATTATGTTATATTTATATATAATTCAATATATAAAAAAGCTATAAAACGATAGGTAAAAGAAATTCATTTAGCAAAAAGATCAAATAATTTAAAGAACACTTTTGGTTGACATCATTTTGATGAGGTGTCATGAAAACAAGCATTCTACAGATCTAATTTTACCAATTTATGACGTCATTTTTGTATTTTGACTTTTTGTTTTCTAAATAATACAGCATGTGTGGTTTTTTATCCGGAATAGTTTGTATGGCATACGGTGTCTTTTTCTTTTGATGGTCTCGAGATAACTTTAATCAGCATTTGATAGTTCCAAGTTCCTAGACAACCTTTTTCTCTCAAGTATTTTGAATTTGAAATTTAAATCATAGCTTATACTACTCTTTCAAGTTGTAGTCTTTTGCTCTGGCCACTATTTTGACTGCCCCTATTTTATAATCACAGGTAAGTATCTATAAATGTATATATATGTTTAACTTATTAATTGATGTCTCTGGATTGCAATTTTTGTTAGTATTTGCTATTCACGAAATATTTGATGGGTTCTTTGATTCTTGGTGTTTTAAGAATAGCACAGCTGGATTCGTTTTCTCAAGTTATGTGGAGGCTGCTAAGCTTTGATTTTTGGTCTTTCATAATTCAGGTTTGAAGTAAGCTTTTATGCTCACAACTTCTTATATAAGAAAAAGAAACAAAAAGGATTTCCTTTATTTGTGTAAATGTATATGTTATAGATAAGTTATTATTTTATGATGTTATAGATATCAAACAAAATTCATTTTTGTTTTATAGGTGTTTGATAAATGCTAAACAAGTGTGGATGACATGCCACAAGGACAATATGTTTACGGTATAACCATTTTCCCTTTTATAATTTTGGATTGTAGTTTATGGCCATAGATTAGAAAGTTTTCTTTAGAAAATGATTTTGGCATCAATTATTATTTTGTCAAGCAATAAACTGGTAGACATCTTCATCCTTGCATTGTTTTTAGTTTATATATCAAGAAAGGGTTTGTGTTGAGATTTTATTGAGTAATAAAATAGCCCATTTCTTCAAAGAGCTTAATAAAATGGGTGGGTTTTTCTGACTTTCTTCAACTTTTTCACTTGTGTAATTTTAAAGGTTCTTCATCATGTGGATTTAGTATATTAAAAAACTAAATTTATATATAATGGTTACAACTTACAGGAAAGAGTGTTCATCATTCGATTTCAACTTTGTTATAAGGATTTGATTTATGGCATTGGTCCTGGTCAAAATATACCAATCCTAGAGGTACAAAGTTATGACTTTATATTTTTTATGGTTGAGTTTGTTTATGGTGTGAACGGTTTAGTTAAAATATGCTCTAACCAGGTTTAATGTTCCATGTCATATATTTTAGCTTCATCACTTCATTAGCACTTAATTATGTTTGATGTACAAAACCTATTCGATATAATGCCTAAATGAAAAAAAGAGTTTAAGATGTCGATTAAATGGTGATCCCAGGTTGATATACTCTGTTTTCTGCTTATGGATGTGTTTAAATTTTATAAATCTTATCATTGGTTGATATATGTCAGTCATTGTGCAATCCAATATATGTCGTTAAGGTAGTTGTGCAGTCCATTACAAAGTAGTCAAAAGTAAACATTTGATTATGTGTATTACTGTAAGACTTAAGAGTATATGTATATGCCATGTTTTGATTTGAGTTACTATCCTAAAAAATGCAAGTAGTTTATCTACCTGTTTTATTCTGTTACTATAGTTGCATTTTGTCACCATCATTTTTGTGAAACCCTTTTTCTACGAGTGAAAGGGTGATTTAAATTTCTTTCACAAATCTACCACAAAATCAATATTAGCTTTGCAGTTCATTTTAGGCAAAACCGCAAAAGGAATAACTGAACAAATATGGGTCCGACTAATTTGTTTGAATCATGTGCATAAAGCATGGTATAACATTCAATGGAACTCAGAATGTTCGTTTTGTTATGGACTTTTTTGGTAACTCGAAATGGACACATATAAAATGGTTTTTTTTTACCGGCAAATACAAAATGGTTTACTCTTGAGTCATTTTTTTTCTTATATGGGTTGGTGTGCTTATTGACAAGCCACTATTATGAGTGTTTTTATTTATTGATATGCTCATATGCTTATCAGAGATTAATTATAAAAGAAGAAGATGTTGATAATTTTGTGTAGGCTAAATATAAGGCAAGTACTTTTAGCATTCCTTTTTTATATTTGTGGAGAACATATTCAAAACTCCTCTCATGTATCAGTTTTTCAAAAAAGAATGTGCTTCATTGTTTATTAGTTTTATGTGAAGGCATAAACCTACAGAGTAATATTTGTACTGTTGCTTGGGCGTTGTTGTATTATTTAGGTAACGTCTTTGTACCATTATCTAGACAATACCCAATATCATTCGGTTAGTAAATAGTATGGCTCCAATTAAAAATGTTAGGTTAAATGGTGATCCCAACAACTATTTCGATGTTGCTTAGGCATTGTTGTATTATTCGGGTAATATCTTTGTACCATTATCTGGACAATACCCAATATCATTTGGTTAGTAAATAGCATGGTTTCAATAAAAAAAATGTACATATGGATCACATGAACCTTAACAGTATTGAGCCATTTTTAGCTCTTGATCAAAGAGTTTTTAGTTTTTTACAATGTCATGTTGACTTTCCTTTAAAATTTACAGGGAACAAGAAGTGTTGGTGATGGGATAGGCAGGCTATGGTCATATATATTCAATCACATTTATACTTGGTTACTTTATATTGAAATATTGCATTTTAACTTATGTAGTGTATTTAGTAGTGGACAATTTGAGCTTCATCTTATTTCCTTATAAATACTCTTTATTTTTATGTACCTTATAAAGAGCTTCGATCCATCAATTATTTTATTTCATGACGTGACTATGTAACTTATAAAAACATTATTTTTAAGGCATTGTAACCCGAACTAACCCGTTTGATCTGAATGAGTATTTTATGAGCAACTTCGCTATTTGTTGGGTCATTTTTAATTGCTTTTTATGAACCACATTCATTTTTTTAAAAACAATTTCACACTATGAAGTATAACAACATGATTTGTTATATAAAAAAGATATAATGGAATAAAGGAAAAAATAATGGTATAAAGTGTCAAGCTAACTCATTATGTGAATTTTGTTTTGTAAAATTTATGTGGTTATAGCAAAACTCTTTTCTTAATGACACCAAAGTTGCAAATGTTTATATGAGTTTCAATTCTAAGTTTGGTGGTTTTATCTATTTAAAATCATTTGAGCACCATGTTATATAGAAAGAGCAACCAACTTAATCATGACGTTTTACGAGCAACCAACTTAATCATGACGTTTTACGAGCAACCAACTTAATCATGACGTTTTACAAGACTATATCACGACAATCACAATTTTTCCTCGATTCCTCTTAAGAAGAAATAATGAATTAACTTGATTATGTTGCATCTGTAGTTTTCTGTATTTTGTATGAAAACACATTATAATAAAAAAAATTGTTTGTTAAGTATTGATAAGAACAAAATAAAATTATATCACCCGTGTATTACACGGGAGCTAGTATTTGTATATAATTCAGTATATAAAAAAAGCTATAAAACGATAGGTAAAAGAAATTCATTTAGCAAAAAGATCAAATAATTTAAAGTTTATAAATTTAATATAAAAATAATGTTTGGATTTTATAATAATAAGGTTGGTGTACCCACGCTTCGCTGCGTGCTGGTAGTTTTAGTGTCTATGTACGGAATGGGTTTGATAATTTTAGGCTCAGATACGTAAGCAATAGGATATGAAACTACGGTCGTCACGACTGCAAGCATAAAAACTTTCCTTACCAAGTCACACATAATATGAGAGAAACAAAGAATATTACTACTGTATAAACGAAAAGTTTGAGAGTAAGCATTACACGATTTCACTTGGAATGCTAAGGTATTATTGATGTAGTAAAATAGATACGGATTAAATTCAACGTTTTAGAAAAAACGTCAAATACGACCCAAGTGAGTTCGTTCACGATGGAGGTATGGATGTTGTGTCAAAATCAATTGTCTTTGATTTAATTATTGCTCGGAAAGATAAAATAATGAAAGGAAAAAGGCGGATTATGCAAAAAAAGTAAAATAAGACGAAACGCGTTTTCACGCAAATCGAGGCGAAAAATGAAAATCTTCTAAAAAATAATAAAAATTGCAAATAAATCCTAAAAATATAACTAAAGATAAAAAAATAATAAAACTTCTTTTAAACTTTTTATTTAATTATTATAAAATTTTAAAATCTAATTAAAGACCTAAAACTCAAAATAATTAATAAAAAGTCCAAACAAAATTTTTATTAATTGTAAACCTCAATTATATTTATTTAAAGCTAAAAAGTATTTTTCAAAAATTCTAAAAAGAAAATTACTGTTTTTAATGACTTTCCGAAAACAGGAAATAAATAAAAGATTAAAAACCAAAAAAAGAAAAGGGAAAAATCTTAAACTTTGCTAGAAAATCTAAAACATATACTCCCTCCGTCCCAAAATTATAGTCCCACTTTGACTTTTTCGGTCTTTCTTTTCCAACTTTGACCTTAAATATTTTTGTTTGTGTTATATAATACTTAATAAAAATAATAATAATAAAAATAGATTTAAAATAATCAATTCATATATTTTTTATTAAGTATTATATAACACAAACAAAACTATTTAAGTTCAAAGTTGGAAGAAAAAGACCGAAAAAGTCAAAATGAGACAATTATTTTGGGATGGAAGGAGTACTAGTTAAAGGGAAAAAATGAAACAAACGGGTAAGCTAATCAAAATAATCCAGAAAAGCTGTGATAAGCTCTCGGATTATTAATCTACAAAGGAACCAAAGAGTTGATAAATAAAAGAGTTTTGCAAACATTAATCAAGAAAGAGCTCTAGTACACCGACAAGGCCACTGACTCCCACACGATGGCTCATGTGTTCGAATCTGGGCTAGGTAAGCTTTTTGTTATTATTTTTTTTCTTTGGACAAAATACAATCCAATAAGTTGTGGCTTATTGTTGGGAATTATTTGTTAAGTGTCAAGTACCGTTAGTGTATTCGAAGTACTGTTAGTGTATGTAAGTACCGTTAGTGTTAACGCGGTACGTAGTAAGTACTGCTACTTATAAAGTGAGTACTACTATGATGATTAGGACGAATATATCTTTGTATAAGATATGTCATAGTTATAGTTAGAGTATATCTTATGTGATATACCTAAATAGTTAGAATATTGATAATATATCATCTGTGATATAGTTATCTTTATAGAATATTCTAAGGTTTCTATGGTTCCTTACTCTATAAAAGGAACATAGGTACAATGTCTTTCATGTACCTCATACAAGTCGATTAATAAGAGAATCGAATAGTTAAAAGTAATTCTGTTCTTCTGTGCTTTATAAGTTAGATTCCGCATAACTTATTTAGTGTTTAGTAAGAGTGCTCAAAGTGTTTTAGTTTGATTACAAACTATTATACTAATTATAGATCCAACCAAAGGGATCAACAAGTGGTATCAGAGCTTGTTGAGAAACTCTGAAAAAGAAGAACACGAACCCATACACTCCACACATACCAAATCTCAATGTCTCAACCAAATGGTGTTAATGCTCACTTGGATGATGTTCAGAACACTGATCCTGTTCTACCACAAGGATAACCACAAGTTGTGCATCCTGCACCAACACAAGGTGCTCAAGTCGTGAATGATGTAGCTACCTCTACACCAACACCTTCTCATACTCTGTCTGCTGTTAAACTCCCAGTTCTCAAAGGTGACAATTATGAGACTTGGGCTATGCAGATGGAACATTACTTGAATCACACAGATCATACTGTGTGGCAAGTTATCAAGAATGGGAACACACCAAAGAAGTTACACTGGTTGCTAGACGGTACATGCTATGCTCTACCTACTGTGACTGCTAAACAGATACAAGCAGAGATCAGAGAAAGAAAAGCCAGAACTGCTTTGGCTATGGCTCTTTCTGAAGACATTCTACCAAGCTTTCATCATTATAAATATGCCAAAGCTATGTGGGATGCTATAAAACTTAGATTTGGAAGCAATGACAAATCTAAGAAAATCAAGAAGATTTTTCTTAAGCAAGAATTTGATAACTTATCAATTACCAGTATGGAGGGAATCTATGGTGGATATGGAAGGTTCAGCAAGTTGCTTATTTAGTTAGGAGTTTATGGACAAGTAATCCCTAATGAAGAAGCTAATCTAAAATTCTTAAGAAGTGTTCCACCAGAGTGGAAAGCAATGGCTATGCACTTCATCATAACAGATGATTTGGAAGCAATTCCGTTTGATCATCTCTACAACAATCTTAGAGCATATGAGATGGATGTGAAAGGCACTGAAGTAAACACATCAACTGCTTCAAAGTCTAATTTGGCTTTTGTGTCAGATGGGAACATCGATACTTACTTTCAAAACACCGCTAGTGGATCTAGCAGCGGTACTTACTTCACAAATACCACTGGAGGACATACAAGCGGTACTTACCCACAAAGTATTGAAAGCAGTCCTATGATCTCTCAAAATCCACATGGAAGGTCTTCACCATTGTTTAGTGACAATGATGCCTTCTCATTCTTTGCTGGACAAGACAACAGGCCAAGATTAACTCTCAATGACTTGTTCCAAATGGATGATGCTGATGTTGAAGAGATGGATCTTAAATGGAAAGTTGCTATGGTGTTAGTAAGATGTAATAGGTTCTTCAAGAAGACTGGAAGAAAAATAACTGTTGATCCTAATGAGCCATTAGGATATGACAAGTCTAAAGTTGAATGCTATAACTGTGGAAGGAATGGACACTTTGCAAGAGAATGCAATAGAGATAAAGCTGAGACAAGCAATCTGAAGTCCAAGAACATCTATAGAACTGTTGATCCCAAACTTAGATCGACTTAGCTTGTGTAAACGAGATTAGATCAAGTTAAACACGTAGAGAAACTTTGTTGTGTATAAAACAATTCAAGTATTATGCGGAATTAATACTTAAACAAGAACACACAAACAGTTGTAAAACAAACTTTCACTTGATTGATAATGACAAACTTGCTTACAATGAAAGTGTTAACGTATGAAAAACTTATATAAAACTTAACCTAAAGGTCTTCTTTTATAGACATAAGAAGCCTTGTACAAGAGTCTACGTATCAGCTATTCTAGGTAAAGATAATTATAGAAAATACATTGTTGATCATATCTTTACTAGAAACAAACTAGAAACATAATATGCGTAGACCATATCTTTCTATCAGTGCTTATCTTCAACCTATCAACGCTTGACTTCTTCCTGTCAACGCTTGATCTGTCAACTTTTGTTTTCTTCCTATCAACGCTTGTTTTCTTCTTGTCAGCGTTCAAGTGTACTGGCTACATTTTATTCCCAACAATCCTCCCCTAAACTTGATATCTACTCTAGTAATCAAGTTTCTGAATAAAAATTAAGAACTAGGAGGAATCTTACAAATCTTATCATATTGGTAATAAACATGCCTAATCAAATCTTTGGCCACGTCACTTGAATAGTCAATCTCCTGCTGTGTTGTCTTCATCTTGTCCAAAACTTCTTTCGACATGGGATACTCAACATCTACAAGAAGATACTCAACAAACTTTGTAGAGCTCAAGTAATACACACCAGCAGCTGAATACAAACGCCATTGAAGACCACTGATATCATCCTCAAGATCTTTCCAAACAGGATCTTCTTCTGGTGCACACATTCTCTTGAATGTTGACCAAAGCTTTATTCCATTGACTGAAGTAGGAGCTTCAGTCTCATACTTGGCCATCAAAAATCTCCAAAGGTCCGCCAAGTCTTCCCTATCCATACTTGCAAAAAGAGACATAAGAGTAGTAAATGTGTGTACCTCTGTCCCATAGCTGCCAATCTTCCAAAACCCACTTGCATCTTCCTCATAGCTAATGATAGGGTTTCTGACATCAAGAGGTAACACTTGTACTATATCTAAAGCTTCCATGGGTGAAAGCTTAATGCTCCTTCTAAGAACAGCTTCACTGGGAACCACTTTATTTAGATCTTTAGGAAACTCAAGTGGGACTCCCTTCTTCAAAGGCCTTGGAACAATCATTGCCTTCTGAATCTCCATCTCTTCTGCAAGTTCTTCTTTCCTCTCATCTGAAAGAAGTCTAAGAGTGTTCATTTCCTACACTTTTGCCCAAATGGGATAAGCCTTGTACTCCAATTCTTCAAAAGATAATCCCTGCAATTTTCTGAAGGTCCATACAGTTCCATGACATCTGAGTAACATGTAGTAAAGCTCTCTTCTATCCCTCTTCAGCAGTGAGAAAACATTGCTAGCCTTATGCTTCAGAATTACCTTGCAGTCTCTTTGAACTCTTAGAAGAATCTCCAATCCCTAAATTTGGTTTGAAATTGTCATATCTGGATTCTTCATAATCCTATTTTCCCAAGCATGGTACATCTGAACAACTTCTGGCATATCAAAATCTACTTGCAATTTTAACTCTCTAAGCTTCTCTCTTGCCAAATCATCACCATATTCAAGTCTTTCTGGTTGTTCAATTATCATCACACTTGAATCTGAACTCCCTTCATCACTTCCTTCTTGTTCCTCAGAAGTGACAACAAATGGTGATTCACCAACCTTCTTCCTTTCTTGTTCCATAAGTTGTGCAGCCAACCTTGAATCAAGCGCTACTTGTGCTCCATCCTTTGGAACTTCTACTTCTACCATGATTCCTTTACCCTTATCTAATGGATCAATGATGGGTAAAGATGATGATGGTACTTGTGAAGACACTTCTTTGATGATAGCTGATGACTGGAATACATCAACCATATCTGTAGGTCTGTCAATGCTTAAATTCTGTGTGTCAGCGCCCAAATTACTCTTGTCAGCGCTTGGTATGTCAGCGTTCAAATTTTTCTTGTCAACACCAAACTTACTTGTCTCAGCATCTCTTGTGAACTGCTCCATCATAGCTGTAAGAGACAAGTTCAAATTTGTAGGAGTAACCAGAGATGTATCAAAACCTGATTGCGTCTTCAATTCAGTAAGGGCTTCAGCAACACCCAAATATTCTCCATCTTATGATCCTTTGCCACTCAAATCAAATGGCTCTGTAGCAGCTTCATGTGAGCCTTTAACACTCAAATTAACAGGCTCTGTAACAGTTTCCTCCCCTTTGTAAGAATCCTCCTCTGATGAAAGGACTCTTGTCTGCCTTCTCCTAGTCTCAGCAGTTTCCAAAACAACAATCCTCTCCATCAATTGCTTGAGTTCAAGGCCTTGTGTACTGACTGTTTGTACCAGGTCTGCATTTTTCTTTTGTAAGCTAATGCAGACAGCCGTCAATTCCATTATTGTGTATGGTTCCAATCTGGCCTCCTCTCGAATGGGTATTTGACCTCCAAAAGTAGAGTCATGGGGCATGGATGAGGTCTTAAAGATGTTAGGACTGTCTTGGCCTGCATCTAAGCGAGTACCAATAGTCCCAGCCTCATCCATAGCACCAACCACACTTGTGGTGGTGGTTCTCTCTGCAACATGGCTAGGACCACTAGAGGAGAACACTCCAGTAGTCCTTGGGCGTTTTTGTAACCTATATTCAGGTGGAGTAGAGGATGATGTCGATTGGGTGGTAGTTTGAAGGTTAAGGGGTGTTTGGGTCTGTGAAGGAAAGGTGTCAACGTTTGGATTACTTGTGTCAACGCCAACATTTAATGTGTCAGCGTTGAAGGATTCTTGGTCAATTTCCATGTGTTGAGGTGAAGGCAAAGGTTCTGGTATTGGGTCAAGTTGTGGTTGTGGGTCTGGTTGGGGTTGTGCTGCTGCAATAACAACAAACATAGCTTGGGTAAGGGGTAATTCACGGTGAGGGGGTGAGTTCATCTTACTAAAAATAGCTTTCTTTTGCACAGGGATCTCATAAAAATCATCATGATCCCTTGTGTAGTAATTTTGCACATCAAAAACCATTTGCAAAAATCGGTGATAAGCTAAAGTCATCTTATTCCCTTTGTTTTTACACATGCCATCAAAAATTAGTTTTGAAAAATTAAACTTTTACCCATTTGCAATGCACAAAATTTCACTAGCAATTGATCTATTAATTTCATTGTGTACAGTACATTTGGGACTCAAACATTGAAGGATGACATGTATGAGGTACTTTCAGGCTGGGGGAAACTCTTGTTTATGATATTTGTTTAAAGTTCCCTCATCAGGGAAAGGATACCCCAAACCCCGAAGTCCTTGTTCTATTTCATTGATGGGGAGGGTGGTTATACCATCTGCATCATTAAGATGCAAAGCCTGGCGAACCAAGGCTTCAGTAACCACCCAAGTACGCCCATGAACAATAGCTGATAATGTAGTCACATTATTAAGCGTTGAGGAACTGACAGTGTTCCAAAACTGTTTAATATGAGTGACAGGGATGAGAGGAGCATGAGAAAGTGCATACCTAATTGGAGATGCATTCAAATACGCCACCATCTAGGTGTATTGTGGAAACAAAGTATCATCAGCCTCCAAATAAGTAATCATGTTGTGCTGACTTCTGAATCTCAATACCAAGTCACTTGGTTTAAACTTTGGTGCCATTGTTGAAGAAAGCTGTTTGTGAATTATTGACGAAAGATGAATTATAGGAGAAAAAGTGTTAGACAAGAATAAGATAGTAACCTGTTTAAAAATAGGAGCCAAATATATAGGAGAGATAGGCACATGTGATAGGTACAAAATAAGGCAAGTATTTTCAAAATATAATGATGAAAATATTGAAAAGAAAATAAGTTATCTTGTGCATTAATTAAAAGTTATCTACTCCCAAAATTACGGCCCCAAAATTCGTAAAAAATAACAACTGGGTAGGTCCCAATGAGTGTCAACGGTAAAAAATAACCCATCAACGCCCAACGGCTATATTCTTGTCAACGTTTGCCAAAGCCATGTCAGCGTCTAAATTGGTCATAACAACGCTTGGAAAAATATTTGTCAGCGTCCAAAAATAAAAGTAATAAAAATGAAAAAGGACCTTAACAAAGTAATTTATCCTAGTGAAGATAACCTATAAATTGATAATTATTATAGGGTGGCAAGCATTGTCCAGTTATGCACACTTGCTTATGCAAGATAGACATAACAGTCCTCTAGTGTCCCTTGCTAACCAAAATTCTTAACAATTAAGTTATCTCACAAAATTCCTTGTAACTCCCAGGTAAACCCATTATAAATCATTCCCAAGTCTCCCAACATACCACATCCAATTCTAGGCCAAAAAGGTCTTGGCAGCATGCATAGTATATCAACTTTGCATGCTACAGTGCCTCATGATTTAGTAAACTAACTCATACTCACCTGTGGACACAATCTAGAATTGTGATAAGAATATTATAAGAATACCCAAAAGTCCTAAAGGTTCCTAAAACCTCCCCTTAAACTGTGATACATATGTTGCCCAATAATATGCATGTGTATAAAAATTTATGTCAAGATAGGAATATAAATATTCCAACCATCATCCATAAATTGAAACATGCTCCAATGATTCTCCAAGGATCCATAAGCAACTCTGTATCTAATGGTACAATGCTAACAACGCCTGCACACTTAGATCAAAAACCACAAAACTAACATGTTGCTGACAACGTCACGATAACACTTATCAGCATTAAAATAACCTTTGTCAGTGTTAGCCAAATATAGTGGAAAATCTAACTTTTCAAAATGACCAATAACAATGCATATCCTGTACATACTTTTACAAAAAGATCCCAAAACACATATTAAGTGAGATTGATCATTCCAATACTTGTTACCAAGTATTGAAACCTTCTAGTATCAAAAGGTTTAGTTAATAAATCAGACACATTTTCTTCTGTGTCAACTCTATCTGGTTGTATTAAACCCTTTTCAAAACAATCTCTTATAAAATGATGTCTAATTTCTATGTGTTTTGTTTTAGAATGATGTACAAGATTTTTAATAATGCATAAAGTACTTTTATTGTCTACAAAAATCTTGGTATGCATGAAATTATACCCATAATCCAACAGCTGGTTCTGAATCTATAAGACTTGTCTACAACAAGCAGCTGCTGCTACATATTCTGCTTCAGTTGTAGAATTAGCCACCACTGTTTGTTTCTTGCATTGCCACGATATCAACCTACTCCCAAGAAACTGACATCCACCAGTTGTGGATTTTATATAAAATTTATCACCCACCATAGTCACTGTCTGAATATGCAATAAGCTCCAATGGTGAATCTTTTGGATACCATAATCCCATATCTGGATAACATCTAAGGTACCTAAAGATTCTCTTGACAGCATGAAGGTGACACTCTTTGGGAGTCACTTGATGGCGTGCACATGCACACACAACAAACATAATGTCAGGTCTTGAGGCTGTGAGATACGTCAATGAACCAATCATTGATCTATAGTGCCTGACATCCACATCTTTTCCATCCCCAACTTTTCCCCAAGGATGTTCTCTATCCATAGGAGTACTAGCCCTTTTTTCATGTGGAGAAAAGCCAAATTTCTTCAAGATTTTAGCTACATATTTATCCTGAGAGATAAAGATACCATCTTCTTTCTGCTGAACTTGTAACCCTAGAAAGAAGTTCATCTCCCCCATTGCACTCATCTTGAATTTGTCTGTCATTAAGCTTGGAAAAGTCTTCACTCATCTTTGGGTTTGTGGAGCCAAAGATAATATCATCCACATAAACCTGAACAAGTAAGACATCCTTACCAGTCTTCTTTGTAAATAAGGTCTGGTCTATGGTGCCCCTTATGAATCCATTTTCCTCCAGATAGGTGGACAATGTGCCATACCATGCTCTTGGGGCTTGATGAAGTCCATACATGGCTTTCTTGACTCTATACACCTTGTCTGCATGCTCTGGATCTTCAAAACCAGGAGGTTGCATTACATAAACCTCCTCAACAGTTGTGCCATAAAGGAAAGCACTATTCACATCCATTTGATAGACAGTAAAGCCCATGCAGGAAGCATAGGCTAGAAATATCCTTATAGCTTCAATCCTTTCAACTGGTGAAAAGACCTCCTCATAGTCTATCCCTTCCTCTTGTGTATATCCTTGAGCCACTAAACGTGCCTTGTTTCTAACCACAATGCCTCTTTCATCTTTCTTGTTTCTAAGAACCCATCTTGTCCCAATAGGTCTTACATATCTGGGACAATCAACCAGCTCCCAAACATCCTGAATAGCAAATTGGTGAAGCTCATCCTACATTGCTTCCACCCAACTTGGTTCTTTGAGAGCATCAAAAATCTTCTTGGTTTCCTGTTGTGACAGAAAACAGTCAAACAAACATGCTTGAACAAGAGGGGTATCAACCTTCTTGTTTATATTGGCAATAAATCCTCCATGAGTCTGATGAGATCTTCTAGTTTGAACAGGAGACATTACATCACCAATAATTAGAGAAGAGGGGTGATCCTTCATTGTAGAAGTAAGAACTCCTCCCTCAAAAAGTCTGTTGTCTTCAAACTCATCTTCCAAGTTAACAATATCTTCTTCAGACTCTCTTCCATCAATATCTGTATGAACCTCTCCATTTCTGCTTGAAGGTTCACCTTGTTCATAATTGGAAGACAAAAGATGGTCAAAGGAGTTGTCAACGCCTGAACCAAGGTTGTCAGCGTTTGGGCCATCAACGCCTGAACTAGAGTTGTCAACGTTTGAGCCATCAACGCCTGAATTTGTCTTGTCAGCGCCAGATTTTCCTTTGTCAGCGCCTGAAAGACCATGCATGTTGTTAACTGATGATACTTGGGGACCACCATTTTCCTTTCCAGCAGCAGCAACAAAAGCATCTGTCCATATGGGAATAGTGACATACTCAAGTATTGGAGATGACTTGTCTGCTTGTGATCCAACCTCTTCATTAACCTGTGTACCTGAAACATCAACAACTAGTTCTTCCACAACATTTAAAGTTACCTTCACAATGTTTGGATTAGTTACAGGCATATAATTCAAAGTCCTAGATAGAGGTTCCAAGTCAAATAACCAATTTGGACCACTTTCAGGATCACTAGGTTTACTTTCTAAAAACCTAACATGTACTTTTTCAAGTATACGTTTTTCCTTCTTAATGTAAACCCACATCCTTTACTCTGCACTGAATAACCCATGAAGTAGCCTTCATCACCTTTAGCATTAAATTTGCCTAAGGCATCACTAGTGTCCAACACAACTACATGACAACCAAAAGGTTTAAGAAAACCAATATTAGGTTTCCTTCCCCAAAGTAACTTATAAGGTGTTTTGTTATGTATCTTGTTGACTAATGCTCTATTCTGAACATAACAAGCTGTATTCACAGCCTCAGCCCAAAAAGCAATGGGAAAGTGAGCATCAACCAACATAGTCCTCGCTGCTTCAATTAGGATTCTATTCTTTCTCTCAGCAACCCCATTTTGCTGTGGGGTTCTGGAAACACTAAACTGTCTATTAATCCCTTTCTTGGCACAAAAATCATCCAACAGCTTATTTCTAAACTCACCACCATTATCACTTCTAAGCATCTTAACTTCATTAACAGTTTTCTTTTCAATTTGGTTAATAAAGTTAATTAAAGTATCAGCAGTGTCACTCTTCAAAGCTAAAAAGAGAGTCCAAGTAAACCTTGAAAAGTCATCAGTGATGATAAAACAGTATGATTTACCATTCAAACTCTCTATATTAGTTGGACCAAACAGGTCCATATGCAGCAAGTGAAGTGGTTTAGAACTATAGTGCACCTGTTTAGACTTAAATGAGACCTTGTGCTGTTTGCCTTTAAGGCATGCAACACAAGAGTGGTCATTGTGGAAAGCCTTTTCAGGCAAACCATCAACCAAGCCATGTCTCACAAGTCTGTTTATATTTTTAATGATAATGTGCCCTAGTCTCCTGTGCCATAGATTACTCTCATCAACTGAAGCCTTAGCATAAAGACATGACAAGTTATTATTCATCCTAATTCCATTAAGATTCACATTGTAAATGTCTTTATGCCTAGGTGTCCTATAATCAATGAATTTCTCATCTGGTATTATAAAATCCTTGCTCAACACCAAGCATTCAGTATCAGTAAAAAGAACTTTATTTTTGTTATCACAAACTTGTGATACACTAAAAAGATTATAATAAAGTTCTTTTACCAGAAACACGTTTTCAAAACGCAAGTTGTTGGTGAGAAGAGTTCCTTTGCCTGTGATAGTTCCATATTCGCCTCCAAAGTAAACTTTATCACCATCCTTAATGGGAGTGAAGTTTGTGAGATAGTCTTCCTTCCCAGTCATGTGCCTAGAGCATCCACTATCCCAATAGCCATAATCATTTACCTGCTTTTGAATGCCCTGCACATAAAGAAAACAAATTAGTTTTCTTTGGGAACCTAAGCTTGAGCCGACTTGGATTCATTTGGTTGGTTAACAAGAACAGACTTAGTCCTCATAACAACCCCTTGTTCATCCCTTTCTGAATTGAACACCCAGTTAACCCCAATTGGTTTTGTGATGACCTTTGAAATATAATTAAATCTGTTACAGGTCATAGAAATCCCATTAGAATTAGGGTTTTGATCTTGCTTAGGTGTCCATGTCAAGCTAGAAGAAGCTTTAGACCCCTTTCCCTGTGGTTGCAAATACTTAACATTATTTGGTCTGGCAACGTTTCTGTCAGCGTTTGATTTGGTCTTGTCAACGCTGAAATTACACTTATCAGCGTTGAACCTAGGGTTTTCTACAGGAACCCATTTCCTATTAGACCATGTATTGGTCTTCTAAAAAGGTCTTTGTCCATAAGTGTTAGACCCTTTAGTAAAGAATGGGGCTGGTCTAACAACTTGTGGACTTTGCTCCACAAAATTTTTGGGTCTGACAGTGTTTAACCTTTTGTCATCGTTGACCTTGGAAGCGTTGACACACTTATAGGCTAAATGTGAAAAGCTACCACAAGTATAACAGGCTTTTCTAGACATAACTCTAGGTATAGAAGAAAAGAAACCTGTTCCATTATCACTAACTTGGCTTTTTGGTGACCTAGTATTCCTATACATTTCTGCATATTTAATGCTAGGTTTTCTAACAACGTTTGAGCCAAGTTCAACAGTCTTGCCAGTGATTGGGTTTGTTACTTTGATAGGGGTAGACTCATTTGGGCTATCACTAAGCATGCCACCCTTTACGAACAAGGTAGGGTTGGTTTTCTTCCATTCATCCAAATCAGTCAACTTTTGCCTATATTCTTCTACTGGGGTAAGGACTCTTGGTGGAGGAATAAATTCCTCTTCTTGGAGTTCTAGTAAACCAGTCCAAGATAAGTCCTTTCTTTGGACACCATAGAAGTCCCCAGCTGGTGGTGGAACACCAGCATACTCTTTCATCCCAATCCCAGTCATGTCCCTAGAATCCCTTTGTTTACTAACACATTCTCCTAGGGTTTGTGAGGCTTTATCAAATCTCTGAATTTTAAGATCTACATTATCCTTATTCTTGATAGCCTCATCTAACTTAACCTGTAGTTCAGCATTGACCCTCTCCATGATGTTTCTAATATTAGTACTAGCATTTAAATCATGTTTTAAGATATTTATTTTATCTTTTAGGTCAAAATCCATTTTTTTATACTCAGCTACAGTCTTTTCAGTTTGAGTAAGAGCAAGTTGATAGTTAGACAACTTGCATCTCTCATTACTCACATTTGTTGACAACCTTAAAACCTCTTTGTTAAGTATTTCAGTATTTAGACGACAACCCTTACTACAAAAAGCATCATCATATACCTCATTGTCTGATGAAGATGAGGACTGTGCCATGAGAGCATAGTGAACATGCTTTTCTGCTTCCATCTCAGCAACCAAAGCTTTATTCTCTTCCTCATCCTTAGCCAAATAGATCCAATCCCATCCAATACCATCAATTTCTTGCATTGCCATCATGGCCTTGGGATCCTGAGCCTTAACAATTTGGCTTGAGGATTTTCCAGCATCAGATCTTCTTGGAGATCTGCATTCTCTCATAAAGTGCCCCATACGATGACAATTGTAGCATTCAACCTTGGATTTATCAAATCCAGCAGTGTCCTTTGCATTAAAAGTCATCCTCTTCTTGAATCTTCTATTCCATCTATTTGCTCTTATACTTGCAAGAGCCATGTTCCACTTTATATCCATCTCCTCCAAATGCTCATCACTTATTTGCTCAAGGTCCTCATATGTAATCACTAAACCATTGGGAAATGAAGCAATGTATGCACACACAGTATCCAGATCAATACTAGCAGGCTTAACTCTTAGAGAGTCAATTTTGTATGTGTCGGCGTCTGAATATGAGGCGTTGACAGGATATGATCCAGCGTTGACACATGTTGATCCTGTAACTAGGTGCATGTATGAATCCTTCTGATCAAATTGACCTTCACTATGTGAGAATAAGGCCATGTTTCCATTGGTAGACTTACTTCCATGATCCAAAAGAGTTTCATTCTCCAACAGCCTCAGTTTGTTGTAAACATCATCAAAAGTAGAACTTTTGTGAATGTTGTTGGCAATTATAGATCTTGCCTCAATTTTCCATGCATCACCAAGGCTTTTAAGAAAAGTGGCAATAATGTCAACATCACCAATTACTATCCCCATGAAGGACAGCTTGCTTGTATTGTCAATAAGTCTGCTTCTCACACTACTTAGCTTCTCATTAGGTTGAGCCTTAAAAACAGCATACTCATGTAAGAGTTGCTTCTTTTTCTCTTCCATAGTATCAGCATTACCACCATAGGCAACTTCAAGGGCTGCCCAAAGATCTTTTGAAGACTCATAACCTCTGTATTTTCTCTTATTTTCTTGTCCCAAAGAGAGTTTCAAAATGCTTAGGGTTTTCATATCAACCCTTCTCTTTGCTATGTCCTCAGCAGACACAGCTCTACCATCTTCAGGTTTTTCTTTTCTATCTGCTTCAAAGCATCCTTGAACAGTTGTTCTTGTAGCTATGGCAGCTGCAATCTTTCGAGATTTATTGAATGTGTTTCCATATTCAATGATTTCCCATAGGGTGTAATCATGGATTTGTAGATATTGCTCAAAGTTGAACTTCCATAGCTCAAAATTGTCTGCATCTAGCATGGGAATCTTAATGTTGTGGTTTGAGGAGGAGGAGGAGTTTGTTTCTGGGGTAGACATGGTGTTTTTAGGGTTTTGTGAAAATTAGGGGTTTTGGTAGTTTAGGGTTCTTGTGTTCTTTTAGATAAAAGTTTCTCAACAAGCTCTGATACCACTTGTTGATCCCAAACTTAGATTGATTTAGCTTGTGTAAACGAGATTAGATCAAGTTAAACACGTAGAGAAACTTTGTTGTGTATAAAACAATTCAAGTATTATGCGGAATTAATACTTAAACAAGAACACACATATAGTTGTAAAACAAACTTTCACTTGATTGATAATGACAAACTTGCTTACAATGAAAGTGTTAAACGTATGAAAAAATTATATAAAACTTAACCTAAAGGTCTTCTTTTATAGACATAAGAAGCCTTGTACAAGAGTCTACGTATCAGCTATTCTAGTTAAAGATAGTTATAGAAAATACATTGTTGATCTTATCTTTTCTAGAAACAAACTAGAAACATAATACGCGTAGACCATATCTTTCTATCAGTGCTTGTCTTCAATCTATCAACGCTTGACTTCTTCCTGTCAACGCTTGATCTGTCAACGTTTGTTTTCTTCCTATCAACGCTTGTTTTCTTCTTGTCAGCGTTTAAGTGTACTGGCTATATTTTATTCCCAACAAGAACCAGTCCAAGAATAACTGAAAGCTTTCCAAGAGGAAACAGTAGGAGTCCTAAAGAAACCAAAGCATTGGTTACTATAGATGGAGTGGTGAATTAGGCAGAAGAAGAAGAAGAAGAAGAGCTTGGATTAATGGCTCTCTCTCATGAAGATACTGAGGTACACCCTTGTTCTAAAGATTATATTCTTAAATTTAATAGTCTAAAAGTAGAACTAGAGGAAGAGTATCAAAGGGTTAACACATGCACTGTAGAAGTAGAGGCTTTCAAACAGGGTGTTGTTAAACTAGAAGATAATATAGTTTTGTACAAAAAGGCTCAACAAAACTATGAAGAGAAAACTAGGATTTTGACTCTTCAAATGAGGGAAAAAGATGTGGAAATAAAAGCTTTTGAAAGAAAACTTTTAAAAATAAATACAGAAAATAAAGCTTTAAAAACCAGTCTTTGTAAAGAGAGGGAAGTGATTAGTCAATGGCAACAATCCTCTAAGGGATTGGGAAAATTGATTAATTCACAAATGGGGTATTATGATAAAACAGGCCTAGGATATATTGAGGATCAACCTGGGATAACCTTAACTAACAAGGACTTATCAAAAGGGATTTTTGATAGTTTTGGTGAGGTAGATGATACACCTGAAAACGATAGATATGCTGAAGGAATGAAGGCAGTTCCTCCACCAGTATCTGGAATTTTCATGCCCCCTTGTAATGATACTAGTATAGAGTTAGAAGATCCTAAGATTAATAATGTCTTTAACTCTAGTACTGTGTCTCAAGAAAATACTGATGTGACCAAGAATATTGTTTATCCACCTCTAATGAATAACTTTGTTTCTGAGGAATCTAAGACTAGTTCTGCTCCCAAGCAGGTAAAAACCCCTAGCAAGATATTGGAAAACAATAAACAACATACTAAAAACAAAAGGGCTGGGCTAGGTTTTGAAAAAGTAAAGTCAAAACAACCTTTTGGGTCTTCTTTAAGAAGAAAAGGATGTTATGTTTGTGGTAGTCTAAGTCATTTTATCAAAGACTACATTACATGAAGATAAAATTGTGAAACAGAAGGCTACACAAAGGGTCATGAAAAACAGTAATGGGAAAAATGCACATGGTAATAGGAAACAGAAACTTAAAGATGACAAACCTAAGTTTGATCAAACAAGGGTAGTTAAACATGTTATAGATAATCCTACCAAAGGTTTTGTTCCTAGGGCAGTACTTATGAAGCAAGGACTTGTATCCTTAAAGTCTGGTAAACCAAGTACCGGCAAGCCTAAATCTACAAGTACTGCTAGACCAAACTCAAGTACTGTTGGTTTAAAGTCTGTAAAACCAATGTTCTCCAAGACTTCTAAGAAGGTTTTTGAAAAAGTTAAAGCACCTAGAAGTAAGGACAAGAACAAACCAGTACAAATGTGTGTTCCTAAAAGAGATATACCATGTGTTAAAGCAAGTACCGCTAAAGCAGTACTTAAGTCAAAGAAGTCAAAGCAAATAGAGTCACCCTATGAATTTGACTACATAAATGAAACCATGAAGTATAAGAGTAAAAGTAGTATTACTGGGAATGCTTCAGTACAAAATCTGAAATGTGTAGGTCCCACAAGATCCGAGCCAAATGTGGCTTGGGTCCCTGTTAAAAACTAATAAGTTTTATTTGTGTGCAGGGGCATCTCGTTGATGAATTAAAAGATAAAGGAATTGTAGATAGTAGATGCTCAAGACACATGACAGGGAACAAAGATTTTCTTGCTGAATTTGAAGAATTCAGAGGAGGTCCAGTAGCCTTTGGGGGTAGAAAAGGTAGAATCACTGGCAAAGGGAAAATCAACACAGGAAAGTTGGAATTTGAAGATGTCTTCTTTGTGAAAGAATTGAATGAGTTCAATCTCTTTTCAGTATTACAAATGTGTGATAAGAAGAACAAGGTGCTATTCACTGACAAAGACTCCTTGGTGTTGTCCAAATACTTTGAGATTCCTAATGAATCTCAAATACTGCTTAAAGTACCCAGGCAAGAAAATATGTACACCTTTAATCTTCATACTATTACTCCAACAGGTGGTATTACATGTTTGCTAGCTAAGGCTTCTTTAGATGAGTCAAATTTATGGCATAGAAGGTTAGGTCATGTGAATTTTAAGAATCTTAATAGATTGGTAAAAAGGAATTTGGTTAGAGGTCTACCTAACAAATCTTTTCAAAATGATTTCACATGTGCTGCTTGTCAAAAAGGAAAACAACATAGAGCCTCTTGTAAGACCAAGACTGTAAATACTGTGACAAAACCTTTGCATCTCTTGCATATGGATTTATCTGGTCTAGTTTCTATAAGAAGCATTAGACATAAGACCTTTTGTCTAGTCATAACTGATGATTATAGTAGATTCAGTTGGGTTTTCTTTTTAGCCCTTAAAAGTGAAACTAGTGAATTACTAAAGGATTTTATCACTTTAGTTGAAAAGCAGTTCACTAAACAGGTTTTAATCATTACGACTGATAATGGAACATAATTTAAGAATGCTGATTTTGATGAATTCTATAGGTCTAAAGGAATTAAGAGGCAATTTAGTAATCCTAGAACTCCTCAACAGAATGGAGTAGCTGAAAGGAAGAATAGGATATTAATTGAGGCTGCTAGAACTATGCTGGCTGATTCACTTTTGCCAAATACCTTTTGGGCTGAAGCAATCAATATTGCATGTTATGTGTTAAATAGAGTCCTAGTAACTAAGCCTCAAAACAAAACACCTCATGAACTTTTGACTAATGTAAAGCCTAACATAAGTCATTTAAAACTGTTTGGGTGTCATGTGTCCATACTAAATACTCTTGATTATTTGGGAAAGTTTGATGGAAAGTCTGATCCAGGATATCTTGTAGGATATTCATTGCAAAGTAAAGCATATAGGGTTTACAATTTGGCAACTAAGAAAGTTGAAGAAAATGCTCATGTCAATTTCTTAGAAAATAAACCCAATGTTCTAGGAATAGGTTATGCTTGGATGTTTGATTTAGATTATCTAACTAACTCCATGGATTACTACTCTTTACAAAAAGATTGTCAAACTAACAATGTAGGTGAGGAGTCAAGTGCAACTAATGCAGGTACTCAAGAAGATGTTTCTTCTTCAGATGAAGATGTTCACATCTATGTGCCAAATATGCCTATTGTTACTCCCATGTCTGCAACTCCTAAGAAGCAAACCATGCCATCAAATGATGATCAAGCCTCCCAGGAGCTTCAGAGGCTTCAAGATCAAGAAAAGAATGCTACATCTGCTAATAAGCATTCAGGAGAAGAATCTTTTGAGTCATAACACTTAGAAGTACATACTATACCGAGCGGTACTTCATCTGCAAGTACTGCTAAGTCAAAATCTGCTAAATCTGCTGACTCACTAGAAGAGATTTTGCAAGCATTGGACGATGAAGACTTATATGCCAGTCCAGCTGAAGGAATCTTCTCCAAACCTTCCTATGATGAGCAGGGTGCAGTAACTGATTTCAACAATTTGGAAACTGAAATTCCAGTCAGTTCTGTTCCCACTCATAAAGTCAACAACAACCATCCTGCTACTCAGATTATTGGTGATCCAAAATCTGCTGTACAAACCAGAAGACAACTGCAAACAATATTGAAACTCATGCACTAGTGAGTTATGTCAAACAACAGCAGAGAATAAATCATAAAGATACTCAGCATTGTTTGTTTGCCTGTTTCTTATCTCAAGTAGAGCCCAAAAATATCTCTCAGGCTCTTGATGAAGAAAGTTGGGTGGATGCCATGCAAGAAGAATTAACACAATTTGAGCTACAAAAGGTTTGGATTTGTGACAATCCGTCAATTTATGGTTGATATTTTATTCTCAATATTTATCTGAAAATATTATTTTAATATTATAATATGAACTCACTTATTTTTGGGATGGAAATTTGGATTCACGTCTTGAAGTAGCATCGACTACGTCTAAACCGGAGGATCCTACGTTACGTGCTTACGTTTACATACACCATTTTGGTGACAAGTCCGACACTTCAAGAAATAAATTTATCCGTGAATATTATTTTGAGATTTTAAATTTGTGTTGGTTCATAAACTCACAAATTTACGAGAAGAGATTAGGACTTACGATTATAATTTAACGTCCTTTACGACTAAACCGGAAACCTTAGGATTACGTATTTACGTTTTTGAACTCCGTTTTTGATGAGACAATTTTTATTAGATTCGTTTTGTGCCGTTGATTCATAATTTATAAAAACGTTTTTCGTAAAACGACCCGAGGGCACGTAAATCGAGGAAACTAGAATCGAGGAATACCCGTAAATTAGTGGGATGGGACAAGTTTTACACTTGCCCACCCCACTATATGGATGGCTAAATAAGCTCCAACACACTCCATGATGTGTCAAAATTTCAACTAACAAGTTAACACTTGTTAACTTGAAGCTTACAAAGTAAGCTACCAACATCAAAACCATTTCTTCCAAACCATTCACTCATTCCATCCCATGCAAACCACTCATACTCTCCTCCCTCTCTCTCAATATTTCGTCCACTATTCACCCAAAAAAAACCCCATCTGATCTTGATTCAATCATAAATCATATGTATAATTTACATATGATGAAAACCCATTGAAGTTATGAAGATTGGAGGTGATCTTAACATGTAAAAAGGAGTTTTCAAGGGAGTTTGGGGCTGATTTCTCAAGGAGTTTTCATGAAGAACATGGGCTGATTTTTGGAGGAATCTACAAATACTTGGTGATTCTAGAAGTGATGTTGATATCTCATAAGATTGGTGATAGGTGTGAAAACACCCATCCTTTTTACCACTTAATTACAATAATAACCGAGCCAAAACGTTTATTTTATGTCATTTATGTCGGAATTATGCGTGGTTTGTGTTTTTGTTGTGATTTAGGACGAAAAAGTGAAAAGTGGAGCAAACACGGCATTAACGGGCTTTTATCGAAGAAAAAGACGAAAGATGAAGTCGAAAGATCAAGAGTGGAAAAAGAACGGAAGTCCAAGACCAATTCTGAAGATTTATCGAAGAAAAAGTCAAAGGACGGAAGTTTACTAAAAAGCCGAAGAACTCGAGCCTTATTTATAAAGAAAAATCAAGACGAGTTAAAGAAATCCCAAGACAAAGTCCAAGATTAACAAAAGATAAAGAAGAAAAGGACTTAAGTGTGCAATTAAGGCAAAGAGGAAAGAGGGAGGAAGCTTCCTAAGCTCCTCCCTAATCACCCCTATATACAGATGATCCTAGTTTCATTTTCATGTTGTTGGTGGCTTGACAAGCCACACTTCCACCATTTTCATTTCTTGTCATTTAATTTCTTGCAATTTAATTTCATGTTATGCACTTTTAATTTCTTCAATTCAAGTAAGTCTTTTTATTTTGGAATCTTTTCTTTTAATCAAGTTCTTATCTTTAATCATCTTCTTCTCCCTTTCTTACTTTGCTTCTCTTAGATTCATGTTTATCCTTGATTTGTTTTCATCTTAATGCTTATTTGATCTAAAGTTTTCTTAAAAAGTTCATCTTTTTAAAAGTTTGATTTGAAAGTTTGCTTATTTTTAAGTTTGATAAGTTGTTATTCATGCTTATTAAGTCAGTTTCGATTTAGATTCGTGCAAGTTTTAGCTTGAGCTTATTAACCATAGCTTATTGCTTTTGCTTAATTTTCGGATCAAAAGTTAGATCGGAAAGGGTAAACCCCTTTCCAATCACGTATTCCAATCACCTTGATTGGAAAAGGGTTTTACATTCCAATCAACATTCCAATCAGCATTCCAATCAACATTCCAATCAGCATTCCAATCAACATTCCTTTTACATTCCTATTAGCATTCCAATCAGCATTCCAATAAGCATTACAATCAACACTCCAATCAACATTCCAATTAGCATTCCTATTAGCATTCCAATCAACATTCCAATCAGCATTCCAATCAGCATTCCAATCAGCATTCCAATCAACATTCCAATCAGCATTCCAATCAACATTCCAATCAACATTCCAATCAACATTCCAATCAGCATTCCAATCAACATTCCAATCAGCATTCCAATCAACATTCCAATCAGCATTCCGATTAACATTCCAATCAGCATGCCAATCAACATTCCTATTAGCATTCCAATCAACATTCCAATCAGCATTCCAATCAGCATTCTAATCAACATTCCAATCAGCATTCCAATCAACATTCCAATCAGCATTCCAATCAACATTCCAATCAGCATTCCAATCAACATTCCTTTTAGCATTCCCTTCAGCATTCCTTTTACATATCGCAATTTACATTTTCATTTTACTTAGTAATAGATAACCAAACCATTTTCATTTCCACCAAGAACAATTGAGTCGCACTTTGAACCGGAAATCAATTCGAGAAGATACCGAGAACACGAACTTTTTCAACGAGCAAAATCTCATTACATTTAAATGGCGCCGCTGCCGGCTCTTTTCGTGAAGATTAACGGTTTTTTGTGAGAGACGCGTTGGATTTTGGGATCCGTTCACTTGTGAACGTTATTTTTTCGAGTCAAAAATTTTCAAAAAAAAAAAAAAAAAAATACAAAAACATTTGAAAAATCTTAAAAAGCATTTCTTTTTCAAAGTTTTGCACCAAAAATATTCTTCTTGCTTATCTATCTTTCTCCATGGATTTTTATGTCCATTGCGTCGGGTGTGGGAGACAACTGTACGGGAACGACTCTTGTCAATGGTGTACATGTGAGCGGTGCGGAAACGATATCGACAACACACAATTCGGATTTTGTCCCTTGTGCAACTCGACTAATTCATTCTTTTTGAACCCACATCCTGTTCCCCCGTGCATCTATTGTGGAAGCGATTCTCATTGGCATGTTTTGTGCCCGGTTCGATACCCGTATGGTCACGGGCAAGAACCGGGGTACAATTATGACAATGAAAATAGCTATCCACAAGACGCACCCAGTCTTTTTCCTCACCCGTTTTGCAACAACTGTGGGGGTCCTCACGAAAGTTTTCACTGCCCTACAGGGGATCAAAATTACTATAATTATACCCCTTCCAGTTTTGACCAACCCCTGCAATACCCAATTGATCATCAGCCTCGTCACGAGATGAGTTACCAACAACCAATTGACGATCTTGCTACAGCCTTTCAAGAACAAAGAAACGATCTTGCTATAGCTTTTCAAGAACAAAGCAAAGAGCTTTTACACACGCTGCAAACTTGTATGGAGTCATTTTTACAGCAGCGAGATCAGACGAGTACTCATATCCCTGAGCTTATTATTGGCCCTTTAGGTAATGAGGAGAGCGATGACGATATTGAGGTTATTTTTGACGAGGAGGAATTTCTAAAGCAAAGTAAGACTTCTTCCCTTCCTCCTTCGTCTATTGCTATCACACCCGAGGAGCCCGTTGGCTCTCTCATCATGGAGGATGAGCATATTGACGTTATCTCGGCAACTGAATTGGACAAATTCCTAAAGTCTTGTGTCGAGGAACTTGTCGTCATCCCAAGTGAGCCCGCAGGTATTCCGGAAAATCTGTGTGATGTGCCGACTTTTGTGGAGCTTAAGGACGAGGTCGATTTGACAGTCATTGATCACATAATCACAAATCCACAAGCGCAAATTGATTTTCCCAACAAGAGTTCAACATGTGGTGAGTATGATGATTTCGTCTTCAAGCCCGAGATTGAGGAAATTATCGACCGAGAGCTAGCTCTTTTACCTCTGCTTCCTCCTACAAGCGAGGTCGACTTTTCCAACATCGATGCCGAACTTGATGAGTTGGAACGTCTTATTTTTCATAATAATGACGAACCAACTAACATGCCCAAACATCCTATTCTCGAGGAGTTACCTAATCAACACTCCTCTTATGAGAATTACGTTTACCACATTCGTGAGGATTTACCTTATCAACAATCCCCACAAATGAATGATGGTTTCGTACTTGATCGTGATCTTTTCAACCGAGTTTCTACACTCCTTATCCACGATGATATTCACAAGATCTACTTTCATGAGGATCAATGCTTTGACCCGGGAGGTGACATGGACCATTCTATGATTGATACTTCTACGGCTTTGCCAATTGGTCTGCCTCCATTGTCTTTGGAGGATGACAATGTGATTCCCTTACCCACCCCACCTCCCGTCAATCTGGACTTCACTTGCTTTTCTTGTATTGAGAGGACCTTTTTACCATTCAAGACTTATCCTCCTGCCTCTCCTTTATTGATGTCCTCCGGGAACGAGGACAAGGTCTTTGATCCCGGTATCACATTCGAGGCTTCCGCATGGACCATTTAATTCGGGGACGGGTCAGGCTCGTGACTCGGTTAACAAAAACAAGCGCTTTTTGGGAGGCAACCTAATTATCTATCTATTTTCACCATAAGTGTAGGGGGAGCCCCGTGGTATTTCTTGCTTTCTTTCTTATCATGTGTAGGGATTAGAGCTTCAAAAACACACTCTTGATGACTTTTGACGATCCGTGATTCCGTGTTCCCTTCTTACCGGTTCTATCCTAAACTCTTTTCGATTCACTATTTTATATTTCTCAATATTAAAATAGGAATCTCTTTAGTTGTCTCTTCCTTAGCAAGATTTAAACAAAGTGCACAATGTCCTAAGTTTAAGGGAGTTTACTCCCACATGCTTAAACATTGAGGACAATGTTTATATTAAGTGTAGGGGGGACTTCTATCGAAGTTAAGTGGCCTTTTCCTTGTATTTGTCCTCATTTTAACCGGAAAATCGATTTTTCGACATTTTTCAAAAATTTTAATCTATTTTGGCCTAGTTGTAGTTCCCTTTATTTTTTCTATTTTTCTCTTATTTTAATAAAATGGTTTTAACAAGTTTATTTATCTTAGATATATTAGGCCCGTTGTGAATTTTTTGACTCAACCCGAGTTTACTTATCCAAGTTCACTCTAGCTAGTATCCTTAACCGTGTAGACCTTAATTGGTTTATTGGGCTAAGCATCCACGAGTCTCATTCCTTGAGATTTTTAATTGTGGAGAACGAGAAATGATAGAGTTGGTTACAAGTTTGGTATTCTTTCATTAACTTATGTGAGTTAATTATGATCTTTTTCTCCCCTCGCTTGTAAATAAATAAATGCAATAAGTAAGGTCGTACGATTTGAAAAGTTACTTAGCTTCTAGCCCAAGATCGTTTAAAAGTTGCTCGGTAATGATAAGAGTTCATAGCCAAGGCAAAACTTATGAAGCGGGGCGCGAAGATTGGCGAGTCCGAAAAGGCCCTAACAAGGCATGAGGATTCAATTTTATTGCTGAAGATCCAAAGTGATGTGAAAAGCATTATTCCCAAAATCAATATGAAGGATCAAGACTCACGACGAAAAGCAATCAACTCCCATAAAGATCATGGAGAAGTCTATCTGAAAAGACCCTAAAAAGGTATGAGGAGAAATAGATCCAAGTCCGAAAAGGAGGCGGATCGTTGTATCTCAAAATCCCAATTAGAGATTGAAGAAATAATCATGAAGTCGTGGTCAACAAAGCTGGAGTACCCCTTAAAAGTCTCCAAGTGAAGAAACTCTATAATGAAGAGAAGACCATTACCTCAAAAACGTCTCTCGAAGATATGAAGTATGAAGTACATGCGAAATATCGGCCCGAGAAAGGTCTCAAATCGTGAACCAAGTTATGCCAAGATATGAACTTTTTGATATCCCGAGAAGCAGTTTTATGAGATTTTGTCCTTTAGCTAACTATTGATCAAATCGTCCTACTTTGCTTTCAACCTAAATAAATTATCGAAATAAGTCAACAATGCATCCTCGTGATCATTCAAGACATCAATAAAATATAAGAGATACTCGTAAGAATAAGGGAGTTTAAGTGATTAATTGAACCACATGAGTAAATGTTTGTTATGCTAACTTGTACTAACAATGATCTTGTTTTTAAGCTTGACATGGGGAACGTGAAACTTGAGGGTGATGAACATTCATGACACACAAGCCCTAATAAAGTCTTAGATTTCTTTACAAGTTTCTTCCTTGTTGCATCTTGTTATTTTCTATCTTTTTGATTTTCCTTAAATGTTTAATAAAGGCCAAGGTAAGTTTATTATGATGGAAAATGTAAAACGTGCTTTGTAACTAATGCATTGCATGAGGACATTGCAATGGTTAAGTGTAGGGGATTTGATAGGTGTGAAAACACCCATCCTTTTTACCACTTAATTACAATAATAACCGAGCCAAAACGTGTATTTTATGTCATTTATGTCGGAATTATGCATGGTTTGTGTTTTTGTTGTGATTTAGGACGAAAAAGTGAAAAGTGGAGCAAACACGGCATTCACGGGCTTTTATCGAAGAAAAAGACGAAAGATGAAGTCGAAAGATCAAGAGTGGAAAAAGAACGGAAGTCCAAGACCAATTCTGAAGATTTAACGAAGAAAAAGTCAAAGGACGGAAGTTTACTAAAAAGCCGAAGAACTCGAGTCTTATTTATAAAGAAAAATCAAGACGAGTTAAAGAAATCCCAAGACAAAGTCCAAGATTAACAGAAGATAAAGAAGAAAAGGACTTAAGTGTGCAATTAAGGCAAAGAGGAAAGAGGGAGGAAGCTTCCTAAGCTCCTCCCTAATCACCCCTATATATAGATGATCCTAGTTTCATTTTCATGTTGTTGGTGGCTGACAAGCCACACTTCCACCATTTTCATTTCTTGTCATTTAATTTCTTGCAATTTAATTTCATGTTATGCACTTTTAATTTCTTTAATTCAAGTAAGTCTTTTTATTTTGGAATCTTTTCTTTTAATCAAGTTCTTATCTTTAATCATCTTCTTCTCCCTTTCTTACTTTGCTTCTCTTTGATTCATGTTCATCCTTGATTTGTTTTCATCTTAATGCTTATTTGATCTAAAGTTTTCTTAAAAAGTTCATCTTTTTAAAAGTTTGATTTGAAAGTTTGCTTATTTTTAAGTTTGATAAGTTGTTATTCATGCTTATTAAGTCAGTTTCGATTTAGATTCGTGCAAGTTTTAGTTTGAGCTTATTAACCATAGCTTATTGCTTTTGCTTAATTTTCGGATCAAAAAGTTAGATCGGAAAGGGTAAACCACTTTCCAATCACGTATTCCAATCACCTTGTTTGGAAAAGGGTTTTACATTTCAATCAGCATTCCAATCAACATTCCAATCAACATTCCAATCAGCATTCCAATCAACATTCCAATCAGCATTCCAATCAACATTCCTTTTACATTCCTATTAGCATTCCAATCAGCATTCCAATCAGCATTCCAATCAACATTCCAATCAACATTCCAATTAGCATTCCTATTAGCATTCCAATCAACATTCCAATCAGCATTCCAATCAGCATTCCAATCAGCATTCCAATCAACATTCCAATCAGCATTCCAATCAACATTCCAATCAGCATTCCAATCAACATTCCAATCAGTATTCCAATCAACATTCCAATCAGCATTCCAATCAACATTCCAATCAGCATTCCAATCGACATTCCAATCAGCATTCCAATCAACATTCCTATTAGCATTCCAATCAACATTCCAATCAGCATTCCAATCAGCATTCCAATCAACATTCCAATCAGCATTCCAATCAACATTCCAATCAGCATTCCAATCAACATTCCAATCAGCATTCCAATCAACATTCCTTTTAGCATTCCTTTCAGCATTCCTTTTACTTATCGTAATTTACTTTTTCATTTTACTTAGTAATAGATAACCAAACAATTTTCATTTCCACCAAGAACAATTGAGTCGCACTTTGAACCGGAAATCAATTCGAGAAGATACCGAGAACACGAACTTTTTCAACGAGCAAAATCTCATTACAATTGGATACCCAAAACCAAGTCTTGTTCATCATCAACCCCATATTTTCATCACTTTGGTGGTATAGAGATTGTTCTTCCCATCCTCTTGTTATTTTGATTATGTAATCTTGTATTTTCTTTATTTATGTATATGTATATGATGATGAATGATGATAAAAATATTATGTGGGGATTTGGTGTTGATAAACATGGGTAAAAAGATGGAAAACCACATGTAAAATGGTTAAAATCTTGCTTAATGTGATGGCTGTATAAAAACAGTAAGTAACCAAATGTTAAACTGATAAAATGGTAAAGTGGAATCAATATACAGTAAGTATTAGGTGTTATACACATGTGAGAGTTGTCCACGCAATAGAATCATAAAAATGAGTGAGATATGATCAAAACAAGGTTAGAGTGCAAATTTGCCTACACTATTTTGGACGAATTTATTAAAATATTTAGAGGTTGATTCATCAGTAGTTATAAAGGAATAAAATGAAGCACATATCATTTAGTTTCTGTGATAAAAATTTCAGGTCTTATCTCATTATATAACTCTAGATATGGACATTTAAGTGAACTTAAAATTTAGGACTGATTTTGTGAAATTAAAGTTTAATATTATTATATAAGCACTCAAATAAATATAATATAAAATGTGAATTAAAACCCACTTACTTATATATTTCATTTATATAAAAAAGCATAAGAATAAATAAATGGACATTATATAAAAATGGTAGTTTGGTAAGTTTTATAATTTATAAAAACTATATACTAAGTTTTACGTCTTTTCGGCTAAAACCGAAAGATTAACGTTTTTTTAAAACTTAGACGGTCGGACCCGTCTAATGTAAACTTTTATAAACTAACATACTGATATATAAACTTATATAACAAGTAAAAACCGATAAAACCCGAGCTTTACAACATATAGACATTAACGGGCCAAAGTAGCCTTAATGGATAATAAACCCGACTAATTTGGTAAAACACTTATAAACTTATTTATTAGGCTTAACCCATTTGGGCCCAACATATAAAGTATAATACTGATAATAAAAGTATAATTGGGCTAATGAATAGTATTGGGCTTGTAATAGGCCCATTGTACTTTAAAATGTAAACAAGTTGAACTAGTAACTAGTCTTGAAAATTACCAACACATAAACACTATAATAAATGAGTAAAGATGTATAAACCCACTTGATCATCATCATATATATAAAATCATCATATGTATACATAATTATTATTTTGATAAAGTCATTGGACAAGAGTCTAAGACGAGTATTATTTGTCTAGGTTTTCGTGATTGAAGCACGTACCGTACATCCGAATTTCCGATAACCCGCCTTCCCACATCAACGTGAGTTCATAGACTCGCACTCTTTTAAATGTTTTTATGAAATGTTTTATAAACCCGTGAGGGAGATAACATGTTAGTTTTACTAAAATAGGACACCATTTGTCCTGATTGTTTGTTTATTGATTTGGACCTGAATGATTGTATGACCATATGTATGATTATATGACCCGATAGATGAAATGAAATGGATTATTAAAGTTAGGTTATGTCACTAAAAGTCCCATTTGCATGAATTGTGAACTACCGGGATTTGGTAGACGCTTATGCATATAATAGTACTATTTGGGGACGATCACCCCAGTTCGCGCCTTGACGGTTGATCCCCGTCGTGCCACATTGATTGGTAAGCGAATTTATGTATGAGAAGATTTCCATAGCGTGATTATTGTGACGACACGCTAACTTAGATGGGCAAATTTAGTTTCGGGCTAGCTACCCGTTGTTGGTTATAGTAAGGTAACAATGTCATGCGGCTTATAATAATCCAATTAACGAAATACTGCTTTAAGCATTGAATTACGATATATTGCCTGACAAGCAATACATGGATTGATATTATGTTCGTGTTTTGGTTTTATATAACCATATTCATATAACGGTTTTTATTTAATCTATACAACGTTATAAAACGTGTTGTATGATGTTTTTAACGACAATGGTTCGTATAATGATTTTGAAGGCGAAAGCCTATATTATAATTTTGATAAGGATTTGTATAAAATGACTTTGGCTATTTTATGGCCTATTACAATGATTTGTACAAAATGATTTTCGGTAATAATTTTATACCGATGTTATATTGATGGACTTTATTAAACTCTATGGATTCACTCGGCGTTATCGCTGACCTTTTCTTTTAACATGTTTTATCTCAGGTACTTGAAGGTAATTCTCGGGAAGACGACAAGAATCCATGGCCCGCACTTAAATAACAAATTTCCATTCAAATGCTTTGTAAAATTATATGAAATACTATGACTTGGGACCTATGTAAATTGTATATTCATGAATGGAAAATGCTTTATTATTAAACGACGCGACTTTTAAGTGTTGTGTATGATGTGAGTAATGTGATATCTCGTAACACCAATGAGTCTTCCGCTATATTGAATTGTATAAATTTGGGGGTGTTACAGTTTGGTACTAGAGCTCTCGTTATAGAGAACGAAAGATTTTTAAAACCAAGGTTTTGAATAAAACATTTCAAAATCTTTTAACTATAAACATTTTTCTAAAAATGTCTAAAAATCTTTTGACTATAACGGTGCCGAAGAATTCCCGAGTTACCGACAAGGCCAGACTGAGAAGTGTTATTTTAATATATATATAAGTTGGATTATATATATGATGTAATTGAAATTACATGATTGTTTGATGATTATTTTTTATATTTATACGAGGTATTTATACGACGTAGATTGTCACAAGGAACCCTAAAATCCCCTAGTAAATTAATCAAAGCTATTCTCGTAGGAATTCTAGCTATCCTAGATCTAAACCAAGTTGTGGATTTTTATTATCCCAACAAATGGTTGATATTCGTAGAAATGTTGATATTAGTTGATTGTGATATTGAACAAGAATTGGCGAGATTAAAACTGATATCGATGTCATGACGATCTTTCCTTATAGAGTGGAGTTTGACAAAATGTTACCACCTAGAAAGATGTCATCTGATTCGTTGTCATCCAATTCTTAAATTGAAATCGAAAGGGTGAATGTTGCACTTGAGGCTGTCATTGGAACCATAACCCAAAAGCCTCATGCCACTAGTACCTTTTCGAGAAGTCTAATTGAATGTGTGAGTCATTTCATACTAGTGACTCATTTGATAACTATTGTTGTAAGAGCTATAGGATTGGAAATTAAGTATTGATCATATCAAGCTTTTATTGCCCTATTAAGGTCTAAAAAAAAGGTTGAAAGTATTGGAAAATGAGGTAGGATATTGCATTGAGTATAAGTTGATTGAAACTTGAATAAAGTAAAATTTAACCCGTATGGAATATGAGATTGTTAAGAGGAAGTCGTTAAGTCCTGTGATTGAATTATAAGGTTTTAATTGATTGTTGATTCGTGTTAAGTGTTGTTCCTAGGCCATTGTCCACTAACGAGGATGCCCAGTGTCCAAGAAATAAATTGAAGAAATCTTCTTCTGAATTGAGACCGATGGATCTTCGGGGACATGTGGAACACCTAATGACTCTTTTAGATTAGTATTCATTGTGGTATCTTTTAAAAATAATCCTTAACTTAACTGAGACATCAGTTGGTAGGATGAGTTCTTGGAATTGTATGGCATAGTGACACGTAATGTGTTACGGTACAATTTTGACTTGTTTGTGATTAATGAAAAGACTACCTTTGATTACTAAATTCTACATGTATCGATGATATCTATCTTTTCTTGCTTGTTCCTAATGCTCGCATTAGTGATGCAACCATTGAACAAGTACTCATCTCGAATTGAGTTACGTTATGGATTATTCTGTTTGAGTGCCATCGAGGTCATGAACCTCATGATTAATTGGCTAATTTCATTTCCTAGCATATTGTAGTTAGTTCGCAGTGAACAACTTTTCATCACTCTTTTGCAGATCACTCATTGTTTTTATAAGATAAAACAGTATCCTTTGAGAAAATTGAATTTTCATCACTATATGGATTATTTAAAGTGAGATTTATAAGTGATTATTATCGAAATAAAGTTGTTTATAGAACACCTTGGAAAACTTAATTGTTTTCATAACAAAGAAAATCTTTCTAATTATTTTTTATTCTTATTTAAGAATTAAGCATGAAAATGTTTTTATTATAAACATGATGACAAAATTTTGATGAACCGAGTATTGCATCGTTAATCTTGAAATTGTATGTAGTTGCGCGCCTACATACAATTTGGAAGTGACCATGCAAGGCTGATTAGTAGTCACCATGAAATTATTAATAAGCACTACATTTTCTTTGAAGTTGTGAAAGATTAAAATTTTATGAGATCTGCAAAAAGTGCAAAATAGGGACATATTGTTAGAGACATCTACATATGTGCCCGTACCATTTATTCTTCTGAGTTGAATTTACTCATCTGCGGAAATTGTCTTATTTGACAATTGACAATTCTTTCTTGTCCAATTCTCCCGTAGGAAAAGTATCTGTTTACCGAGTGTTGATACCCGACTGGATGTATCGACGTTCATATCATTTCTTTTGATTTGATTTCATTTGAATGACCTGGGTAACAATCCGAGGAACTTTCGAATGCGTACTCAAATTATGAAAACATGGGATATATTCATATTCGTTAAATGTTTTCATCTGTATCTAATTTGAAATTCTCTCGCGTAAATTATGCGTTGACCTTACTCTTTTAAGGTTAGTTATGTATATAGATATCCTTGAATTTGTGAAGGATTATGAGTTATTATTAGTCTTTTGAGAAGTTCACATCTTATCGACGGCAATAAAACTGAAAAGTTGATAGTGCCAATAGAATGGATTGGTTGATTATGACATGACGACATTGTCTTAATTGATGGGAACTCGAGTAGAAATCCCCTAAAAGATAAGAGGTTGATTATCAAAAGTGATCTAAATAATTCTTGATGGGTGACCATATCCTGTATTTAGACTTGAAATTATACCATGAATGGTTGTGAATTAATCATAGATATTATAATCTAGAAAGAACCTAATATGAATTTATTAAAAGATGTTTCCGTTATCTGAAACTTTAGGAGGTATTTATTAGTGAATTACCTAGACTTTCGCCATTAAGGCAAGTTGAAATTGGTATTGATTATATTCCCGGTGCCGCACCTATGGCACGTGCACTGTACGTCAGCACCATCTGAATTAAAAGAATTACCGTAAAACTGAGGGAGTTGTCGGAGAAAGCTTTTATTCTACCAAGCTCGTCATCATGAAGAGCTATGGTGTTATTATTTCTTATATTTATAGATTACTGTGAACTGAGTAAATTGACAATCGAAAACGATATCCATGACTCGAGATGGAAGATTTGTTCGATCATTTACAAGGTTCTAGCGTATATTTTAAAGATTTGATCCATGGCATGGTTATCATCAACTTCGCGTCCGCGAAAAAGATTATCTATTCCAATCACTACATCCAGAACTTGTAATGAACATTATGAGTTTCACGTGATGTCGTTTGGATTGATCAATGCACATGTAGTATTCATAAATTTGGTGAATCTGGTGTGTAGGCTGTAATTTGATAAATTCATGCTTGTGATCATTAAGGACCATCTGTTTGTTTATAAGAATAGGAAGGAGTTAATAATCATTTATAAATTGACCTGAATTGGCCGAACAATAAAAACTTGTACCTTGAGTATTTAACATGTGATTAAAGACTTAATCTTTTACATTAAATGACCATGTAATTAATAGATAATGGAATATATTGACTCTTTAAAAATTAGAGCCATTTAAGACTTTGGGTTTTTCCAAAAAGAAAGTGCAAATGTGTTTTGACAAATGTTTTATCGAAAAGAACTTTTGAGAGATTATTCCCTTATACCCAGAACATTTAACTAAACTCCTGTTTAGGGGTAAATGTTCGTGTATACCTCAAGACAACCTAAGAGGGATTGAGGAAACAATTTAAACCATGACTTGAAATTTGAAACGACACTTTTTGCTTTTCAACTAAGAAAGTTTTGACCAAAGTATAACCAAAGATTTTTCAAACATTTACGGATCTTATTAATTATTTTAATTATTTTCGATAAATCAACAAAAATCTTGTTAATTAAATTCAAACTCATTTTGAAACATTTTTATATAATTGGACAAACTGAGAAAATTTAAAAACTTTTTGCGTTTACGTTTCATAAAAATTAAAAGTTTATTATTTAATTACTTGTAGTAATTATCGACGCTTTAAACATCGGATTAAGCAAAACTGATAAAAGTGATAGCTGAAATGAAACTGAAACTTATATGAAGAAATGTGAACGTAATTACTGACACATTATGTAGAAAATATAAAGAACCAATTAGGATGTGTTCCTTAGTAATGACAATGCAAAATAAATTGCCAAACAAATTAAAAATAACTAATGTTTGTAAAAAGGATAATATAGATAATAAAAAGGGGGTTCGCGGCTAATGTGAACCATTAGAATTTAAAAGTCGATGGCGTTAAATGGATAAAAGGCCACTTGTGGTTGCCTAAATATGGAGATTTTGAGATATAGCTATGTTGGAATCTTGTAAGTATAAGTATTCTATTCCTGTCATTTCTGATTTAATGTATCATTATAAGAAGAAGTTGTACTGATGGCAAATTATGAAGGCAGACACCGCCTCATACATTAGTAAACGTCTAGCTATTGCAAAGGTCATCATCTGAATTTGATTCGATTTGGGTCATCGTCGACAGACTGACCAAATCTGCTAATGTCATTCCTGTTAATGATAGATTCTTGATGAAGAAATTGACTCTTTTGTATTTAAAGGAGTTATGTAAACATGGTGTGCCTGTATCGATCATCTCTATCAAGATCCTCGCTTCGCATTGAATTTCTAGAGATTTGCTCAGAAGTCATTAAGAACGAATCTTGATGAGAGTACTGTGTATGATAGGTGTGTAAACACCCATCTTTTCTACCACTTAATTACAATAATAACCGGACCAAAACGTGTATTTTATGTCTTTTATGTCGGAATTATGCGTGGTTTGTGTTTTTGTTGTGATTTAGGACGAAAAGGTAAAAAGTGGAGAAAACACGGACATTCACGGGCATTTACGGACTTTTATTGAAGAAAAAGATGAAAGACGAAGTCAAGGAGTCAAGAGTGCAAAAATAACGGAAGTCCAAGACCAATTCTGAAGATTTATCGAAGAAAAAGTCAAAAGACGGAAGTTTATCAAAAGCCGAAGAATTCAAGTCTATTTTATTGAAGAATTTAAAGACGAGTTCAAAGAAATCCCGAAGCCAAAAGTCCTTAAAGTCCAAGTTTAAAGAAGATTAGAAGAAAAGGACTAAGCATGCAATTAATGAAGAATTAAAGAAGGAAGGACTTAAGCTTGTAATTAAGAGAAAAGGAAAGAGGGGAGGAAGCTTACTTAATCCTCCCCTATAAATAGTCATTAGTTGTTAATTTTCTTTCTTGTTGGCTAAGTGTGACAATTAGTCTTTCACTTTTAATTATCTTGTCATTTAAATACTTGTCAATTTAATTACCTTGTCTTGCACCTTTTCATTTAATTTCAAGTAAGTTTCCATTTAAATTCTTGTCAATCTTTACTTTATCTTGTTAATCTCTCATCTACCTTTCTAAATCTTTGATTTTTTTTATGTTTATGTTGTGTTCATGTTCATGCTTTAATTTTGATCAAGTGGGTTTTTGATTATTATGGTTAAATTTGTTTGTTTTGTTGATTTAAATTGTTTGTTTATGATTACTGTTGGTTCGTTATTAGTTTTAGTTAAATCGTGTGTTTGATTTGGTTAAATTTGTGTTTAGATCATTGTTACTGTTATCCCTTGTTCTTCGGGGAGTTTGTTTCTGTTTCTTTGTTCCCAGGAAGACTTCCGAACCAAGAGAAGAGAAAGTTGGTCATTCGGAACTCCAAAGTTCAGGATCAAGAGTTGTTCATTCGGAACTCCAAAGTTCCGAACCAAGGGGCTTCATCCGGAAGTCTAGAAGTTCCGGATCAACACCAAAAGTTCCGGACGAAGGAAAAGTTCCGGGTCAAGCATTGTTTATTCGGAACTCAAAATCTTCCGAGTCAAGACCTTCATTCGGAACTTAAAAAGTTCCGGATCAAGCAATTCATTCGGAACTTTAAAAGTTCCGGATCAATACTTCCGGACGAACTTCCGACTCAATTCTTCCGAACGAAGGGAAACTTCCGAATCAAAAACTTCCGATTCAAGGTAGCTTCATTCGGAACTTTAAAAGTTTCGAATCAAGCCTGTTCATTCGGAAGTTTTGAACTTTCGAATCAAGGGTTCTGTAAGTTAATTTTTCAGTCTTTCTTTTTAAATTTCAGTCTTTTTCAAGCTTTATTTTTCCCGCCTTTATTTTAATTGCACTTTAAGAATATTTGTCTTAGCTTAATTTTAGCCTTGCCTTAGTTTAAGTTTTAGTTGCGTTTTAAGATTTCCTTAGTTAGATTTAAGTTTACGTCATTTACTTTAGTGCCCTTTAATTTCAGTCACGTTTTTAAATACTCCCACCCTTTTACTTTAAATAGACTTAGATTTAAATTAATTGCCTTTTACTTTAATTGTTTTGCACTTTTATTTAAAAAAAATCAAAATATTCTTTTTCACCAAAAACAATAGAGTCATACTTTGAGCCAGAAATCAATTCGTTAAGATACCGAGAACAACAATTGAACCTAGCAAAATCTCAACATTAAAATGGCGCCGCTGCCGGCTCTTTTCGTAAAGATTAACGGTTTTCTGTAAGAGACGCGTTGCTTTTTGGGATCCGTTCACTTGTGAGCGTTATTTTTCTTGCCTAAAAAAAAATAAAAATATGAAAATTCAAAAAATCATAAAAATTAAAAATTGATAAAAATCCATAAAAATTAGAAATTTCAAAAATACAAAAAGATTTTACCTTTATTGTGTATATATATTGTCTTTGTGTTCGGTTTCTTTTTCTTTTGCATTTTCAGGTGTATGCGTACTAGATCTTCTAATTATCAAGAGCCCGAGCCTCAAGAAGATTTAGCTATGTCAGGTGTCAACAACAACATTCCACCACACCTCCACAATAATAATAATAACAATAATGTTCTTCCACAGCCCGATCTTCGGACCATGGAGGAACTTTGTCAACCTACAATGTTTGGACGAGGAGGACCGATTGCGCCGATGCAAATCAACGCTCCTGAGTTTTCGTTGAAGCACCACATGATTCAGCAAGTACAAACAAACCCATTCCGTGGATTGCCTGATGATGATGCCAACAAACACCTCGAAAAGTTCATTACAATCACCCAAAGCATGAAGTTGCATGGGGCCACAATGGATGTTCTTCGCCTACAACTCTTCCCACATACTTTATCGCATCATGCCGAGAAATGGTTTGATCATCTCCCGAAGAATTCTATTCACACTTGGGATGATATGACTCAACGCTTTTTGTCGCGCTACTTTCCACCATCCATGGTCACGAGCCTTCGCAATCAGATCAGCGGTTTCATGCAAGATCCCGATGAATCTCTTTTTGATGCCTGGGAGAGATATAACGTCTTGATCGATAGATGTCCAAACCACAACATGCTCCCTGTGACCTTAATCGATACTTTCTACAACGGCTTGACTTTTCGAGATCGTGATACGATCAATGCAGCCGCCGGTGGCACATTCATGAAAAGGAGACCCGAGGAGTGTAGAGAGCTTATTGAGAACATGACTACTCACCACAAAAACTGGGATTCCTCTGCTTCTTCAAGGAACAACCCGAGAGTCAATGTTTCCTCCACCTCAGCAAACCCTGAGATGACCGAACTCACCCGCATGATGACCGAAATGAGCAAAAGTATTACGCTTCTCGCTTCAAACCAACAACACCAACAAGTTAAAGCGGTTGCTAATCCTTGTGAAACATGTGGCGGTCCTCACTCATACACCGATTGTCCTTCGACACAAGGAAATTCGGAAAATGTGTATGCAGCTTACGGTAATTATTCACCGGAAAATTACCAAGCTAGACAACAAGGGGATAGAAATCTGCTGAGTTACCGATCCAACAACTACCTTTCACCCGGTTTTTCTCCTCAAAACCAAAACCCCGCTAACAACTACAATAGAAGCAACCAAATCCCACCAAGAGCTTCTAACCCTTATCAACCACCCACCCAACAAACCCCACCCATTAATCCCGATGTTGAAACCATCATGAGAACTCAAGGTGAGCAAATCAAGAATCTACAGAGCCAAATAATCAATTTGAAAGGAGATATCATGAAGCAAGGTAATGACATTAGAACCGAGGTTCGCGATAATATTCAATCCTCCTTCAGCACTCAAACGACTGAATTAAAGAATCTGTTGGCTAGTTTCTTGCCCACCACTCAACCTTCTACTTCAAGTTCTCTACCTTCAAACACCGTCACCAATCCGCGAGCCAATGTGAGTGCTATTACTACTCGTAGTGGAGTCACCATCGTCGGACCACCAATCCCACCACCATCATCTACACCTCCTCCACCACCATGTATCCCTACTCCTCCTACATCTAGTATTAGTACACCATTACCCTCTCCGCCTCGTAATGACGATGTCTCTCTGAAGGATCCTTCAACATCTCAACCTTTACCAACTACACCTTCACCTTCCACCTATAAACCCAGAATCCCATACCCTTCTCGCATAAGCAAGACCAACGAGCTAACAAAAGAGGACTCTCAAGTGACAAAATATATCAATATGATTTCTCAAATGGGCTTCAGCATTAGTTTTCTTGAAGCACTTGTCCTCATGCCCAAATTTGTTAAAGCATTTAAGGAATTGCTTAACAAGAAGGAGAAGCTGATTGAACTCGCCAACACACGCTTAAATGAAAACTGCTCTGCAGTTATTCTTAAAGAACTTCCGGAAAAGCTAGGAGATCCCGGTCGTTTTGTGTTGCCTTGCGTGTTCAATAAAACTGAAGAATTTACTGCCCTTGCTGATCTCGGGGCCAGTATTAATTTGATGCCACTGAGTGTTTGGAAAACACTATTATTACCCGACCTCACTCCAACAAAGATGACTCTTGAACTTGCAAATCGCACTCTCGCTTACCCCGTTGGTATAGCCGAAGACGTGTTCATCAAAGTTGGCGCATTTACTTTCCCGGTCGATTTTGTCGTAGTTGATTATGAAATGGACCCTCGTATTCCTTTAATACTTGGTCGGCCATTCTTGAGAACCGGACGTGCTTTAGTGGATGTTGCCGAAGGTGAGTTAATCTTAAGAGTCGGGAATGCCTCACAAATTTTCAAAATGGGGAAGCTTACAGGCAAATATTATGGCCAAGAATCAGTGAATATGATTAATGTGCTCGATGACTTTACCGTCTATGACAATCCTCTATTCGATTCTTCCATCGATAACCACTCTTTGACGATGATGTGGATGATTCTCAGTCCACTTTGGCAGCTTCTCCCATTTATGATTCGCCACCGATCTTCGATGCTTATGATGATGATGATTCTAGCTCAGATTCGGATGATTTTGATGATTGTACTTCTGAGTATCCCGAGCTGCCCACATATGATGATTTTGATGAGGCTGATACTCTCTCGAGCGATTCTTCACATGATGAAGATCCTCCGCCATCACTCGATCCTACTTTGGACGATTACTCATTTGAGGAAGACTTCTCTGAATTTCTCAACACTTACTTCCCTCATGAGAGTGATGCTCCTCCTTATGACTCTGAAGATTATCGTCTTGATCCTACTTTGGATTTGAAGAACATTCTTTCTAAGGAGAAAAACCCGGTCGACACCACTATCCGTTGCACATACGATTTGACACCTCTTTGTCCTCCTTCTGAGGACGAGGTTATGCTTCTTTGCGGATCTTCTTCACACTCTGCTGAGCCTGAGTGTTATTTTCCCTTAAAGGAAAAGGTGTTCGACCCCGGTATTGAAGTCTTTAAGCCATCTCAGTATCCACCTGATGAAATAAAAGAACAAATCTTTGGAAATTTTGAAGACATGCTTGCACCACTTCATCCTTGCTTCCACCGTGCTCCATCTTTGCTTAAGGGAACCTTGCCTACTCTTCTTTGGCTTGCCTTGTTCGCCTTAAGCCTCTGCTATTTGATGGACGAAAACTATGTCTTCGATCCTGGTGGATATGTTTCATGCTTCTTCCGTTGATAATCAAGGTCGAGTCAGGCTCACGACTCGGTTAACAAAAATCAAGCGCTTCTTGGGAGGCAACCCATGCATCTATCTTTTCGCTTTCTTTATCATAAGTGTAGGGGAGACTCTTTGGTTTGCTATTTCCTCTCCTCACTTCTTAATCAGGGATTCGAGCTTCAATGATCCACTCTTGATGATTCTTGACGACCCGTGATTCCGTGTTCCATTATCCCGGTTCTATCCTAAACTCTTTTCAATTCACTATTTTATATTTTATCAATATTTAACTAGGAATCTCTTTAGTTGTCCTTTCCTTAACAAGATTTAAACAAAGTGAACAATGTCCTAAGTGTAGGGGAGTTTACTCCCACATGCTTAAACATTGAGGACAATGTTTATCTTAAGTGTAGGGGGGACTTCTATCGAAGTTAAGTGGTCTTTTCCTTGTATTTGTCCTCATTTTAACCGGAAAATCAATTTTTCGACATTTTTCAAAATTTTTGATCTATTTTGGCCTATTAGTTTTTCCCTTTGTATAGTTATTTTCTTTCCTTATTAGAATGAATGTTTAAATAAGTGGTTTTAATTTTCAAACGTTGTGAATCTTTTGACTCAACCCGAGTTTACTCTAGCTAGTATCCTTAACGTTTTATGTCAAGTTTTGCTAGGCTTTTATATAGGGATCTATAAAACGCGAAAGTCTTAACTCTAACGGGTTAAGAACAAGAACTTTTCGCAAGTTCCTATAATTGATCCTAGAGAGTCGTTTATCAAGGGAACTTTAAAACGCGATTTCTAAACTTGAAAAAGTCTAAGAATTTGCAAGATCCTATAGGCGACTCGAAAACCCAAAACTTTGATTTAATAGGCTAAGCATCCACGAGTCTCATTACTTGAGATTTTAAACTGTGGAGAACGAGAGATGATAGAGCCAATTATAAGTTCGGTATTCTTTCGTGAATTTATGTGAGTTAATTATAAGCCTATTCTCCCATCGCTTGCTAATAAATTTATCTGCTAATAAATGAGGTTGTACGATTTGAAAAGTTACTTAGCTTCTAGCCCAAGATCGTTTAAAAGTTGCTCGGTATGGAGTAGAGTTCATAGCCAAGGCATAACTTATTGAAGCGGGGTGTGAAGATTGGCAAGTCCAAAAAGGCCCTAACAAGGCATGAGGACTATATTTTGTTGCTAAAGATCCAAAGTGATGTGAAGAATCATTTATCGAAAATCAATATGAAGGATCGAGACACACGACGAAAAGCAAATACTCCCCAAAAGTCATGGAGAAGTGTCTCCGAAAAGACCCTAACAAGGTATTAGGATAAATAGATCCAAGTCATAAAAGGAGGCGGATCGTTGTATATCAAAGTCCAAAGTAAAGATTGGAGAAAAATGAAGAAGTCGTGGTCCAAGTATGAATCTATCAAAACTTCAAGTGAAGAAATTCCTATATGAAGAGAAGACCATAATTTCATGAACGTCTCTCAAGATTTGAAGTATGAAGTCGCTGCCAAATATCGGTCCGAGAAAGGTCTCAAATCGCGAAGCGAGTTATGCCAAGATATGAACTTTATGAGGTCCCGAGAAGCAGTTTTAAAAGATTTTGTCCTTTAGCTAACTATTGATTAAATCGTCCCACTTTATTTTCAGCCTTCATAACTATCGAAATAAGTCAACAATGCATCCTCATGATCATTCAAGACAATAATAAAATATAAGAGATACACCTAGGAATAAGGGAGTCTAAGTGAATAATTGGCCCACATGAGTTCGTGTTAGTTTGCTAACTTATAATAACAAATATCTTGTTTTTAAGCTTGGTTTGGGGAACGTGAAACTTGAGGATGATGATTATTCATAACATTTCCAAAACCCAAGGTATGCTTTTGATTTCTTTACTTTAAATGTTTATTTTATTTCTTTAATAAAGGCCAACGTGGATTGATTATGATGAAAAGTGTAAACGTGCTTTGTAACTAATGCATTGCATGAGGACATTGCAATGGTCAAGTGTAGGGGATTTGATAGGTGTGTAAACACCCATCTTTTCTACCACTTAATTACAATAATAACCGGACCAAAACGTGTATTTTATGTCTTTTATGTCGGAATTATGCGTGGTTTGTGTTTTTGTTGTGATTTAGGACGAAAAGGTAAAAAGTGGAGAAAACACGGACATTCACGGGCATTTACGGACTTTTATTGAAGAAAAAGATGAAAGACGAAGTCAAGGAGTCAAGAGTGCAAAAATAACAGAAGTCCAAGACCAATTCTGAAGATTTATCGAAGAAAAAGTCAAAAGACGGAAGTTTATCAAAAGCCGAAGAATTCAAGTCTATTTTATTGAAGAATTTAAAGACGAGTTCAAAGAAATCTCGAAGCCAAAAGTCCTTAAAGTACAAGTTTAAAGAAGATTAGAAGAAAAGGACTAAGCATGCAATTAATGAAGAATTAAAGAAGGAGGGACTTAAGCTTGTAATTAAGAGAAAAGGAAAGAGGGGAGGAAGCTTCCTTAATCCTCCCCTATAAATAGTCATTAGTTGTTAATTTTCTTTTTTGTTAGCTAAGTGTGACAATTAGTCTTCCACTTTTAATTATCTTGTCATTTAAATACTTGTCAATTTAATTACCTTGTCTTGCACCTTAAATTCATTTAATTTCAAGTAAGTTTCCATTTAAATTCTTATCAATCTTTACTTTATCTTGTTAATCTCTCATCTACCTTTCTAAATCTTTGATTTTTTTTATGTTTATGTTGTGTTCATGTTCATGCTTTTATTTTGATCAAGTGGGTTTTTGATTATTGTGGTTAAATTTGTTTGTTTTGTTGATTTAAATTGTTTGTTTATGATTACTGTTGGTTCGTTATTAGTTTTAGTTAAATCGTGTGTTTGATTTGGTTAAATTTGTGTTTAGATCATTGTTACTGTTATCCCTTGTTCTTCGGGGAGTTTGTTTCTGTTTCTTTGTTCCCAGGAAGACATCCGAACCAAGAGAAGAGAAAGTTGTTCATTCGGAACTCCAAAGTTCAGGATCAAGAGTTGTTCATTCGGAACTCCAAAGTTCCGAACCAAGGGGCTTCATTCGGAAGTCTAGAAGTTCCGGATCAACACCAAAAGTTCCGGGCGAAGGAAAAGTTCCGGGTCAAGCATTGTTTATTCGGAACTCAAAATCTTCCGAGTCAAGACCTTCATTCGGAACTTAAAAAGTTCCGGATCAAGCAATTCATTCGGAACTTTAAAAGTTCCGGATCAATACTTCCGGACGAACTTCCGACTCAATTCTTCCGAACGAAGGGAAACTTCTGAATCAAAAACTTCCGATTCAAGGTAGCTTCATTCGGAACTTTAAAAGTTCCGAATCAAGCCTGTTCATTCGGAAGTTTTGAACTTCCGAATCAAGGGTTCTGTAAGTTAATTTTTCAGTCTTTCTTTTTAAATTTCAGTCTTTTTCAAGCTTTATTTTTCCCGCCTTTATTTTAATTGCACTTTAAGAATATTTGTCTTAGCTTAATTTTAGCCTTGCCTTAGTTTAAGTTTTAGTTGCGTTTTAAGATTGCCTTAGTTAGATTTAAGTTTACGTCATTTACTTTAGTGCCCTTTAATTTCAGTCACGTTTTTAAATACTCGCACCCTTTTACTTTAAATAGACTTAGATTTAAATTAATTGCCTTTTACTTTAATTGTTTTGCACTTTTATTTAAAAACAATCAAAATATTCTTTTTCACCAAAAACAATAGAGTCATACTTTAAGCCGGAAATCAATTCGTTAAGATACCGAGAACAACAATTGAACCTAGCAAAATCTCAACATTAGTGTACCACCCCAATCGAAGGGACGAGGTAAAGTAACGATACAAAATACTATAAGTGCTGTTTTATGTTTGAATGATTGACCTTTGGTAATAAACTGTAAAATCGCTTTCCTTTGGAGAGATTATCATTGATAATTATCGTGTTAGGATCGAGATCGAATCTTGTTAAGATTTATATATTAGAGCATCTGTAAGCAGGAGTTGGGATGAAGATACCCGACATAAACCCATTGTGAGTTAGACATGTCTTTTAGGTTTAAGGTTTCCTATGATGGCGAACCTAACCTTACCCGCGAGACCTGAAATGATTGTTGAAATTAGGATCTGATTATTGACTGCCGGTAGTGGGCAGGAGGTTATGAGAATATGAAATGTAGATCTTGAAGTGCCGGATGGGTAGCGAAGTGATGCCAAAAATTTCACCTTGGAAAAATAAATAGATTATCCCAAGATCATGGGATATAAGTCCCCGTTGTATGGGACCATTGAGATGATGTAAAAGATTGGTTTGAAAGTCATATAAGCTGGATCTACCCTAGGACTTCAAGAGCTGCGTGAATTATGTTTCGTAAATCGAACTTGATAAATATCTATCAAGTGAAAATATGAATTCTTCTTGATAAAGTTTAGATCGGCGAAAAGTTGCATTCATCAGAAACCCGTGAACATCATGGATAGAGAAAGTAAGTCAACATTAAGCCTGATCTTATTCCTGTAGTTATGTTTGATGAAACTCGCGTATTGTAATGGGTTACACATGAGAGAAAAGACCGAATGTGGAGGAAATACCCACATGGCTTTAACTCTATAAGAAGCGATTAGTAAGGTAAGATGATCTTTGAGGACAAAGATCCTGTTTAGGGGTAAATGCTGTGACAATCCGTCAATTTATGGTTGATATTTTATTCTCAATATTTATTTGAAAATATTATTTTAATATTATAATATGAACTCACTTATTTTGGGAAGAAATTTGGATTCACGTCTTGAAGTAGCATCGACTACGTCTAAACCAGAGGATTCTACGTTACGTGCTTACGTTTACATACACCGTTTTGGTGACAAGTCCGACACTTCAGGAAATAAATTTATCCGTGAATATTATTTTGAGATTTTAAATTTGTGTTGGTTCATAAACTCACAAATTTACGAGAAGAGATTAGGACTTACGATTATAATTTAACGTCCTTTACGACTAAACTGGAAACCTTAGGATTACGTATTTACGTTTTTGAACTCCGTTTTTGATGAGACAATTTTTATTAGATTCGTTTTGTGCCGCTGATTCATAATTTATAAAAACGTTTTTTGTAAAACGACCCGAGGGCACGTAAATCGAGGAAACTAGAATCGAGGAATACCCGTAAATTTGTGGGATGGGACAAGTTTTACACTTGCCCACCCCACTATATGGATGGCTAAATAAGCTCCAACACACTCCATGATGTGTTAAAATTTCAACTAACAAGTTAACACTTGTTAACTTGAAGCTTACAAAGTAAGCTACCAACATCAAAACCATTTCTTCCAAACCATTCACTCATTCCATCCCATGAAAACCACTCATACTCCCCTCCCTCTCTCTCAATATTTCGTCCACTCTTCACCCAAAACAACCCCCATCTGATCTTGATTCAATCATAAATCATATGTATAATTTACATATGATGAAAACCCATTGAAGTTATGAAGATTGGAGGTGATCTTAACATGTAAAAAGGAGTTTTCAAGGGAGTTTGGGGCTGATTTCTCAAGGAGTTTTCATGAAGAACAAGGGCTGATTTTTGGAGGAATCTACAAATACTTGGTGATCATAGAAGTGATGTTGATATCTCATAAGATTGGTTACCCAAAACCAAGTCTTGTTCATCATCAACCCCATCTTTTCATCACTTTGGTGGTATAGAGATTGTTCTTCCCATCCTCTTGTTACTTTGATTATGTAATCTTGTATTTTCTTTATTTATGTATATGTATATGATGATGAATGATGATAAAAATATCATGTGGGGATTTGGTGTTGATAAACATGGGTAAAAAGATGGAAAACCACATGTAAAATGGTTAAAATCTTGCTTAATGTGATGGCAGTATAAAAACAGTAAGTAACCAAATGTTAAACTGATAAAATGGGAAAGTGTAATCAATATACAGTAAGTATTAGGTGTTATACACATGTGAGAGTTTTCCATGCAATGGAATCATAAAAATGAGTGAGATATTATCAAAACAAGTTTAGAGTGCAAATCTGCTTACACGAATTTATTAAAATATTTAGAGGTTGATTCATCAGTAGCTAGGAATAAATTGAAGCACATATCATGTAGTTTCTGTGATAAAAATTTGAGGTCCTATCTCATTATAGAACTCTAGATATGGACATTTAAGTGAACTTAAAATTTAGGACTGATTTTGTGAAATTAATGTTTAATATTATTATATAAGCACTCAAATAAATATAGTATAAAATGTGAATTAAAACCCACTAACTTATATATTTTATTTATATAAAAATGCATAAGAATAAATAAATGGACATTATATAAAAATGGTAGTTTGGTAAGTTTTATAAGTTATAAAAACTATATACTAAGTTTTACGTCTTTTCGGCTAAAACCGAAAGATTAACGTTTTTTTTAAAATTAGACGGTCGGACCCGTCTAATGTAAACTTTTATAAACTCACATACTGATATATAAACTTATATAACAAGTAAAAACCAATAAAACCCGAGCTTTACAACATATAGACATTAACGGGCCAAAGTAGCCTTAATGGACAATAAACCCGACTAATTTGGTAAAACACTTATACACTTATTTATTGGGCTTAACCCATTTGGGCCCAACATATAAAGTATAATACTGATAATAAAAGTATAATTGGGCTAATGAATAGTATTGGGCTTGTAATAGGCCCATTGGGCTTTAAAATGTAAACAAGTTGAACTAGTGTAACTAGTCTTGAAAATTACCAACACATAAACACTATAATGAATGAGTAAAGATGTATAAACCCACTTGATCATCATCATATATATAAAATCATCATATGTATACATAATTATTATTTTGATAAAGTCATTGGACAAGAGTCTAAGACGAGTATTATTTGTCTAGGTTTTTGTGATTGAAGCACGTACCGTACATCCGAATTGCCGATAACTCGCCTTCCCACATCAACGTGAGTTCATAGACTCGCACTCTTTTAAATGTTTTTATGAAATGTTTTATAAAATCGCGAGGGATATAACATGTTAGTTTTACTAAAATAGGACACCATTTGTCCCGATTGTTTGTTTATTGATTTGGACCCGAATGATTGTATGACCCGATGTATGATTATATGACCCGATAGATGAAATGAAATGGATTATTAAAGTTAGGTTATGTCACTAAAAGTCCCATTAGCATGAATTGTGAACTACCGGGATTTGGTAGACGCTTATGTATATAATAGTACTATTTGGGGACGATCACCCTAGTTCGCGCCTTGACGGTTGATCCCCGTCGTGCCACATTGATTGGTAAGCGAATTTATGTATGAGAAGATTTCCATAGCGTGATTATTGTGACGACACGCTAACTTAGATGGGCAAATTGAGTTTCGGGCTAGCTACCCGTTGTTGGTTATAGTAAGGTAACAATGTCATGCGGCTTATAATAATCCAATTAACGAAATACTGCTTTAAGCATTGAATTACGATATATTGCCTGACTAGCAATACAGGGTCTTATCATTGATATTATGTTCGTGTTTTGGTTTTATATAACCATATTCATATAACGGTTTTTATTTAATCTATACAACGTTATAAAACGTGTTGTATGATGTTTTTAACGACAATGGTTTGTATAATGATTTTGAAGGTGAAAGCCTATATTATAATTTTGATAAGGATTTGTATAAAATGACTTTGGCTATTTTATGGCCTATTACAATGATTTGTACAAAATGATTTTCGGTAATAATTTTATACCGATGTTATATTGATGGACTTTATTAAACTCTATGGATTCACTCGGCGTTATCGCTGACCTTTTCTTTTAACATGTTTTATCTTAGGTACTTGAAGGTAATTCTTGGGAAGACGACAAGAATTCATGGCCCGCACTTAAATAACAAATTTCCATTCAAATGCTTTGTAAAATTATATGAAATACTATGACTTGGGACCTATGTAAATTTTATATTCATGAATGGAAAATACTTTATTATTAAACAACGCGACTTTTAATCGTTGTCTATGATGTGAGTAATGTGCTATCCCGTAACACCAACGAGTCTTCCGCTGTATTGAATTGTATAAATTTGGGGGTGTTACAGGATTCTTTTTGGATCTTCCCTCAGGTAAAAGAGTAATTGGTACAAGATGGGTCTTCAGGAACAAGAAGGATGAAAGAGGGGTTGTTGTGAGGAACAAGGCAAGACTTGTTGCTCAAGGCTACAGATAAGAAGAAGGGATAGACTATGATGAGGTTTTTGCACCAATGGCAAGGATAGAAGCCATTAGGTTATTTTAGGCCTTTGCATCATATATGGGTAATACTAGGCATTTGCCTAGTAAGAAAATTTCGTTGTTCCAAGTCTCTTCGAATTGATTATTGGTAGAATGTGCGACTCAGTCGTCTTTTGGTGGAAAAAAAGGATTTGTCGTTGTAGTGTAATTAAATTGCAAGACTTTATAGTAAAAGGCAGTTAATTAAAACTAAAACTAATTAAAATGTCAAGGGTGCAATTTTAAAACTTGAAAAGTAAAGTGATTAAATGACTTAAAATTAAAGCGTGACGGAACATTAAATTGATAAGGTAATAAAATGTATATTAAAAATCAAACAAAGCAAAATATAATTCCAAATCCACAACCATCGGAATGTTCTATCGGAATGCTGTCACCATACCCATCGGAATCCAGATCGAAATCAGTCTATCGGAATGTTTAAAAAAATGCAATCTATCGGAATGTTGAAAATTAAAAGTATCGGAATGTATAGAAACTAAAGCTGTCGGAATATTCACAAAACCATCGGAATGAACTCAGATCGGAATGTGGCAAGGTAAAATTGGGCAGCACTTCGACTTAAAAATACCTCAAAAGCCGTCGGAATATGCGATCGCAATGTGCGATCGCAATCCCAGATCAGAATGAGGGGGTTGTTTCAGATCGCAAAGTCAGATCGGAATAGGCCGTCGCAATGTGAAATCCCTTGATCCAATTCTGTCACTATTAGAATGTGGAGAAAACAAGCTGTCGGAATGTGATAACCCTTCTTTCCGATGGATGAACAAATTCGCAATAAGCACAAGTACAATAAGCTATGACTAATGAGCTGAATTCAAAGACTTGAAATAAATGGAAATAAAATAAGACAATAAGCAACAAAGTTAAAACCTTTCGAAATATAAAAGACGAAACTTAGTAAAATGGATTTTAAAAAGATAAAACTTTTAAGAAAACCTTGAAAACAATTAAGCTAAATACCAAACAAGCAAATAAGATTGTCAAACTTATAGCTTATTTCATATGAAAGCTTAAAGAGAAAAGAAAAGACAAAACTTTTAATCAAATAAGCAAAGAGATTAAGCAAAATCTTGCTTAATCCGAAATTGGAACGAACCAAAAACAAGAGAAAAATAGGAGGAGAATGATAAAATGAAACTTGATCAAAGGTAAATAAAGATTGAACAACAAAATTAAGAACACTTAATTGAAATTAAAGGAATTAAAGTGCAAGACAAGTATTTAAACTGACAATTTAAGTAAATGACATGAAAATTAAATGTGCAAGTATGAAAATGGTGGAGAGCTAAGTTTGTCAAAATTAGCTAATAACATGAAAAATGAAACTAATGATTCTATTTATAGGGGAGGAGGAGAGATTGGAAGCTTCCTCCTCTCTTTATTCTTTCTTTCTTTCTCGTTTAGTCCTCAGTCTTCTTAATTCTTCGACTTTTTCGACTTTTGTCTCGGGATTACTTTAAACTCGTATTGTGATTTCTTCATAAATTAGACTTGAATTCTTTGGCTTTATTAAACTTCCGTCTTTGGACTTTTTCTACGATAAATCTTCAGAATAGGTCTTGGACTTCTGTTCTTTTTGCACTCTTGATTTCTTGACTTCGTCTTTTGTCTTTTTCTTCGATAAAAGCCCGTGAAAGCCCGTGTTTTATTCCCTTTTTACATTTTGATCCTAAAATCACCACAAAAACACAAACCACGCATAATTCCGACATTTACGACATAAAATACACGTTATGGTCTTGTTTTCATTATAATTAAGTGGTAAAAGGATGGGTGTTTTCACATCTATCAAATCCCTTACACTTGACCATTGCAATGTCCTCATGTAATGTATTAATTACAAAGCAAGATTACACTTTTCATCACAATCAATCCACATTGGCCTTTATTAAAGAGATAGAAAATAACAAAACAAGTAAAGAAATCAAAGACTTACCTTAGGGTTTTGGAATGTCATGAATGATTATCATCCTCAAGTTTCACGTTCCCCATACCAAGCTTAAAAACGAGATCATTGCTATTATAAGTTAGCAAACTAACATGAACTCATGTGGGCCAATTATTTACTTAGACTCCCTTATTCCTAGGTGTATCTGTTATATTTTATTGTTGTCTTAAATGATCACGAGGATGCATTGTTGACTTATTTCGATAATTATTTAGGCAGAAAATAAAGTGGGACGATTTAATCAATAGTTAGCTAAAGGACAAAATCTTTTAAAACTGCTTCTCGGGACCTCATAAAGTTCATATCTTGGCATAACTCGCTTCACGATTTGAGACCTTTCTCGGACCCATATTTGGCAGCGACTTCATACTTCAAATCTTGAGAGACGTTCATGAAATAATGCTCTTCTCTTCATAATAGGAATTTTTTCACTTGAAGTTTTGAGAGATTCTTCATATTTGGACCACGACTTCTTCATTTTTCTCCAATCTTTATTTTGGACTTTGATATACAACGATCCGCCTCCTTTTAGGACTTGGATCTATTTATCCTCATACTTTGTTAGGGTCTTTTTGGATAGACTTCTCCATGATCTTTAGGAGAGTATTTGCTTTTCGTCGTGTGTCTCGATCCTTCATATTGATTCTTGATAAATGATTCTTCACATCACTTGGGATCTTTAGCAACAAAATGTAGCCCTCATGCCTTGTTAGGGCCTTTTCGGACTCGCCAATCTTCGTGTCCCGCTTCAATAAGTTATGCCTTGGCTATGAACTCTAATTAATACCGAGCAACTTTTAAACGATCTTGGGATAGAAGCTAAGTAACTTTTCAAATCGTACGACCTTACTTATTGCAGATAAATTTATTAACAAGCAATGGGAGAATAGGCTTATAATCAACTCACATAAATTCATGAAAGAATACCAAACTTATAATTGACTCTATCATCTCTCGTTCTCCACAATTTAAAATCTCAAGGAATGAGACTCGTGGATGCTTAGCCAATTAAATCAAAGTTTTGGATTTTCGAGTCATCTATAGGATCTTGCAAATTCTTAGACTTTTTCAAGTTTAGTAAACGCATTTTAAAGTTCCCTTGATAAACGACTCTCTAGGATCAATTATAGGAACTTGCGAAAAGTTCTTGTTCTTAACCCGTAAGAGTTAAGACTTTCGCGTTTTGAAGATCCCTATATAAAAGCCTAGCAAAACTTGACTTAAAAACATTAAGGATACTAGCTAGAGTAAACTTAGATAAGTAAACTCGGGTTGAGTCAAAAGATTCACAGCGTTGAAAATTAAAACCACTTTATTAAATTTTATTCTAGTAAAGAAAGAAAATAACTATACAAAGGTAAAACTACTAGGCCAAAATAGATAAAAAAAATTTGAAAAGTGTCGAAAAATCAATTTTCTGGTTAAAATGAGGACAAATACAAGGAAAAGGCCACTTAACTTCGATAGAAGTCCCCCCTACACTTAATATAAACATTGTCCTAAATGTTTAAGCATGTGGGAGTAAACTCCCCTACACTTAGGACATTGTGCACGTTGTTTAAATCTTGCTAAGAAAGAGTCAACTAAAGAGATTCCTATTTTAATATTGAAGTATATAAAATAGAGAATCAAAAGAGTTTAGGATAGAACCGGGAAGACGGGTACACGGAATCACGGGTCATCAAAAGTCATCAAGAATGGATCTTTGAAAGCTCGAGTCCCTGTACATGATTAGAAAGAAGACAACAAACAACATACTAGGGTATCCCCGGCAGCGGCGCCATTTTAATGTGAGAATTTTTGTGCACCCGAAGGTTATCGTAGTTCCGGTGAAGTGTGAATGGAAATCCGCGTCTATTTCTAGAGTTTGATGCTTGAATAAAAGAGATTTTGATATTTATATTTAAATCTAATAATTTAAAAGACTAAATATTAAAATATATAAAAACGATAAGGATGAAAATTAAACTACAATTATAAAGCGAGAGATATCTAAAATAATAATAATGACAATAAAGATGCTACTAAACAATTATAATCAAAACTACTATAATCTCGACATTAAAGTTAAACAATAATAAGGGAACGATATAGAAGCTAACTAAATAACGACAAGGAAATAGATAGAGAAAAGAACCCGAGCTAATAACAGGAGACGCCGAGCTAACATAAAACATAAATCTTTAACGACAATTAAGATGAGCGACATTTTAAACTAATAAAAACTATTTTTATAAAATCTAAATTTTATATTTTGTAGTATAAAATTTAAAGAAAATAAAATGGAATAAATAAAAGATGCCTAATTTGTCTACAGCTATGAATCCTATCTACTAATAAAAAATGAATACTGGGAAAGAAAAAAAATGAAGTGCTACCTATTCTACCTAATAACGCAGGAAATAAAAAGGTAATAAAACTAATATGTGGTGCCTTTTCTTGTACGCAGCCCCATCCCTCTCCAAAATCTGATCTTCTATGCTGCCTATTCTATAAAAACTAAAACATAGGAATAACTAAGAAAATCAAATAAAAGAAAATAGATAGCATCTATCTATCTATGAATTAAACGCAGGGGGACAAAATAATCTAAAAGATAGGATATAATTTTGGAATGTTTAATAACTGCAAAATCAAAATATATCCACTAACAAAAAATAAGAACGAAAATTTCTGATTACCATATATAAAAAAAACTGGGAATAAGTCCTGCGTTATCTACTCCTCAAATTATTGAAAAACAAGGAAAACAAAATATAAAGTCTATCTTATTTATTAAAATAAAACGCAGGGTTTAAGAAGTGAAGATCTAATAAGTATGGAATGTGATATGTAAAAGGAATCTGCTACTTACTCTATAAAAAAACGCAGGGACATAAGCATCTTCAAGTGAGAACTGAATCATGTCTGCGTATGATTTGTGACAAAAAAACTGGAATCCAAATAAGCAGAAAGAATACAGTCTATATATATATAAAAAAATGCGTATAAAATAAATTAGATCTATTCCGAAATGAAAAAAAACTGCGAATTAATAAAATGTTTCCTAATCTACATCTCCTAAACCTAATACAACAATATTCTCAAAAATAACAATACGCAGGGAAAAGTTCTAAAAAAGTAAAGTGAGTCTGTGGGATCCTAAAAAAAGGATATATCCTCTTCTGCGTATTTGTTAAGCTTCCTATCTACGCAGGTCCATCTCCTTTTTTTTGGGCCGGAGTTGGGCTTTATATTTTGGTTAAGCTGCTCCATTTTTTCTTCATTCAACGAACTTGGGCCAGCAGCTCCATTTCGGGCCTGGAGCTCTTTTGTTGGGATGTTAGACCATTTAACTAATATCGGGTCGGTTCTACCCATTTAAATGGTGTCGGGCCGGCCCAATAAAAATGAATGCACCGGCAAACTCAATTTTCCGCGCTTTCTCCATTTCTCGTGCTCTTCTTAGCTCTTTTTCTTCGTTTTTGCTCCTTTTCTTTATTATTCATACCTACAATAATAAATAACACATATAAACGATAAATGCACTAAAAATACCCGTTTTGCTATTTATTATACCAAAAATGAAGGTATATAACACTAAAATCATGACTAATTCCGTGTTTAACACACCCCTACACTTAAAACGTTGCTTGCCCCCAAGCAACTAGTATCACAAACGTTAAGTTCAAAAATAATTAAAAACTACTTTATTCGAAATTGCAAAAATAAAATAAAAATAAAAATCCATCGTGACCCACCATGCTCGACTTTTTATTCAAGGTATAAGGATCATAGAACGGGAAATACGCAAACTGTGTGTCTCCAGGGAATAAATATCGTCATCCTCTTTTTATTACTCCCAACTAAACTAAAATTCCTTGTGCAAACATTTTGTCAAAATTCTAACACTACTTATACTAATAACCTATGTAAATATAACTTTTCACTCCTATAATTATAAAGACTAGGCAAGTGTGTTCATTTTCAAAATTTTGATCGTTCAAGTCGACATTTGTTATGGTTGCTAATCATCTAAGTGGAATATTAGACTCGCCGGAAATTACGAGATTTAAAATTCAAAAATGGCCTTTCCCATGTAGCGGCTTTCTTCTCGGGACGTCCCAACCTCATCGGTTAAGTGCCCGGGCATTTGACACCCCACGGAGAATAGTACCGGGATCGGCGAGATTTTGAAATCAAATATCTTGAAATCACCGCTAAGCTAATAAAAGACACTTAGATGAAAAACAACGACGGTAAATAGAGAATGAAGATTCAAAGGAGAGATCACTCCATGTAGCGACTTTCTTCTCAGCTTGTCCTTTAGCAAAGCTTAGGAGGCTAGGTTTTTACACCCTCGAGAATAGTATCGGAGCTCACGGGACCTTTGACTTCTACACTCTCTAATACCGTCTAAACTCTTATACAAAATTGACGAATTCTAGTTCAACTTCGGATTTAAATTTAAGAAAAAGCAAGTTTCTCACAATTAGAAAAAAAACAAAAAAAAAACACTTATTTATATATATATTTTTTTATTCTTTTTTTATTCTTTCTTTTTTTCAAATATTTTTTTTCTTTTTTTTCTCTTTTTTTTCTTGCTTTTTTTTCTATTTTTTTTCAAAACTTTTTTCTCTTCTTTTTTTTTCAACATATTTATTCACGCAACATTATTTCAAATTTAAGAAAGTATGCTTTCACTCAAATTTAAATAAAAAGTTGAACTAGGACTCTATATCATAATTGCACAAGAATTTATTTTTGCATAACAATACAATTTTTAACGTTCAAAGGATTGAAAAAAAACACACTTATTTAGTCTAGTTATAATCTAGGAGGAAAAGCCACAGGTTACTCACATAAGCTCTAAAGAGAACCAATACTCCACGTTTAGCATTTTCATTTGCACAATTCCTAAAAGCTTAGTCTAAAAGTGAAGGGAGCAGCCAGATCAACACTCAGGCAGAGTCAAGATCCCCTTTGTTCTAGCCTACGGGACAAGTCAATCACGCACGGTAAAAAATGTTTTATTATTATTAATAAAATAAAATAAAATAAAAACAGACATTTGATCAAAATAGGATGCAGGAGGGTAAACAAGTAGGCATAAATATGATCAATATGATATAAACCCCCTACACTTAAAACGGAACATTGGCCTCAATATTCAAAAGTGATAAGGTGCTACCCCTATACTTAAGAACACAAAAGGCTAATACTAGAATTCCAAGTGTAAGAAGGAGAACAACATCACATATATATATATATATATATATATATATATAGATAAAGATGAGAACTGAGTACTCCCCTGATATAGACATGAAGATCGATCGGAGACTGAATGAAGAAGATGATGGAAAACAGCAACATCAACCCTCTGAAAGTCTTCTCGATCCAAGGGAACCCTACACACAAAAACAAATACCAACAAGCACACATGGAGGGAAGCACGCCCCTACACTTATGTTAGAAAAAGATAAAAATGATAGATCATCGGGTTGCCTCTCGAGAAGCGCTTGTTTTTGTTAACCGAGTCACGAGCCTGACTCGACCCCGAATTAAATGGTCCATGGGAAAGCCTCTAATGTAATACCGGGATCAAAAATATTATCCTCGGTCTCGGAGGAACATAATAAATGAGAGGAAGGAGGATAAGTCTTGAAGGGTAGAAAAGTCCTCTCGACATAAGAAAAGTAAGTGAAGTCTTGATCCACGGGCGGTGGGGTGGGTAAAGGAGACAAATTGTCATCCCCTAAAGACAATGGATGGTCACAATTCGACAAAGCCGTAAAGGTGTCAATCATAGAACGGTCAATGTCACCTCCCGGGTCAAAGCGCTCATCCTCATTTCCCGGTATGAAATGAGGAGAGTAAAAGCGATACATCACCCGCTTGGGTGTGCACGCGGTAGGACGGGGTGGCAACATAATATGAGAAATATCAGAAGACATATCTACCACCCGCGTCACCTCTCCAGACCGAATCAAACAGAAGGTAGGGTCAAATCTCTCCACCTTCTCTACGATGGGAGGTGGCATGGCTAACAAAGAATGCTCATCAATAGCAAGAGAGTCAGAGCTATCAATGTCCTCAATCCCCTCTTCAAAGAGAGGATTTACCTCACTAGAGATGTAGGCGTCATCAAAATCAAATAAAGGGTTCGAATAAATCTTGAAATTTTCCTTCTGAACGTCTTCATCGGATAGTGACTCGTCATCACTAGAAGTAAAATCATCATCGAGATCAAAAAGAGGATTAGAGAAAGCCAAAGAATCGTCTCCCAAGATGTCGGTGGGAGGTAATGAATCATCACTAGAAAGAGATTCACACTCATCGTCACTATCAGAAGCAACCTTAGGCTCACTTTGGATTGGAATAAGAATCTCATCACAAGGAATAGTGATAAGACCCTCATCCCCCATGATGAGAGAGGCATCGGTCTCCGTAGTGGAAGAATCGAGAATAGGAGTCGTAGTCTCACATGATGGATTGAGATTGTAACTATTATCCTCGTCATCATCGTAATAAAAAGAACGCACAAGAGGCGGAGTATAATCACTAAGATTAGATACTTGCTCTTTTCGTTGTAGTTGTCGCTCCTTCAATGCCTCGGTCAGTTGAATTAAGCCGTCATGAAGTTTCAAAAGAAGGGCTTGTCTTTTGTCATTCGGATTCAAAGAAGGTTGATGATCGAGGATGTATTGTGGGGCCTCAACATTAGGAAAACCAGAATCATAGCACGGATTTGGTTCATAATAATTCATCGGTTGAAAAGAATTAGAACACGGATTTGGCGCATAATAATTCATCGGCTGACAATAAGAAGTTTCGTGAGGGCCCCCACAATGATTGCAACACGGGTATTGAGAAAAACCCGGTGCATGTTGCGGATACGGATCGGCATATATGGAAGAGGGTGAGATAGTGTCATTAGAGGTGAAGTATGAATTGGTCCAATTGCAAAATGAACAATGTCCAAATTCGTGATTAGGGATAGCCATACCGCACCGCTCGTATGAACACCAATAACATGATTGACTATCAGACGACCCACACCCTATAGAATATGAATCCATGAAGAATTAAAAATAAGAGGGGTTGAGAAAAAGAATTAAACACAATAGAGGATAAAGAGGAATAATTTTGAAACTTTTTTTCTATGATATATATAGTAATAAAGAAAATAAAATAAGAAAATATTTTTGGTTTTATAAATTTTATATATTATTTTGGATTTTTTAAAATTTTTAATTATATATATATACAAATACAAAAATAAACTTTCAAAACGAAAGGATCTTCAAGTCACTAACTAAAAACACAACGCAAACATCGCTACACACAGAGCCGGCAGCGGCACCGTTTTATACTAGGCTTTTGATTAGTAAGAAAATTTCGTTGTTCCAAGTCTCTCCGAATTGATTATTGGTAGAATGTGTGACTCAGTCGTCTTTTGGTGGAAAACAAGGATTTGTCGCTGTAGTGTAATTAAATTGCAAGACTTTAAATTAAAAAGCAGTTAATTAAAACTAAAAATAATTAAAATGTAAAGGGTGCAATTTTAAAACTTGAAAAGTAAAGTGATTAAATGACTTAAAATTAAAGCGTGACGGAACATTAAATTGATAAGGTAATAAAATGTAATTTAAAAATCAAACAAAGCAAAATATAATTCCAAATCCACAACCATCGAAATGTTCTATCGGAATGCTGTCACCATACCCATCGGAATCCAGATCGAAATCAGTCTATCAGAATGTTTAAAAAAATGCAATCTATCGGAATGTTGAAAATTAAAAGTATCGGAATGTATAGAAACTAAAGCTGTTGGAATATTCACAAAACCATCGGAATGAACTCAGATCGGAATGTGGCAAGGTAAAATTGGGCAGCACTTCGACTTAAAAATACCTTAAAAGTCGTTGGAATATGCGATCGCAATGTGCGATCCCAATCCCAAATCGGAATGAGGGGGTTGTTTCAGATCGCAAAGTCAGATCGGAATAGGCCGTCGCAATGTGAAATCCCTTGATCCAATTCTGTCACTATCGGAATGTGGAGAAAACAAGCTGTCGGAATGTGATAACCCTTCTTTCCGATGGATGAACAAATTCGCAATAAGCACAAGTACAATAAGCTATGACTAATGAGCTGAATTCAAAGACTTGAAATAAATGGAAATAAAATAAGACAATAAGCAACAAAGTTAAAACCTTTCGAAATATAAAAGACGAAACTTAGTAAAATGGATTTTAAAAAGATAAAACTTTTAAGAAAACCTTGAAAACAATTAAGCTAAATACCAAACAAGCAAATAAGATTGTCAAACTTATAGCTTATTTCATATGAAATCTTAAAGGGAAAAGAAAAGAAAAAACTTTTAATCAAATAAGCAAAGAGATTAAGCAAAATCTTGCTTAATCCGAAACTGGAACGAACCAAAAACAAGAGAAAAATAGGAGGAGAATGATAAAATGAAACTTGATCAAAGGTAAATAAAGATTGAACAACAAAATTAAGAACACTTACTTGAAATTAAAGGAATCAAAGTGCAAGACAAGTATTTAAACTAACAATTTAAGTAAATGACATGAAAAATAAATGTGCAAGTATGAAAATGGTGGAGAGCTAAGTTTGTCAAAAATAGCTAACAACATGAAAAATGAAACTAATGATTCAATTTATAGGGGAGGAGGAGAGGTTGGAAGCTTCCTACTCTCTTTCTTCTTTCTTTCTTTCTCGCTTAGTCCTCAGTCTTCTTAATTCTTCGACTTTTTCGACTTTTGTCTCGGGATTACTTTAAACTCGTCTTGTGATTTCTTCATAAATTAGACTTGAGTTCTTCAGCTTTATTAAACTTCCGTCTTTGGACTTTTTCTTCGATAAATCTTCAGAATAGGCCTTGGACTTCCGTTCTTTTTGCACTCTTGATTTCTTGACTTCGTCTTTTGTCTTTTTCTTCGATAAAAGCCCGTGAAAAAAGCCCGTGTTTTCTTCCCTTTTTACATTTTGATCCTAAAATCACAACAAAAACACAAACCACGCATAATTCCGACATTTACGACATAAAATACACGTTATGGTCTTGTTTTCATTATAATTAAGTGGAAAAAGGATGGATGTTTTCACACCTATCAATGGGATTTATAGTCTATCAAATGGATGTGAAAAGTGCCTTTCTATATGGTACTATTTCAGAGGAGGTATATGTCTCACAACCTCTAGGTTTTGTAAATCCTAAATTCCCCAATAGAGTCTACAAAGTTATCAAAGCACTTTATGGTCTGCATCAAGCTCCAAGAGCCTGGTATGCAAGTTTATCCAACTTTCTGCTAAAACATGGATATAGGAGAGGAACCATTGACAAAACTCTGTTCATCAAGAAAAATGCCAAAGACATTATTCTAGTTCAAGTCTATGTTGATGACATTATTTTTGGTTCTACCAAGAAGACATGGTGTGAAGAGTTTGAAGCTTTGACGAAAGGAAGATTTGAAATGAGTTCTATGGGAGAACTAACTTTATTTTTGGGACTAAAAGTCAAACAAAGGAAAGATGGAATATTTATCAGCCAAGATAAATATGTTGCTGAAATCTTAAAGAAATTTTCATGTATGGATACAAGGAGTACAAGCACACCTTTTGAAGCCAAGAAATCTTTATCAAAAGATGAACATGGAGAGGATGTTGACATTCATCTCTATAGGTCAATGATTGGTTCATTGATGTATATTACTGCTTCAAGACCAGATATAATGTTTGTTGTAGAATATTGATAACCTATGAATCTATGAAGTGGGTTGATGTTTTCTAGTGAGAGAAACTAGAGAGAGAAAGTGAGAGAAAATGTGTATGATTTTATTAATATGAAAGTGTAAAGTGAACAACAACCAACCCCTTTCCATGGTGGAAAGGGGTATTTATAGTTCCAAGCAAACATGGGCTTGGGCTGGTCCATGACAAGCCCATGGACCGGTTCTCACTTAAGTTAATAAGCAACTAACAACTATTTGTTAACTACGAGCTATTACAACATAAATAATATTGTGGAGTGACCGATACTTCTAATATACGTTAAAACGTATTTCTAACAATCTCCCCCTAAGGGAGGTCACTCCACGTTACAAAGTTCTAAACCTAGCATACTATACTAAGTCTTCGTTCTTTAGCTCGTAGTCTTTTCTTCTTTTCTTTCTTTTGTTGTGAATATGTTGGTTTGATCTTTTTGGCTTTGACTTGAGAGCATTGTTCTTTGGCCTTTCACGTGCGATCTTTGCCTTTCTTGTGAACTTTGCCTCCTCGTGACTTCATGTTCCACACACTTACGTCTTTTTGTTGAATTCTCGAAAGCTACAGAGTTTGGTACAGCGGAAGACTTCATCTTGTACTTTCTTGAATTTTTGCTGAACTTTGTTGCAAAAGACATAAGCGTGTGGGAACGACTTTTACAGGTACACCGCTACACCACCGTCTTCACTGGTACACAGCAACGCCACCGTCTTCAACAGGTACACAGCAACACCACCGTCTTCAACAGGTACACAGCAACGACACGAATAAAATGGCTTTGAACATTTTATTCTAATTCGGTAGCATTTTACCTCCGGTCGGTGAAGACCGTTGGACGATATTAGATATTGTACCCGTGACGGATAGTTTCAATTAAGTAACTTCCTGACAGGATTTCGCGGGTAAACCCGTTCTCTTTATTCGACCGTCCAAAGCTGACTGCGAACATAAAGAGTGAATCACTTGGATAAATTATCCTTGTGATTTGAAGCCGTCAATTCATGAAACCTGGAACAAGTGAATTTCAATTAAGATTTTCACCATCGTTGCTTTCCAGTTGTCACGAGCTCAATTCATAAAGAATCTTGCACGTCACCTACCAAGTGCTGTTTGATGTTAACACTAGAAGGATTTCCACTCGTCACTGTGGTCAATAAAGAGTCACTCTGAGTGTTCTGGCAAGATCATATGATAATGCGAAGAGGCCTGGAACGAGTTTAAGTTCAATTAAGAATTAAACCACTGTTACCTTCCAGTTTTTCACAAGATTGGTTCTAAAAGAACCGCACGTGTAACCTACCATGAGCTTGTTTGATGTTGGCTCAAGCAGGATTTCCATCTTCATTGTAATACTTGCGTATTACTCGAATGTTCTAGCAATATTACAGGAATACTGCGTAGGACTCATGAAAATCTCTTACTTTTCACAGTGTGTGAGAAAGCAAGGAATGAATGGAAAGTGTCCTAATGAGACTTTTGATGATCTCTTGGCTCTAGACTCGATTGTGCGTTTTGATTTAGTGAGCGATGGCTGGAGAGGAGTGCCACCTTTTCAATACCAGTCTATTCGGAGTGAATAAACCAATAGATAACGTGTTGATCTCCGTGTGATTAAAACAAATACCTTTTGAGAGATATTTGAGTTAGCTGGGAAGGGTTGTGCATTGCATCACTGGGTCCATGATGTCTTTCTTCAATACCGAGAATCATTAGCAAAAATGACCTCAATAGCATATGTATTGACCCGGTTTCTGCCTAAAGTTGTAAGGAGGGCTTCTTTCTTTACACCCTTTATCTTTACAATTCTTTTTCATTCTTCAACCCCTTCAATGCTTACCAATACGTCATCACTAGCACCTTGTTGTGATTGTTCCAGTGCTAGCTTAAGTACTTGGTCGGCATTCAGCTACGTTCACATTCTTTCTCCATCTTTCCTAGGACTTCTAATTCTATCTAGGGAATTGTCCTTGGGAAGATTCCATCGGCTCTGATGAATCATTGGACTAAACCTATTCCTACCACCCTTTTGTCACCACATTCGTCGTGAATTAAGCGTGTTTTGGGAAGGAATTGCCACCATGAAAAATCATTGAAAATCACTTAAGGTACTTGTGATATTGAAATCAAAAGTTTTGTACCTTAGGTGTTTTGTTCATCAAAAAACGCTCCCCCTTAACACGTGCTTTACACATATTAAGTTGGATAATCGTTAAGTCTTTTTCATTTTTTAGCCAAGTATCATTTAAATCTCCTTAATCCCATTTTCTCCCCTTATCCAAAATGTTAACCATTAATATTTGGGATATTGAATGGATTAACCGGTCTTTGGGTAAAAATGAAATCGATGTTTGGCCATAGAACAAGTTATTGCTCCCCCTTAATTTAATAAGGGATAGTTGTAGTGCTTTGGTGTGATATATTTTGAAAGATTTAGAATCTCGTGAGAAATTCTTGAAAAATTAACCTTAACACTACATCAAGCCATTACAGCACAATATTCACAAATATACATATTCACAAATAATACCAATATAGAGTGACCTGAAATGTACGACCCATTAGATGGATCGTTGCAGTGTCCTGTAGTGCACTCCATATGGTCTACCACCAACGAATCTTTCCAAACTCCTCATCAATCTACGTTCACGGAGCTTTTGATCAATCTTCTTGATCACGTACTTCGCCATCAACCATGGCTCTTGATACCAATTGAAGGTCTACGAATTCTAAGGCTTTGGTTTTATATTGTTGTATTTTCTTTTGTGGATTATATATTTACTATAATATACATGATCACGAACAAAGGATACTCTGAATAGTTTACCACGACTATTCAGCTGATTCTTCTGCCAACTCTTTGAGAGTCGCTGGAGTGAATGATTTCATGCCAAGCTTGTCGATCAAAAACTCGATTCGTCCTCGATCTAAGGCTTTGGTGAACATATCCGCCAGCTGGTACTCAATAGTGACAAAATACAGCTCGATCACTCCGTTCTCCACCTGCTCCTTAATGAAATGGTAGCGAATGTCTATGTGCTTGGCCCGGGAGTGTTGAACATAGTTGCAGCAAAGGGCAATGGCGCTCTTGTTGTCACAATACATCGGGATTTTGTTAAATCCAAGACCGTAGTCAGTTAATTGTGATCTCATCCAAAGGACTTGAGCACAACAACCGGACATGGCGATGTATTCAGCCTCCGTGCTAGAAATTGCAGCGCTTTTCTGCCTTTTTGAAAACCAACTGATCAATCTATCTCCTAGGAGTTGCACAGAACCAGAAGTGCTATGCCTCGTGTCTTGACATCCAGCATGATCGGCATCTGCGTATGATATTAAAGCAATCGAGGAATCTTTCGGATACCATAGACCACGATGAAGTGTTCCTTTTAGATACCGAAAGATCCTTTTAACTACATGTAAGTGCTTTTCGGTAGGCCGAGCCTGATACCGGGCACACATGCATACAGCAAATTGCAAATCAGGCCTGCTAGCAGTCAGATATAGAAGGGTGCCGATCATCCCACGGTAAAGTTTTGGATCGACAATAGTCCCATTCCTATCTTCATCTAACTTGGATTTCTCCACCATTGGAGTGTCTACGGGGTCACAATTTTCAAAGTTATATTTCTTAAGAGATTCTAGAGCATATTTGGATTGATTAATAAAGATGCCTCTGGGATTCTGAGAAATCTGTAATCCTAAGAAAAATGAAATTTTTCCCATCATCGACATCTGAAAGCGTGTGGACATTATCTTCTCAAATCGATTTGACAATTCTATGTTAGTGGCAGCAAATATTATATCATCAACATAAATTTGTACCAGAATCATGTCGTTGCCTTCCTTGAGAGTGAATAGAGTGGGGTCCACCTTGCCTTTGGAGAAGCCTTCCGAAATGAGATATGTTGACAGGAGATCATACCACGCACGTGGAGCCTGTTTCAACCCATAGAGAGCCTTCTTAAGCTTGTACACATGATTAGGAAACTCCGTACTGACGAACCCATCCGGTTGACTAACATAAACTTCTTCCCTTAGTTCACCGTTCAAAAATGCCGTCTTCACATCCATTTGATAGACGATCATGTTCATATGAGCAGCAAACGCAAGGAATAGTCTAATCGCCTCCAATCTAGCCACAGGAGCAAAAGATTCCTCAAAGTCTATACCCAAGGCTTGTTTATATCCTCTAGCGACAAATCTAGCTTTATTCTTCAATACCGCACCCATCTCATCAAGTTTAACCTTATAAACCCATAACAAAGTAAGGATGTTAACCTTGTCAGGGAGAGGAACCAATTCCCATACTTCAAGTCGTTGGAATTCATTGAGTTCCTCCTGCATAGCTTCAATCCAAGATGATTGGGTCATAGCCTGCTGCCAATTTTTAGGTTCAACTTCAGAGAGAAATGCATCAAAGTAACAATAGAGTGCACTCTCTTGTAATTGATGGCGTGTAGAGACTGGTCGATCTAGATCTCGAATAACATTCCTAATTGGGTGATCTTTTGTCCATTTAGTGCTATGGTTTTCAATCCTAGGTGGTCTGGAGTGAACAATAGAAGGAGCTTCTTCTGAGGTAGACGCGGCTGAAGGGTTTTCAGGGATCGCTACACCAAAGAAAGGAAGCTCTTGCAAGTGAGCATATTCCAAGTCGTGATCAGTAGAATCATCTTCCACATCATTAGGCACAAGTAGGGGTGATGATTCAGGTGTAGTTTGAGAATCACTTGGTGAAGGTGCATCCGGTTCAATGTTAATTGTAGATGCATTAGATAAAGGTTCATTAACTTGAGCAACCACTTCAGGTATTGGAGCAATTACTACAGGTGCTGGAACTTCATCAGTCGGGGGATCGAAGAATTCATCAAACAACGGTTGAAACAGTTTATCCCACTCGGGCCTTGATGGTGGTAAAAATGATGTAGAAGTAGGATTATTGGGAACTAATCCGGAACTAATAGCACCGGTTCCCATCTCATGAAGCGCGGGTTCAGAGCTGTGTTGCTCAGAAGCCATCGCTGTCAGCTCGTCGAAATCTGCGTCCATAGTTTCTACAATCTTGCCAAGACGACGGTTATAGATTCGGTATGCTCTTTTGGACGGTGAGTAACCAATGAAAATACCTATATCGGCTTTCGGTTGAAGCTTACCCAAGTTCTCACTATTGATGTTTGGATAACAAAGAGCACCAAACACATGGAAAAATGAAACATCGGGTTTACGGTCATGTAAAAGCTCATAAGGTGTTTTTTCATGACGTTTCCGAAGGATAGAACGGTTTTGGGTGAAACATGCAGTAGAAATAGCCTCTGCCCACAAGAACAATGGAGCGTTCGCATAAATAAGCATGGTCCTAGCAGCTTCCATAAGTGTACGATTCAGTCTTTCAACGACACCGTTTTGTTGTGGAGTGCGTGCAGCGGATGTTTCATGTGATATACCAACTCCTTCATAATAATCACGAAGAGTCTGGTTGACGAACTCTGTACCATTGTCTGTACGAATACGGCAGACAGTGGTATTCAAACGTACCTGAATGAATTTCAGAAAAGTGATGATAGCCTTCGGTGCTTCATCCTTTGTACGTAGAAATCTAACCCATGTAAACCTGTAAAAATCATCCACAGTGACGAGAATGAATTTCTTACCGCTCACACTTTCAGTTCTCATTGGTCCACAAAGATCCATATGCAAAAGATGAAGTTTTTCTTGATTGGTGTCTTCAGCTTTGGGCTTGTAAGATTTCTTGGTGCTTTTCCCCCTTGAACACGCGGAACATAAATGGTCCTCGTGAAATTTAAGCTTTGGAAGACCACGAACTAATTCGTTTTTAGCCAGATGATTAATAGCATCAAAGTTAAGATGAGATAATCTGCGATGCCATAACCATAACTTGGTCTTAGAAGCTTTAGAGAGAAGACATACTGGAGAAGCGGCCATCATGTCTTGTAAGGACAAAGTATAAAGATTTGCACCACGAGATCCCTTCAACAAATCTTTTCCTTCCAAGTTGCGGATGAAACAAGTGTGTTGTCGAAAAGCAACCTCAAGGTTGGAATCAGAAAACTGTCCTACTGAGAATAAGTTATGACCAAGACCTTCCACATAGTATACCCTAGAAATCGTCACGTTTCCAATCTGATATTCACCATACCCCATAATTTTTGCTATATGATCATTCCCGAATTTAACCGTACCAAGAAACTTGCTGACGAAATTTCGGAGCATCGAGCGATTTCCGATCATATGTTTTGAACAACCGGAGTCCAAATACCACAGGATGATTTGGACCACCTGAAAATATCACCACACAAAGACAATGTAGAGGTATCGGAATCTGAGTGTTCCTTGTTATTAGCAGGTACAGATTTAATAATCTTAGATTTGCTAACTCTAGGTTTCTTAGATTTCCTAGCCTTCTTCTTCTTAATTGGTGGTGTAGATTCTAGTTGGCTTAAATCCTGAGGTATTTCTTCACTGATAGGCACTATAGTGGGGGCTGACCTAATTAAAGGGCGCTGTTTCCATACTTGAGTGCGAGTGTTCCTAACTAAAGGACGCTCAGACCTAACCTCAATGGATGCATTCCTAGTTAAAGGGCACATTTTTCCATCTAATGTAAAGGTCCTACCAGTGGGACGCCATTGCCAGCCAACTTGGGCACGAGTTCTACCCGTTGGCTTCCATTCAAGACCATTCTTAATAGCATTCATTTCATTCACGTGATCAATCAGACACAAATCATGACGCTGGGAAAACATACATTCATTACAATTCCAACAATTCAAATCAGAATTCACGAATGGTTTAGGCTACTGCACAGGCGCAGAGCTTTTAGTCTTAACATGATTCTTTTTATTTAAAACTGAACTAGCATTCCTATTGTGAACTTCTACTTTCTTCTTTTTGGCACTACTAGTGGAGGGCTTGATCTTATCTTTCTTGAGTGGCGATCCTTTAGCCTTAGTAGTCTCTTTTAATCTTGTAGAAGGCAAAGTGGGAATATTAGCAACAGATTTTAAAGGTGCCTTACTTGATTGTGCCAATGACGGTTTTGCTCCTGGAGTCTTATTAAATGGAGTTACAGCAATGGGCCTATTATTAAGTAGTGCAGAACCTGGTGTACCTATATATTGCAAATATGCCAAGCAATATTGAACTCGCTTAATATATTCATGAGCCGAATAATAGTCGCTACTTGAGGGATCTAAGGCATAAAGATCATCTAAAATATCCCTAAGAAGATCGACATGCTTAATGGCATTCCTCATATAATCATCATAGGTAACTGGGTTTCTCTTATGAAGCGGGTTCTTATAAAGCACTACTGACTTGGTTGTTGGAGCACTAGTGGACGGTGCAGAGTCGGTAGCTAAGTTATCAACAACTTCTTGTCGGGTGAGAAGAAGTGTCTCCTTTAACTCAGCCAAAACCATATTTTTGTCAATGAGCAGGATGTTCAAATCAGAGATTTCCTCGCACTTTTGGTTCAGTTGTTCAACATAAGATTGTTGCTGTGCCGTATTAAAAGCGAAGCGTTCTTCTAGTGAACCATAAAGAGCGGATAGTCCCTGTCTTGTCCGATCCATCTCCCCTAGAACAGACGAAAGTCTAATTTCTAAGACCTGGTTTTTGGACTCTGCAGCCTCTAGTTCCATTTTGAGTGTTTCATTTAATGACACATCTCTCTTCAATCTCATTATCTCTTCCTCTAATGTCTTAACAATTGCAATCATCTTGTCACTCGTCTCAACACCGTTTTCACAAACATTTGATATCAAAAGATTCTCATTTTGAGTTTGTTGTTTTAATTCTAAAGATATACAATGTTGTTCTAGTTGATTAAAGCGTTTTGAAAGTAAATTGTAAGAATCTTGTAGCTTTAAAAACTCAGCGTTAGATTCGTGACAAGAATGATTATCTACCTCATTTACAGTATCAGCAACATTTACAGAGAGATCACAAACATCATCACAAATATCATTACAAATATTCACAGCATCACAATTAATCATAGCGGATGTAAGCTCATTCGAATAATTAACATTTACAGTAGTAAGCACATCACACGAGATTTAGTTCGTAATCGGTCATATTCGGTTAAAATCTTTTCTTTTTCAACTAGTTGTAGTTCGTAAGCGGTGTCCATTTCATAAAACACTTTTTGAACTTCACCAATTTCAAACACAAGATTTTCCTTAAGAGATGCAAAAATTCCTTTTAGACTTTCGACAAACGGATTGATCTCATTTTTAAACACCTCGTTCATATGTTCGAAAGCCCATTCTCCGGCGTTTAAGCCATTTGAAGTCGTACGTTCCAAAATGACCTTGTCAAAATTAGTAAAGTATTGATTAATCTCTTGCAAGTTTAACCATACAGTGCTAACAGGTGGAAGATCCTTTGGAATTTCCTTAGGACCTTCCATATTGACAAGTGTAGGAAAAGTATTAGGGTTTTCTTCATCTAATATGTAGGTTGGTGCTGTTATGAGATCTTTGTCCATATGGAAGCGAATTCTAAAATCCGTTTTTGCAAGCTCCTTATTCAATTTAAAATAATCACACTCGGGATATTTTGTAGAATTGTATGACCGATCCTCAACAACTAGTTCCTTACTTATTCGATCACCAGGAAAAACAATCGGTTCTAAGGCCAATCCTAATTGAGTTGCATTATAAAGTCTAGGACTATCTCTTAAAGCTTGTTTTGCATACCGTGGATTAGGGGGAAGGCCTTTTTGACGTGATAAGTTAAATTCTCTAAATGAAGCATCAAATAAGTGAACTAGTTGAGAAGCAGCGTATTGTCTTAAAAGCAAATAATCTAGGCTTCTAATCTTATTAGTAGCATTAATCTCCATTTCATTCTTCTTAGACTCGAGTGATTCAAAATCTGTTTGAAGTTTTTGAAAATTAGTGACCACTAACTCCTTTTCTTTAAGTTCACTAGACAAATTTGCTCTTAAGTTTTCGATTTCTTGCAAGTGACCCATTTGTTTGTTTCTAAAATGATCATATTCGAGATTAGTTAGAACACTAGACGAGGGCACTAATTCCAAGGTTTGAACTTTCTCGTTGCTTAAGGTAAGCTCATCAGACAAATTCTTATTCTTAGCTAAGGTTTCTAAGAGGGCAGCATTCATTTGGCTAAGTAATGTAGCAGGAACCATGACCAAATCTTGTTGAGCAGGAGTAGGCGTTTGCGAAATGGGTCCCGGTTGTGATTCACTCAAAGTCTGGGGACTCACATTGATATTGCTATCATTGTTTGTCTCCTCATTTGAAAGACTCACCACCGAAGATTCATTCGAGTCAGCACTCTCTTGCACAACTTGATGTGGTTGAATACTATCATCAGTGGTATTATCGGTGGTATTAATAAGTACCTCAGATCTCTTTTCTGGCCCTAAGCTGGAGATAGTTGCCATGAGAGCAGCCTTTGCAGATTGAAAGTCATCACAGTCGGAGTCATACGCATCAAGATCATCGGCTTGGTAAGCTGCATTCTGCGTAGTGACAACGTCTTGTTCAGCAATCCCTGGATCAGCAAGAAATGCAAGCTCCTCTTCATCAAGTTCCCTTCCTTGTGCTTGAGCATTTACCAGATAGATCTTTTCTGCAAACCATTGTCCATCCCTTCTCCTCTTGGGTTTCTTACAATCCCTGGACATGTGACCCTCTTCCTTGCAGTTGTAACATGTAATCATTCGCAACTTGCCCGTGGAGTTAGCCCGTGGAGCAGGATTGGCCATTGGTGCCTGATTGACCGTGCGAGCATTGGTGGTTGATGTGGTAGGTCTCCCCTGATATGGTTGAATAGGCTGAACCATGACCCTGCCATTCTCAATAGTAGCTTGTTGACGAGAATTGGATGAATTCCTCAACTGATTGTTGGTAGGAGCTGATCCTCTGTATCCTCGTTTGCTTAAAGTTCGTGTGAGATAAGCAGACATAGTAGTTAGCACTTCAACTGGGTCAGCTCCTTGTTGGAATACAGGAACGGGGACTTCCTCATCATCACAATACAGTGCTTGATCTGGATGAGCTGCATAATCAGTAGAAGGAATACTCATTTGATCAGGGTAGCTTGTTGGATATGCTGCATTCTCTTGATAAGAAGAATATGAAGGCTGAGCATAAGGTGCAACATTTGCTGGATGAAGTTGTGAAGCATACTGTGGTGAAGGTGCATTGAACCGATATTGTTGCTGATGTGAGGTGGGTGGTTGCGGTAGAATCGAGTATTGTGGGAAGGTTGATGTCATGTAAGGTGATGGATGATAGGCTTGATGTCCCAAGATATAAGGTATGTTGTTGTGTGACAAGCTTGGTTGATTCGCCATCAAAGCTAAGGAATCTGGGTACATACCGCGAGGAGAACGGTGCATAATCACATGCTTCTCATGCTGCTGAAGAAAAGCATAGATTTGATCTAAGTTGCACTTATGCAAATCCCGGGTTAACTTCACATCGGTAATATACTCACCCCATTCAGCTTGAGGTAAAGTATTCAAGAACTTGGTGTTAACCTGGAATGGAGCAATCACGAGATTGTATACATTCAGATCATTCATTAGAGTAGTGAATCTGAAGTAATAATCGTGTAGTGTTTCCCCTGGGCTGTACGTGAATCTATCAAACAGATCATACAGCTGACACTCCCTTTCCTGTTTGGTGAGAGACGTACCTTGTAACAACACCTTTAGACGTTCCCATAAATCTTTGGCAACCGTATATTGACTAACCATATGATAAATATCATGCGGAAGAGCTTGGAGAAGTGTCTGTAGAGCCTTTTCATCAGCATCAGCAATGAGTTGTTGTGCCGGTGTGAGTTCTTCATATTCTCTTGGTCGAGACACGTTATTTGCCACAATGGTACCATAGTCGAGTGGACCATTCAAAATCGATTTGACCATAAGCCTTCCGTATGTTGGTTTACCCTTCAAGTATTGCATCATACGGCCCTGCCATGCCTCAAACACCTCTTTAATAAGCATCGGTGGACGACTATCAGTCCCCGTTATGATCGAGATATCCGTAAGAGATGTCATCTGAGGCATTAATGAACTTGGATTCATTGTGATCACTTAAAAGACTCAAAGATTATCGGTTGATCGAGCAGTGAAGAAAGGTTGAGAATTTGTGTTGTGTTGGTTGTAATCAAGATTAAATCCACTAAAGATCGTGGAAAAAACTCAAATACCCCTTGAACTTGCTTATGCGGAATAACCCAAACTCAGAATAAACCCTATTCGGAATAACACCTATTCTGAATAAACTTATGCTGAATAACCCTTATGCGGAAAATGCCCAATTCGGAATAAACCTTATGCTGAATAAACCTTATGCGGAAAACTTTGCTATTCGGAATAATAGGCAATTCGGAAAACCTGCTGTTCGGAATGATGGGCAATTCGGAAAGCTATTCGGAATATTTCTCCTATTCGGAAAAATTTTGGCTATTCGGAAAAATACTGGCTATTCGGAAAAATGTTGGCTATTCGGAAAGTTTTTGGCTATTCGGAAAATATTGGCTATTCGGAAAGAATTCTGCTATTCGGAAAAATTGCTGCTATTCGGAAAAACCCTTCTATCCGGAAAGTCTATGCGGAAAATTCTTCTATTCTGAATATTGTCCTATTCGGAATGTCTATTCGGAATAAACCTTCTATTCTGAAAAACTTTCTATTCGGAATCCCTATTCGGAATAAACTGAAAAAAATGTTTCCGAGACTTAAAAAACAGCTTTTAACTCCGATTTTTGATCCAAAACCACAAAAAGTTTTATGATTTTTACCAAAATAAGCTAAACCCAATCCTTATCAATCAATCCCAATAACAAAAACACCAAAAACAACAAGATTCAAGATTGGTTTTTTCTAAAGATCACTAATTGATTCAAAAACTAAAAAAGCAACACAATCCTTACCTTAAATCACCCCATAGCTCTTGATACCAAATGTAGAATATTGATAACCTATGAATCTATGAAGTGGGTTGATATTTTCTAGTGAGAGAAACTAGAGAGAGAAAGTGAGAGAAAATGTGTATGATTTTATTAATATGAAAGTGTAAAGTGAACAACAACCAACCCTTTTCCATGGTGGAAAGGGGTATTTATAGTTCCAAGCAAACATGGGCTTGGGCCGGTCCATGACAAGCCCATGGACCGGTTCTCACTTAAGTTAATAAGCAACTAACAACTATTTGTTAACTACGAGCTATTACAACATAAATAATATTGTGGAGTGACCGATACTTCTAATATACGTTAAAACGTATTTCTAACATTTGTTGTGTGTGCATGTTCAAGATTCCAAGTTCATCCGAAGGTGTCACATCTATATGCTGTGAAGAAGATTTTAAATATCTTAAAAGTCAACCTAATTTAGGATTATGGTATCCTAGAGACTCCACCTTTGAATTGTAAGCTTACTCAGATAGTGACTATGCTGGAGCAAATCATGATAGGAAATCCACAACAGGAGGTTGTCAATTCCTAGGCAGAAGACTCATATCATGGCAGTGTAAGAAGCAAACCATTGTTGCTACTTCTACAACTGAAGCTGAATATGTAGCTGCTGCTCATTGCTGTGGACAAGTACTTTGGATTCAAAATCAATTGTTGGACTATGGGTTCAATTTCATGAACACCAAGATTTACATTGATAATGAAAGTACTAAATGCATTGTCAAGAATCCAGTACTTCACTCCAAGACTAAGCATATTGAAATAAGACATCACTTTATAAGAGATGCTTATGACAAAAAGCATATTCAAGTCTTGAAGATTCATACAGACAACAATGTAGCTGATTTGTTGACCAAGGCATTTGATGCAAAGAGATTCGAATTCCTGGTGACACACATTGGTATGCTCAACCAATAACATGCTGCATATGTTTAGGGGAGGTAATAGCTGTACAAGTTTTATATAAATTTTATTGTATAGTCTATGCTTTGTGTTTTTGATGTTATTGCAGGTTTATAGAAAAAGATAAAATAGGTTACATGTATAGTGGAAAGCATGAACTGGTCAAAAATTGTGAGGTACCGTTGTCACTCCAAGTACTGCTAGCACAAAACCAAGTACCGCTTATGTTCCATGTACCGCTACATGTCCGTTGTACCGTTAAGGGTCTCTTTTGTAAATTTGGCGATTTCTTCGCCCTTGGGTTTGTTATTTACTTAAATACTTACCCCAATTACACAATTGATTCACCCAATCTTTTACTTTTCTCTCTTAATTCTATAACCCTCTCTCTAATCTTTCGATCATCAAAAATACTAATGGCTGCCTTACAAGTAATCTCTAAGCACAACTTAGTTGCGAATCTTGCTATGAATGATGACTCACTTGGTTTCCATGAGATGCTTGGTTTCCTTTCTCGAAGTCATATCCGCTTCGCACTCACTGTAAGTCCAGTTGTCTCTATACCCATTGTTGAACAATTTTGGGATACTGCTGTTTTAGGTACTCGTTTTGATTAACCTTGCATTAAGGCTAAGGTAAATCATAGGAATATATATGTCACTGAGGTACTGATTAGAGCAAGTTTGAGACTTAATGATGAAAATGAACTTAGTATGCTTAATAATACAGAGATTCATGATGGCCTTGCAGCCATGGGCTATAGGGGTGGTAGGGACAATCTTACTTTCTTTAAAGCATTATTTTCACCCCAATGGAAATTGCTTTTTCATGCTATTATTCACTATTTAAGTTCAAAAAGTACATCTTTTGATAAAATACATGTTGCATTGGCATCTGTTGGTATTTGTCGAGCAAATAACAGGTTTTTTAATTTTTCAAAATTAATTTTTGAAGGCATGACTAGGAATTTGGAAGGGACTAAGAAGTTTTTAATGTATCCTAGATTCATTCAGGCTTTAGTTAGTGACCAAATACCTAACCTACCAGCATTAACTGATACATGGGATGTTCCTTCGTTCATAAAGAGAACTTGATAGGTGTGAAAACACCCATCCTTTTACCACTTATTTCTTGCCAAAACAAGACCAAAATGCGTATTTAATGTCATTTGTTTGGAATTATGCGTGGTTTGTGTGTTTGTTGTGTTTTAAGAGCCAACCGGATAAATATTGGAGAAAACATGGGATTGCACGGGTTTTATCGAGGAAAAAGACGAAAAGATGAAGTCTATAGTCCAAGGGATGCAAAAGATTTGAAGTCAATGGGCATATTTGAAGATTTAACGAAGAAAAGGACCAAAGACGGAAGATTTACCTATGTCGAAGAAACTCAAGTCTATTAAATGAAGAAATTAGAAGACGAGTTGAAATTATTCGTCGACAAATCCCGAATCGAAATCAAAAATGTCAACTTTTCTGAAAAAGACGAGAAGACAAAAAGGAAGGAAGAAAGCCCACTCACCAACCAAGGGAGAAGCCTATAAATACTCCTCCCATTCAAGACTCAAGAAGTTCCTTTCTGTTATTTTTTCTTTCCTAGTTCTTAGGAACCATCTCCCTTAAGGAGTGGTTTTCATCTTTGTTCAATTTCTTGGAATCTTGTAAGTCTAATTTTTCCACTTGTTTGTTGAATCTTAAATCATTAATACAAGTTTACTTTTAATCTTTCCATCATCTTGTTCTTCATCTCTTTTTGATTCTAAGCTCTTAAGTTTTATTTTGATCATAAAAAGTAAGTGGGTTTTTGTGTTTTTGTTGTTTTGGATTGATGTTTACCTAGGGTAAAAGATTAGTGGTGAAATTGGTTTAAGTTTTGATTAAAAACTTGGTGAAATTTGGTGTTAAATTCGTGCTTTTATACCCCCTGTTCTTCGCGCTACAGTTATTGTTCTTGCCGAGATTCCGTATAGGGATTAGTGGGTTTTCTGTTGGTTCGGAATATCAATATATTCCGGATCAAGGTGGTGAATTGTTGTCTATTCGGAATATTCAAAATATTCCGAGTAGTGTTTCTTTTCTTGATTATTCGGAATATCAATATATTCCGGATAGTGTTTTCATCAAAATATTCCGAATAGGGTTTTTCTACAATATTCCGCATGGTTGATTTTTATTATTCCGTATAGTTCTCTTTGCAAATATTCCGCATTGGGTTATTCTTCCCATAATTCCGCATAGAGTAAATATTCCGGATAGAGTTGTGAGTTTGTTGATCATTCGGAATATCCATACATTCCGCATAGGGTACTTTTCTAAATATTCCGCATAAGGTTCCTAATCGAGACATTCCGCATAAGGGTTTCTGTTAGAATATTCCGCATGGTACAAATGTTCCGCATAGATTAAATTATTTCGAGTAAAGGAGACCTTCACAAAATTCCGGATAGCCATTATTCAGATTAATGTAAGTTTCCAGTTTTATTCCAAGTTTTTCCATTTAAAATTCTAGCTTTATTTTTATTCTCAGTAATTGCTTTTAGTTTAATTTTATTATTTCTTGCGTTTATCATTTTATTAGATTTAGTCCAAAGCTCCCCCTTTTAGTCACCAATTACAACTATTCCACTTTTGACCGTGATCAATTCGAGAAGATACCGAGAACGAAACAACGACATATATCAATTGGGTACGAGCAACGCAAAGAAAGATCTTGCAAAAGCAACATTTTTAATCAACTAAAACAACTGTTATTAAAATGGCGCCGCTGCCGGCTCTTTTCGTAAGGATCAACGGTTTCTTGTGAGAAAAATTGGATTTTGGGATCCGTTCTTTCGGGAACGTTATTTTCAAGCACAAAAATTTTCAAAAAACCCATAAAAATAAAAAAAAATTTCAAAAATACAAAAACATAAAAAACCTATAAAAACCAAAAATATTTTCTCTTGCATTTTCTTTTTAGTGTATGCGTACTCGATCAACGTCTTATTTAGAGCCCGAGACTCTCGAAGATTTAGACATGGCCGGTGTACACAACAACAACAATAATAATCCACCCCTCCCAAATAACAACAACAATAATCATCCACCCCACCAAAACATGAATAATCCACCCTTACCCGACCTACGAACCATGGAAGAGCTATGTCAACCCACGATGAACGGACGTGGAGGCCCGATTGCACCGATGCATGTCACGGCTCAGGAGTTTTCGTTGAATCATCATATGATCCAGCAAGTGCAAACAAACCCATTTCGCGGAATTCCGGTTGATGATGCCAACAAACACCTCGACAAATTCATTACCATTACCCAAAGCATGAAGTACCCCGGTGTTTCTATGGATGACCTTCGCCTTCAACTCTTTCCTCACTCTCTTTCTCACCATGCCGAAAAATGGTTTGACCGTCTCCCAAAGAACTCTATTCATACTTGGGATGACATGACTCAACGCTTTTTGTCGCGCTACTTCCCACCATCCATGGTCACGAGCCTTCGTAACCAAATTAGTGGATTCATGCAAGACAATGATGAATCGCTCTTCGATGCTTGGGAACGATACAATGATTTGATCGACCGCTGTCCAAATCACAACATGCTCCCCGTCACTCTCATTGACACCTTCTACAATGGTCTCACTTTTCGTGATCGTGACACGATCAATGCCGCCGTCGGTGGTACTTTTATGAAAAGGAGACCGGAGGAGTGTAGAGAGTTGATTGAAAACATGACTACTCACCACAAGAATTGGGATTCATCCGCATCCTCAAGATCTAACTCGAGAGTCAATGTTTCTTCTACTACTTCCAATCCTGAGATGACTGAAATTTCTCGACAACTCGCTGAGATGAACAAGAATTTCATGACCATGGCCACAAACCACTTTCCACAAGCTAAAGTCGTTGCTATTTCTTGTGACACATGTGGTGGTCCTCATTCTTACAATGATTGTCCTTCTACCCAAGCCAATTTTTCTGAAAACGTTAACGCAGCTTACGGCACTTATCCCACGGGAGGCTATCAAGCCCGCCCTCAAGGAGACCGTGGCTTGCTAAGTTATCGTTCCAACAATTATCTTGCTCCTCCCGGTTACCCTCCTGCAAACAAAAACCAACAACAAAGCTACAACCAATCCCAACCTCGTGCAAACAATCAATATCAATCCCAACGCAACCCATACCCACCTCAAGGAAATTCTCAAGCCTACCAAGCTCCACCTCTCAATCAACCGATGGCAGTGAGTTCAGACGTCGAGACATTCATGAAGACTAATCGGGAGATGGTGACGAATCTTCAGAGTCAAGTCCGCAACTTGAAGGGCGAAATGGCGAAACAAGGGAACGATATTCGAGCCGAGCTAAGGAATGACATGGCAAAACACAGCAATGAAATTAATGCAAACATGAGAGACTCTTTTAATAATCAAGCGGTTCACCTTCGTGATATGATTGGTTCTCTCATCCAAGGTAATCAACCCTCTTCTTCGGGTACTCTTCCGAGTAACACCGTTGCGAATCCAAGAGGGGAGAAGAAAGCAATCACCACTCGTAGTGGAAAAAGTTATATGGAACCCGAGCTTCCTACACCTCCACCCGTGATTGTGAATGATAGGTGTGAAAACACCCATCTTTTTACCACTTAATTACAATAATAACCAAGCCAAAACGTGTATTTTATGTCGTAAATGTCGGAATTATGCGTGGTTTATGTTTTTGTTGTGATTTAGGACGAAAAGGTGAAAAGTGGAGAAAACACGGGCATTCACAAGCTTTTATAGAAGAAAAACGACTAAAGACGAAGTCAAGAGATCAAGAGTGCAAAAAGAACGGAAGTCCAAGGCCTATTCTGAAGATTTATCGAAGAACAAGTCTAAAGACGGAAGTTTAATAAAGCCGAAGAACTCGAGTCTAATAAATAAATAAATTATAAGACAAGTTTAATTAATCCCGAGACAAAGTCGATAAAGTCGAAGAACTTAAAAGACAAGAAGACGTGAAGAAAGAAAGAAAGAGGAGGCAACACATGCACCTCCTCATTTCCTATAAATACCCTCCTAAACTCATTTAGGAGGGTTGGTTAGTTTTAGTTTTAGGAGTAGGAGTAGTCTAGTTTTAGAGAGAGAAAGTGACAGTTTCTCTCACTAGAACTTTAATCTTTCATCTTCCTTTCTTGTTTTTAATTGAATCTTTACTTTTACGCTTAATCTTGTTTTAAATTTAATCTTTTTAATCTTTCTTGTTAATCACGTTATTGTTTTCATAATCTTTTTCATCAAGTTTTTACATGAAGTTCAAATCTTTTAATTTTCGTGTGTTTCTTTTGATGTTTTTATGAGTTTTAACCTTCTCTCTAGCTTATTGATAGCTTATTAGAGTTGTTCTTAGCTTATTATCCTTGAAAAAGTGCTAAAAAGTTGCTTATTTTCGTCATACATCTGGTTCCTATTTTTTAGGAACGTCTGATTCGATTTTGGAACTTTTCATAAAGTTGCGAAATTAAACTTTTCATAAGTTGCGAAATTGTACTTTTGTCTGATTCGATTTTGGAACTTTTCATAAATTTGCGAAATTGAACTTTTCATAAGTTGCGAAATTGTACTTTTGTCTGATTCGATTTTGGAACTTTTCATAAAGTTGCGAAATTGAGCTGATTCGATTTTGCAACTGTCCATAATTGCGAAATTGTGTCCTGATTCAATTTCGCAATTCTTCCATAATTGCGAAATTGAATCCTCTACAAAGTTGCGAAATCTTGTTCCAAGTTGCGAAATCATTGTTTTTCAATATTGTGAAATCTGATTCGATTTTGCAATTATTGCGACATTGTGCACTATTGCGACATTGTGCAATTATTGCGACATTGTGCACTATTGCGACATTGTGCAATTATTGCGATATTGTGCAACATTGCGAAATCTTTCATTTTCTAGAAATTGCGAAATTGTGTCTTTCGTTAATTTCGGAATTATGTCAGTTTTGACATAATTGCGAAATCTTGGGTTTTAATTGCAAAATTAATTCATAATTTTTTATTAATTGCAAAATTATGTCATTTTTGTCCAATTTTATTTTCAAACTTATTTTTCCCGCCATTTTTACTTAGCTTTATTTTAATTGTTTCGTCTTATTTTTCTTAAGCTTTATTTTAATATGTCGTTTCTTAGTTTAATTCTTAAAGTATTTTATTTTCAAGTTTTTAAATTTACGTTTTGTCAAGTTTTAGTTTGCGTCATTTACTTTATTTCCCTTTTAATTTCTCGTCATTTACTTTTTGTTAAGTTTTTATCTTTCAGTATTTCTTTTTACCGTCTTTATTTTATTTGTTTCAAGTCTTTATTTTTTCATTAGTTTTAGACAACGACCATTCCCTTTTTGTTCCACCAAGAACAACTAATCTCGCACAATTAACCGGAAATCAATTCGAGAAGATACCGAGAAACGAACTTTTTAAACTAGTAAAATCTCTTTATTAAAATGGCGCCGCTGTCGGCTCTTTTTGTGAGGATTAACGGTTTTTTGTGAGAGACGCGTTGGCTTTTGGGATCCGTTCACTTGTGAACGTTATTTTTCGTGTCAAAAATTTTCAAAAATCCAAAAACATTTGAAAAATCATAAAAAGCATTTCTTTTTCAAAGTTTTGCACCAAAAATATTCTTCTTGCTTATCTATTTTTCTTTATGGATTTTTATGTCCATTGCGTCGGGTGTGGGAGACGATTGTACGGGAACGACTCTTGTCAATGGTGTACATGTGAACGGTGCGGAAACGATATCGACAACACAGAACTAGGATTTTGTCCCTTGTGCGACTCGGTTAATTCGTCCTTTTTGAATCCACCTCCTGTTCCCCCGTGCATCTATTGTGGAAGCGATTCTCATTGGCATGTTTCGTGTCCGGTTCGATACCCGTATGGTCACGGGCAAGAACCAGGTTACAATTATGACAATGATAATAGCTATCCACAACACGCACCCAGTCTTTCTCCTTACCCGTTTTGCAACAACTGTGGGGGTCCTCACGATACCTCTTATTGTCAACCACTGAATTATTATGAGCCAGATCCGTGTCCTCAATTTTCTTCACCGATAGATTATTATGAACCAAATCCGTGTTATAATTTTTCTCAACCGATGACTGACTATGAGCCACATCCGTGCTATAATTCTGGTTTTCATAACTATGAGCCCCCACATCACACCCTCAATCATCAATCCTCTCAGAGAATTCGTATTGATCAACAACTCACTACTCTGAATGAAGAAAGGCACGCCATTATTTTGGAAATTCAAGAAGCCTTTGTTCAGTTTAAAGAAGCATGGGCGGAGGAAAAGCGACTGCAACAAGAGCAAGTATCTAATCTTAGTGATTATACCCCTCCTCTTGTGCATCAATACTATTATGATGATGATGACGACGATGTTGTATGCACTTTCAACACATCTTCTGAAGTTGCTGCTCCTACTCTCGATGTTCCTACTGCATCTAAGGATCTTGATTCGTTGAATGAGCTTAGTGATGTTGGTCTCGACAAAGTATTGGATGATGAGGTTTGTGACTTACCTGCTATGGAGCTTCAGGACGACATAGCTCTTACGGAAGAGGTCAATCCTAGTGATGACGATTCTTCTCTCCGCTTGAGAATTTCACTTTTGAAATTTCTCAATCTCCACCGGGAGATGCAGGCGATGACGATTTTTTCTCTCCGGCTTACGAGAAGTTCACCGATGAACATGATCTTGTGGATAAGGTGGAAGATGTGCTTCTTCGCGATAGATTACGGAAAGTTCATCTTCTTATTGCTCAAATCGAAGAGTTGACTTCTCCTCCTCTCTCCGAGTCCTTGCCTCCATCTATCCCTCCCGTTGAAGATAATGACCCATTGCTGGAAGAAATCGACATTCACTCCATGCCTCCAGGTATTGATGATAATGATACGGAGGGGGATATTATTTTTGATAATTTGCTGCAGGAAGGTATTGTCCCAACTCCCCCTCCCGAGCACCTTTCATCCTCCCCTTTAGCCACTCTTACGGAGGATGAGTGCTTTGACCCGGGAGGTGACATTGATTTTATTATCATTGATAACATTACGGCTTTGCCGAATGCTCAGCCTCCATTGTCTTTGGGGGATGACAATGTGCTTACTTTACCCACCCCACCTCCCGTGGATCTTGATTTCACATACTTTTCGTATGTTGAAAGGACCTTTCTCCCATTTAAGACTTATCCCCCCGCCTCTCCTTTGTTGATGTCAACCGGGAACGAGGACAAGGTCTTTGATCCCGGTATCACATTCGAGGCTTCCCCATGGACCATTTAATTCGGGGACGAGTCAGGCTCGTGACTCGGTTAATATAAACAAGCGCTTTTTGGGAGGCAACCCAATTATCTATCTATCTTTACCATAAGTGTAGGGGGGAGCCCGTGGTGTTTCTTGTTTTCTTTCTTATCATGTGCAGGGATTAGAGCTTCAAAGACACACTCTTGATGACTTTTGACGAACCGTGATTCCGTGCTCCCTTCTTCCCGGTTCTATCCTAAACTCTTTTCGATTCACTATTTTATATTTCTCAATATTAAAATAGGAATCTCTTTAGTTGTCTCTTTCTTAGCGAAATTTAAACAACGTGCACAATGTCCTAAGTGTAGGGGAGTTTACTTCCACATGCTTAAACATTGAGGACAATGTTTATCTTAAGTGTAGGGGGACTTCTATCGAAGTTAAGTGGCCTTTTCCTTGTATTTGTCCTCATTTTAACCGGAAAATTTGATTTTTCGACATTTTTCAAAATTTTTGATCTATTTTGGCCTATTAGTTTTTACTTTTGTATAGTTATTTTCTTTCCTTATTAGAATAAGTTTTAATAAAGTGGTTTTAATTTTCGAAAGTCGTGAATATTTTGACTCGACCCGAGTTTACTTATCTAAGTTTGCTCTAGCTAGTATCCTTAACGTGTTTAAGTCAAGTTTTGCTAGGCTTTTATATAGGGAGCTATAAAACGCGAAAGTCTTAACTCTCACGGGTTAAGAACAAGAACTTTTTGCAAGTTCCTATAATTGATCCTAGAGAGTCGTTTATCAAGGGAACTTTAAAACGCGATTTCTAAACTTGAAAAAGTCTAAGAATTTGCAAGATCCTATAGATGACTCGAAAACCCAAAACTTTGATTTAATAGGCTAAGCATCCACGAGTCTCATTCCTTGAGATTTTAAACTGTGGAGGACGAGAGATGATAGAGTCAATTATAAGTTTGGTATTCTTTCGTGAATTTATGTGAGTTAATCATAAACCTATTCACCCTTCGCTTGTTAATAAATATATCTGCAATAAATAAGGTTGTACGATTTAAAAGGTTACTTAGCTTCTAGCCCAAGATCGTTTAAAAGTTGCTCGGTATAGATTAGAGTTCATAGCCAAGGCATAACTTATTGAAGCGGGATGCGAAGATTGGCGAGTCCGAAAAGGCCCTAACAAGGCATGAGGGCTACATTTTGTTGCTAAAGATCCCAAGGGATGTGAAGAATCATTTATCGAAAATCAATATGAAGGATCGAGACACACGACGAAAAGCAAATACTCCCCAAAAGTCATGGAGAAGTCTATCCGAAAAGACCCTAGCAAGGTATGAGGATAAATAGATCCAAGTCCTAAAAGGAGGCGGATCGTTGTATATCAAAGTCCAAAGTAATGATTGGAGAAAAATGAAGAAGTCGTGGTACATATATGAAGAATCTCTCAAAATTTCAAGTGAAGAAATTCCTATTATGAAGAGAAGACCATTATTTCATGAACGTCTCTCAAGATTTGAAGTATGAAGTCGCTGCCAAATATCGGTCCGAGAAAGGTCTCAAATCACGAAGCGAGTTATGCCAAGATATGAACTTTTTGTGGTCCCGAGAAGCAGTTTTAAAAGATTTTGTCCTTTAGCTAACTATTGATTATATCGTTCACTTTATTTTCAGCCTAAATAACTATCGAAATAAGTCAAACAATGCATCTTCGTGATCATTCAAGACAATAACAAAATATAAGAGATACACCTAAGAATAAGGGAGTCTAAGTGAATAATTGGCCCACATGAGTTCGTGTTAGTTTGCTAACTTATAATAACAATGATCTCGTTTTTAAGCTTGGTTAGGAGAAAGTGAAAACTTGAGGATGATGATCATTCATGACATTTCCAAAACCCTAAGGTATGTTTTTGATTTCTTTACTTTGAATGTTTATAGTTTTCTATCTCTTTAATAAAGTCCAACGTGGATTGATTATGGTGAAAAATGTAATCGAGCTTTGTAACTAATGCATTGCATGAGGACATTGCAATGGTCAAGTGTAGGGGATTTGATAGGTGTGAAAACACCCATCTTTTTACCACTTAATTACAATAATAACCAAGCCAAAACGTGTATTTTATGTCGTAAATGTCAGAATTATGCGTGGTGTGTGTTTTTGTTGTGATTTAGGACGAAAAGGTGAAAAGTGGAGAAAACACGGGCATTCACAGGCTTTTATAGAAGAAAACGACTAAAGACGAAGTCAAGAGATCAAGAGTGCAAAAAGAACGGAAGTCCAAGGCCTATTCTAAAGATTTATTGAAGAACAAGTCTAAAGACGGAAGTTTAATAAAGCCGAAGAACTCGAGTCTAATAAATAAATAAATTATAAGACAAGTTTAATTAATCCCGAGACAAAGTCGATAAAGTCGAAGAACTTAAAAGACAAGAAGACGTGAAGAAAGAAAGAGGAGGCAACACATGCACCTCCCCATTTCCTATAAATACCCTCCTAAACTCATTTAGGAGGGTTGGTTAGTTTTAGTTTTAGGAGTAGGAGTAGTTTAGTTTTAGAGAGAGAAAGTGACAGTTTCTCTCACTAGAACTTTAATCTTTCATCTTCCTTTCTTGTTTTTAATTGAATCTTTAATTTTACGCTTAATCTTGTTTTAAATTTAATCTTTTTAATCTTTCTTGTTAATCACGTTATTGTTTTCATAATCTTTTTCATCAAGTTTTTTCATGAAGTTCAAATCTTTTAATTTTCGTGTGTTTCTTTTGATGTTTTTATGAGTTTTAACCTTCTCTCTAGCTTATTGATAGCTTATTAGAGTTGTTCTTAGCTTATTGTCCTCGAAAAAGTGCTAAAAAGTTGCTTATTTTCGTCATACATCTGGTTCCTATTTTTTAGGAACGTCTGATTCGACTTTGGAACTTTTCATAAAGTTGCGAAATTAAACTTTTCATAAGTTGCGAAATTGTACTTTTGTCTGATTCGATTTTGGAACTTTTCATAAAGTTGCGAAATTGAACTTTTCATAAGTTGCGAAATTGTACTTTTGTCTGATTCGATTTTGGAACTTTTCATAAAGTTGCGAAATTGAGCTGATTCGGTTTTGCAATTGTCCATAATTGCGAAATTGTGTCCTGATTCAATTTCGCAATTCTTCCATAATTGCGAAATTGAATCCTCTACAAAGTTGCGAAATCTTGTTCCAAGTTGCGAAATCATTGTTTTTCAATATTGCGAAATCTGATTCGATTTTGCAATTATTGCGACATTGTGCACTATTGCGACATTGTGCAATTATTGCGACATTGTGCACTATTGCGACATTGTGCAATTATTGCGACATTGTGCAACATTGCGAAATCTTTCATTTTCTAGCAATTGCGAAATTGTGTCTTTTGTTAATTGCGGAATTATGTCAATTTTGACATAATTGCGAAATCTTGGGTTTTAATTGCAAAATTAATTCATAATTTTTTATTAATTGCAAAATTATGTCATTTTTGTCCAATTTTATTTTTAAACTTATTTTTCCCGCCATTTTTACTTAGCTTTATTTTAATTGTTTCGTCTTATTTTTCTTAAGCTTTATTTTAATCTGTCGTTTCTTAGTTTAATTCTTAAAGTATTTTATTTTCACGTTTTTAAATTTACGTTTTGTCAAGTTTTAGTTTGCGTCATTTACTTTATTTCCCTTTTAATTTCTCGTCATTTACTTTTTGTTAAGTTTTTATCTTTCAGTATTTCTTTTTACCGTCTTTATTTTATTTTTTTCAAGTCTTTATTTTTTCATTAGTTTTAGACAACGACCATTCCCTTTTTGTTCCACCAAGAACAACTAATCTCGCACAATTAACCGAAAATCAATTCGAGAAGATACAGAGAAACGAACTTTTTAAACTAGTAAAATCTCTTTATTAGTGAACAAGGAAAAAGAGCAACTTTCCTCACCTCCTTCACCTTCTATCCCCATTTCCCCACCACCCGTGGTTGTGAGTGATCCTACTCCCTTAAAGCCTTCTTCTTCATCTAATATACCTTATCCTTCAAGGTTGAGGAAAGAGAAGCAAAAGAGCAAGGATGATATTCAGGTTTCAAACTTTCTCAAAATGTTTAAACAATTGAATTTTAACATCTCCTTTGCCGAGGCTCTCGCTCGCATGCCCAAATACGCTAAGATGTTTAAAGATCTTCTAAGTGATAAGGAAAAGCTTCTTGACATCGCTCAGACCCAACTTAATCAGAACTGCTCCGCAGTGCTCTTAAGGAAATTGCCCACTAAACTTGGTGATCCGGGTCGCTTCTTGATTCCTTGAAACTTCCCGGGAGTAGAGAATTGCATGGCCCTAGCCGATCTAGGTGCCAGTATAAACTTAATACCTTTAAGTGCTTGGAAGCAATTATCTCTCCCCGAGCTAGTCCCCACCAAAATGACATTGGAATTAGCCAACCGTACGGTTGCTTATCCAGTGGGGATAGCCGAAGATGTCTTTGTTGGCGTTGACAAATTCACCTTCCCGGCGGATTTTGTCGTCGTTGACTACGAGATGGATCCTCATGTTCCATTAATCGTTGGACGTCCATTCTTGAGGACCGGTCGCACTCTCATTGATGTAGCCGCGGGCGAAATAATCATGAGAGTTGGTGACGACAAAATTGTCTTCAACATGGGTAAGATTTCTAAGCAACCTTATTCTTATGAGAGTGTTAATGCTATTGATGTTCTCGATGAGGCTTGTGAAGAACATTTTCATGATGCTTGTAAAAGTACTCTCTCTTCTCTACCCAATGTTGAGACCGTTGCCTCAATTGCTCCGGCATTGACTCCTTTTGGAGAAAGTGACTTGGATGATTTCGAAGCTAGCTTGGGTCCTCTCGATATTAAGTATGATGATTCTTCCACTGATTGGGATGAAGACATTCGTACTATTGAGAGACTTCTCAATGAAGACCCGTTTCCTCCTCCCTCTCCTAAAGAGGTGACTAATGATGATCCATCGTTAGTTACACCATCTATTGAGGATCCTCCTACTCTTGAGCTTAAGGACCTACCTCCTCATCTTGAGTACGTTTTTCTTAAAGACAACGAGAAGTTACCGATCATCATCGCGAAGGACCTGAAAGAAGAAGTAAAAGCCCGACTTGTCGCCGTGTTGAAGAAGCATAAAAGAGCTATCGCTTGGAAAATCTCCGACATTCGCGGAATTGATCCTCACTTCTGCACACATAAAATTCTCATGGAGGACGACTTTAAGCCCACAATTCAAAGCCAACGAAGGGTGAATCCTTAAATCCATGAAGTCATCAAAAAAGAGGTTATCAAACTTCTTGATGCGGGTATGATTTACCCTATTTCGGATTCACCATGGGTTAATCCAGTCCATTGTGTGCTTAAGAAAGGCGGAATTACCGTTGTGCCCAATGCGAACAACGAGTTGATTCCTACCCGTCTCGTTACTGGGTGGAGAGTTTGTATAGACTACCGCAAACTCAATGATGCCACGAGAAAGGATCATTTCCCTCTACATTTTATGGACCAAATGCTTGAACGTTTAGCGGGTAATGAATATTACTGCTTTCTTGATGGTTTCTCGGGTTATTTCCAAATACCCATCGATCCCCAAGATCAAGAGAAGACAACATTCACTTGTCCCTATGGCACCTTTGCTTATAAAAGAATGCCTTTCGGCTTATGCAATGCCCCCGGGACTTTCCAAATGTGCATGTTAGCTATCTTCCATGACATGGTTGAGCAAACCATGGAAGTCTTCATGGATGACTTCTCGGTCTTTGGGGATTCCTTCTCTTCTTGCCTTGCCAATTTGGAACGTATGCTTAAGCGGTGTGAAGACACTCGCCTTGTTCTGAATTGGGAAAAATGCCTTTTTATGGTAAAAGAAGGCATTGTGCTAGGACACAAAATCTCTAATGCCAGTCTTGAAGTCGACCGTGCTAAAGTAGACGTCATAGCCAAATTACATCCACCTTCAACTGTGAAGGGTGTGAGAAGTTTTCTGGGTCATGCGGGCTTCCATCGTCGATTCATTCAGGATTTCTCTAAAATCGCCCGCCCGATGACCCACCTCTTAGAAAAAGATACTCCTTTTATCTTTTCTAAAGCGTGTATCGAAGCCTTCAATCTTCTTAAGGATAAGCTAACTAAGGCACCGGTCTTGGTTACCCCTAATTGGGAGCTACCCTTTGAATTAATGTGCGATGCTAGCGACTTTGCTATTGGTGCGGTTTTGGGACAACGAATCAACAAACATTTCCAACCAATCCACTATGCTAGCAAAACAATGACGGGGGCTCAATTGCATTATACGACAACCGAAAAAGAGCTTTTAGCTGTTGTCTATGCTTTTGAAAAATTTCGCCCCTATCTTGTTTTATCCACCACAATCGTATACACGGACCATTCCGCGTTGAAGTACTTGATGACTAAACACGACTCTAAGCCAAGACTTCTCCGATGGGTTTTACTCCTTCAAGAATTCAACATTGAAATTCGTGACAAGAAGGGATCCGAAAACCTGGCCGCGGATCATCTGAGCAGACTTGAGGATCCATATCAAGGGGAACATCCGAACAAAGAGATCAATGACTCTTTCCCCCTTGAGACCTTAATGTCTATAAATCTCAATCTTGATGGCACCCCGTGGTTTGCAGACATTGCAAACTACCTAGCGGGTGGTATTTTCATCAAAGGGTTAACATCCCAACAAAAGAAGAAGTTCTTGAATGATGTTAAGACTTACTATTGGAATGACCCTTTTCTATTCAAACAATGTGCTGATCTGATTATTCGCCGATGTGTTGACGGACCGGCAGCTTTTGACATTCTCCAGGCTTTCCACAAAGGACCCACCGGTGGTCACTTTGGTCCCAACTACACCGCCAAAAAAGTGTTTGACTCGGGATTCTATTGGCCCACCATTTATCGTGATGCTCACGAGATGGTTAAACATTGTGATGCTTGCCAAAAACAAGGCAAGATCACACATAAAGATGAGATGCCTCAAAATTTCATACAAGAATGTGAAATCTTTGATGTACGGGGCATCGACTTTATGGCGCCATTCCCTTCTTCTAAAGGCAACAAATACATCCTTGTCGCTGTCGACTACGTTTCTAAATGGGTTGAAGCCAAAGCTTTACCCACTAACGACGCGAGGGTGGTTTGTAAATTCTTGAAACAACTGTTTGCTCATTTCGGTGTTCCTCGTGCTATTATCAGTGACCGCGGGACTCATTTTTGCAACGATCAATTTGCAAGAGTCATGGCTAAGTATGGTGTCAATCACCGTCTTTCCACCGCTTATCATCCTCAAACCAACGGTCAAGCCGAGATATCCAACCGTGGATTGAAGAGAATTTTGGAACGTACTGTGGGAGAGCATCGTGCCTCATGGGCCGATAAGCTTGATGATGCTCTGTGGGCTTTCCGTACCGCCTATAAGACGCCGATTGGTTATACACCTTATCGTCTTGTGTACGGGAAAGCTTGCCACCTCCCTATCGAGCTGGAACATAAAGTATACTGGGCCTTGAAGTGGGCTAACTTTGACATCAACAAAGCCGGTGATTTTCGCAAGATTCAACTCAACGAGCTACAAGAATTGAGGAATCAAGCTTACGAGAACTCAGTGATCTACAAGGAGAAGACCAAGATTATCCACGATGCTAAAATCAAGAACAGAGAGTTCCACGTTGGTGATCAAGTCTTACTCTTTAACTCTCGGTTGAAGATCTTCTCAGGCAAGTTGAAGATCCGCTGGTCTGGTCCATTCACCATCGCCAATGTCTTTCCCTATGGCACCATTGAGCTTTCTCAGGCAAATGGGCCCAACTTCAAGGTGAATGGCCAGCGCTTGAAATTGTACTTTGGTGAGGACATCTCTCAAGAGATGATTCCATCCCTCACCACGTTTCCCTTGAATTAGTTCGGGACCGAGTCAGGCTCGCGACTCGGTAAACAAAAACAAGCGCTCCTCGGGAGGCAACCCGAGTATCTATCCCCCTTTCCCGTTTTTCATCCTAAGTGTAGGGGGAGCTTTATAGGTTGCTTGTATTTGGATGGTGATGTGATTACAGGATTAAGTGCACTCTTGGAATCTTTGAAGAACCATGCTCCCATGTTATCCGCAATACCGGTTCTCTCTCAACTATCGTGATTCAATTATCTTCATATTCACATTTGAAATTGATCACTTTAGTCGTCCCTTCCTTAGCTTGATTTAACCAACGTGCACAATGTCATAAGTGTAGGGGAGACTTTTCCCACATGCTTAAACATTGAGGACAATGTTTATCTTAAGTGTAGGGGGGACTTCTATCGAAGTTTTAAGTGGACTTTTCCTTGAAAATGCCTTCATTTAACAGGAAAATCATATTTTTCAACATTTTTCAAATTTTTTATTAACTTTGGCCATTTAGTCGTAAATTTTTAAATTTTTATCGTTGCTTGCATATGTATATACCCCGCAATAAAGTCAAAAATATTAATAAAGTGGTGTAGCTAGTTTAGAAATCTTTGACATATTAGGCCCGTTGCGATTATTTTGACTTAACCTGAATAGACTTATCCGAGTTTATTCTAGCTAGTATCCTTAACCATGTAGACCTTAATGGGTTTATTAGGCTAAGCATCCACGAGTCTCATTACTTGAGATTTTAAATTGTGGAGGACGAGAAATGATAGAGTCAATTATAAGTCGGTATTCTTGCACAAGCTCACTTGGTGTAATTATTTGCCTATTCTTCCATCACTTGCTAATAATTTATCTGCAATAAGTGAGGTCGTACGATTTGAAAGGTTACTTAGCTTCTAGCCCAAGATCGTTTAAAAGTTGCTCGGTAATGAAAAGAGTTCATAGCCAAGGCATAACTTATGAAGCGGGGCGCGACGATTGGCGAGTCCAAAAAGGCCCTAACAAGGCATGAGGATTCCATTTTATTGCTAAAGATCCAAGGTGATGTGAAAAGCCTTATTCCCAAAATCAATATGAAGGATCAAGACTCACGATGAAAAGCAATCAACTCCCATAAAGATCATGGAGAAGTCTATCCGAAAAGACCCTAACAAGGTATGAGGATAAATAGATCCATGTCCGAAAAGGAGGCGGATCGTTGTATCTCAAAATCCTAATTAGAGATTGAAGAAATAATCATGAAGTCGTGGTCAACAATGTTGGAGTACCCCTCAAAAGTCTCCAAGTGTAGAAACTCTATTAATGAAGAGAAGACCATTATCTCAAGAACGTCTCTCGAAGATATGAAGTATGAAGTACATGCCAAATATCGGCCCGAGAAAGGTCTCAAATCGTGAACCGAGTTATGCCAAGATATGAACTTTTTGATATCTCGAGAAGCAGTTTTAAGAGATTTTGTCCTTTAGCTAACTATTAATCAAATCGTCCTACTTTGCTTTCAGCCTAAATAAACTATCGAAATAAGTCCAAAAATGCATCTTCATGATCATTCTAAGACAAAAATAAAATATAAGAGATACACTTAGGAATAAGGGAGTTTAAGCATTTAATTAAGCCATGTGTGTAAGTGTTTGAATTGCTAACTTATAATAACAATGATCTCGTTTTTGAGCTTAGTTTGAGGAACGTGAAACTTGAGGGTGATAAATCTTCGCGGCACCAAAGCCCTAATGTAAGTCCTTGATATCTTTGCAAGTTATTTCCATGAAGCTATTTTCAAGTGAAAATGGTTTTCTATCCTTTAGTTTATTTTAAAGTTTTAATTTCTCTTAGTACTTTAATTTTTGTTTAGTAGTATGTTAATAAGGCCAAGGTTGATTAATTATGAGAAAAATGTAAATTTGCTTTATCACTAAGCATTGCATGAGGGCATGACAATAGTTAAGTGTAGGGGTATGCGTGGTTTGTGTGTTTGTTGTGTTTTCAGAGCCAACCGGATAAATATTGGAGAAAACATGGGATTGCACGGGTTTTATCGAGGAAAAAGACGTAAAGATGAAGTCTATAGTCCAAGAGATGCAAAAGATTTGAAGTCAATGGGCCTATTTGAAGATTTATCGAAGAAAAGGACCAAGGACGGAAGATTTACCTATGTCGAAGAAACTCAAGTCTATTAAATGAAGAAATTAAAAGACGAGTTGAAATTATTCGTCGACAAATCCCGAATCGAAATCGAAAATGTCAACTTTTCTGAAAAAGACGAGAAGACAAAAAGGAAGGAAGAAATCACACTCACCAACCAAGGGAGAAGCCTATAAATACTCCTCCCATTCAAGACTCGAGAAGTTCCTTTCTGTTATTTTTTCTTTCCTAGTTCTTAGGAACCATCTCCCTTAAGGAGTGGTTTTCATCTTTGTTCAATTTCTTGGAATCTTGTAAGTTTAAATTTTCCACTTGTTTGTTGAATCTTAAATCATTAATACAAGTTTACTTTTAATCTTTCCATCATCTTGTTCTTCATCTCTTTTTTATTCTAAGCTCTTAAGTTTTATTTTGATCATAAAAAGTAAGTGGGTTTTTGTGTTTTTGTTGTTTTGGATTAATGTTTACCTAGGGTAAAAGATTAGTGGTGAAATTGGTTTAAGTTTTGATTAAAAACTTGGTGAAATTTGGTGTTAAATTCGTGCTTTTATAACCCCCTGTTCCTCGCGCTACAGTTATTGTTCTTGCCCAGATTCCGTATAGGGATTAGTGGGTTTTCTATTGGTTCGGGATATTAATATATTCCGGATCAAGGTGGTGAATTGTTGTCTATTCGGAATATTCAAAATATTCCGAGTAGTGTTTCCTTTTCTTGATTATTCGGAATATCAATATATTCCGGATAGTGTTTTCATCTAAATATTCCGAATAGGGTTTTTCTACAATATTCCGCATGGTTGATTTTTATTATTCCGTATAGTTCTCTTTGCAAATATTCCGCATAGGGTTATTCTTCCCATAATTCCGCATAGAGTAAATATTCCGGAAAGAGTTGTGAGTTTGTTGATCATTCGAAATATCCATACATTCCGCATAGGGTACTTTTCTAAATATTCCGCATAAGGTTCCTGATCGAGACATTCCGCATAAGGGTTTCTGTTAGAATATTCCGCATGGTACAAATGTTTCGCATAGATTAAATTATTCCGAGTAAAGCAGACCTTCACAAAATTCCAGATAGCCATTATTCAGATCAATGTAAGTTTCCAGTTTTATTCCAGGTTTTTCCATTTAAAATTCTAGCTTTATTTTTATTCTCAGTAATTGCTTTTAGTTTAATTTTATTATTTCTAGCGTTTATCATTTTAGTAGATTTAGACCAAAGCTCCCCCTTTTAGTCACCAATTACAACTATTCCACTTTTGACCGTGATCAATTCGAGAAGATACCGAGAACGAAACAACGACATATATCAATTGGGTACGAGCAACGCAAAGAAAGATCTTGCAAGCAAAACCTTTTATTAACCACCCAAAATTGAGTTATTAGGACTTTATCTTTCTTGAACAAACAAGGCAATGCCTTTTCAGGAACAGTAACACCATTGTTTGCTCATATGTTAGCCCAACCTGCCAATCAAGAAGGTGAAAAACCTAGCAATGCTAGTGCTTCTCAGCAAACTCCGTCTCACCAGAGCTCCCACTCTCTAGAAGATTCACAATCTTCTTCTCACAATATTGGTATTCCACCAAACACTGATGAGATGATCCACACACCTGCTGCTTCTATTGCTGCTAGTGGTTCACCACAAGCACAAGCACCAGAGGTGGTGGATGTTGCAAATTTAACTTCTTTGTGTACAAGTTTGTCCCAACAGGTACAGGTATTGTAGAAAGATAAGCTTGTTCAAGACAAGAAAATTGCTGAATTGGAAGCTAGCCTACTCAAGTTAAAGAACAAAGTGTCATCTTGGATGAGGCAATATAGATCTGTTCAAACATCTGCAATCAGGAAGCAAAGGTTCAGGAACCTCAAGAAAAGGCAACTGAATGCAACCAAACAGTGGAGGAATATTGAAGAACAGGGAAGGAATAATGAAGAACAACCACCTTCTTCTGATAATCAAACAAGGATCTCTGGATATGACATCAATTTTGAATTGGATGAAGATGTCATGGGGACTTTTAAATATGGAACTGGTTTAGAGACCGGTGTGGATGAACCTTCAGACATGGAGATTCAACAGCAAGACCCACAACCTACTCCAGAGGAACCACAAGTTCAAGAACAAGTTCAAGAAAAATTGGTAAATCAACCAGAGGAGCCACAAGTTGCAGAAACTTTAGCAACTGAGCCAGAACCATCAGTTCAATCACCACCTCAAGCTAATTGGAGTGCTTTCTATGAGAAGTTGGAGGAAATTTCTAATCAGTTTCCTGATCCATCACCACAAAGCAATAAATCAGATAAGACTGAAGAAGTGCAAGTTGATATGATGGCTTCTATGAAAGATAAAGCATCTGGGGAAACACAAGTGATTGAAGAAACAAGTGTGTCAAATACTAGTGAAGTCAACTTTGTTGAAGATCCAAGTACTGCTAAGCCAACTGCAAGTACCGCTGACATTGTTGAAGACCCAAGTACTGCTAAGCCAATTGCAAGTACTGCTAAGCCAATTGCAAGTACCGCTGGTGATCATCCTTCACTGGAAAGTCAAAGTTCATTTGGAGAAAATGAGACTTTAGCCAAATTGTTGCTTGATCTAAAGAAGAATTTAGTTGAGAAGACTAAGCAAGCAGAAGTGGAGAAAAAGACATAACAAGAAGTTCTTGCCTCAAAGGATCAAATTCAAGGTAAGAAAGTACAAGCTTCACACCCTACAAAAGGTATAGTCATTCAATAGTTAGCTAATGAAGATGTAGCTGCCAAACTGAAGAAGAAGCTACCTAAGATAAATCCAAAGGATAAGGGGAAGAAGCAATTATTGTCAGAATCTGAAGATGAAAGTGATTCAAATGATAATATAAACAAAGTCATGTACAGATTTAATCAAATTGACCATGATGAGGAATTTGCTTATAGAATGCAAGCACAAATTCGTGAAGATGAATTGCAGGAAGAACTTGCAGCAAAGCAAAATTTGTTAGAAGCTGAAAGGATACATCAAGAATGGAACATACAAGAGTATGACAGGATTCAAGCTGAGATACATGCAAGTGAGCTTCTTGCAGACTCATTGATAGCTGAAGAAAAAGATGCATATGATGAAGAAGAAAAATCAAGATTGATTGATGATCTGGTAAGGGAGCAACAAAGATTCTTTGCTGAAAAAAGAAGGAAAGAAAAGATTAAGCCTCCAACTACTATGAGATTAGAAATCAAATGATGAAATTTCTAAAGAAAGTAAAAGGATTTACTCATATTTAGCTGGTCAAGAAAACTTTTGAAGAAATCAAGACTTTGTATGAGCAAAGTAAGAGGACTGAATTGAATTTTGTTGAGAGTGGATCTAAAGCCGACAAGAAAGCTGTTGAAGAATTCAAGAAATGTCTACAACAACAAAGACAATTTTGTAGTACTCCTAGAATTGATCCAAGTACTGCTGAACTTACAAGTACATCTCCACCTATCAAGACCACTTATGTGAGGAATAATAGAAAGGAGAAAGTAAGTTCAAGGGAGGAAGAGACTGCTCAAAGGATGAATACAGGAGTTGAAACTCAAGGAATTACTCAGACTGAAAATGTACAAGTAATACATACACAGTCAACAGTACATACAACAGTACATACTGAGGAAAAGGTACATACAAGCTTGGAAGAGGGTTCAATAGAACTTGAAGGAATTTCCAAGAGTGTTAAAAGGAAAAGATCAACAAAGCTAAAGAAGAAAGCTAAGAGAGCTAAAACTACATCAGAAGATAGTGATGATGATGAGAGCTTAAGGAAGTACTTGAAGATTGTGAACTTTGAAGATCAATGTTTTGATACAGAGATTTTTAGAAAAAGAGCATCCATTGTTAAGTGGATTTACTCTACAGATCAAGGACTTGAAGCTCATGGAATTCAGAGATCTGATGGCACAAAATGGATATTCAGACTTTTGGAAGATATTCTTCACATTCTGGATAGACAAGATATTCAAGATCTTGTAAGGTTAGTTTAAGATGCCAGTGCAGGTAAAACTGAAGTGTCACTATTATATAGGGAATTTCTCTTTATGTATGAGCCACACAAATGTGATCAAGAAATGTTGAAGGAATTAGAGAATCAGGTTCCTAGTCACTAGAGATATTACAGGTCATGTGGATTGCATATTTTGGATGTAGATGATGTTACATATTATATACTGCAAGAGAAGACTTATCCCTTCAAAAGGAAATTGTTGGAAAGGATGTTAGAACAACAATTGGAGGTTACAGAAGAGTCTGCTGATGCTTTAGAGTTGATCAAAATGGTTAAACAACAAATCAAGGATTTGAAAGATGAGGAAGAAGCTGAGAAAGAATCTTAAGTGTTTGACTTTCAGTCACACTTCATAAATGATTCTCAGTTCAGCATGTCTAACACACATAAGAACTGGCTAGTCCATAAGCAAACGGTTTATGGTAAAGACTTATCAAATCCGTTGAAAGCTGATAGTTTTCTAAAAACTATATGGTTCTAACTCACCTTGTTTCGAGACAAAGAGTTAGCTAGTCCTAGACAAACGGTACTAGGTAAAGACTTCATCAAATCCGTTGATGGTTGACAATTTACCAAAAATTGTAAGGTTTTCGTTACACCTTATTCTTTGTGAATAAAGTATTGGCTATTCCAGAGTGTACGGCTAACTGGTAAAGAGTTTATCAAATTCGTTGATAGCTGATGATTTGCTAAAAATCATGAAGCCAATACAGATTGGTGTTTTGTTGTTAACTGTTTTATTTCATGTATGAAGATTGCAGACAAAGAAGTATTAAAAGATATAATACTTAGAAGGTTTTGTTATCATCAAATCAAATGGAAGATTTATGATCAAGAGTTCAAGGACTAAACTCAAGAAGATAAATACTGATGCTGCAAAGATAAATGAATGTTTATAAGACACAAGAAGATCATAGTTTGAAGACAAAGATGATGCTCATAATGTTTGAAGATTATCTTATCAGAAGAAAATCTACATATGAAGTGTTTGGCTACATCAGTTGGATGCAAATACAAATTACCAAGTTCAATCCAAGGATGAAGGAAAGACTGAAGACATGTATTTCTAATACATCCAATACAAAAAAACAAGAAGACAACAAGTTATCATTTCTTGTTTAGGGGAGGATTGTTGGGAATTATTTGTTAAGTGTCAAGTAACGTTAGTGTATACGAAGTAATGTTAGTGTTATGTAAGTACCGTTAGTGTTAACGCGGTACATAGTAAGTACTGCTACTTATAAAGTAAGTACTGCTATGATGATTAGGACGAATATATATTTGTATAAGATATGTCATAGTTATAGTTAGAGTATATCTTATATGATATACCTAAATAGTTAGAATATTGATAATATATCGTCTGTGATATAGTTATCTTTATAGAATATTCTAAGGTTTCTAGGGTTCCTTAGTCTATAAAAGGAACATAGGTACAATGTCTTTCATGTACCTCATACAAGTCGATTAATAAGAGAATCGAATAGTTAAAAGTAATTCTGTTCTTCTGTGCTTTATAAGTTAAATTCCGTATAACTTATTTAGTGTTTAGTAAGAGTGCTCAAAGTGTTTTAGTTTGATTACAAACTAGTATACTAATTCTTAACAGAATATAGATCCAACCAAAGGGATCAACACTTATTGGGAGGTAACAATAAGCAAGTAAACATTAGCAACAAGCATAATATAAGCCCACAAAGTCACAGTTAAGCACATACAAAAAGCAGTTCAATCAGTCCTATGTCTGATATCTGACAAGACATGAGCTTTGATGTTAGATATCGGATACAACTACAAAAGAAATATTAGACATGTTCCTATAGCATACTTTTTGGTGAACTTTGATTAAGCAATAAGCTATGAAAAAGCTTTCAAACTTGAAACTAACCACAAGAATACATGAAACACCCCTGCGACTAATAGTACACCAAATATTATAACCTAAAACAAAGTCTAACTCTAGAAATCACAGTCTAATAGTTTTTGACTATTTTTATGGAAATATTTAACAAGAAATGTGCACAGACAGTTAAACAAAACAACATAAACAACACCTCATGCATACACAATAGACATCACATCTATTTGTTAGTTAATACATTTCGACCCATTATAATTAGGCCTTAAGCTCGTTTGTGTTATTTTTAGATCCTTCCAATATAGCTTATATATTGTAATCTCTTTGATTGAATGAGACAAGGAAATTCACAAATCTTACATGGTAATCACATCAATTTATTTTTCTCCTAATTCTTCTCCAATTCTCCTACGTTCCCATTAAAACCCTTATAAAAATCTCATCCTTTCGCATAAGGTTGAATCCTTGAAGGTACATCAATCATTTGTCATTATTGTTTTTTATTACGTGACATAAAGAGTCACTGATAGGTGTGTAAACACCCATCCTTTTTACCACTTAATTACAATAATAACCGAGCCAAAACGTGTATTTTATGTCTTTTATGTCGGAATTATGCGTGGTTTGTGTTTTTGTTGTGATTTAGGACGAAATTGTGAAAAGTGGAGAAAACACGGGCATTTACGGGCTTTTATTGAAGAAAAAAAGATGAAAAGACGAAGTCAAGAAGTCAAGAGTGCAAAAAGAACGGAAGTCCAAGACAAATTCTGAAGATTTATCGAAGAAAAAGTTAAAAGACGGAAGTTTACTAAAGGCCGAGGAACTCAAGTCTATTTTATTGAAGAATTAAAAGACGAGTTCAAAAGAAATCCCGAGCCACAAGTCATTAGAGCCTAAGTTTAAAGAAGATTAGAAGGAAAAAGGACTAATGGTGCAATTAATGAAGATTAAAGGCTTAAGGACCTAATGACGCAACTAAGAAGAAATGAAGGAGGGGAGGAAGCTTCCTAATCCTCCCCTATATATAGATTAGATCTTAATTACTTTCATTTTGTTGGCTAATCGTGACAATTAGTTCTTCCACTTTTAATTACCTTGTCATTTAAATACTTGTCAAATTTAAATTCCTGTCTTGCACCTTAATTACCATTTAATTCCAAGTAAGTTTTTCTTTTAATTCTTGTTAATCTTTATCTTTATCTTGTTAATCTCATTCTACCTTTCTTAATCTTTGATTCTTATTGTTTATGTTCATGTTCATGTTCTTATTCCTTCTTATTTTGATCAAGTGGTTTTGATTATCTTGTTTAGTTTTGTGAGTTTGATTGTTTTGGATTGTTTGATTTTCATTAGTATATGTTTATTTGTTAGTTTGATTTAATCTTGTGTTTGATCTAGCTTTGTTTTGATTAGATTCGGTTATATATTGTTCCTTGTTCTTCGCATGGTTTGTTTCTGATCTTTCCCAGATTCTGCTTTCCCGGACATTCTGAACGGTGTATTTCACTGGTGTTCTATCCGGAATACTAGATATTCCGAGTTGGCTTGTTATTCCGAATAGGAAAATATTCAGAATAGGGGTATTATTCCGAGTAGGTGTAATATTCCGCATAGGCTTCTTTATTCCGAGTAAGAAGTATATTCCGAATAGCCTGTTATTCCGCATAAGGGGAGTATTCCGAATAGGCTTCTTTATTCCGAATAGTGCTGGTTTTCTGAATAGGGAGCTTTATTCCGCATAGCTTATTTTATTCCGCATAGCATTAATTTCGTTTTATTCCGAGTTGCCATTTTTATTCCGAGTAAGGAACATTATTCCGGATAGGGAGGATTTATTCCGAATAGGATTATATTCCGAATAGAGTTAATTTTCAGTTTCTTTAATTTCAGTTTTTAATTTCCTGCTTTTTAATTTCGAGCTTTATTTTTCCCGCCTTTTTACTTAGTCGCACTTTAACTTTATTTGCCTTAGATTTATTTTAGATTTGCCTTAGTTTAAGATTTAGTTTTAGTTGCGTTTTAAGTTTGCCTTAGTTAGATTTAAGTTTGCGTTATTTACTTTTAGTGCCTTTTAATTTTAGTCGCGCTTTTAAATACTTGCACCATTTACTTTAAATTAGACTTAGATTTACTTTTAAGTCATTTACTTTAATTGTTTCTGCACTCTTCCCTTTACTACAACGACACACTTTTGTTTCACCAAAGAACGACTGAGTCGCACATTAAACTCCTTTTTCAATTCGAAGAGACATACTTAAAACGAACTTTAATTTTTATACGGGCCAAAAGCCTTGTATCAAATGGCGCCGCTGCCGGCTCTTTTCGTAAAGATTAACGGTTTTCTGTGAGAGACGCGTTGTTTTTTGGGATCCGTTCACTTGTGAGCGTTATTTTTCTTTCATAAAAAATTCAAAAAATCCATAAAAATTAAAAATTGTAAAAATCCATAAAAATTAAAAATTTCAAAAATCCAAAAAGATTTTATCCTTATTCTGTATATATATTGTCTTTGTGTTTGGTTTCTTTTTCTTTTGCATTTTCAGGTGTATGCGTACTAGATCTTCTACTTATCAGGAGCCCGAGACTCAAGAAGATTTAACTATGTCAGGTGTTAACAACAATAATCATCCACCGCACCTCAATAATAACAACAATGTTCTTCCACAGCCCGATCTTCGGACAATAGAGGAGCTTTGTCAACCTACCATGTTTGGACGAGGAGGACCGATTGCGCCGATGCAAATCAACGCTCCTGAGTTTTCGTTGAAGCACCACATGATTCAGCAAGTGCAAACTAACCCATTACGTTGCCTGATGATGATGCCAACAAACACCTAGACAAGTTCATTACAATCACCCAGAGCATGAAGTTACCTGGTGCCACAATGGATGTTCTACGCCTACAACTCTTTCCACATACTTTATCGCATCATGCCGAGAAATGGTTTGATCGTCTCCCGAAGAATTCTATTCATACTTGGGATGACATGACTCAACGCTTTTTGTCGCGCTAGTTTCCACCATCCATGGTCACGAGCCTTCGCAATCAAATTAGCGGTTTCAGGCAGGACCCTGATGAATCTCTTTTTGATGCTTGGGAGAGATATAATGTCTTGATCGATAGATGTCCAAACCACAACATGCTCCCTGTGACCTTAATAGATACTTTCTACAACGGATTGACTTTTCGAGATCGTGATACGATTAATGCAGCCACCGGTGGCACATTCATGAAAAGGAGACCCGAGGAGTGTAGAGAGCTAATAGAGAACATGACTACTCACCACAAAAAGTAGGATTCCTCTGCTTCTTCAAGGAACAACCCGAGAATCAATGTTTCCTCTACTTCAGCAAACCCTGAGATGACCGAACTCACCCGCATGATGACTGAAATGAGCAAAAGTATCACGCTTCTCGCTTCAAACCAACAACAACAAGTTAAAGCGGTTGCACCTTCTTGTGAAACATGCGGTGGTCCTCACTCATACACCGATTGTCCTTCAACTCAAAGAAATCCGGAAAATATGTATGCAGCTTATGGTAATTATTCACCGGAATATTACCAAGCTCGACCTCAAGGGGATAGAAATCTGCTGAGTTACCGATCCAACAATTACCTTTCAACCGGTTTTTCTCCTCAAAACCAAAACCCCGCCAACAACTTCAATAGAAGCAACCAAATCCCACCAAGAGCTTCTAATCCTTATCACCCACCCGCCCAACAAACCCCACCCATTATTCCGGATGTTGAAGCCATCATGAGAACCCAAGGTGAGCAAATCAAGAATCTACAGAGTCAAATTATCAATCTTAAAGGAGATATTACCAAGCAAGGAAATGAGATTAGATCCGAGCTTTGAGATAATATTCAATCCTCCTTCAGCAATCAAACGAATGATTTGAAGAATATGCTTGCTAGTTTCTTGCCCGCAGCTCAACCTTCTTCTTCAAGTTCTCTACCTTCAAACACCGTCACCAATCCGCGAGCAAATGTGAGTGCTATTACTACTCGTAGTGGAATTACCATTGTCGATCCACCAATCCCACCCCCATCATCTACACCTAATCCACCACCATTTATCCCTACTCCTCCTACACCTAGTATTAGTGCACCATTACCGTCTCCGCCTCGCCATGACGATGTCTCTAGGAAGGACCCTTCAACATCTCAACCTTCACCTACTACACCTGCACCCTCACCACCCAAACCTAATATCCCTTATCCTTCTCGTTTAGGCAAGACCAAAATGCTAACCAAGGAGGACTCTCAAGTGACGAGCTATATCAAGATGATTTCTCAAATGAACTTCAACATTAGCTTTCGTGAAGCACTTGTCCACATGCCCAAATTTGTCAAAGCATTTAAGGAATTGCTTAACAAGAAAGAGAAGTTGCTTGAGTTCGCCAACACATGCTTAAATGAAAACTGCTATGCAGTTATTCTTAAAGAACTTCCGGAAAAGCTTGGAGATCTCGGTCGTTTTGTGTTGCCTTGCGTGTTCAACAAAACTGAAGAATTTACTGCCCTTGCTGATCTCGGGGCTAGTATTAATTTGATGCCTTTGAGTGTTTGGAAAACACTATCATTACCCGACCTCACTCCAACAAAGATGACTCTTGAACTTGCAAATCATACTCTCGCTTACCCGTTGGTATAGCCGAAGACGTGTTCATTAAAGTTGGCACATTTACTTTCCCGGACGACTTTGTCGTTGTTGATGATGAAATGGACCCTCGTATTCCTTTAATACTTGGTCGGCCATTCTTGAGAAACGGACGAGCTTTAGTGGATGTGGCCGAAGGTGAGTTAATCTTAAGAGTCGTGGATGATGTACAAGTGTTTAAAATGGGAAAGCTTACAAGTAAATCCTTTGGAGGCCGCGAATCAGTGAATATGATTAATGTGCATGATGACTTTGTTGTCTACGACAATCCTCTATTCGGTTCTTCCATTGATAATCCACTTTTTAAAGATGATGTGGATGATTCTCCCTCCAATATGGAACCTTCTCCCATTTATGATTCTCCACCGGTCTTTGATGCTTATGATGATGATGATTCTAGCTCAGATTCGGATGATTTTGATGACCTTACTTCCGAGTATCCCGAGCTGCCTACTTACGATGATTTCGATGAGGCTGATACTCTTTCGAGCGATTCTTCTCACAATGAAGATCCTCCGCCATCACTCGATCCTACTTTGGACGATTACTCATTTGAGGAAGACTTCTCTACGTTTCTTAATACTTACTTCCCTCATGAGAGTGATGCTCCTCCTTATGATTTTGAAGATTATCGTCTTGATCCTACTTTGGATTGGAAGAACATTCTTTCTAAGGAGAAGAAACCGGTCGACACCGATATCCGCAGCACATATGATTTAACACCTCTTTGTCCCCCTGCTGAGGACGAGGTTGTGCTTCTTCGCGGATCTTCTTCACACTCTGCTGAGCCTGAGTGCTATTTTCCCTTAAAGGAAAAGGTGTTCGACCCCGGTATTGATATTCTACAGCCATCTCAGTATCCACCTGATGAAATAAAAGGAAATATCTTTGGATTTTATGGAAATCTGCTTGCACCACTTCACCCTTGCTTCCACCGTGCTCCATCGTTGCTTAAGGGAACCTTGCCTACTCTTCTTTGGCTTGCCTTGTTCGCCTTAAGCTTATGCTATTTGATGGACGAAAACTATGTCTTTGATCCTGGTGGATATATTTCATGCTTCTTCCGTTGATAATCAAGGTCGAGTCAGGCTCACGACTCGGTAAACAAAAATCAAGCGCTTCTTGGGAGGCAACCCATGCATCTATCTTTTCGCTTTCTTTATCATAAGTGTAGGGGGAGACCCTTTGGTTTGCTTTCCTCTCCTCTCTTCTTTATCAGGGGTTCGAGCTTCAAAGACACACTCTTGATGATTCTTGACGACCCGTGATTCCGTGTTCACTTCTTCCCGGTTCTATCCTAAACTCTTTTCGATTCACTATTTTATATTTTCTCAATATTAAAATAGGAATCTCTTTAGTTGTCTCTTCCTTAGCGAGATTTAAACAACGTGTACAATGTCCTAAGTGTAGGGGAGTTTACTCCCACATGCTTAAACATTGAGGACAATGTTTATGTTAAGTGTAGGGGGACTTGTATAGAAGTTAAGTGGCATTTTCCTTGTATTTGTCTTCATTTTAACCGAAAAATCAATTTTTCGACATTTTTCAAAATTTTTGATCTATTTTGGCCTATTAGTTTTTCCTTTTGTATAGTTATTTTCTTTCCTTGCTAGAAATAATCTTTAATAAAGTTCTTTTAATTTTCAAACGTTGTGAATCTTTTGACTCAACCCGAGTTTACTTGTCTAAGTTACTCTAGCTAGTATCCTTAACGTGTTTAAGTCAAGTTTTGCTAGGCTTTTATATAGGGAGCTATAAAACGCGAAAGTCTTAACTCTCACGGGTTAAGAACAAGAACTTTTCGCAAGTTCCTATAATTGATCCTAGAGAGTCGTTTATCAAGGGAACTTTAAAATACGAGTTCTAAACTTGAAAAAGTCTAAGAATTTGCAAGATCCTATAGGCGACTCGAAAACCCAAAGCTTTGATTTAATAGGCTAAGTATCCACGAGTCTCATTCCTTGAGATTTTAAACTGTGGAGAACGAGAGATGATAAAGTTAATTATAAGTTTGGTATTCTTTCGGGAATTTATGTGAGTTAATTATAAGCCTATTCTCCCATCGCTTGCTAATAAATTTATCTGCAATAAATAAGGTTGTACGATTTGAAAAGTTACTTAGCTTCTAGCCCAAGATCATTTAAAAGTTGCTCGGTATGGATTAGAGTTCATAGCCAAGGCATAACTTATTGAAGCGGGATGCGAAGATTGGCGAGTCCAAAAAGGCCCTAACAAGGCATGAGGGCTATATTTTTGCTAAAGATCCAAAGTGATGTGAAGAATCATTTATTGAAAATCAATATGAAGGATCGAGACACACGACGAAAAGCAAAAACTCCCTAAAAGTCATGGAGAAGTGTATCCAAAAAGACCTGACAAGGTATGAGGATAAATAGATCCAAGTCATAAAAGGAGGCGGATCGTTGTATATCAAAGTCCAAAATAAAGATTGGAGAAAAATGAAGAAGTCGTGGTCCAAGTATGAATCTCTCAAAACTTCAAGTGAAGAAATTCCTATTATGAAGAGAAGACCATTATTTCATGAACGTCTCTCAAGGTTTGAAGTATGAAGTCGCTGCCAAATATCGGTCCGAGAAAGGTCTCAAATCGCGAAGCGAGTTATGCCAAGATATGAACTTTATGAGGTCCCGAGAAGCAGTTTTAAAAGATTTTGTCCATTAGCTAACTATTGATTAAATCGTTCACTTTATTTTCGGCCTAAGTAACTATCGAAATAAGTCAACAATGCATCTTCGTGATCATTCAAGACAATAATAAAATATAAGAGATACACCTAAGAATAAGGGAGTCTAAGTGAATAATTGGCCCACATGAGTTCGTGTTAGTTTGCTAACTTATAATAACAATGATCTCGTTTTTAAGCTTGGCTTGGAGAAAGTGAAAACTTGAGGATGATGATTATTCATGACATTTCCAAAACCCAAGGTATGCTTTTGATTTCTTTACTTTGAATGTTTATAGTTTTCTATCTCTTTAATAAAGGCCACTATGGATTGATTATGATGAAAAGTGTAAACGTGCTTTGTAACTAATGCATTGCATGAGGACATTGCAATGTTCAAGTGTAGGGGATTTGATAGGTGTGTAAACACCCATCCTTTTTACCACTTAATTACAATAATAACCGAGCCAAAACGTGTATTTTATGTCTTTTATGTCGGAATTATGCGTGGTTTGTGTTTTTGTTGTGATTTAGGACGAAATTGTGAAAAGTGGAGAAAACACGGGCATTTACGGGCTTTTATTGAAGAAAAAAAGATGAAAAGACGAAGTCAAGAAGTCAAGAGTGCAAAAAGAACGGAAGTCCAAGACAAATTCTGAATATTTATCGAAGAAAAAGTTAAAAGACGGAAGTTTACTAAAAGCCGAGGAACTCAAGTCTATTTTATTGAAGAATTAAAAGACGAGTTCAAAAGAAATCCCGAGCCACAAGTCATTAGAGTCCAAGTTTAAAGAAGATTAGAAGGAAAAAGGACTAATGGTGCAATTAATGAAGATTAAAGGCTTAAGGACCTAATGACGCAATTAAGAAGAAATGAAGGAGGGGAGGAAGCTTCCTAATCCTCCCCTATATATAGATTAGATCTTAATTACTTTCATTTTGTTGGCTGATCATGACAATTAGTTCTTCCACTTTTAATTACCTTGTCATTTAAATACTTGTCAAATTTAAATTCCTGTCTTGCACCTTAATTACCATTTAATTCCAAGTAAGTTTTTCTTTTAATTCTTGTTAATCTTTATCTTTATCTTGTTAATCTCATTCTACCTTTCTTAATCTCTGATTCTTATTGTTTATGTTCATGTTCATGTTCTTATTCCTTCTTATTTTGATCAAGTGGTTTTGATTATCTTGTTTAGTTTTGTGAGTTTGATTGTTTTGGATTGTTTGATTTTCATTAGTATATGTTTATTTGTTAGTTTGATTTAATCTTGTGTTTGATCTAGCTTTGTTTTGATTAGATTCGGTTATATATTGTTCCTTGTTCTTCGCATGGTTTGTTTCTGATCTTTCCCAGATTCTGCTTTCCCAGACATTCCGAACGGTGTATTTCACTGGTGTTCTATCCGAAATACTAGATATTCCGAGTTGGCTTGTTATTCCGAATAGGAAAATATTCAGAATAGGGGTATTATTTCGAGTAGGTGTAATATTCCGCATAGGCTTCTTTATTCCGAGTAAGAAGTATATTCCGAATAGCCTGTTATTCCGCATAAGGGGAGTATTCCGAATAGGCTTCTTTATTCCGAATAGTGCTGGTTTTCCGAATAGGGAGCTTTATTCTGCATATCTTATTTTATTCCGCATAACAATAATTTCGTTTTATTCCGAGTTGCCATTTTTATTCCGAGTAAGGAACATTATTCCGAATAGGGAGGATTTATTCCGAATAGGATTATATTCCGAATAGAGTTAATTTTCAGTTTCTTTAATTTCAGTTTTTAATTTCCTGCTTTTTAATTTCGAGCTTTATTTTTCCCGCCTTTTTACTTAGTCGCACTCTAACTTTATTTGCCTTAGATTTATTTTAGCTTTGCCTTAGTTTAAGATTTAGTTTTAGTTGCGTTTTAAGTTTGCATTAGTTAGATTTAAGTTTGCGTTATTTACTTTTAGTGCCTTTTAATTTTAGTCGTGCTTTTAAATACTTGCACCATTTACTTTAAATTAGACTTAGATTTACTTTTAAGTCATTTACTTTAATTGTTTCTGCACTCTTCCCTTTACTACAACGACACACTTTTGTTTCACCAAAGAACGACTGAGTCGCACATTAAACTCCTTTTTCAATTCGAAGAGACATACTTAAAACGAACTTTAATTTTCATACAGGCCAAAAGCCTTGTATCAGTCACGTTCATATATTATATCCCATTCATTAATGGTTGAATGGAAGTATTATAATAGCTAAAGTAATATCAAAGATTGAGTATACTATACAAGCCGAAGGTTTGTAGTCATTCTTCATATTCTTGGTTTTGGGATTTATTTGTTTGTAGAAAACCAGTATGATTCATAATGAAAATACCAATAGTGGTATGTACATCAGTGGGAATGGATTAGATTCTTTTGTGCCTCCTGGCTCGTATGTTAATGGACAACAACAACCTATAGTTTTTTCTACTATGTCACTCGAGGATTCAACCTGGAACATGGACACAGGTGCATCTTCACATCTTAATTCTGATATTAATAACTTAAGTACTATTTTTAATTCATGCTTATATCCTTATGTTCGTGTTGGTGGCGGTAAAACTATACCCGTCACAAACACGGGCCATAGCATTCTTCCAACTCTTAGTCGCCTTTTACATCTTAATAATGTCCTTATCACCCCTAATATTATTAAAAATCTTATTTCTGTGCGTCGGATTACTAGGGATAATAATTGTACTTTTGAATTTGACGCTTTCGGTTTCTCTGTGAAGGATTTCCTAACTCGTCACATCTTGCTAAGATGTGACAACTCAGGTGATCTCTATCAGGTAACCAAAACGTTGTCCGTTCCAAGTGCTTTGATGTCTCTTACTCCTTCTACGTGGCACCAACGCCTCGGTCACCCGGGTGATGACGTGTTACACTCTCTTGTTACTTGTAATTTTATTTCTTGTAATAAGGAAAAGTCTCGTAATGTTTGTCATGCTTGTCAGCTTGGCAAACATGTTAATCTTCCCTTTTCAAATTCTACTTATATTGTTTCTGGATGTTTTGAGATAACTCATTCTGATATTTGGACATCCCTTATTGTTAGTACGGGTGGTTTTAAGTATTACGTGATTTTTGCTTATCACTTTTCTCATTATTTGTGGATTTACCCTCTTCGAAATAAATCTGAAGTGTTTTCTAAGTTTGTAAACTTTTGTTCTTATGTTAACCATCAATTTAAGTGTGACATTCTTAACTTTCAATGTGATCATGTTGGTGAGTTCGATAACACCCAACTTCTTGACCTTTTCTCAAATGGAATTCAAATGAGATTTTCCTGTCCTAAAACCTCCCAACAAAATGGAAAATTAGAACGTATGATTCGTACTATAAATAATATGATTCGCACGTTACTTTTCTAAGCCCACCTTCCGCCTACATTTTGGGTCGAGGAACTTCACATGGCCGCCTACCTTCTAAATCTCCTCCCCTCAACAACCATTCAAAATAAGATACCGCTTACCAACTTGTTCAACAAACAACCAAACTATTCCAAACTTCGCACTTTTGGATGCTTGTGTTATCCCCATTTGTTTCCACCTAACAAACTTGCTCCACGAGCCACACCATGTATATTTCTAGGTTACCTAGCCTATCACGAAGGTTAACGATGTCTTGACCTAACTTCACACAAAATTATTATCTCCAGACATGTAACCAATGACGAACATCAATTTCCCTACAGAACTATACCACCTCCCATCGCATATGAATTCATTGACACTTCTCCTTCGCTGATTACTTGTCATGTAATACATAATCCTCCGCACCATACTCCGCTACCAACACCTACTCCACCACCAACATCTATTGTTGACCCGCCAACACCTCAAACACCAACTCGTACCTAAGTTACTCCTGAACTAAACCATTATAGTGGCCCACCAATTGGTTTCTCTCCACTTACCTCGACCCACTCCACCCATAACCTTACATCACCCATGAGCTAAACCAACCTACATTTAATTCAACACCGACAACCCAAACTCAGGCTCAAGCCCAAGCCCCATTTACAGCCTCATTTCTAATAGAGACTTAAACCAACACCACCTCTCAACCCATCACTAGTAATCCACCAACTAGAACTCACCTATGGTCACTAGAAATCAAGATGGCACACGTAAGACCACCTAACGTCTAAACCTTCATGTTTCTCATACCTCTTCCATACCAAAATCCCCATATCTTGCTTTATCAAATCTGAACTGTCAGAATGCTATGTATGAATATAATGCTTTAATTCAAAATAGTACTTGGGTTCTCGTTCTAAGACCTCCTGGTGCAAATATTGTGCGGTGTTTGTGGTTATTTCGGCATAAATTTAATGTAGATGGTTCATTGAGTCGGTATAAAGCTCGTTTGGTTGCCAACGGTAGTAGTCAGCAAATTGGTATTAATTGTGATGAGACTTTTAGTCCGGCTGTCAAGCCAGCCACTATTCATACTGTGCTTAGTCTTGCATTGACGAGGCATTGGCCTATTCATCAACTTGATGTTAAAAATGCTTTTCTAAATGGAGATTTATCAGAGACTTTCTACATGCACCAGCCTCCAGTTTTTGTTGATCCTCGGTATCCTCATCATGTATGTCGCCTTCAAATGTCTTTATATGGGTTGAAACAAGCCCCTCGTGCTTGGTTTCAACGATTTGCTTCTTATGCTACCCGAGTTGGATTTTCTCCTAGTAGATGTGATTCCTCTTTATTTGTTTACAGATCTGGTACTGACACAACATATTTATTGATTTATGTGGATGTTATTGTTCTCACAGCTTCTTCTAAAACTTTGCTTCAAAAGATTATTTTCTCTCTACACAAGGAGTTTGACATGACAGATCTTGGTGCTCTTAATCATTTCTTAGGGAGTTCTGTTACACGTGACACTACAGGGATGTTTCTATCTCATAAGAGATATGCTATGGAGTTGCTCGAACGAGCACATATGCTCAACTACAATCCCACTCAGACTCCTGTTGACACCGAGTCCAAGCTTGGTCCCGAGGGGACTCCCATTTTAGATTCTACTTTGTATCGGAGTCTTGTAGGCGGCCTACAATATCTTACATTCACTCGTCCGTATTTGTCTTATGCTGTGTAACAGATTTGTTTATATATGCATGATCGCCGGGAGCCTCACTTAGCTGCTCTCAAGAGGATTCTTCGTTATGTTCGGGGCACTTTGGATTTTGGTTTACAGTTATATGCATCATCAGGGTCTTCTCTTGTCGCTTACTCCGACGCCAATTAGGCTGGTTTCCCTGCTACTCGCAGATCTACATCTGGGTATTGTGTATTTTTGGGTAACAATCGTTTATCATGGTCTTCTAAGCGACAACCAACTCTTTCACGTTCTAGTGCTAAAGCTGAATATCGGGGTGTTGCTAATGTTGTTGCTGAGGCGGCTTGGCTGCGCAATTTACTTCGAGAACTACATACAACACTATTGACCGCTACTCTTGTGTATTGTGATAATGTTAGTGCCGTTGATGTGTGGGAAACGTGTCGGTGTATTTTAATGTAATACGTTATAGAGTAAATTACCTTTAGGAAAAAGTAATAATCTAAAATTCGCTTAAGACGGATTAATTACACACGAGAATGCTCCCGGTTCGTTGTACACGAAGAAACTGTGAATTTGAGACTTTCGTTTTAATTTGGACAACTGATTCGAATTGGTTTCGGTTTTTATCTAAAATCCTACGTTTTTAAGTAAAAGTGCATGAACCGTACCCAAAATAAATCTAAAAGACGAAAATTAAACTATATTATTTTTTTACTTTACTTATTTAATATTTAAACTAATAAAATAAATCTAATTTATTTAAACACTTATTTTATTAAAAGTAATATAATAATCTTTTGTTTATTTAAACAAACAAATATTGCCTAATTAATATAAAAAAATTATTTATAAAAGTAATTTAAAACTTTACTTTAATTTTAAAACTTATACTTTAAGGAAAAAATAAGTCTATTAATTTTAAAGACAGGACTAGTACAAAAGCGGTTAAATAATCTCTTAAGCAGAAATTAAATAAAAGAAACCTCTATCTCAGTTGGTAGGGGCGTGGGTTGCTAAGAAGAGGTCTCGAGTACGAGACTTGATATGGAAAATATTTTTGTTGAATTTAATTTTTATAACAGTTAGTTAATAATTTTACATCACAGTATGTTAAGAAACATACAGTAAATTCGAATGAATGATTATGCAGATATGTAATTCAGTTAACAATTTAATCATACAGCAAAAATAGTCAACACAAACACACTAGCAATAACAAAATAAAAACTGATATATCAAAACACAACATTTCAGCAATACAAATCAACAATTAAACAAAATCAACAATGCAGCAATACAAAACAAACACAGCAACTCTTTTCAATCAGTTAAACTAACTCATATCCTAATTCCAACAGATCTCTCGATTTAAATAAGACCAGGAGCAAACTAATTAAGCAGGAAAGTAAACCATCGAGACTCATAAAGCTACAATAATAATTAACTAATATAGAAGCAAAATCTCAGCAACAATAGCAGAGTATGCTAATATTAAAAATTTATAACAGATAAAACATCAATCTAACATATTCATGTTTCCAATAAAACTCAGATTCGTAAAATTTATCAATTCAAAAGCATATTATTAAAGTTACTTAACTGCAATAACATATCCATACATCCAAATAACAACTCAAATCAGTTTACCTATCCAAATAACACATCTATGGTATTATTATAACAAACTAGCAACCATTAACAACAATATCTAACACAGACCTATACTCAAAGTAAACTACAATTATCAGTTTCAAATAATAACATTCACACAACTACAGAATACAATCAAACAACTAATTAATACAGAGAGTAAAACTTGTGCTTAACCATTTAACTTGACGATAACCCGTTGATGAAGAAGGTGAGCGTTGAGCTCCCTTAAATAATTCGACTCGACACCACAAAAAAACATCACGAATCAAAAACACGAACCACCATCCACCATCGAATAACACCATAATGAATCTCGGACCATCAATCTCGGACCACGAACATATACGAACCAATAGTTTTTTATATCTAACCAGTGGGTTAAACTTGTATCCCTTAATCTACTCAAATGTTCATATAAGCTATGATATTCAGCTTATAAAAAACCATTCACAATTATAATAATAACTTATTATAGATTTGAACAGTATAAATTTTAACAAATAACAAACGAGATAACAAGAATATGAGACTGAAAATCACTTCTATTAAATCAAATAAAGCATTACAACATTTAAAAATAAAAATACAATTTTCTATCTAAAAACTAACATTATAACTGGTAAAATAAAAAAAGGGATGATTTTACAGTAAAAATGAAGGGTAATTATAGCTAAACCAGAGGGGTTGGGTTGAGGAGGAATCAATCTTGAGCCCTTGGATCAGTATCTTAGCCTTCTCTTTCTTCCAATCTTGATTCTACAGTTGATATGTGCCTTTGATCACACGGATCGCCAGTATGGACAATTGTGTGCTAGTTTACTGCTTATGTGGCAATAGGCGATTGGAACTCTTGTCAGATGGCAGTGATTCATCCAATAGGATATTGAGAAGTGATGCAACCAAGTGCCATGCTGGCACTTGGTACTTGGAATCTTGGTGGTATACACGCGTCTTCTTCCCTTGATTATCTGAATTCCCTTGCGTGGAAGCCACTCACTCATTGATTGAATAAACCCCTAAAAATTAGGGTTCTTGAGCAGCTATTGTTCTTTTTCTCTCTCTCTCTCTCTCTCGTCTATTTTTATTTATTTCTTTATTTGACCGTATAGGTTGACCAAGGAAAAGTTATAACTTCTTTCCACCGTCTTATTTAGTCATGGGCTTGGACTTTTTGGAACCAAAACGTATAAAACTTCCATTCGTCCCTTATTTAACTTGATTTGGCTATGGGCTTTTGATGGACCCAAGTCTTGTACATACTTCAATCCGTGGCATTTTTTTGGGCATTCATTTGACTTGGGCCTTCATTACTTGGACTAGTTAACACAATAAGCTTATTAATTCCATAAATGGGCTTTTGGGCCCATTAAGTATATGTGGGACCCACTTGGCCTAATAATCATGAAAAACAATCCCGTATTTTGGCTCTTGATTAAAACTTCAAACTCGTGTCAATTTTTGCCGGTTTTTGTGATCTTGGTACCTACACACATAAAACAATACAACAAGCATATACAATGCAATATTCATACAAAATATGCAATTTATGTCCATTGTGTGATATAAATGATATGAGTATTTCTACTCATATCAAACTCCCTCTTGCTAAGCAATTGCCGTGTCCTTACGCAATGATAAAATAGAACTACTAACTACACTTTTATTCAACCTTTAACACTTCATTAAAACAAAGACATAATGTATTACTTTCATTGTCGAACAATAACTTTTAGGAACATAAAACTCGAATAGATTCATCGTCCTCGACTTTTCACCCATTCCATGCTAAGTTCAAAAACAAGATCATTGTAGGTACAAGTCACAATGCTAACACTACTCATATGTCAAAATTGTGTAATACTTTTTCTCCCCGCAATCCTAGTTATTAAGAAATGAAAATATATATCTAGAATTTTTTTAACTATTTTGTCATGGATCACAAGGATTCATATTGACTTATTTTGATAATTATTGGTCCAAAAATAAAGTAGACACGATTTAATTAATAAGTAGCTAAAGGACACTATCTTTTAAAACGTTTATCATAATTATAAAAAGTCCATTTCTACACATAACTTTGATCACGACGTGGGATCTTTCCCGGACCGATATTTGGCATGTGTTTCACACTTCCTCTTGTTATGGTCTTCTCTTCAATTATAGCACACATCTTTCTTCTTGATATGACTTGATTCAAGATGCTTCATTTTTTACCACGACTTTCTTCACTTGTCTTTTTTCTCATTTTGGGACTTTGATTATGCAACGATCCACCTCTTTTAAGGACTTGGATTTTTAAACTCATCTGTAAGCATTTTTTGAGCTTTTTGGATTCATAGACTTGTCCGCAACCTTTTTGGAGTATTTTGCTTTTCGTCGTGTATCTTCATCCTTCATTTTGGATTTGGACTTGTGAACTTCACATTTTCTTGGATTTAGCAACAATAGGTAATCCTCATGCCTTGTAAGGGCCTTTTTCGATTTGCCAATCTTCGCATCCCGTTTTGATAAGTTATGTTTTGAAAATGTACTTTTATATAATCATAATTAACTTTTAAACGATCTTGTTCTAGAAGCTAAATACCGCATGACCTTATTTATTGCAATTTATTAATCCTAATGCATTGATCTTATGGGAAAAAAAGCCACAATTAAAAAACACATGAGTTTTTGAAAGAACATTTTCATGTCTCTACGTTTAGCATGATCACTTGTCTAACTTTATCACTTCTTGTTCTCCATATTGTAAAATCTCAAAAATGTGAGACTAATGTATACTTAGCCTTGCAAGTCTAAATTAAGACTATATCAAATCAAAGTTTTGGGTTTTCAAGTCATTATAGGATCTTGCATCTTCTTAGACTTAGATAAGTTTAGAATTTGCGTTTTAAAGTTCCCTTTATAGATGACTTTCTCGGATCAAGTCCTTGTTCTTAACCCGTAAGAGTTAAGACTTTCGCGTTTTAAAGTCCCCTATATAAAATTCTAGCAAAACTTGATTCAAGCGGGTTAAGGAATGAGCTAAGATAAAGACCGGTCGAGTAAAAAACTATTCTTATTTTCACCAACGGAAAGCCTACATTTGTGTCAAAAACACTTATTTCTTTATGATTAAACACAAAATTGCACTAAAAATTTATAATTTCTATGAAAAATGAGAAAAACGATTATGTAAGAACACGACAAAAGCAACTGCAAGAGATTATATCGATTGACTCCCCTATGCTAAAACCAAACATTGTCCTTAATGTTTCCTAGCTCAAGAGTAACACCCCCTTGCTAGAACACAAAGATTCGAACGCAAAAGTCCTAACATGGTAAGAGTACGCAAATCTATAAGCCGTTTATTAATTAAGCTTAAGATAAAACATTAGTCGATAAAAATCAAAGGATAGTGAATTCCCCATGTGACAATCGAAGTATGGAAGCTCAAGTGGACCGGCCAAAAACCAAACATGAAAGTCTTCAATGATTAGGGTGATACCTAAGATTCACATCACAACAAAACACGAGCACGAGCTTGAAATATCAAGCCTTATTTGTGTTAGAAAATAGAAAGAAGATAGAATGTATGGGACTCCCCCACAAGGCACCTCGTTTTTGGTAACCGAGTCATGAGCTCGACTCGATCCCCGAATTCATTGGTCCTTAGGGAAAGTTTGGAGATCCGGAACAACCTCCGTAGGTATGTCCCCTCCAAAATAGTGCTTAACTCGATGACCATTCACCTTAAAGTTAGGCCCTTTAATAAGTATGAAAACACTTATCCTTTTACCACTTATTTCCAATAATAACATGACCAAAACGTGTATTTTTATGTCATAAAAGTCGGAATTATGCGTGGTTTGTGTTTTTATTGTGTTTTAGGACCAAAAGATGAAAAAGTAAGAAAACACGGGCTTTCACGGGCTTTTATCGAAGAAAACGAGAAAAGACGAAGTCAAGAGATCAAGAGTGCTTAAAGAACGGATGTCCAAGACCTATTCTGAAGAATTATCGAAGAAAAAGTCTAAAGACGGAAGTTTAATGAAGTCGAAGAACTCAAGTCTAAAAATAAATGCTTGAAAACTTAAAGACAATATTAGAAAAATACTTGAACACTTAATAAATCTAAAACTTGAAAACTTTGTAAAAACAAGAAATTAATCTCATCCGAATACCAAATCGGAATATACTGATCGGAATGTGTAACAGGAAGTGATCGGAATATGGGAAAACAAGGCTAATCGGAATAACACTAAAAAACAACCCCTCAATCGGAATGTTGTAATCTGAATCTTATCGAAAAGCACTTGTCGGAATACAAGAAAAGAATCTAGATCGGAATAAGTTAAAATGATAAAATCGGAATATATCTAAAACCAACAATCGGAATACATGAAATCGAGTCAAATCGGAATGTGTTAAAATCAAGCTATCTGAATAAGATAAAATCACTCCAATCAGAATATCAAATAATTCATGCAGTCGGAATGTAAGAAAGGAATCTAGATCGGAATACTATGCCAGATACTCACGTCGGAATGTCAAAGAATCCCCACTATCGGAATATCTTAAAACCCTAATCCGATCAAGTGATCGGAAAAACAAAGAAGTAATCGGAAAACAAAACCCTTTTCTGATCTTGTAGATCGGAATAAGGTGTCCTGATTGGAATGTCAAATCAATGGGGTTTCACAAGAGGTAATTCGCTTGCAACTTTTTCCTTTCTCCTTAGAGGGACAAGCCCGACATTGGCTTGATAAGAAACCGCCACAAAGTATTCTTACGTGGACGGACTTAGAGACCAAATTCATAAACTACTTTTTCCCACCCTCTCGTACTACCGCTTTGCGAAATGAAATCATTACTTTTGAACAAAAGTACGATGAGACTTTTAGTGAATCTTGGGACCGTTTTAAAGAACTTTTAAGAAAGTGCCCACAACATGGTTTTACCAAAGTGCACCAAATTAATACTTTTTATAATGGTTTAAGCATGAATGATCAAGATTCACTAAATAGTGCCTCGGGGGGTAATCTTTTGGTTAAGTCTACTAATGCCGCTTGGGATATTATTAAGAACAAGTCTAGAGTGCAAACCAAGAGTGTTCGGACCAATGTGGCTAGTGCTAGCACTAATGAGAGCGACAAGAGACTTGATAAGCTTACTTCGCTTGTTGAATCACTTGCTCTCCAAGCCGCCAATAATACCAAAGCTATCACTGCCCAAGCCAATGCTATGACTCAATCATGTGATATATGCGGGGGATCTCACTCATACACCGATTGCCCTTCGACTCATGACAATCCGGAAAATTTGTATGCCGCCAACGGTACCTATTTTACGGGAGGCTATCAAGCACGTCCTCAAGGTGACCGTAACTTGCTCAGCTATCGCTCAAACAACTTTCTTTCACCACCCGGTTTTCCCCCACAAAACCCAAACAACCTCAATCGCAACAATCAAAACCAACCTCGTGCTCCAAATCAATATCCAAACCAAAGAAACCCATATCCACCTGAAAGAAACAACCAAGTTTACCAACAACCTGCTTATCAACCACCCACCTACCATGCTCCTCCTCCCAACCAACCCACCGCATTACACCAAGATGTTGAAACCTACATGAGAACTAATGATGTGATTGTGCAAAATCTTCAGCGGGAAATGGCCAACTTGAAAGCAGATATGGTGAAGCAAGGGAATGATCTTCGTGCTGATATGCGAAACACTTTGGCAAGTCAAACGAATAACTTGAGGAACATGATGGCTAGTTTCTTCCCTAGTAATCAAGCCTCTGGATCGGGTTCTCTTCCGAGTAACACCGTTGCTAATCCAAGAGGGGAGATGAAAGCAATCACCACTCGCAGTGGAAAAGGTTTAAAGGAACCCGAGCTTCCTACACCTACACCAGTGATTGTGACAAAGGAAAACGAGTCTCCTTCTCCAAATCCTCCATCTTCTATTCCTCCAACTTCTACTTCTCCTATTCCACCACCTTCTACTTCTACCCCTCTACCACCCAAGGATGTGAGTGCAAATTCTATCCCAAAGCCTTCATCTCAACCCAATATACCTTATCCTTCGAGGTTGCGGAAAGAGAAATTGAAGAACAAGGATGATATTCAGGTTTCGAACTTTCTTAAAATGTTTAAACAACTGAATTTCAATATCTCCTTTGCTGAGGCTCTCGCTCACATGCCTAAATATGCGAAAATGTTTAAAGATATTCTTAGTGAAAAAGAGAAGCTTCTTGACATTGCTCAGACCCAACTTAATGAGAATTGCTCCGCGGTTCTCTTAAGGAAATTACCAACCAAACTTGGTGATCCGGGTCGTTTCTTGATTCCTTGCAACTTCCCTGGGGTAGAGAATTGTATGGCCCTAGTCGATCTAGGTGCTAGTATAAACTTAATGCCTTTAAGTGTTTGGAAGCAATTATCTCTCCCCGAGCTAGTCCCCACCAAAATGACTTTCGAATTAGCTAACCGTACGGTTGCTTATCCAGTGGGGATAGCCGAAGACGTCTTCGTTGGTGTCGACAAATTCACCTTCCCGGCGGATTTTGTTGTCGTTGACTATGAGATGGATCCCCGTGTTCCATTAATCGTTGGACGTCCATTCCTGAGGACCGGTCACACTCTCATCGATGTAGCCACGGGTGAATTAATCATGAGAGTTGGTGACGATAAAAATCGTCTTCAACATGGGTAAACTTTCTAAGCAGCCTTAGGAAAACGAGAGTGTTAATTTCATTGATGTTCTCGATGAGGCTTGTGAAGAACATTTCAAAGACGCTTGTAAAGGTGGTTCTTCTTCTCTACCTATTGTTGAGACCGTTGCCTCTATTTCTCCATCACTAACTCCATTTGGAGAAAGTGATTTCATCTTGAAAGAATTTGAAGCAACTTTGGGAGCTGTGGACTTGCAATATGACGATTCTTCCTCCAATTGGGATGAAGACATTCGTACCATTGAGAAACTTCTCAATGAGGACCATATTTCTCCACTATCTCCTAAGGATATCTCTATCGATGAACCGAATTTGACTACGCCTTCCATCGAAAATCCTTCGGATTTAGAGCTTAAGGATCTTCCGTCTCATCTCGAGTACGTTTTCCTTGAAGAAAACAAGAAGTTACCGGTCATCATCGGAAAGGACTTGAAGGAAGAAGAAAAATCCCGACTTATCGCCGTGCTGAAGAATCACAAGAAAGCTATTGCATGGAAAATCTCCGATATTCGTGGAATTGATCCTCACTTTTGCACACATAAAATTCTCATGGAGGACGACTTTAAACCTACTATTTAAAGCCAAAGAAGGGTGAATCCTAAGATCCATGACGTTATCAAAAAAGAGGTTATTAAACTTCTTGATGCGGGAATGATCTACCCTATCTCGGATTCACCATGGGTTAGTCCAGTCCATTGTGTGCCTAAGAAAGGCGGAATCACCGTTGTTCCCAATGAAAACAACGAGTTGATTCCTACTCGTCTCGTTACAGGGTGGAGAGTTTTTATAGACTACCGCAAACTCAATGATGCTACGATAAAGGATCATTTTCCCCTTCCTTTCATGGACCAAATGCTTGAACGTCTAGTGGGTAATGACTATTACTGCTTTTTAGACGGTTTCTCCGGGTATTTTCAAATTCCCATCGATCCCAAAGACCAAGAGAAAACCACATTCACTTGTCCTTATGGAACATTTGCCTACAAAAGAATGCCTTTCGGCTTATGCAATGCTTCTAGGACTTTCCAAAGGTGTATGATGGCTATCTTCCATGAAATGGTTGAAGAAACTATGGAAGTCTTCATGGATGATTTCTCGGTTTATGGTGATTCTTTCTCTTCTTGCCTTGCCAATTTGGAACGCATGCTTAAGCGGTGTGAAGACACTCGCCTTGTTCTAAATTGGGAAAAATGCCATTTCATGGTAAAAGAAGGCATCGTGCTAGGACACAAAATCTCCAAAGCCGGTCTTGAAGTGGACCGTGCTAAAGTCGATGTTATTGCAATATTGCCTCCACCTTCAACCGTGAAAGGTGTGAGAAGTTTCCTCGGTCATGCGGGCTTCTATCGTCGTTTCATTCAGGATTTCTCTAAAATCACTCGCCCGATGACCCACCTCTTGGAAAAAGATACTCCTTTCATCTTTTCCAAAGAGTGTCTTGAGTCCTTCAATCTTCTTAAGGATAAGCTAACTAAGGCACTGGTCTTGGTTACCCCTAATTGGGAGCTACCTTTTGAGTTGATGTGTGATGCTAGCGACTTTGCTATTGGAGCGGTTTTGGGCCAAAGAGTGAACAAACACTTCCAACCAATCCATTATGCTAGCAAGACAATGACGGGGGCTCAATTGCATTATACCACTACCGAAAAAGAGCTTATAGCTGTAGTGTATGCTTTTGAAAAGTTTTGCCCCTATCTTGTCCTTTCTCCCACCATCGTGTATACCGATCATTCCGCGTTGAAGTACTTGATGACTAAGCAAGATTCTAAGCCAAGACTTCTTCGTTGGGTTTTGCTCCTTCAAGAATTCAACATTGAAATTCGTGACAAAAAGGGAGCTGAAAACCTAGCCGCGTATCATCTCAGTAGACTTGAGGATCCTTATCAAGGGGATCATCCGAACAAAGAGATCAATGACTCTTTTCCCCTTGAGGCCTTAATGTCTATCAATCCAAATCTCGATGACACCCCGTGGTTTGCGGACATTGCAAACTACTTAGCGGGTGGAATTCTCAAGGAAGGGTTAACGTCCCAACAAAAGAAAAAGTTCTTTAAAGATATTGAACATTATTTATGGGACGACCCTTACCTTTTCAAACAATGTGCTGATCTAATTATTCGTCGATGTGTTGATGGGCCGGCAGCGGTACAAATCCTTGATGCTTGCCATAAAGGACCCACCAGTGGTCACTTTGGTCCCAATTACACCGCGAAGAAAGTATTCGACTCTGGATTTTATTGGCCCACCATCTATTGTGACGCTCACGACATGGTTAAACATTGTGATGCTTGCCAACGACAAGGCAAGATCACATATAAAGACGAGATGCCTCAAAATTTCATACAAGAATGTGAAATCTTTGATGTATGGGGCATCGACTTTATGGGGCCATTTCCATGATCTAAAGGGAACAAGTACATCCTCGTAGCCGTTGACTACGTTTCTAAATGGGATGAAGCTAAGGCTCTCCCAACGAATGATGCGAGGGTGGTTGTGAACTTTTTAAAGCAGCTGTTTGCTCGATTCGGTGTTCCTCGTGCTATAATCAGTAACCGCGGGACTCATTTTTGCAATGATCAATTTGCAAGAGTCATGGCTAAGTATGGTGTTAATCATCATCTTTCCACCACCTATCATCCCCAAACCAATGGGCAAGCCAAGATTTCCAACCGTGGATTGAAGTGAATTTTGGAGCGTACTGTGGGAGAGCATCGTGCCGCGTGGGCCGATAAGTTAGATGATGCTTTGTGGGCTTTCCGTACCGCATATAACCCGATTGGTTGTACAACTTATCGGCTTGTATACGGGAAAGCATGCTGATGAGACTGCTTTTATACATAGTCTCATCGTCCAAATCGTGCTTAAAATGCATTATATATCATCAAAATACCCAAATACATGCTTGTGTTTGTTGCTTGTGTATTTTAGGTACGGATATTGAGAAAATGACAAAAGATCACAAGAATCAGTCAAAAACGAACACGGGAAACGAAGTCGCACGATGAACCAAGCCCTAATGAAGAATTTTCCAAGAAAACCCTTGAAGATTTGAAGAATTATGAAGAAGGTTCCTCCAATATGGAAGAATTGACACTTTATACCCTTGTATCTTCATAATTACAAGTTTGGTCCCTAAAGTTTGTCAAAATTACAAAAAGGACCCTTAACTTTGAAGAATTGGCAAATTTAGTCCCTCAACAAAACTAAATTGTCAATATTGGTCCTCCAAGAAGTCAACAAGCAAGTCAAACCTTGAAGAATGAAGAACATGCCAAAATCAGTCCTTCAAATATCATCAAATTGCATGTTTAGTCCTTGTTTCAAGTTAAAAAAGTTATTGTGCCAAAAGTGTAAAATGCCCAAAGTTATTTACAAAGGAAGAAAGAATTGTGGCTATTTTATACAAGATGAACAAGAAATGAAACATGGGGGTCCTTTTCTGCCAAACAACCTAAGATATACCCACCACTCACAAGCCTCCACGTCACCAACCTTAAACAACCCAGCCAATCACAACCTTTCCTTGGCCCACGTCAGAATCCACCCAACCTTTTTATTTAATCAGTTTTAAACTGATTATAATTGTGAGGGAAACACGTTTTTCTAATTTTAATCACCCTTAACCCAATCAAACCCCACCTTCATCACCTCCCTAATCCCTTAAACCCTAACCTAATTAAAACCTTAAATCAAAGGGTTTTCAACCCATTCGCTCCAGAACCAAGATTAAACGTATCCTCACCCAATCCCACTTCACAAAACCCACTCCCCTTCACCCAAATGGACCCCCCATGCTCCCCTGCAACGTCTCTTTCACACAAACCCCAACAAGCAGACAAGATCAACGCCCAACATGACTCTACTTGTCCTCCACACCAAATAAACGGCCAAGATTGCTTGGAACATCACAAACAACAGCTGTCTTCTGAAAGATCACATGGAGGCAAAATTTTGACCAAGATTCAAAATCATCCAAGGGCATTTCAGGGTTTTTCTACATTAGGGTTTTATGATTTCTAGATTGTTCTGTAGCCATTATATAAGGCACCCCTAGCTTAGCATCTTGTTCTTGTTCTTTTTTGTCTCCTTTGTCACTTCCCTGTAAATCCAGTTTTTTTTAATGAATGAAAAAATGGTGTTGAGATGTTGATGAGAAACAAAGATCCATTTACCTTCTATTGTTTGATTGTGTTCTAAGTTCCAAGTTTACTTTTTAAGTTTTTAAAATTCAGTCTTGTTTTCAAAGTTTCTGAAAATTTAGTTTTTGGTGAAACCTTATTTCAAAGTTTGATTTTGCAGGTTTGTAAGTGTGTATGGTCTAAGTGTTTTGAAAGAAAAGGAGTTTGAGAAAAGTTTTTGAAAAAGATTTGAGAAGTTTCAAAGATCAGAAAGTTTGCATTTTGTGCTTGTCCATTTGTTCTTAGCAGGATTGAAGTGTTTGTTGTCCAAGTGATCTGCACAGACCCGGGTCTGTTGGGAGGTGGCTAAGCAGCCACTAAGGGACCTGGATGTAGGTCCCTTAAGGTAAAATCCTTGTTTCCTTTTTCAGTGTTCTTATTTGGTGATTTATGTGATATTGCATGAAAGTTGTTTAGATGTTATTTTAGCTGTTTGTTTATGTTGATTTATGACTGGTATGCATGTTAGGAGTACTTAGGATTAATTTGGTTAGGTTTTGAGTAGATTTGGTTTGAAAAAGTGGTTACTGAAATTATTAAGGAGTGTTTGGATTTGCATATCAACTTGACTTCTTGGCAAAATTTTGTGTTAAAATCTGTTTAGACATACTCATAGGGTTGTTATAGGTTGTATGCTAGAATTGTTTTTCGGTTTTGTGGTATTTTAAACAAGTTTGCATGCTTAAATATTGGAAAACATAGCCTAAATCAGAAAGTGCTTGTTTTGACTGATTTTTGTAGAATTTGCCCATCAATTCTTGTTAACTGTTAGATATTAGGGCCTAGTAGGATTGTGAATCAGTTATATGCTAATTGGTGGATTAGTGTGCAAGATTTAAGGGATTGAATCTCATATTTGTGCAAGTAAAAATAGGTTACTATTCATCAGAAACTTGTTTTAACTTTCAGTCACATTTTTGAGCTTATTTGGTGTGATCTTGTGTGGAACTTATGTTTTCATTGTGTTTGCATTGACTCCCTATACTCAACTGAGTATAGGGGTGCCCATTTGACCAAACAAAAACCATCCAAGAGCTTTCCTAAGCTCAATTGGTCAACTGACCACTTTTTTTACACTAACAGTGGGAACTCCTTTCCCACTGATAGCTCATCTGTTAACCCTGCTAAGCAAACAGACAAAACTTGTCAAAGTGTCACTATCAGAATTCAAACTTTTTTGTCTTTAGTGCCCTAAATTGGGAATTAGGGCTTGAAATTTGTTTCAGTATTTTTCTTATTTTATTTTTGATTTTTCTGATTAATTAAATTTTTATTTACTGTTCATTTAGTATTTATTAGATTAAATAGCTATTTTAAATACTTTTATTATTTCTGTTTTTGGCATTTAGTGCCAAAAGTTGTTATTTTTCAGTTTTAATAATTTTCATAGACTTAGAAAAAGATTTTAAGATTTTTGGTATAAAAAGTTTCTACTGTTCATCTTTTTATTATTTTTTAGAATTAATTTAAGTTAATTAGGGTTTTTATTAAACTGTTTTTGTCTTTTAGTGAAAAATTTAATATTTTTCAAACTTTTTCATTTTTCTACTGTTCATTAGAGTAATTTAGGATTTTTAAAATTGTTAAATTATTTTTAGCATTATTTTATTATTTTTTATAATTATTTTAGTTTTAAAATAGTTTTTAGTGATTTAAAAATAGAAAAATAGTTTTCAAAAATTAGGAAAAATACTTTTTAGTCTTTAGATAATATAAGTAAGTTATTTGTTCAATAAAATAATATTTTGGACATTTTGATTAATTATATTTAATTTTAGGGCTTTAATTAGCATTTAAAATTGAATATTTAATTAATAAAAGGTTTTAAAATATTTTTATTGGATTTTTATTCTTATTTATATTATTTTAGACTACTTTTAGCTTTTAATTAATTATTAGGTACAAAATTTTTAATTTTGTAGTTTTTTTACGGTTTTACGTGATCGCCTTTTTCGTCGTAGTTTAATCCGTTTTCGTAACCGTCTTTCTCTTCTAATCTCATTTCTTTCTTTCTTTCTCAATCATATAATCACAAATCAATATCATCTCTTAACACAACGCACTAGCCTCCTTGAGAACGAACTCACTTTTAGGGTCATTCACACACGGTTTTCCTAAATCGTCGTGCACACTTGCCCTAATTTTACCTTCCTTTTCCTAAAGGGGTAAATTTTACTCAACATCATTTCGGCGCCGCTGCCGGGGAGGCATGTTGTGTTTTGGTTGAACATTGTTGTTTTTGTATATAGCCATAATAGTATTTGTATTAGTAGCACTCTACTAATACGTATTATCGTTTTTCGTTTTTTGTGAATACTATTACTATATTGTATACGTAGAACAATAAATTTACAAGTACTCCAAATACGTGAGAAATCACAACCTTGACTTGGGAGGTCATTACCCAATCATTGTATTCGAATCTCAAACCAAAGAAAAAGGCAAAAATAGATAAATACTTTCGTGAAGCTCGATTTTGAAAAATACAAACTATAAGGTGGGTATAAGGCGGTTGTATTTCACGACCTAAAGGAAAAAGGCTCTTAAGTGCTTCGCGCCGCCTCGTTTCCTCCGCTTGCTTGTGCGTATTTTGAGATTGAAAGCTAATCGAGGGTTTTGCCGCCCAATGTATTACTTAAGTATCATATATATTTTCTTGGTTTCATTTGATTAAACCCTCTTGAACGATTTGGTGTTCCACCATCGTTCTAAATTCATCGAAGGCGTTCACTTCACGTGATCGTTTTCATTCCTTGAGGCTTCTTTAATCGAGAGATTTGATTAAGGAGGAGATTTGTAGATTTGTGTCTACTTAATACATTCCACAAAATCCAAAAAAAAGTAAAAACAATCAAAAAACCTCAAAAAAATTGAAAAAGTAAAAACACCAAAAAGAATCTTCTTTGCTCACCCTCTCGTTGTACGTAACGTTTATGAAAACTCGCTCCAAAGCAAGACGTGCTCGTAAACGAAGAAACAAATCAACCACCCCTTCTAGTGAGGAGTCTCCTATTGACGAACCCATTGTAGTGAAAGAAGCACCCATGGCTAATCGAACCATGATGGAGTTGCTTCAAGCACCCACCGAGGGTTATGGAGAAGCGATTGTGATTCCCGCTATCCTTGCGGAGAATTTTGAGGTTAAGACGGGTTTGTTGTCCATGATTCAAAACAATAAGTTTCGAGGTGACGAAAAGGACAACCCTCATAACCACATTCGCCAATTTAATCGTCTCACCGCCACTTGCAAGTTTAAGGACGTCTCTAACGACTCGATTAAGATGATGCTTTTTCCGTATTCCTTAGCGGGGCCCGCAAAAATTTGGTTAGAGAAAGAGCCACCCAATTCTGTATTGACGTGGAAGGATCTCGTTTCAAAATTCGTGAACCAATTTTTTCCGCCCTCTAAGACTACGCATTTGAAAAACGAGATTTCAAAGTTTTCACAAGAGTATAATGAGAGTTTTTCAACGGCTTGGAATAGGTTTAAGGAAATGTTGCACGAATTTCCTCATCATGGTTTTTCCGACTTGCATCAAATTGACACGTTTTACAATGGCTTGAACGATCATGAGCGTGATTATCTTAATGCCGCCGCGGGTGGTAATTTTTTGTGTAAGACGGTCGAGGAAGCATTGTTAATCATTGAGAATAGGTCTAAGGTCTATAGTCCTCGTAGCACGTCGAGTGTTCGTAAGGCTTCATCTTCGCCTTCGCCTTCATTGTCACACACCGTTGATGCTTGCCAAATTGAGGCTAATTTGGAGAACAAGATTTTTGATATGCTTAAGGGATTGTTAATTCAGTTTAAAGTTGGTGAACAACCCACTCCCGCTACGGCTAAAGCGGTTGAGGTTTCTTATATGTATTGTGGTGGAGCTCACGATTATTCCGAGTGCATTACCAACGGTGGTAACACTTCGAGTGCCTTCGCGGCCGCGAGAACTTATAACCAAAACGGTCAAGTTCCCCGCACTAATCAATTGACTCCACCGGGTTTTCCACCAAATCAAAATACTAACAATTATCGAAACAATCAAGTTGGTTACCAAAGCAATCAAAGAAACAATTACAAGGGTAATAACAACTATGGGAATCAAGGAAGTAGTAGCCAATTGCAAAATCAAAACCAAAACCGTAATTTTCAAAACACGAGTCAAGGTCTTCAAAATGTTTACACTAAAGAACTTCCAATGGACTTTTTGAATTACGCTACGGCAAATGATAAGATTTTGGAAAACATTCAAGAGCAATTGGCTAGTCAAGCTAGGGACACGGCTAAAAACACCAAGGAGTTAGCTAATTTTGTGAAGGAAAATCTTAACATGAGAAATGAGTTGAAAAATGATTTTGCTAATCAAATTAGAGGTCAAAACAATAAAATTGAACAAAGTCATGCTAGGCTTGAACAAAGAATTGACCAAAGAGCCGCTAGTCAAGATGTTAAGTTTAATAGTCAAGATGCTAAGCTTAATGCCATTTTAGAAGCCGTCATGGGGAACAAAGCCTCTACTGCGAGAAGTTTGCCTAGTAACACCATTTCAAACCCGAAGGGAGAGATGAAAGTGATTACCACACGAAGTGGTAAGGCACTTAAAGAACCGACTCCTCAACCAATTACTCCAACGGTGGAGGAAATTGAGGAAGAACCCGAGGTGGTGGTCGAAAAGGAGCATATCTCAAGCCCACAAAGTACCGCTCATGCCACACCTACGGTCGACCCTTTACCAACATTGGAACCCGAGATTCCAAAGGCTATGCCTATGCCCCAACCCACACCACCCTTGCCTTACCCATCGAGACTTAGGAAGGAGAAATGACAAGAGCGCGACAACTATCAATTTGAGCTTTTTATGAAAATGTTTTGTGAGTTGCACCTTAATGTGAGTTTCGCCGATGCTTTGGTCATGATGCCTCGATTTGCCGCTAACTTTAAGAGTATGTTGAACAACAAGGAGAAATTGCATCAATTGTCTAGTTGTTCATCGGTTTATCTTAATCGCATACCTCAAAAAGTCAGTGATCCCGGTAAATTTTTTATCCCTTGTGCAATTCAAGATATGGAAGAATGCTATGCCTTGGCCGATCTTGGTGCTAGCATTAATTTGATGCCACTTGCAATCTTCAAGTCGCTCAATCTTCCTAATCTTACACCTTCACTAATGTCTATCGAGATGGCCGACCATTCCACGATTCGTGCATGTGGTTTGGCGGAAGACGTTTTTGTGAAAGTGGGGAAGTTCTACTATCCCGTAGACTTTATCGTCGTTGTTATCTCCACGGATCCTCAAGTTCCTCTTATTTTAGGTCGTTCGTTTTTAGATACGTCTATGGCTTTAATTGATGTACATGCTAGAAAGATCACCTTACGTTTCAACGACGAGGAACTTGTTATAAACGCAACTCAAAATTCTCAACTTTCTCATGTTTATTCCGTTGCTACCATAAACCTCGTTGATATGATCGACGTGGTTTGCGAGGAATTTTCACAAGAAGTTTTAGGGTTTGGTGATGAAGAAACTAGTGGCAATCCCACTATGTTAGATCCAATTCTTGATAATTCGACACCAACCTTCACTCCATTTGAAGGTGGTGGTTTTACGTTGGAAGAATGCAATGTTCCACGTACATGTGACGAAGACCTCGACAACGATGAGGACTTCTCGATTATCAAGGATTTTCTTAACGATTTCCCATTTCCTCCACCCGAGGAGGTTATGATTATCGAGCCCAAATCTTCACTTGAGGAACCACCTATCCTCGAGTTGAAAGATTTACCTCCTCACCTCGAATATGTCTATTTGGAGGAGGACGATAAGTTGCCGGTTATTATTGCGAAGGAACTTTAGAATGATGAAAAAACCGCACTTGTCGATGTTCTAAAGGATCACAAAGGGGCGATTGCGTGGAAGTTATCCGACATTAAGGGAATCGATCCCAAGTTTTGTACCCACAAAATCTTAATGGAGGAGGATTTCAAGCCCACAATCCAAAGTCAAAGGAGGGTGAACCCCAAAATTCACGACGTCATAAAAAAGGAGGTCCTTAAACTCCTTGACGCGGGAATGATTTACCCTATTTGTGATAGCCCTTGGGTAAGTCCTATTAATTGTGTCCCTAAAAAGGGAGGGATGACCGTTGTGCCAAACGATGCCAACGAGTTGATTCCCACTAGACTCGTGACCGGATGGAGAGTGTGCATTGACTATCGAAAGTTGAATGAAGCCACTCGAAAAGACCATTTTCCCTTGCCCTTCATGGACCAAATGTTGGAGCGTCTTGCGGGAAACGATTTCTATTGCTTTTTAGATGGTTTTTCCGGTTACTTCCAAATTCCCATCGATCCTCGTGATCAAGAAAAAACTACGTTTACATGTCCATATGGAACGTTTGCCTATCGTAGAATGCCATTCGGACTTTGTAATGCACCGGGAACCTTTCAAAGGTGCATGATGGCTATTTTTCATGATATGATCGAGAAGACGATGGAAGTCTTCATGGATGACTTTTCCGTGTTTGGTGATTCTTTCACTTCGTGTTTGTCGAATCTTGAGAGAATGTTGAAACGTTGTGAGGAAACCAACCTTGTGCTCAATTGGGAGAAATGTCATTTTATGGTTAAGAGTGGAATCGTCTTAGGGCACAAGGTCTCGAAAGCGGGGATTAAGGTAGTTCAAGCTAAGGTAGACGTCAACGCCAAATTACCTCATCCCAAAACCGTCAAGGGAGTTAGGAGTTTCCTAGGCCACGCGGGCTTTTATCGTCGATTCATCAAGGATTTCTCGAAGAATTCTCGACCCATTACACATCTTCTTGAAAAAGAGGCACGTTTTGTCTTTGACGAAGATTGTGTACGAGCCTTTGAAATCCTTAAGAGGAAACTTACCGAAGCTCCCATTCTTGTTGCTCCCAATTGGAACCTCCCCTTTGAGCTTATGTGTGATGCTAGTGATTACGCCATTGGGGCCGTTTTGGGGCAACGTCATGATAAGCACTTCTTGCCTATTCACTATGCTAGCAAGACGATGACCGAGGCTCAACTAAAATACACTACAACGGAAAAGGAGTTCCTTGCCGTGGTGTATGCATTTGAGAAATTCCGACCTTACCTCGTCTTGACAAAATGCATAGTGTATACGGACCATTCGGCTATCAAGTATCTCATGGCAAAGTAAGATGCTAAGCCTAGATTACTTCGTTGGATTCTCCTCCTTCAAGAATTTGATCACAAAATCGTTGACAAAAAAGGAGCCGAGAATCTAGCGGCCGATCATCTCTCTCGTTTGGAAGATCCTCACCAAAGTGTTTACGAGCCCAAGGAAATCACCGAAACATTTGCGCTCGAGACACTTCGTGTAGTGAATTCTAAGCTTGATTCTTCCACCCCATGGTTTGCGGATTTTGCAAATTACCATGCGGGTAACTTCATCATTAAGGGTATGACGACTCAAGAAAACGAAAATTCTTTCGTGACGTCAAGTTCTACTTTTGGAACGACCCTTACTTGTTTCGAACTTGTGCGGATCAAATCATCCGACATTGTGTATTTGGCACCGAAGCTTCTAACATCCTTAGAGCTTGTCACGAGGGACCCACGGGTGGTCACCACGGTGCTAATCTCACGGCTAAGAAGGTGTTTGATGCCGGCTTATTTTGGCCTACTATTTACCGAGATGCACAAGATCTTGTGAAGTCGTGTGATGCATGCCAACGACAAGGAAAAGCCTCACAAAAAGATGAAATGCCACAAAATATCATCCAAGTGTGTGAGATCTTTGACGTTTGGGGTATAGACTTTATGGGGACGTTCCCATCATCTCGTGGTAATAAGTACATTCTCGTTGCGGTTGACTACCTTTCTAAGTGGGTGGAGGCCAAGGCCTTGCCCACCAATGATGCTCGTGTGGTAGTTAAGTTCTTGAAAAGCTTGTTTTCTCGGTTTGGAACCCCTCGTGCTATCATAAGCGATCGTGGAACCCATTTTTGCAACGACCAATTTGAAAGAGTTCTAAGGAAATATGGGGTTACACATCAGCTTTCTACGGCTTATCACCCACAAACGAGTGGGCAAGTCGAGGTTTCAAACCGAGCGTTGAAGAGGATCTTGGAGAGATCCGTAGGGGAAAACCGACAAACTTGGTCGGATAAGTTGGACGATGCTTTATGGGCCTTTAGGACCGCTCATAAGACGCTCATTGGGTGCACTCCCTATAAGCTTGTGTATGGAAAGAATTGTCATTTGCCTATCGAGTTAGAACACAAGGCTTATTGGGCCCTAAAGCATTGTAATGATGATATGGAGACCGCGGGAAAACACCGGAAAATGCAATTGAATGAATTAGATGAATTGAGGGATATTGGTTATGAAAATTCATTGATTTATAAAGAGAAAACTAAAAAGTTGCATGATTCTAAAATTAAAAACCGGGTTTTTAACATTGGGGATCAAGTTTTGCTTTTTAATTCAAGATTAAAAATCTTTTCCGGTAAATTGAAATCCCGTTGTTCCGGTCCATTCACCGTGACTCAAGTGTTTCCGTATGGGACCATCGAGCTAGCTCAAGATGATGGTCCTAACTTCAAGGTGAATGGACATAGGTTGAAGCACTACTTTGGCGGGGAAGTTCCATCCTTGAACTACCTCGACCAAGTCACCTTCCCCAATGATAACTAGTATTGAGGGGATCGAGTTGAGCTCATGACTCGGTAATCAAAAACGAGGTGCCTCGTGGGGGAGTCCCATTCTTATCCTATGTACATATTATCGCTTTCTAATGTAGCTTACGTGTGGGGATTTGTGCCCTTCCAACCTTAGTTCCGTGGTTGTTTGTGAATTGTGGTTTTTAGATCATGATCTTCACGATTGGAGCCTCTCGTGTTCGTTTTATGGGAGCACTCGATCGTTTGCTTTGGAGACATTTCTCAATATCCATGATATATCCTTTGAGTTTCTAACCTTAGGTTATTAGCACACTTCATAAACGGCTATTAATTTATTTACACCCTTTCCATGCTAGATTAGGCATTCGACTACGTCTCTAGTATGGGGGTGTTTGCACCCCTAGACTCGAAACATTGAGGACAATGTTTAACTTTAGTATGGGGGGGGGTGAATAGATACTTGCCTTGCCAAACCTTCACGCTTTCCAAAGTTTATCTTTTTGTTTATCGTTTTTGCTGCAAAATAAGGCTAAAAATGGCCAAATTTTAAATTTTTTCTCATGTTTTATAAGTGTTTGAAGACACGAATGTAGGTTTTCCGATGGCGAGAATAAGAGTAATTTTTGACTCGACCGTGCGTGTTGAGCACTTAGCTTTGGTTCCTTAACTACACATTAGGCTAAGTCTCTTAAATGAGGACGAGAAATGATAGGGTTAATTATAAGTTACTATGCTAAACGTAGAGTACTCGTATTCTTTCAAAAACTCATGTGTTCTCGTTGTTTGCTTATTCTCCCTTCGCATGTAAATATTTTTTGCTTAATAAATATTGACTTAGCGGTTTAGTTAGGATTGTTGGGTTTCTAGTCTTTTCTAGTAGCTTCCGTGTAATTAAATTGGGAAGACATTAAGGTATCGCCAGCGTCACGGTTTTGAAGTATTGGCACCCGAATAATCGAAAGCTTCACCTAATAATAAGATTTCAAGTGCTCACCTAAATCTAGCAAACAATTTGAAGCCCCACAAGGCCTAAAATCTATGCAAAATTGAAAGTGAATCAAGCCTTAATCTTCGAAGCTTTAAAGATCCAAAATTCGCTTTAGCGTGAGGATATACGTCTTTGGCTAATAAAAGGCAAGGCAAGACCGAAGTCATAATAAAAGCTTCATGGCGAAGTTTAATAAAAGATCGAGGTTAACCAAAGATAATAAGGCCCTTCCGTTAGGGGGCGTATAAAAGTCTTGGTAATAAGTCTCATGTTCAAAACCGTTATAAAACCGTGTTTATCGATTCTTCTTGTCAACTTAATTTTTTAACATCGTTGTCTATTAGGAGGGGTTATTGATTTGATTGTCTTAGTTACACCGTTAGGACTCTATTTTTAGACCTAAATCTCTATTATCGCATAAGTCAAACAATGTATCCTCGTGAAACATTCAAGACAAAATAAAATATAAGAGATACAACTTAGGAATAATGGGAGGATAAGTACGTGATTAGGGCATATGAGTAGTGTTAGCATTACTAACTTATAATGACAATGATCTCGTTGCACGCTTGGCATGGAATTAGAGTGAAAATCGAGGACGATGAAATTATTTCTAACGAAGCATTCACGTGTTCTTATTCTATGAACCTAAACGTCCCATTTTGCGATGAAAATCATACATTATGTCTAAAACGCAAGTAGTAGTAGCAATAGTAGTAGTGTAGCTAGTTTATCATTCCAATAAAGTAAATAAAATGAATTTTGGAGGTGTTATGATACTTTATTCTAGCATTGCGTGAGGGCACGACAATGGTTTAGTATGGGGGAGTGATGAGACTGCTTTTATACATAGTCTCATCGTCCAAATCAGGCTTAAAATGCATTAAATATCATCAAAATACCCAAATATATGCTTGTGTTTGTTGCTTGTGTATTTTAGGTACGGATATTGAGAAAATGACAAAAGATCACAAGAATCAGTCAAAAACAAACACGGGAAACGAAGCCGCACGATGAACCAAGCCCTAATGAAGAATTTTCCAAGAAAACCCTTGAAGATTTGAAGAATTATGAAGAAGGGTCCTCCAATATGGAAGAATTGACACTTTATACCCTTGTATCTTCATAATTACAAGTTTGGTCCCTAAAGTTTGTCAAAATTACAAAAAGGACCCTTAACATTGAAGAATTGGCAAATTTAGTCCATCAACAAAACTAAATTGTCAATATTGGTCCTCCAAGAAGTCAACAAGCAAGTCAAACCTTGAAGAATGAAGAACATGCCAAAATCAGTCCTTCAAATATCATCAAATTGCATGTTTAGTCCTTGTTTCAAGTTTTTTAAATGTTATTGTGCCAAAAGTGTAAAATGCCCAAAGTTATTTACAAATGAAGAAAGAATTGTGGCTGTTTTATACAAGATGAACAAGAAATGAAACATGGGGGTCCTTTTCTGCCAAACAACCTAAGATATACCCACCACTCACAAGCCTCCACGTCACCAACCTTAAACAGCCCAGCCAATCACAACCTTTCCTTGGCCCACGTCAGAATCCACCCAACCTTTTTATTTAATCAGTTTTAAACTGATTATAATTGTGAGGGAAACACGTTTTTCAAATTTTAATCACCCTTAACCCAATCAAACCCCACCTTTATCACCTCCCTAATCCCTTAAACCCTAACCTAATTAAAACCTTAAATCAAAGGGTTTTCAACCCATTCGCTCCAGAACCAAGATTAAACGTATCCTCACCCAATCCCACTTCACAAAACCCACTCCCCTTCACCCAAATGGACCCCCCATGCTCCCCTGCAACGTCTCTTTCACACAAACCCCAACAAGCAGACAAGATCAACGCCCCACATGACTCTACTTGTCCTCCACACCAAATAAACGTCCAAGATTGCTTGGAACATCATAAACAACAGCTATCTTCTGAAAGATCACATGGAGGCAAAATTTTGACCAAGATTCAAAATCGTCCAAGGGCATTTCAGGGTTTTTCTACATTAGGGTTTTATGATTTCTAGATTGTTCTGTAGCCATTATATAAGGCACCCCTAGCTTAGCATCTTGTTCTTGTTCTTTTTTTTCTCCTTTGTCACTTCCCTGTAAATCCAGTTTTTTTTAATGAATGAAAATATGGTGTTGAGATGTTGATGAGAAACAAAGATCCATTTACCTTCTATTGTTTGATTGTGTTCTAAGTTCCAAGTTTACTTTTTAAGTTTTTAAAATTCAGTCTTGTTTTCAAAGTTTTTGAACATGTGGTTTTTGGTGAAACCTTGTTTCAAAGTTTGATTTTGCAGGTTTGTAAGTGTGTATGGTCTAAGTGTTTTGAAAGAAAAAGAGTTTGAGAAAAGTTTTTGAAAAGTTTCAAAGATCAGAAAGTTTGCATTTTGTGCTTGTCCATTTGTTCTTAGCAGGATTGAAGTGTTTGTTGTCCAAGTGATCTGCACAGACCCGGGTCTGTTGGGAGGTGGCTAAGCAGCCACTAAGGGACCTGGATGTAGGTCCCTTAAGGTAAAATCCTTGTTTCCTTTTTCAGTGTTCTTATTTGGTGATTTATGTGATATTGCATAAAAGTTGTTTAGATATTATTTTAGCTGTTTATTTATGTTGATTTATGACTGGTATGCATGTTAGGAGTACTTAGGATTAATTTGGTTAGGTTTTGAGTAGATTTGGTTTGAAAAAGTGGTTACTGAAATTATTAAGGAGTGTTTGGATTTGCATATCAACTTGACTTCTTGGCAAAATTTTGTGTTAAAATCTGTTTAGACATACTCATAGGGTTGTTATAGGTTGTATGCTAGAATTGGTTTTCGGTTTTGTGGTATTTTAAACAAGTTTGCATGCTTAAATATTGGAAAACATAGCCTAAATCAGAAAGTGCTTGTTTTGACTGATTTTTGTAGAATTTGCCCATCAATTCTTGTTAACTGTTAGATATTAGGGCCTAGTAGGATTGTGAATCAGTTATATGCTAATTGGTGGATTAGTGTGCAAGATTTAAGGGATTGAATCTCATATTTGTGCAAGTAAAAAAAGGTTACTATTCATCAGAAACTTGTTTTAACTTTCAGTCACATTTTTGAGCTTATTTGGTGTGATCTTGTGTGGAACTTGTGTTTTCATTGTGTTTGCATTGACTCCCTATAATCAACTGAGTATAGGGGTGCCCATTTGACCAAACAAAAACCATCCAAGAGCTTTCCTAAGCTCAATTGGTCAACTGACCACTTTTTTTACACTAACAGTGGGAACTCCTTTTCCACTGATAGCTCATCTGTTAACCCTGCTAAGCAAACAAACAAAACTTGTCAAAGTGTCACTATCAGAATTCAAACGTTTTTGTCTTTAGTGCCCTAAATTGGGAATTAGGGCTTGAAATTTGTTTCAGTATTTTTCTTATTTTATTTTTGATTTTTCTGATTAATTAAATTTTTATTTATTGTTCATTTAGTATTTATTAGATTAAATAGCTATTTTAAATACTTTTATTATTTCTGTTTTTGGCATTTAGTGCCAAAAATTGTTATTTTTCAGTTTTAATAATTTTCATAGACTTAGAAAAAGATTTTAAGATTTTTGGTATAAAAAGTTTCTACTGTTCATCTTTTTATTATTTTTTAGAATTAATTTAAGTTAATTAGGGTTTTTATTAAACTGTTTTTGTCTTTTAGTGAAAAATTTAATATTTTTCAAACTTTTTCATTTTCCTACTGTTCATTAGAGTAATTTAGGATTTTTAAAATTGTTAAATTATTTTTAGCATTATTTTATTATTTTTTATAATTATTTTAGTTTTAAAATAGTTTTTAGTGATTTAAAAATAGAAAAACAGTTTTCAAAAAATTAGGAAAAATACTTTTTAGTCTTTAGATAATATAAGTAAGTTATTTGTTCAATAAAATAATATTTTGGACATTTTGATTAATTATATTTAATTTTAGGGCTTTAATTAGCATTTAAAATTGAATATTTAATTAATAAAAGGTTTTAAAATATTTTTATTGGATTTTTATTCTTATTTATATTATTTTAGACTACTTTTAGCTTTTAATTAATTATTAGGTACAAAATTTTTAATTTTGTAGTTTTTTACGGTTTTACGTGATCGCCTTTTTCGTCGTAGTTTAATCCGTTTTCGTAACCGTCTTTCTCTTCTAATCTCATTTCTTTCTTTCTTTCTCAATCATATAATCACAAATCAATATCATCTCTTAACACAACGCACTAGCCTCCTTGAGAACGAACTCACTTTTAGGGTCATTCACACACGGTTTTCCTAAATCGTCGTGCACACTTGCCCTAATTTTACCTTCCTTTTCCTAAAGGGGTAAATTTTACTCAACATCATTTTGTGGTTCCCGCGGCCGCGAAGCACTTAATGCCACATCCCTATCGAGCTGGAACATAAGGCATATTGGGCCTTGAAGTGGGCTAACTTCGACATCAACAAAGCCGGTGATCTTCGCATGATTCAACTCAACAAGCTTAATGAATTGAGGAATGAAGCTTACGAGAACTCACTGATCTACAAGGAGAAGACCAAGATCATCCACGATGCAAGCATTAAGAACCGAGAGTTCCACGTTGGTGATCAAGTCTTACTTTTTAACTCTCGGTTGAAGATTTTCTCTGGCAAGTTGAAGAGCCGCTGGTCTGGTCCATTCACCGTCGCCAAAGTCTTTCCATATGGCACCATTGAGCTTTCTCAGCCAAATGGGCCTAATTTCAAGGTGAATGGCCAGCGTTTGAAGCTGTACTTTGGTGAGGACATCTCTCATGAGATGATTCCATCCCTCACCATGTTTCCCATGAACTAAAATTGGGTCGAGTCAGGTTCGTGACTCGGTTATAAAAAACAAGCGCTTCTCGGTAGGCAACCCGTGATCTATCCTTTATCGTTTTCATAATAAGTGTAGGGGGAGCCCCGTATGTGTTTGTTGTCTTGTTTCTTATTCTCTACAGGGATTTAAGCTTCAAATAGCACCTCGATGACTTTTGACGAACCGTGATCCCGTGTACCCGTCTTCCCGGTTCTATCCTAAACTCTCGTGAATCAATATTTCATATCTTATATGTTCACATTGAAATCACTTTAGTTGTCCTTTCCTTACCAAGATTTAAACAAAGTGCACAATGTCCTAAGTGTAGGGGAGTTTACTCCCACATGCTTAAACATTGAGGACAATGTTTATATCAAGTGTAGGGGGGACTTCTATCGAAGTAAGTGGTATTTTCCATGAATTTGCCCTCATTTTAACCAGAAAATTTGATTTTTCGACATTTTTCAAAATTTTTAATCTATTTTGGCCTAGTTGTATAGTTGTATTTTCCTTTGTTATGGTTATTTTCTTTCCTTGCTTAAATAAAGTTTAATAAAGTGGTTTTAAATTTTTCAAAGTCGTGAATATTTTGACTCAACCCGAGTTTACTTATCTAAGTTTACTCTAGCTAGTATCCTTAACGTGTTTAAGTCAAGTTTTGCTAGGCTTTTATATAGGGAACTTTAAAACGCGAAAGTCTTAACTCTCACGGGTTAAGAACAAGAACTTTTCGCAAGTTCCTATAATTGATCCTAGAGAGTCGTTTATCAAGGGAACTTTAAAATGCAAATTCTAAACTTGAAAAAGTATAAGAGTTTGCAAGATCCTATAGATGACTCGAAAACCCAAAACTTTGATTTAATAGGCTAAGCATCCACGAGTCTCATTCCTTAAGATTTTAAACTGTGTAGGACGAGAGATGATAGAGTCAATTATAAGTTTGGTATTCTTTCGTGAATTTATGTGAGTTAATTATGAGCCTATTCTCCCATCGCTTGTTAATAAATTTATCTACAATAAATAAGGTTGTACGATTTGAAAAGTTACTTAGCTTCTAGCCCAAGATCGTTTAAAAGTTGCTCGGTATTAATTAGAGTTCATAGCCAAGGCATAACTTATTGAAGTGGGATGCGAAGATTGGCGAGTCCGAAAAGGCCCTAACAAGGCATGAGGGCTACATTTTGTTGCTAAAGATCCAAAAGTGATGTGAAGAATCATTTATCGAAAATCAATATAAAGGATCGAGACACACGACGAAAAGCAAATACTCCCCAAAAGATCATGGAGAAGTCTATCTGAAAAGACCCTAGCAAGGTATGAAGATAAATAGATCCAAATCCTAAAAGGAGGCGGATCGTTGTATATCAATGTCCAAAATAAAGATTGGAGAAAAATGAAGAAGTCATGGTCCAAGTATGAAGAATCTCTCAAAAACTTCAAGTGACGAAATTCCTTTTATGAAGAGAAGACCATAATTTCATGAACGTCTCTCAAAGATTTGAAGTATGAAGCCGCTGCCAAATATCGGTCCGAGAAAGGTCTCAAATCGTGAAGCGAGTTATGCCAAGATATGAACTTTATGAGGTCCCGAGAAGCAATTTTAAAAGATTTTGTCCTTTAGCTAACTATTGATTAAATCGTTCACTTTATTTTCGGCCTTAATAACTATCGAAATAAGTCAAACAATGCATCCTCGTGATCATTCAAGACAAAAATAAAATATAAGAGATACACCTAGGAATAAGGGAGTCTAAGTAAATAATTGGCCCACATGAATTCGTGTTAGTTTGCTAACTTATAATAACAATGATCTCGTTATTAAGCTTGGTATGGGGAACGTGAAACTTGAGGATGCTAAACGTTCATGGCAGCCAAAACCCAATGTAAGTCTTTGATTTCTTTACTTGTTTCTATCTTTTTATGTTTAGTATTTAATAAAGGCCAAGGTGGGTTATTTATGATGGAAAATGTAAACCGTGCTTTAAAATTAATGCATTGCATGAGGGCATTGCAATGGTCAAGTGTAGGGGATTTAATAAGTGTGAAAACACTTATCCTTTTACCACTTATTTCCAATAATAACATGACCAAAACGTGTATTTTATGTCGTAAAAGTCGGAATTATGCGTGGTTTGTGTTTTTATTGTGTTTTAGGACCAAAAGATGAAAAAGGAAGAAAACACGGGCTTTCACGGGCTTTTATCGAAGAAAACGAGAAAAGAGGAAGTCAAGAGATCAAGAGTGCTTAAAGAACGGATGTCCAAGACCTATTCTGAAGAATTATCGAAGAAAAAGTCTAAAGACGGAAGTTTAATGAAGTCGAAGAACTCAAGTCTAAATTAAAGAAGAGAATTATTAAGACAAGTTCAAATCCCGAGACGACGTCGAGAAAAGACAAAGAATTAAATCGAGTCGAGAAGAAAAGAAAGAAGGAAGCACACCACACATGCACTTCCCATTTTCCCTATAAATACCCTCCTAATCACATTAGGAGGGGAGTTATCTAGTTTTATTTTTCATTTTTCCTTTCTAGTTTTTAGAGAGAGAAAGTTCCAAACTTTCTCTCACTAAGTTTTCATCTTTTCTTTCTTTTAATCTTTCAAGTTTAAACCTTTTTGTATTTTGATTTCATTAATCAAGTTCAAGTTAAGCTTTTTGTTCTTTAATCTCTTTCTACCTTTCTTTTATTTTAGTTAATTTTGATCCGAAATGTTGATGATCCGTGTCTGATCTTGATGTTTTAAGGATTAAAAAGTTCATATTTTTATCATACTTAAGTTTTCATACGGTTAAGCTCTAAGATCTTTGTGCTTATTGGCTTATTTGTATGTTTAGCTTATTTACTTTTCAAAAGCTTTCTTAAAAAGTTTCATTTTTTATGGTTTGATTTAATAGATTGCTTATTTTAAGTTGGATAAGTTGTTATTCGTGCTTATTTAGTCCTTTTCATTATAGATTCGTTCAAGTTTTGGGTTTGGCTTATTGAAAATAGCCTAATACTTAGCTTATTTGTGAATTCATACCATCGGAAAGGGTAAACCCCTTTCCGATTTGACATTCCAATCAGGACACCTTATTCCGATCTACAAGATCGGAAAAGGGTTTTGTTTTCCAATTACTTCTTTGTTTTTCCGATCACTTGATCGGATTAGGGTTTTAAGATATTCCGATTGCGGGGATTCTTTGACATTCTGACGTGAGTATCTTGCATAGTATTCCGATATGGATTCCTTTCTTACATTCCGACTGCATGACTTATTTGATATTCCGATTGGAGTGATTTTATCTTATTCTGATAGCTTGATTTTAACACATTCCGATTTGACTCAATTTCATGTATTCAGATTGTTGGTTTTAGATATATTCCGATTGTATCATTTTAACTTATTCCGATCTGGATTCTTTTCTTGTATTCCGACAAGTGCTTTCCGATCAGATTCAGATTACAACATTCCGATTGAGGGGTTGCTTTTTAGTGTTATTCCGATTAGCCTTGTATTCCCATATTCCAATCACTTCCTATTACACATTCCGATCAGTATATTCCGATTTGGTATTCGGATGAGATTAATTTCTTGTTTTTACAAAGTTTTCAAGTTTTAGATTTATTAAGTGTTCAAGTATTTTTCTAATCTTGTCTTTAAGTTTTCAAGCATTTATTTTTAACTCGTCCTTTTAGTTTAATCTTTAAAGCTCTTATTTTACTCAACGACATTTACATATTTGCTATTAGTTTAAATTAGATAATTAACCAAACCATTTATTATTCCACCAAGAACAATTGAGTCACACTTTTTACCAATAATCAATTCGAAGAGATCGGACGAAAAGATTATATACTTGGTGTAAAAAGCTTTGTATTACCCGTCCTTTTGAGCTAGCTCAATGGTGCCATAAGGGAATACTTATGAAATGGTGAATGGTCCGGACCAACGGGACTAAAGCTTGCCCAAGAAAATCTTAAGTCTAGAGTTCAATAAAAGGACTTGATCACCAACATTGAAAATTCGGTTCTTGATCTTAGAGTCATGAATCCTCTTAGTCTTCTCTTTATAGATTAAAGAGTTCTCATAAGCTTGATCTCTTAGTTCACTTAGTTCATTCAATTGAACCTTGCGATGATCACCCGCGGTCCTCCAAATCTAAGTTACAATTTTTAAGAGGCCAATACGCCTTATGTTCGAGTTCAATTGGCAAGTGGCATGCCTTTCCGTAGACCAACCTTAATGGTGTACAACCAATGGGAGTCTTATAGGCCGTACGGAAGGCCCACAATGCATCGTCCAATTTATCCGACCATGAAGTGCGATTTTCTCCAATAGAACGCTCCAAAATTCTCTAAAGACCTCAGTTTGAAACCTCTACTTGACCACTCGTTTGAGGGTGATAAGCCGTCGAAAGTCGATGAGTGACACCATATTTCTTTATAAATTTTTCAAATTGTTCATTATAAAAATGGGTCCCTCTATCACTTATTATATCCCGCGGAGTTCCAAACCTAGGAAAGAGTTGTTTCAAAAATTTCACCACTACTCGAGCATCATTAGTAGGCAAAGCCTTAGCTTAACCCATTAGTCCACGGCTACGAGAATATACTTATTTCCTTTTGATGATGGAAGTGGCCCCATAAAGTCGATTCCCCAAACGTCAAAGATTTCACAAACTTGGATTATGTTTTTGGGCATTTCATCCCTTTGTGAATTCTTTCCTTGAAGTTGACATGCATCACAAGTCTTGAGCAAGTCTTGGGCATCTCGATATATGGAAGGCCAAAAGAAACTGGCATCAAAGACTTTTTTTGCGGTGGCGTTGGCACCATGATGTCCCCCGGTGGGTCCTTCATGACAAGATTTAAGAATATATGTAGCTTCTTTGCCAAACACACACCTACGAATCACTTGATCCGTGCACACTCAAAAAAAATAGGGGTCGTCCCAAAATAGTAAGATATGTCCTTGAAAAATATCCGTTTTTGTTGGGACGACATACCCTTAATCACGAACTTCCCCGCATGGTAATTTGCGATGTCCGCAAACCATGGGGTAATTTCATCACCACGAAAAGAAATCATACCAAGCATCTCGAGAAGAAATGTTTCATTAATTTCCTTGTTCTCTCGATCGCTTTGGTGGGGATTCTCAAGTCTAGATAGATGATCGGCCGCGAGATTCTCAACTCCTTTTTTGTCTAGAATTTTGACATTAAATTCTTAAAGGAGGAGAATCCACCAGAGCAACATCGGCTTTGCATCTTATTTATTAAGAAGATATTTGATAGCCGAGTGGTCCGTATACACTATGGTTTAAACAAGACGAGGTATGGTCTAAACTTTTCAAAAGCATATACAACGGCAAGTAACTCCTTTTCTGTTGTAGTATACTTAGTTTAAGCATCCGTCATAGTCTTACTTGCATAGTGTACAGGCAAGAAATGTTTTGTCTTACGTTGCCCCATAACCGCACCTACCGTGTAATCACTAGCATCACACATTATTTCAAAAGGTAGATCCCAATCCGTGGCAACTAGAATTGGTGATTCGGTTAATTTCTTTTTAAGCATCTCAAAGGCTTTGATGCACTCATCCAAAAAGAAGAATGGAGTCCCTTTTTTCCAAAAGATGGGTCATAGGCCGAGCTATCTTAGAGAAGTCTTGGATAAAACGTCTATAGAAGTCGCATGGCCGAGAAAAATCCTAACTCCCTTAACGGTGGTGGGTGGAGGTAATTTGGCAATCACATCGATTTTGGCCCTATCTACCTCAATACCGGCCTTAGAGATTTTATGTCCTAAAACAATGCCTTCTTTGCACATGAAATGGCATTTTTCATAGTTAAGCACGAGATTGTTTTCCTCACAACGTTGTAACATTCGTTCCATGTTAGAGAGACATGAAGTGAAAGACTCCCCAAAAACTGAGAAATCATCCATGAAGACATCCATGGCTGTCTCAACCATATCATGAAAAATAGCCATCATACACCTTTGGAACGTCCCCGGAGCATTGCATAATCCAAAAGGCATTCTACGATAAACAAATGTTCTATAAGGACAAGTGAATGTGGTCTTTTCTTGATCACGAGGGTCTATAGGAATTTGGAAATAGCCGGAAAATCCATCTAAAAAGCAATAGAATTCATTTCCCGCTAGTCTCTCTAACATTTGATCCATAAAAGGTAATGGAAAATGATCCTTCCTAGTGGCATCATTAATCTTTCTATAGTCAATACAAACACGCCATCCAGTCACGAGTCTAGTAGGAATCAATTCATTATCCTCATTAGTCACTACCATCATTCCTCCTTTCTTTAGAACATAGTGCACGGGGCTAACCCATGGGCTATCAGAGATAGGGTAGATCATTCCGGCGTCTAGAAGTTTCATAACTTCCTTTTTCATCACCTCATGAATCTTTGGATTAACCCTTCTTTGATTTTGGATAGCGGGTTTGTAATCTTCCTCCATCAAAATTTTATGAGTACAAATTTTGGGTCAATACCCTTGATGTCGGAGATTTTCCATGCAATGGCCCGTTTATGTTTCTTTAAAACCTTAACAAATTCCTCCTTTTCATTATCTTTTAAACCTTTTGCTATTATGACCGGTAATTTATCCGTTCCCTCAAGAAAAGCATACTCCAAATGAGTGGGAAGGTCCTTAAGCTCAAGTTCGGGTGCTTCTTCAAGAGAGGTTTTCACTTCTGTTTCATTTTCATTCACAACTTTAATTCCATAGGAGGTGATTGAAAAGGATCTTCATTCACATATGCTTCAATAAAATCGATATCTCCATCCGCATCATGATAATCCTCATCATATGTCGATGGAAAATCCGGTGTGCTAAGAAAAGCATCAACCTCCTCCAAGATGAAATCACTAGCCCCAAATGGAGTAAGGGGTTGAGAAGAAAGGGCAATAATAGGATCCGATAAAGAAGGATTGCCACTTTCAGAATTAGCCGAGAATCCAAGCACTTCTTGGGAATATTCCTTACAAGCAACATCAATCATATCAACTCGATTGATTGATTCCCCGAAATGCTCATAAGGATACTTAGACACGTGCCCGATATCAAAGGTAACGGTCTCATCATCAAAACTTAAAGTCATTTTTCCACTTTTCATGTTAGTTAATGCACTAGCCGTACTCAAAAATGGTCTCCCCAAAATCAAAGGTACACGTGAATATTCGGGGTAATCCACAACTACAAAATCCGCCAGAAAATGAAGCTTCCCTACCTTAACAAAGACATCCTCGACTATACCTACCGGAAGGGCGGTCGATTGATCCGCAAGCTTGAGAGTCATCCTAGTAGGTGTGAGCTCGGGAAGTGATAACCTTTTCCACACGGAAAGAGGCATCAAATTAATGCTAGCGCCAAGATCGGCTAATGCTAAGCATTCCTTCATTTTTGGAAATTCACAAGGGATAAGAAATCTTCTGGGGTCTCCAAGCTTTTCGGGGAGCTTTTTGGTGAGAACCGCCAAACAATTAGCATCAAGAGAATGATTGAGCTCTTCAAGCTTCCTTTTATCGCTAATTAATTTCTTGATAGTCGAAGTAAACTTAGGCATATAAAGCAATGCATCCGCGAAACTAACATTAATATGAAGTTGCTTAAAAATTTCAAGAAATGTAGACATTTGAGCATTGCATCTTTCGCGGAGCTTCTCTTGGTTAAGTCTCGAAGGGTAGGGTAGTGTGGGTTTAGTCTTCGGAAGCTCGGGTTCCGGAATAGGCACATGGTCTACCTTTGGTGGATTTGGAATTTCCTTTTCCTTAACCACCTCGGGTTCTTGCTCCACTTCCCTCATCGGAGAGGTACTAACATGTGGAAGCAAAGGTCCGTCTAAAGCCTTCCCACTACGTGTGGTAATAGCTTTCATCTCACCATTCGGGGTTGGAATGGTGTTACTAGGTAAGCCACCCGAAGAAGAGGAAGGTTTGTTTATTATTTCTTCAAACATCGAAAGGATTTTGTTCTCAAACATAGCTTGATTTCCCTCAATAAGGTTTTGCTTTTGCTCTAATCTCGTTTGATTAAGCTCAATCTTGTTATTTTCTCATTTGATTGTTTTTGAAAATTGAGTTTCAATGTGTTCATTTGTCCTTGAAGATTATTTTGAAAAGCTTTCAAATTTGCCTCATTTGTTTTTATATAGCTTGACAAATCATTTTGATTATTGTTTTGAAAACCTTAATTGTTTTGATTGCCATGAAATCCATTTCCTTGATTAAAATTCCCTTGGTTACCACGGTTAAAATTATTCTCATTATTTCCATTGTTGTATCTATTTTGACCCGGTGGAGCAACATGGTTTTGACGAGGAGCTCGACCGTTAGGGCCATAAGTTCCCATAGCCGCAAAAGCACTAGCTTGATCAAACCCCGTGGTTGAACAAGCATAATTCGGATCTGCTCCACCACATAACACACAAAAATTCTCAATCGCATTAATCGAACCATGAGGACTCTTCCTAATCTCATTTAAAATCGTGTCAATCTTAGAGTCCAATCTAGCAATCTCGGTATTAGATGAATTCACATTAGAAACAACCGTTGTGCTTCATGAATATTGAACTCTAGACTTATTCTCCATGATACCCCACGCGTCTCTCGGAGTTTTTCTTAAAAGATTACCACCCGCGACGGCATTTAAGAATCTTGTTCAACCATATTAAGTCCATTATAAAAAGTATTTATTTGGTCTAACTCCATGAAACCGTGGTGTGGACATTGTCTCAACAAATCCTTAAACCTTTCCCAAGCATCTCCAACGATTCATGCACTTTTTGTTCAAACCTAGTTATTTCATTTTTAAAGTGAGTTGTTTTAGATGGTGGAAAGAAGTAATTCATGAACTTGGACACTAGATCGTACCATGTCAAAATCGAACCCGGTGGTTCCTTTTCATACCAACGCTTAGCGTTTCCCTCGAGCGAGTACGGAAAAAGCATGAGCTTAATCGCGTCATTCGGCACATCTCTAAACTTGAGATTCGAGGTGATACGAAGAAAATTCCAAATGTGAGAATGCGGGTTATCCGTCTCATTGCCTCGAAATTGGTCGGCACGAATGAGTGATAAAAGACCCGTATTAATCTCATAATGATCCGCCAAAATAGCCGGCACAATGATTGCTTCCCCGTACCCTTCAGTCGGTGCACGGAGAAATTCCTACATTGTTCGGTTATCGGCCATCTCTACAACAATAGTTGGAAGCTCAGGTTCCACTACTCGTTGTTGACGATTCCTATTTCTACGAGGAATGTTTTCAAGTCTAGCGTGATTAATCAAAAGCCGATTAGAACGTAATTGCATAAACTAAAGTGACGAGAATTTAGAGGGTTGAAGAAAAGAAAATAGATTAGAAGAAGATTATTTTTGTTATTTTTATTTGGTATTGTTCAATCAAAGATTGATAAAAACAAGGAGTAAGGATAATTACTATGGAAGTAAACTACCCTCGTTCGACTTTGAAACGTAGGTGAAAACCTAACCGTCTCGAGGTTCAATAAGTAATCAACGACAAAAATAAGGTTTAATACTACTTGAGTTTGCAAACCAATAATCGGTCGTCCCTCTCAATATACGCACAAGCAAGCGGGGAAACGAGGTGGCGCAAAGCACTTAAAAACCTTTTTCCTTAGACGGCCTTTTATAGCACGTCGCCTTATATCCACCTTATAGTTTGTATAAATAGAGTTCAAACTTTTTATTAGTATTTATCTATTTTGCCTTTATTCTTCGTTTTGGATTCGAATACAATAGCTAGGTGATGAAATCCCAACTAAGGTGTGCGTTTTCACGCTTTTGAAAGTAGGTGAATTTATTGTTCTACATAATATAATATATTAACAACAAAAAACACGAAAAACGATATTTATTATATATATATATATATATATATATATATATATATATATATATATATATATATATATATATATATATATATATATATATATATATATATATATATATATATATATATATATATATATATATATATATATATATATATATATATATATATATATATATATATATATAGAAAAGTAACAAAATTTTCCAAGGATGGAAAGGGTCTTCAAATCAATGATCGACAAATCGCCACGAAAGAAACGTACACAATTTCCCCGGCAGCGGCGCCAGAATCTTTGATATGTGGGAAACGTGTCGGTGTATTTTAATGTAATACGTTATTGAGAAAATTAAGAAAATTACCTTTAGGAAAAAGTAATAATCTAAAATTCACTTAAGACGAATTAATTTAACACGAGAATGGTCCCGGTTCGTTGTACACAAAGAAATTGTGAATTTTAGACTTTTGTTTTAATTTGGATAATTGATTCGAATTGGTTTTGGTTTTTATCTAAAATCCTACGTTTTTAAGTAAAAGTGCATGGAGCGTGCCCAAAATAAATCTAAAAGACGGAAATTAAACTATATTATTTTTTTACTTTATTTATTTAATATTTAAACTAATAAAATAAATCTAATTTATTTAAACAATTATTTTATTAAAAGTAATATAATAGTATATTTTTTTTATTTAAACAAACAAATTTTGCCTAATTAATATAAACCATTTATTTATAAAAGTAATTTAAAATTTTACTTTTATTTTAGAACTTATACTTTAAGGAAAAAAACGTCTATTAATTTTAAAGACAGGACAAGTACAAAAACGGTTAACTAATCTCTTAAGCTGAAATTAAATAAAAGAAACCTCTAGCTCAGTTGGTAGAGGTGTGGGTTGCTAAGCAAGAGGTCTTGAGTATGAGACTAGATATGGACAATATTTTGGTTGAATTTAATTTTTATAGCAGTTAGTTCATAATTTTACATCACAGTATGTTAAGTAACATACAGTAAATTCGAATGAATGATTATGCAGATATGTAATTTAGTTAACCATTTAATCATACAGCAAAAATAGTCAACACAAACACACTAGCAATAATCAAAACTGATATATCAAAACACAACAATTCACCAATACAAATCAACAATACAACAATACAAAACAAACACAAAAGCTCTTTTCAATCGGTTAAACTAACTCATATCCTAATTCCAACAGATCTCTCGATTTAAATAAGACCAGCAACAAACTAATTAAGCAAGCAAGTAAACCATCGAGACTCATAAAGCTACAATAATCATTCAGTAATATAAAAGCAAAATCTCAGCAACAATAGTAGAGTAGGCTAATATTAAAAATTTATAACAGATAAAACATCAATTTAATAGATTCATGTTTCCAATAAAACTCATATTCGTAAAATTTATCAATTCAAAAGCATATTATTAAAATTACTTAACTGCAATAACAGATCCATACATCACAATAACAACTCAAATCAGTTTACCTATCCAAATAACACATTTGTGGTATTATTATAACAAACTAGCAGCCATTAACAACAATATCTAACACAGACCTATACTCAAAGTAAACTACAATTATCAGTTTCAGATAATAACATTCACACAACTACAGAATACAACCAAACAACAGCTTTTATAACTAGCAGTTTAACTAATTAATATAGAAAGTAAAACTTGTGCTTAACCATTTAACTTGACGATAACCCGTTGATGAAGAAGGTGAGCGCTGAGCTCCCTTAATTAATTAGACTCGACACCACAAAAAAATATCACAAACCAAAAACACCAACCACCATCCACCATCGAATAACACCATAATGAATCTCTGCCAATCAATCTCGAACCACGAACATATACGAACCAACAGTTTTTTTTATATCTAACCAGTGAGTTAAACTTGTATCCCCTAATCTACTCAAATGTTCATATAAGCTATGATATTCAGCTTATAAAAACCATTCACAATTATAATAATAGCTTATTATAGATTTGAATTGTGTAAATTTTAACAAATAACAAACGCGAGATAACAAGAATATGAGACTGAAAATCACTTTTATTAAATCAAATAAAGCATTACAACATCTAAAAAGAAAAATATAATTTTCTATCTAAAAACTAACATTATAACAGTAAAGTAAAAAAGGGATGATTTTACAGTAAAAATGAAGGGTATTTATAGCTAAACCAAAGGGGTTGGGTTGAGGAGGAATCAATCTTGAGCCCTTGGATAAGTATCTTAGCCTTCTCTTTCTTCCAATCTTGATCCTACGGTTGATATGTGCCTTTGATCACACGGATCGCCAGCATGGACAATTGTGTGCTAGTTTGCTGCTTATGTGGCAATAGGTGATTGGAACTCTTGTCAGATGGCAGGGATTCATCCAATAGGAGATGAGGAGTGATGCAACCAAGTGCCAGGCTGGCACTTGGTACTTGGAATCTTGGTGGTATACACGCGTCTTCTTCCCTTGATTATCTGAATTCCCTTGCGTGGAAGCCACTCGCTCATTGATTGAAGAAACACCTAAAAATTAGGGTTCTTGAGCTGCTATTGTTCTTCCTCTTTTATTTATCTCTCTCTCTCATCTCTTTTTGTTTATTTCTTTATTTGACCGTATAGGTTGACCAAAGAAAAGTTATAACTTCTTTCCACCGTCTTATTTAGTCATGGGCTTGGAATTTTTAGACCCAAAACGTATAAAACTTCTATTCATCCCTTATTTAACTTGATTTGGCTATGGGATTTTGATGGACCCAAGTCTTGTACATACTTCAATTCGTTGCATTTATTTTGGGCCTTCATTTGACTTGGGCCTTCATTACTTGGACTAGTTAACACAATAAGCTTATTAATTCCATAAATGGGCTTTTGGGTCCATTAAGCATATGTGGGACCCACTTGGCCCAATAATCTTGAAAAACAATCCTGTCTTTTGGCTCTTGATAAAATCTTCAAACTCGTGTCGATTTTTGCCGGTTTTTATGATCTTGGTATCTACACACATAAAATAATACAACAAGCATATACAATGCAATATTCATACAAAATATGAAATTTATGTCTATTTTATGATATAAATGATATGAGTATTTCTACTCATATCAGCCGTCTATTTATCTACTAATCCAGTGCAACATCAACGAACTAAACACATTGAGATTGACATTCATTTTGTTCGTGATATGGTTACTATGGGTCATGTGCGTGTTCTTCATGTTCCATCTCGTTATCAGTATGCCGATATCTTCACCAAAGGTCTTCCTACTGCGTTATTTGAACGATTTCGCTCTAGTTTGAGTGTTCGATTACCTCCCGCTCAAACTGTGGGGGAGTGTTAGTTATTATATTTTGGCCCATTATAATTAGTCCTTAAGCCCGTTTGTGTTATTTCTAGATCCTTCCAATATAGCTTATATATTGTAATTTCTTTGATTGAATGAGACAAGGAAATTCACAAATCTTACACTATTATCATATTAAACTTTAGATAAACTCATGAGGCTAAAAAAATATGGACATATGACATATTTTTGTAGATAAACCATAAACACATGAACTATTGATTTTTGCTTTTGACAACCTAATTTTAAAACTTAAACAACACAACCCAAAAGTATTTAATGTGAGCAGGGACTTTAGGTCAAGTTTTATGGCAACACAAGTTTTACACAAGCAAATCCAAACAACCTTTAACCTACTAATTTTAGATTTTAACAAATCCACAAATATTTCAAGACCTTCAACAAGCAAGATTACAAATGATCTAGACCTAATATCACCTAAACAACATATTTAAGCCATAAAAACACATTTACATAACATGCATAGCAAATTCACTTAGAACAAAAAAATTTAGAAAATTTAAAAAAAGAGAATGAGTGTGAGCACCTCCCCCCACCTACATCCAGGAAAGGGGTCTGCTATGCTCCCCTATAAGCTCAATCAACAGCTGAAAGGCTCTAGAGGGTACTTGGACTAGAATTAAAAGAATAGGGTTCTGTTGATGGTTGAATGGAAGAACTAAAATCCTTTTGAGGCCTGTTTTGTAACACAACACAATCAAACAAACTTCAAGTACAAAATATTTTACATAAAGTGGTTTTGAGGCATCTTATGTTCAAGTTTTTGGATAGTGAGTTGTTAGCATCAACAATAAACAAGTAAACAAGATTCTTTCTCACAAAACTTTTGGAACAAGCAACCAAGTAATAAACATAAGTAAACATCCCCTTATATGCTTCACTAGTGTTTGATTTTTCACAAGAAGATCAAACACTTATAATCAATATATAATAGAATTGGATCCCAAATTTTGCAAAACAGATTTTTTCAAATTTTGGTAAATAGAACTTAGGAATAATAGGTTGTAAATGTAATATTGTTGTCTAATTTTACTATGTTATACAATGTATAATCAATCTTACCAAAAAATGCACCCACCATTACTAATCTTTTCTATTGTAACACAATTTGCGTTTTCGTTTGGTTTTTATGACGTGGCACCCACTACCACATGTTTGACCCGTTATATTTCTTTGACCCCGTTACTCTCCCCAACCACCCCTGTTACTTTCACTTGGGCCCCACCATTAATAACTCAACCCTACCCTTTCTTTTTATAAACCCACATCCTTAATTTGGATTCATCGTGTTTTACAGGCTAGTAAAAAGATAACTTGTCACTCCATGGTTACTCATTTTTGTGAACACTATGTATCTATGGGATGCTACAGATGGTAGTACATTTGAACTCATGACAGTTGATGATGAAATTGGTCATGTTACAAGTGTTAAATGGGCACCCGATGGTCGCTAAGAACCTATGCTGCTCCAACGTCCACCAGCTAACTAAGAACCTATGCACAGCATAAACCGTGCAACAACAAGAATCCTTAACGAGGATTCAAACCATATTATCTAGAATCGGTGTAACAAAACCCAAATAGGGCGGCTGCCATGTACGTTAAACTAGTTAACCTTGATCGAATGCAAGTGAGCCTTGCAACAGTCCTAAGCGGAATGGATCAAATACCTTAGAAGGTACACATAAGAGCCTCAATTCGTATCACATGATCCCCGGATGTCAGCCAACATGTTAACGAAATCAGGATTAATCCTTGTTTTCATTAACACCTGGACATCAAAAACACAGTCGAATAAGCCATAAGGTGTGAACCATAATACCTAATCAACTGATATTTGACGCAACCACCAAAAATGATAGCAACAAATCGTCTCTAAAACACATCAATTTGTCGAACCAATCCCAAGAGATAAAAGAACATGTAGAGAAGATTCGTGATTTAAAATCACAAACCCTAGATCTGGCCGACACCCATCAGATCCCAAAAATATAGAACCTGATATCATGATCCAAAGAATGGACCATGCAACATACCCCGTCACCGAAACCCTTTAAGTATTAGGGTTATGGTTTCGGTTAATACTAGAGACGATTTAGATGAGAACCAAAATAATCTGACACCCCCTCAAGGAAAACGCATAACCCAATCACCGATTGCATATCTATACACCATAAAATCACAATTCTGAAATAAAACGCATAGTGAATCAAAGAGATCCAAAACGAATTAAAGATCAGAAGGAACGAAAACTTAGGATATAGAAAGAGAGGCGGATATAGGATTATGTTGCAAGAAAAAGAGGAGGAGGGGGCGCCGGAAATCACCTCTATGGAGAGAGAAAAAATTAGGTTTTTTTTTCTTTACTGATAAATAGTTATTAATCTATAGTCTTTTGGTTTGATTGGAACAGGTTAGAACATTGATAGGCGGACATCAATCTCGAGTTGGAGCAATGGATTGAAACAAACACATTTTGACAACCAGAGGAATGGATGGACAGATTGTAAACAACGAAGTTAGAGTAAGGGAACATATTAATGGGTGGGGCCCAAGTGAAAGTAACAGGGGTGGTTGGGGAGAGTAATAGGGTCAAACAAAATAACGGGTCAAACATGTGGTAGTGGGTGCCACGTCATAAAAACCAAATGGAAAGGAAAATTGTGTTACAATAGAAAGGATTAGTAATGGTGGGTGCATTTTTTGGTAAGATTAATTATACATTGTATAACATAGTAAAATTGTACAACAATGTTACATTTACAACCTATTATCCCTAGAACTTAACATAAAACTTGCATAAACTTAAAAGTGAAACGGATTCAAACCAACACTTGCATAAAATTAAAACTTGGAACTCAGATTTTAACACAAAAACAATTTCACTAAACTTAAAAAAGAGGGATTACAAATTCTGGAACAAAAATGAAAGATAAACCTAAGGGCCTTTATATAGTACGCTACAATCTATTCTAGAACTTAATAGAATCTTGAAACCTTAGATGATGAAGTTCCTTTCTTTCCCTTCAAGATGCCCGTAAGATGTGATTCATTTTGATGGTTCTTGAGTCCATATGGTTACATGTGATCATTCCGAGATCACATGATATGCCAAGGGTGGAAAATGATATTGGACGTCCATTTTTTTGTGGAGAACACACAATTTGATCCTAGGCGTTCTTTTTGCTGTACCATTTTGGTAGTTTAGCAAAATGTGACCAAGGTGTGGTAGGGGAGGTTCATGTGGGGAGATGGGATGATGGGGCAAGAGTTTGATGGGTATAAATATGTCAAGAACACTTTCAATCATCAATATGCATAAGCTCAATCATTATCCCTTTCATCTGATGCTAATTAGAGGATTAGGGTTAGGGTGAACAACGGTCGTTTTGATCTATTTTGGGTAAAAGATAATTGTTACCGCATGTTTAAGGTTTTAAAAAGGTGGGTTATACCAAATGGGGAAAAAGAATGGGTATTAACAAAAAGGGCTGGGCTTGATGATGGGTTGGTCATGTTATGAGTTGGATGTGGGTTTTGTTCTTGGCAAATTCACCCTCTCAGCTTTGGAATTTCTTGCAAATAAACTTTTCTTTGCAGCCCGTCTTTTTCTTTTGTAAATAACTTTTGGTATATTGCAATTTCAGTCCATGTGTTGTTTAAATAATGGATCAAGGACTTGAAATGTAATTCTTTCATTCTTCAAGGGCCAATTTTGTACAATGAGCAAACATTAGGGACCAAACTTGTATTTTTGAGAATTAGAAGGGTATAAAGTGTCATATCTACAAACATGGAGGACCATTCTTGTACATCTTTAATTCTTCAAGGGCTTGACTTGGAAAATCAACATTGGGGTCCGGTTCTTTATGTGGCTTCGTTTCCCGTGTTCGCTTTTGCTTGTTTCTTGTGATATTTTGGTCTTTTCACGATATCTATACATATAATAACACATTGAAAAAAGACAATGGTTTTGCAAGGTTTTAATGATATTTTTTCGTCTTTTAAGCCCTTTTATGGCAATGAGACCATGTATAATTGAGGTCTCATCAATTATCATCATCGCCAATCAAAAGTAAGACCGTCTACTTTACTGTTTCACCGAAAGGCAAGTTCACAAAAGCAACACCAAATAAGTTTGAATTCAAGATAGTCAATCATTAAGCCTCACCAAAAGCTAATTGTATAACGGCTAACAAAAATCAAACACAACAGGTATATTTCTCCCTAAAGAAAAAAGAAAAAACTATAACCATATAGTTTACGAAAAGCTTATGAACACAGTTTTATTTTTCTATTATTTTCCCGTTTTTTATATTCCTACAGATACACGCGTCCACTCCACCCACCCAACACTACCTTATGCGTTTGCATAACCTCAACTCCGTATTCATTGAAACTTCAAACTCATTCATGTTTCATTTAGAAAGCCATAACTAATGGTGTCTCATAAAAAATGATAGGTATGAAATAACAACACCACATTCATCCAGTAGGTAATCATGTTTTATAGGCTAAGATAAGGCGTAGCCAAAGAGAAAAATGGCACACTCGCCATGGCTGCAGTCGTAGTAGGCTTCCCTAACAAGATGTGGGTGGTCTTAGCTGTCTCCTGGCCCGCTCTTGGTCATCATAGGCTGAATTATAAAGTACGATCAGTTCGACTTAGGAAGGTCAAGTATGAGGTAAGAATCAACGATTGTACAGGCTTTATTAAGGCACATTTAAGGAAACGCCGAACAACCAGCCATGGCTGCATCCGCCACAGGCTACCCCGCCAAGATGCGGGTGGTCTCAGTTGTCTCTCGGCCCGTTTTTGTCATCATACCAAGTATCATGTAACAATTAACGATCGTATAGGCTGTTTCACAAACAGTTTGAAATAATGTCCATAAGCTCTTCATAAACTATATATAGTTATAATAAACTATAATAAGTTCTAATTTACACGAAATGGTTGCAGCGACAGTGGGTTGCCTCGCCAAGCTATGCATAATCTCATGTTTAGAGTAGCTCTGTGACGAAAGGCCCATTACACAAAATACAATTGCCACAGTGTATAGGCAAAACATCAATCAGAGAACCAATAAGAAACTAAGCGAACAACCTTCGACGGTCGCCAACCCAACAAAGGTGGGGCAACCATCATGGTGAACAGCTGCACACCGACCGAATCCTTAACGAAACCAACCCAACCACTGTCTATGCAACAAAACAAAAGAAACTCGTGACCAAGTAACAAACTGACATTCAGAAAAGTTAGCACTCAAGTAACCTCCTACATAGCAATGCAGGCACATTAAACTTCATGGGAAATGTGGCCAATCAAAAAACCATATCAACCAATAAATACAACCTAAACGGACTACTACTTACCAATTGCTAAAAAAAAAATCTTTAGAAGTGACTTGTGTTTGTTTCGGGTTATGTGTAGGCTTATGAGCTTACTTGATTTTGGCGTATATTCCATAAGGCCTACTTTTCAAGCTTATTTTGAAACTTAAGGGAATATAGAAGTTTATTACTATAGGATAAATATATGTAAGCCCACAGGTCCCAAAATAAGCCATAGAGTTGGGGTTTGCGAAATATTAGCCGAAATCAAATAAGCTTATAAGATTTAGAAATAACATGAAAAAGTATGTTTTTTAAACAAATGAATTCAATTAACTAAGCTAATAAGGCCTAATCATAATCCTCATCATTATCTTATAAAACAAAATAAAGTACAAACATGATTCACCCCAAAAATCCATAATTCAAACAATAAAAATTACTAATAGACACAAATCGAATAACATACCATTCATTTCAACCTTTAAACCAACCTATCATATAAAAAGAAAGAAACCTCAAAATCGCAATGGGATAGTAAAATAAATTTTTAATTTGTAATTACTCTTTGTCTGATTGTAGCATCACCATAACACGACTGTCACCAACCCACCAAAAGTTGGGGGCAACGATCGTGGTGGGCCATCACCAACCCATCATAGATCGGGGGTCACAACCCTAGTCGAAACACCATCATAAAGAAAGAAGCCATACATCGAATCTATGAGAAAGAGGAAATCACAGATTTGGTTTGTGAAAGAGAGAGAGATATTTGTGTGTGAGAGAGATAATCTAGTTTGTGTGTGTGTGTGAGAGAGAGATAATCTGGTTTTTGTGTGTGTGTGTGTGTGTGTGAGAGAGAGAGAGAGAGAGAG